>CM052798.1:167019131-167123967 GCA_028533885.1 Nasua narica | reverse complement strand
TGATGGTGATGGTGATGATGGTGATGATGGTGATGATGGTGGTGATGGTGATGGTGATGATATTCCCATTTATAATTATGTTGCTGATATTGTCCTTGTACTGTCATGTATTTGTCCTCATTTTGCCTGGAACTTGATGCTACCTCATTCCTAAGCAACCAACTCATAATCTTCAATTGAGCCCATTCTATGGCCACTGCCTCTGGGAAGCCTTCCCAGACTTCCTCCCCGCCCAGGCCCAGTCAGGTCCCCTTGCCTCCAGGATCGCACGGCCCTATTTGTAGGCCTGTTTGAAGCACCAAGAATCTCAGCACATCGAGTGTGTCAGGTTGTGTCTCCTGGAGTAACAGGCCTGAGCCCTGTGAGCACTAGGTGCTGAGGCTCCACACACTGTGTTCCTCACGTGTAGATCCCAACAGAATCCTTGATAACAGAATCTATAAATGTGAGACTGAAGGAGGGAGAACCTGAGTGGAAGTGTGAAAGGGTTGGCCAAAGTAAACCAGAAACGAGAGCAAGAATTCTCTGTTAGAGGTAACATGGTGCAGGATGAAGCACTGTATTGCACTGTGTTGGCATTCAGTCCAGTCGGGTTTTTGATGACTTCACTCATTCATTGTGTGGCCTGTTTCTTCATCTGTATTATAGAAATCATTGTGGTTGCTTCACAGAATTAGGACCGACTCTGGGGGACAGGGCTGTCTTCGGGGTAGGGGGGAGATGGGGCCTGAGCTCAAGTGTGGTATAGCAAATAGACCGACTCTGGCAGGGCCTGTGACCTTACCCAGGACCGGGGAGCCGCTTGCCAACGAGGACTGACAGGAAGTATGAACTCGGGATGTCTGGGTTCAACACACGGCCTGGCCTTTGCTTGTTGCATGACCCCGGACAACTTATTTAGCCTCTCTAGACTGTAAAGTCCTCATTTGTAAAATGAGGACGGTAAGGGTCCCTGCCTCAGACGTTGTTGGGCAACTAATTGCGTTAAGAGACCTAATGCCTTAAGGAGTGCCTGAGTTATGGTAGCTCCTACGAACATGTTCACAGTTGCCATTTTTCAGAAACATCTGGCCCTCAGCCTTTCACACACTGAGTACCATGGGGAAACTGAGGCAGAAAGCCACCGTGTATAAGGAAAGTCCTTTCAGCTCTGCCTAGGTTTACTCTGAAGGGAACATTCTGATCCGACACCAGAACAGCTCCGTCCCCACTCACTCATCTTCTCTCCAGTCCCACCTAGGTTGTGCATTTCCTTTTGATTAACAGTTTTAATAAAGAGGTATAATGTGTGCTTCACAGCAAACACCCGGAGAAGGGAGGAGCAGAATATGCAAACACAATCTCTTACAGGAACTTGCTAAGGCAATGGCATCTGCTGCTCCCCCTTTTCCTTGCACCTAAGCACCTAGATGGTCCCTGAGGTGGGTTTAGATCCTATAGTCAAGGCCAAGATGCAGAAGGTGGAAGCGCCATGTACTTCCCCAACTCTGGGCGCAAATCATTGCTCAGGATCTTACTTAAAGTCCAGCCCTCCTACCACCTGCCCAGCTTCATCCAGTGACCATTAGTTGGGGAGTGGGAGAGGAGCAACCGGTTAGCTGGAGAGTAAACTGCTCTGCAGACACACTCATTCTCAGTTCGTGCTCAGGAAACCTCACAGGACCATCTTCTCCCAGAGCTGCCTGGGGTGTGGGATACTGAGCCTCCCAAACTTCAGGAGCAGACTCAGCACAGTGGCCAGAGGGACCCCACGGTGGATGGGCACTCTGGCTTCCAGCCTCAGATTGATGCTGATCCTGTCCCCCTACTCACTAGAAAGTCATAATGAGCCCTGATCCTGGTCACAGCCTGAGCCCTTACTCTGGGTACATGCTGAGCCCTGATCCTGGTTAGCTACCAATCCTTGGCCCCGGTTATAGGCTAAGCCTTGACCCTGGACAAACGCTGAACCCTGACTCTGGTCACAGGCTGAGCCTTGATCTTGGTCATGCTCTGAGCCCTGATCTTGGTCACAGGCTGAGCCTTGACTCTGGTCATGCTCTGAGCCTTGATCTTGGTCACATACTGAGCCTTGACCCTGGTCATGCTCTGAGCCTTGATCTTGGTCACAGGCTGAGCCTTGACCCTGGTCATGCTCTGAGCCTTGATCTTGGTCACATACTGAGCCTTGATCCTGGTCATGCTCTGAGCCCTGAACTTGGTCACATACTGAGCCTTGATCCTGGTCATGCTCTGAGCCCTGATCTTGGTCACAAGCTGAGCCTTGACTCTGGTCATGTTCTGAACCCTGATCTTGGTCACCTACAGAGCCTTGATCGTGGTCATGCTCTGAGTCCTGATCTTGGTCACAGGCTGATCCCTGATTCTGGTCACATCCTGAAACTTGTTCCTGGTCACACGCTGGTCCCTGATCTTTGTCATAGGCTATTCAAGCCCTGACTACAATCATAGACTGAGCTCTGACCCCAGATATCTGAAGACTCTGAGTGGCCGGACATGGATGGTCAGACACAGCCCTGTCCTGTTGCCGTGGGATGCTGCATCCCCGTGACTGGGCCCCAGAGTCACTTCCAACAGGACACTGTGTCACCAGCTGTGGCTTATGATTCCTCTGGCTATTGTGTCACGTTGGACTCACATTGCCCATTATGGCTTATGGTTTATGTGTTTATTGTTCTTCTCCATTGCTCTCCTGGGACTCTGGGAGGGGGGGCTGCCCTCACAGCCCCTGCCTCTCACGGCCAAGCAGGTGTGAAAAGTTCAGGAAAAGCTCTAAAGGAAAATGCTTTTCTGATGTTGGGCCTGAAATAGCACTCCCTTTCCCCAAGTTAATAACCAGTTGTCTAGATAGTCAGTTCTATTTTAGAAATAAGCGTCTGTTAGTGCCGTTCACCTTCCAGCATGACTCAAGGTCAGCCCTTTGCCTCTGCTCCTCAGAAGAGTTGGCATCTGGTCGGCGTCCCCTGGGTCCCAGGTAGGTCAGCAGCCACAGGCGCCTGTCCGGGGAGCAAGAGAGAAACAAGCAGCCACCAGCAAGACCGGGGGTCAAGTGCACCCCCTTCTCTGGGCCCACGACCACGGCCCACGGTGATACCCACAGCGGTGATAATGACGGTGCAAACATCGGCCTGGGTCTAAGGTGCGTACAAAGCTCTGTCACAGACGGACTCATTAGACTTTGCTAAGAGGGAGGCCACAGGCCAGAGGGAAATGGCACTGTGCTCCCACGAGGCACGGTCTGCCAGGCCTGGCCAGGGAGCTGCTGTGCCGGCCACGGAGGCAGGGACAGCCCTGCAGGTGGCCCTGTACTTGGTCCTATGAGTGGTGTTGGGGATCACACAGCGGGCAGCATGCTTGGGGCCAGCGCCCGGACCTAGACCCAGTCCTGCCCTCAGCCTTCCAGACAGTCTGGTTACTGGACCAGGATCAGCTCCACCACTGGCCGGGCCCACAGCAAGATAAACACACAGAGCCTTACCTACAAATTAAGAATTTCATCCTGGCAACAGCAGCGCATTAAACCCAGTGCAGGGCCCTTCTGTCTGGGGAGCCCTGCACGGCTGCCCGGGTCCCAGCCCCGACCCTGAAGCTGGCCCTGCTGGTCACACAAGTTCTCCACGACCTCAGTGTTCTCGTCTGCATGGGGGGGCCTCTGACATCTGCTCTGCTGCAGCTCCGGCTTGCTCCGAGGGGGAGCTGAGTGGGAAACAGGAACAGAGGGGCAGCTGGCCCCTGGTCCCCAGCAGCATAGACAGTGGGCACGAAGGCTGTGACCACTCGCTCCAGCCGCTGGGATGTGCTGCGTCTGCACAGTCTTGCAGCCAGGACCCCGCCTACACAGGCTGCTGGTCGAGGGATGTGGATAGGTCTGTAAAGGAGGCTCTATTCCATCGGAGTGAAGACACCGTTGGCTCTAGAATACCATGACTTTGGGTGACACTAGGAGAAAACATCACCAATCAAGTACTGGCACAGTGCCTGGTGACCGACCTGCAGGGCACGGGAACCCATCCCGCCAGCCCCTCCCTGTCCTTTGGCATCCATCTCACTAAAAAGCAGGGCCGTCTCCTCTCTCCAGGTACACGATGTGCCTGGTTGCTGCTTGGTAAGGAAATATGGAACTGTGGCCATTTCTTCAAAGATGAACATTTGCTTTGCTGACATGAAGGGGAATCTGTCATTTCCTGTGTGATAACCTCCATTCTGTGCAGAATCAGTATAAACTTTCTAAGATACTGTATTTTTTAAAGACTTTATTCATTTATTTGACACAGAGATAGAGAGGGTAAGAGAGAACACAAGCAGGGGAAATGACAGGCAGAGGAAATGGGAGAAACAGGCTCCCCACTGAGCAGGGAGTCCAATGCGGAACTCAATCCCTGGACCCTGAGATCATGACCTGAGCTGAAGGCAGATGCTTCACCAACTAAGCCACCCAGGCGACCCATCCTTTTAAAGTACTTTAAATGACACTTAGACTCAGGACATATATCAGTGGTACACATGGCTCAACTAAAGGGAAAACAGTATGGACAGCTGTGTATCAGTTAGCTATTGCTGCATAAGAAACCACCCCCCAAAATGAAGAATTGCGTAAAACTGCTGCCAATTAAGAACAATTAAAGCAATATAATTGCCTAAAACGATGGAAATGAAAAATGAGTCCATGCGTCTCCAGGTCAGTATGTGGTTCCCCCAGTCCCAGCGGGGCTCACTCATGTGTCGGAGGTCAGTGACGAGTTGAGTGGGCATCTCAGCTGGTCCCTGGCTGGGCGCTCTCGTTGGATTGGAAGCAGGTTGGCCGCGGATGGTTTGGGCTGGGACAGTTGCCCCCCAACACGCACACACACATGCAAACACACACACGCACACGCACACGCGCACACACACGCACACGGTCTCATCCTCCAGCAGGCTAGCCAGGATGCCCACAAGGCAGCCACAGGGAGAGAGCTGACACTCATGGAGTTTCTCACGGCCAAGGTCCAGCGCACACATGGGCCCTTCCTGTGTGAGAGCCAGAGAGACCGTGTGCATCTCTTCCAAACTCCGTGCTTAGTGGGCTATATTGGCAGCTTGACATCAGCCTGGTGGGAGTATTTACATCAAGGAAATTGGCAAACGCTGTGACTTGGGGCTGCGGCGTTTTTCCGGCAGGGGGGTTGGTCCCAGTTTATCAGCTCGCAACGGCCGTGTTCTATCGGCCAAGCCAAGTCACAAAGCCCGGCCCAATTCAAGGGATGGGGGTGGATAGAATGACCGGCTTTCCTCGGTTTGCCGGGGTTGGTCCCAGTTTTAGCACTGAAAGTCCACGTCCGCAGAACCCCCAGTCCCAGGCAAACCTCGAAGGCTCATCACCCTAAGAACACACCCCCAACTCTTGGTGGGAGGAATACAAAATGCAGGGGGACAGAGCAGGAGGAGGTGTGTGCATATTTGCAATCAATCCCCATGAGCCGTGACAAGTTCAAGGGCACAAGTGTGTGGACAAGGGCGCCGTATCCGGAATACCTCCAGACGAGGGCAGTCGTGGGACCCCCGCACCTGAAGGTGTGTCCCTACTTCAGGGCACTTGAGATGCGGCAACGCGTCTTAGAACCGGTGAGACGTGGTCATTCAAGTGCTCGGCTCTAAGCATCAGGGGTGGGGGGTGCGTGGGGAGCCCGCCGCAGATCAACCCGGGGGGCGGGGCGGGCCAGCTTCCCGCGGACACCTCCAGCCGCACTCTGAAGAGCCGCACGCTCTCTCTGACTCCCGGAGCAAACAGCCACGGCCTCTCTTCCCTCTCCTGGCCGAGTACACAGCCGCAGCGGCCCTTTCAAGTCCTGCGGGCAGGGGCTGCGCTCAGCGAGGAGGGTCAGGGGACCAACGTACGGGCCTCTTGGACTCGGGCACCCCTGGGGGTAACAGGGCCAGAGGTGACTAAGCATTTGGGCTTAAAAGGCTGCCGTGGGCTGCAGGCTGGGATGAAAAAGCGGGGAGGGCTGAGGCAGGCGGAGGGAGGGGCCGAGCCGAGGAAGCCACAGAACAAACAACCCGGGCGTCAGGCGTCCGCCTGGAAGGCAGGGCTCCGGCTCAATGCGATGGTCCAGAAACGGCACATCGAGTCCAGGCTGCAGCTCACCCCCCAGGGGACACCAGGTGATAGGGAGGATGGGGAGGGCAGGGGAGGGGCGCGGGGGGTTCTGGTTGTCAGAGTTGGAGGAGGCGAGTGCCGGCGGCATCCAGTGGGCGGAGCCCGGGAACGCCACTGCTCGAGGTCCCCCGGCACAGGGGGACAGGACGCCCCCACCGCGGAGGACTGCCCGCCCCCATCAGCAGTGCCGAGGGCAAGAACCCCGAGCGGGGCCGCATTCCAGGTGTGGCCAGAAAGAGCACGCAGGCCTGGCGAGGAGAAGGCTCTTGCCCCTCAGGTGACCTCACCTGAGCGCTGGCCCCAGCCCACCTCCACCCCTAGCCCCCGGAGGTGCACAACAGCCCCCTCTGTCCGGGGCCAGCCCGAGCCCAGGCGCCCTGGCCCAAGAGGACGGTTCCAGAGCCCCTGAGAGCTGGCCGAGCCCGTGCCGCCTCTGCGGGAAGCTGTTTGCTATTCCATCCCTAGCCCCCAACACAGCTGGCTCCAGGCCCTGGAGCGCAGAGAGGGGCTAACCTAATTGCACTAATGGTTGGTAATCAGACGTAATGGGGAGTTTGTACACAGGAGCCGGCTGAGCTGCAGGTGTGGAAGGCGAATCCGTGGGGCTCCCAAAGGCTCGTCTCGCCTGCCAGCTGAGAAGCCGGGGGGCCCCTAGGCAGCTCTGCCCCTGCTAAGTGGTTCCAACCTCCCCTGGGCCTTCCGCACGGCACAAGGAAGGCCAGGCGCCTGCCGAGCGGATTCCAAGACGCCTCCGTTCGCCCAGCCTCGTCTGCCGCTGGCTCCCGGGCCCGGGGCGGCGACTGTGAGAAGCGCAGCACGCTAGAGCAGACCTGGGCTCACCTTCCCCAGTCACCGGCCCCCGTGGACACCGTGAGGAAGTGGGGGCATCCCTGCCGCCAAGACCCTCGTGGTCTGGGGGGCTCAGGGCTCCGGGACCCCCGGACAGACGATGACCACAGTGGTTCGTGTTGTGTCCAGTCCTTACTGGGCCCTCACTGTTCCAGCCGCTATGCGACCCCAGAATATCCACAGTAGCCCCATGCGGCAAGTATCATCCCCTTTTACAGATAAGTAAGCTTCCCGCGGCCACACGGCCGCTAAGGGGCGCAAGCTGCTGTCTGACGCAGAGACTGCGCTCTGGGGACTGTGACTGATTTTGCTGAGGCAGGCGAGGGTCAAAGGAGGCTGGAAGAGGATTGTTTGGGGCTTTGCCGGTTATATAGGAGTTGCCAAGTTGAGGACAGAGAGGCTGGTGCCTTCGTAAGGCATGGGACGGGCCTGGATCTCCAGCACCGGTGATAAACAATGAGTTCTAGATAGCAAGAAAGGCGGGTTTTGACGTGGACGTGGATGCGGCTAGAAAGATAAGTCAGGGGCGAGGCTGGGGAGACTTGCCAGCTGAGACCGAGTTCCTGTTATGGGGCAGCAGCCATCATGGCTTGGGCGAGAAGGACCACGTACTGGGAGGGCCGGACACAAAACGCCAGGGCTCTGAGCTCAGGGGGGCAGAGCACAGAGACAGGCGCCGGGCTCCAGGTTCAGAGCTTGGCTCTGCCGCTCACAAGCTGTGTGACCTTGGGCAGCTTTCTCACCCTCTCTGAGCTGGAGCCCAGGCGCTGCAGTCCATTCACGGGGCGGGTGAGAGGCTGAGTGGGTCAAAGCCCTTGAAGCAGCTAGAACAGCGTCTGGTGCAGGGGCAGACCCGGCACGTGTGGTCCCAGCGAGGCCTGGCAAGCCTCGGAGAGTGGCTGGAGAGCGGGGCGCAGGGCACCCCGGCTGCTGATGTCAAACGTCAGGGTTCCATCCTAGTTTTCAGGCCCACATCTCCGGTGGGGAAGGGGAAGCCGTCCCAAGCATCATCGGGATTCCAGAGTCACGGAAGCTGAGCTCCCGCCACTGGTGCCAATGGGAGGGACTGGTCCCCCGGGGATGGCACCTGCCTGCCTTGCTTCTTCGGGGCCTCATTCCACTAACCAGGGCTCAGAAGAACAAGGCGGCTTCGCGGTCCTTGCGAGAACATCCACAAGGAGGAACCTGTGCCGAGCCCTCTACCTGCCCATCCCCAGTCCTCGCTGGGGGTGTCCCAGCCACTAACCAAGCACCCAGTCAGAGCCCAGATACTGCCCGGCTATGTCCCCCTCCCTCGTCAGCTCTGTCTTGGACTGAATTGTGTCTTCCAAAGGAGGAGCTGAAGCCTTACTTGCTAATGCGACACCATTTGGAAATAGGATCGTTGCAGATGCAATTAGCTAAGATGGGTCATTTTGCACTGGGGCGGTCGTTCTGAATTAATCCGACATGACCAGCACCCTTATAAAGCCAGCAGAGCAGACCCAGAGACAGAAGCACAGGGAGACGGCATCCGTGTGACAAAGCGACGACAGGAGCAGAGACTGGAGGGATGCACGCACGAGCCAAGAACACCAAGGACGCCAGGAGTCACCAGAAGCAGAGGAGGCAAAGGAGCCCCCCCTTAGAGTCTTAGGGGGGACACAGCCCTCGACGCCCTGATTTCTGACTCGCAGCCTCCAGACCGGACGGGAATAAGTTTCCATGGTTAAAGCCCCCCGGTGCGCGGTACTTGGTTGCGGCAGCCCTGGGAAGCTCACACAAACTCTCCGCGGAGACGCTCGTCTGCCGCCTGGCCCCCAGATCCCCCTCCCTCGGGCCATTGTCTCCACTCACTCCCTGGCCCCACGAACTCGCTGCCCACATGCTCATTCCACGGGTGGAGAAAGTGGCAGAATCCAAATCCAGACCAGGGCTCAGGCTCTGAGAATCAGCCTTCACCGTGCTCAGTGATGCCAGGTGCTGAGAGGGGCCCAGACTTTCGAGGGGCTGCCCTTCGAGCAGGGAGACAGACGCCCCCAACCCCCAACCAACTATATTCCAAAGTAAAGCAAAGCACAGACTGTTTCAAGCCACGTTCAAGGGAGGGAGGCGGCAGGCTGTCGAAGCACAGAGGAGGGGTCCCTCTGCCATCTCCACCCACGTGGGTGATCCCGACCCCAACGGAGCATGTGTTCTCAGTGGCCCACAAGTCCCACACCCCAGCTGCAGTGTTCTACCTTCCCACTGCTGCCGGGAGCTGAAGAGCTGCACCTGCCCAGATCCGAGGCCCCCCCCTTCACCGCCTGCATGAGGACCCCCGCCCACTCATCCTTCACCGCCTCGCCAGCCTTCCTGACTCCCAGGGATGCTTCGGGACTCCCTCCCCGGTGCTCCACTGCATCTCCATGACAGACACATCACCTCGCCCGTGATGCCCAAACCCACCAGGCCCTGGGAACCGGGGGCGGGGGCGTGACCACACCGCCAGGATGTGTCATCAGAGGGACAAGCGGGGCGAGAAAGTGTGCGGAGAGCACACGGCCATTTCTCTGAGAACCAGGGGGGAAATGAATGTGCATAGTCATTTCCATATATTTGAGAAACAGTGGAAGTTCAGAGCAAAAGCCTGAGGAGAAGAGATCTGTACCTAAAGGAAACCGAGCCTGGGCGAAGCTGGGCGGAGGGCGGGGCTGGAAGCTAGAATCTCCTAAATAGGCCTTGCCCACGGTCTGGTTAATTACGCAACAAAATTAAATTTCCAAAAAAAACAATCTCTAAACATTAAAAGCAAAACAAAACCAAAGAACCCAACACCATCTCAGATTGGCAGCTTGACAATATGGGAAAGAATCGTGTGAAGTGAGTTTCAAACACTCCCCAGGGCTGTGCCCTGAGGACGAACGGGACTGCGGAAAGAGCGGGGTCTAATGACCCTCCACGATCCCACTGCTACTAAGAATACGGGCGATGTTATTCTGAAGCCACATTTATGTACAGGCAAAATAAATACGAAATTATTTTATGCCATTAGGAACCAAGTTGTCCATGGGAGAAAAAGGAGACTCAAAGGCAAAGTCAAGAGATTGAATAAAACCATGTAAGCCCACATTTGACTCATTTTTTTTTTAATCTTTGAAAAGAGAACTTCCTCGCCTGTCTAATAAAAGGCTCAGTCCAGGAGCAGAGAGCTTCCCAGCCCCGGTGCTGCGTCCGTCCGCAGGAGGCAGGGCCCCTGGAGGGGTGGCCGGGGGGTTGGAGGGGGTGGGACCTGGAACAGCATAGACCAGAGAGCAAGGAAGAAGTCAGAGACGATCATTAAATGCATACAGACTCCACCTGCAGCATAATGGAAGCATATCAAATATGCCCAAATTCCTAAGTCCAAAAGGGCCGGGGGAAGCTCTCCGGCGATCATTCGAGGGTACAGAGAAAACCAAGTATCATCTTGAAAACTAGTAAATAAAGGGAGACAATCAAATGCGTCCCCAGCTGTCTGTCGTCTCAAGCTGCTTATCCCCGTAACCAACAGCGGGCGAGTACACGCTTCTTCGGGAGCAGTATGGCAGCCGCGAGAGCAGACAGAAAGACACGCTTCTGCGACCGCGTCCTGGGATCCCCGATGAATCGCCAGGAGGAGACCGGTGGGAGCCTCCGTCCCTCCTCCAGTCAGTCCCTCCACAGACCCAGGAGCCGCGTCCCTCCCGGGGGACCAACACCGGGACGCTGGGCACAACAATACGGATGTGTCAGCAAAGGCCTGGCCGGGAGGCCCCAAAGGACAGAAGACCTGGTTTGAACAAATAAATGAGGAAGAAAAGCGAGAGAAGGAGGTGGAGGGCTCTCTCCCCACCGAGAGATCCAGGAGAAACATCAGGGACACGAGTGCACCTTATTTGGGAAAATCATTTTAATAAAAATCACTCACAACACGTTGATGGTTTAATCAGGGAAATTTGAACTCTGCGCAGCGAATGATGTTAAGAAATTACTGTTCTTTCCGTCAGGTGGCAGAATGATGTCACGGTCGGGAGTTTTTAAAAGCCCTCATCTTTCAGGGATACACTCTGAAACATTCGTAGATAAAAAATGAGCAACTCCGTGTGTAGTGACATGAAAACGTCCTTAATTTATAACCTCCAGCGAACGTAGCGCACTAGAGATCAATGCGTCGAATGTGATCCAATTTGTTTTGTAAAGAAAAGAGCAGCACAGGTTGCGCATACGTGGATCGGGTTTGCATGGGCCCAGGGAAAGATCTGGAAGGACTGTGCGGGTCTGAGCACCTCTGAAACACTAAGTGAGGAGGGGGAGGTGAGCCCCTCGCTTTTGAGTTTCTGTAAAATTTTTCTTTGTGGGAAAAAATGAAGCCGCTTTGCTGTCACACCCCGTGAATTGATCAAGGTAAGTATTGACTGTCCCAGTCGCCTACGTCCCCACAGAGACCAGACTCTGCGGGCCACTGCTGCGAGAGGCAACACCACCTCTGGGGGGGGTCCTACCGAGCCCAGAGCCCGGTCCCGCAGCCACGGTGCAGGACTCTGGCCCTTATCCCGCGCAGGGACACCCCTCAGCCGGACAGCCGTTTCCTCCAGCGGCCGTGCTGAGAGGGACAAAAGAGAGAGAAAGGAAAGGACATCCATAGATTAAAAGAAATCTTAATGTCAGAGAATGTAATATTTTGCCCTTATTTGGATCCAGAATCCGATAAGCTTTAAAAAGAAAAGCGTGAGACAAGGAAATGTGCCCGCTGCTGGATATTGAATATTAAGCAATTGTTGCTATTTTGGGGGTGATGATGATGTCATGATTGTGTGGGATTTTGTTTTGGTGTTTTGCGGGTTGTTTTGGTTTTTTGGGTTTTTTTTAACAATCTTCTGTTTTGCAGGCACATATTGAACGAGGCGGAGATAAAATGAGACGAAGTGTGGGATTTGCGGTTAAATGGCCGAGCGGCGGGGTCCCTTCACAGGGTCACGAGGGTCCCGGCGCAGGGTCACGAGGGTCCTGGTACGCGGGTCCCGGCACGGGGGATCCTGGGGCTGGGGGGGGGCGCAGGGGCGGCCCCAGTGAGGTTTATCACACACTCTCTCAACCTCAGCCTAGGGGAATTTTCCATAACAATTATAGCTGTTATAATGCTATCTATGAACATTTACAATAACTTGAAAGAGGGGTCGTGGGGAGGCCTTGGAGGGAGGCACGGCGGGATTTCCGTAGCCGAGGAGGCGTGGCTGCCGATCAGCAGCCGTGGGATTAGCTGGCCGGCCTGGGCCGGACGCTCCACTGCCCTGAACCTCCCTTCCCCCCGTTCCTACAGCGGAGGCACAGCACTGACAAAAGTGGAGGACAAAGAGGAGGACAAAGGCGAGCACGAGGGGCGACGCACGGGACGGGATCTGCTTGGGACCCCAGACAGCAGCTGGAGGAAAACTCCGGAACACTCAGGCCAACCGCGGAGGAAGCAGGAGAAGACAAGGGGGTCAGGCCGACTGGAAAAGCCTCAGGACTGTCCCCTCTACTCCTTCCAGCTGGGGGGCTCTCGCCCCCTGGGCACCGGGCTAGACCTGCCAGCGCAGAACCCAGCCTCGTGGGCCGACAGCATCCTGTCCCTGTGGGGCAGATGGCCCAGCACCTTCCCGGAGTCCCCCCACCCCACATCCGGTCCACTAGGCCAGGCTGCATGTGTCACCCCTAAGTGCAGCCTTGGGCCCACTAACCTTCCCATCCCAGGCAGAAAGCAAGTCTGGGGCCAAAGTCAGACGACACCGCCGCCTCCACAAAGCCCCCCTTGTTCCTCCCTCCGACAGAGCCAAGGGTCCCCTCCTCTGCCAAGCCCCACTGCTCACAAAGGCTCCTACGGCTGGCACTGGGCTGGACCCAGCCTCTTGCCTCCCTGATTCACGCATCCTGCCAGCCCTGGGTTCGGTGCTGCTGCCCAGCGGCCCCTGTGGCCCCATTCCCTAATGACCGTCCCTCTCTGCTGGGCCTGGGGCAAGGTCCGGGCTATGGCACAACCACCGTCGCTCGTGACAGCAGAACCCACCCCATCCCGTCCCCCTTCCCTCTGGACTCCAGGAAGCCTCCCTCGGGGCTCTGGGATCTTCCCCAGATGCTGCTCTGAGGGCTGCGGTGGGAGTTGGGGGGCCACTCGACCAGCGAGAGGTCAGGTAGGACAGAGCAGTCAGGTGTGTCCCTGCGCTTGTTCCTGGGACCCCTGCTCTGACTCGTGCTGGGGCCCCTTTCCTGGAGAGGACCTCTGCAGTGGACCAGCAGCTTCCCTGCTCGCACGCCCCGCCTCCCCTTCCTCTCCCTCGGGGTGCCCTGGGCTGCACCCCCATGAGGCCTGAGCACAGCAGGCCCTGCCGGCGTCGTGCCCAGCATGCGGGGCACCCCCACCGGGCTCGGTCAGCAGCACCTCAGTTGGAATGAACGAGGTCCCTGCCCACAAGCCCAGGACTGTCACGTCGCTGGCACTGAGTGTCCACTGACCGGGCGCGGTCGGCGGGAAGGGGGACGTCCACTGAGACGGAGGCCCGAGACCACAGGGGCTTTTCCTCTTCTCACCTCTGGTTAAAAATCACAGAGAAATGGGTCGTCCTCCACTTGCCTAAGTGAGCAGGAGACCAAGAGCGCTTGTCAGAAGTGCAACAGCGGCTCGCTCCAGCAGTGGGGGCCAGACGAGCACCCCGCCCCACCCTTTCCATCTGAAGCCACTCCTCTCACAGCCAGGAAATGCTGGGCCTGGTGCCTTGGCTCTGTGCCCTCAGACTGAGCCCCCAAATCCTGGAGATGGTCTTATCCTACCTCCTCATCACCATATAGGTGGAGATACTGAGTCCAGGGACAAGTGAAAGCCTAGCCTGGGCCTGTGTCTGGGTCCCTGTCCTTTGAAAGAGGCCTCATGCACCATCTTGGATGCTCCCCCCTTCCTCTGGCCTGATTTCCCATCTTTAAAATGGGTCCATTAGGCCTGCCGTGCAGAGCTGCTGGGAGCCCGGCATGAACTGTGCATTCTCAGCGCCTGGGACGGTGCCTGACCGTGCATGGGCCATCAGGGAACAAGGGGGACATGTGGGAACAAGGTCCCACCTCCCTCCACACCAGGCTCACAGCTCCAGGGCTGAAGCCCGAGAAGGAAGGGGGCCACGAGGGAGAGAAGTCCCACCACCAAGGGCTTTGCCGGCCTGCAAGGCTGCATGTTCTTCAGCAAAGACAAGATCTGCTGGGTTATTAAGCACACACGGATGCACACTCTGGGTCCAGGAGATAAGGAATCTTCCATCAGGACAGCTGTCCCTCTCCCTCTCTCTCTCTTTGGTTTTTTTTTTTCTTTTTCCCTCAACTTGGGTTTTTAAACTTAGAAGTGATCGCTCTGATCGAGCCGAGAGACCAGCAGCAGGAGGCGGGTAAACTCACTGAAGATGGAAAGGTTAAAAAACAGGAGGGGGTGGGGGGGGGGTCTTATTCTAGAAACAGCATCTCATCTCCGGGTTGGACAGAGATGAGGGCCCCAGCCCCCACACGGCCGAAAAGGAGTAGAGCCTTGGCCTTTCCCTCGGACACCTCTGCTCTGAGGGGAAGACAGGGGTCCACCCTCGGGAGGAACCCGTCGGATGGCAGAGACACACCCCTGGGGAGAGTCGGTCTGGGGCAGCGTGCGGCCCTGCCTGGTGACAGGGGTGCTGTCGGATGGCGCTCGGGGCCCGGAACGGACCCGCTGCTGCCCGGCCCCGGTCCTCACCGGCCCTCCCTGCCCGCGGCCCTCAGAGCAGCCCGCAGCCGGAGTCACCGCTCTGGGGGATGGGTGCTGGCCGCAGGGGCCCGGGCAGGGTGTAGGGACGCAGCCCAGCTCACCGGGCTCTGCCCCCTCAGCCTTCTGGCCGCAGCCAGGGAACCCCAACCCTGAGCCGGAATGGAGCACCCCACTGTCTCCCACAGTTATGACTGTCCCTACGTGGGGCGGGGGCCAACCTCTGCCCACCTCATGCGGGGGCCAGACGAGATCCCGTCCCCAGAGAAAAAAGCGGCTCGCTTGGACTCAGTTCCCTGGAAACAAGTGCACTGCATACCAACTCGCTTCGGGAAATATTTTCTGATGTGACCAGTGACCTTTGATGACCTCCAAGCAGCACCAGCCCCCTGCTCTCAGCACCCCCAGCAAAGTCTCCCATGTCTGGAGCCTCAGAGCCCCCCACGCTACTCCCCCGCCCAGAAGGCTTTTCCCTGCCCTCTTCATAGGGCGCTGACCCTGTTCCCTCTTTTAAGGCTCTGTTTCCTTGTCCCCTCCTCCAGACAGCCCTCCCAGACCACACCTTCTGGCGCTCCTGTCTCAGACTCTGATGCTTCCTCGCACGCTCAGGATTCCACACGGGGTCTGTCTGACTCTTCCCATCAACCAGAACCCCGGCTACACAAAGGCAGGGGCCTATTCCCTAGGGCTGACCCGCAGTGGGCACCCCAAGAGTGCACACTGAATGAGTGAACAAGGATGAATGTGAGGGATCTGCCTCACTGTCCCTGCCCCCTGACCACGTGCCCACCAGCCTCGCGAGCATCACTACGTCTCCCCAGGTTGAAGCTGCCCCCAGCCTGGCGGGTGGGAGGAGCCTCCCAGGGGCCATGGGGCCTTCTCCCCGGTCAGTGTGCCAGGCCCCATGTCTCTGACCCCACGGGAGGCTGGGGGATCATGACCACTGCATGTGGCAGCCACCCCCACCGAATCTGAGCCGGCCGAGACCCACCGTCACCCAGAGAATGTGGGCGAGACCCGTCACCCTCCTCTGTCAGGCCGTGGGCCCGCCCGAGGAGCCGCGAGCTGCCCTGGGCCCCCGGGGGGCGGAGGCCGGCGGGAGGGCGGGGTCTCCACAGGACTTAAAGGCACATACAGGGACAAGCGTGGAGCCAGCCACGCACAACAGCTACGTGGCGGCCTCGGCGCCTCCCCCGTTGGCGGGGGGCTGGCCGGAGTTTCCAGCGCCGCGCACCCGGGCCGGGCCGCACCCCGACTGAGTCTGTGTGCTGTGGGGCCTCCGCTGGACCCTTAGTCTGAGGTTCTGTGATGAGCCCCAGGAGCCACCTGAGTGCAGGAAGTGCCTTTGCTCGTGGCATCCTGACCACGCCGCCTCCTTCGGACGGAGCGTTTCCCCCATGACTCCTCCCTCCGGGCGGCTGACCTCTCTCGGCCGACTTCATAAACCCCGAGACGCACGGGATGCCTCCAGCTGCGAGTGACAGGAGCCCAACCCAAACCGGCTGAAGACACAAGTGGGTGCCAGACGGGGTCCCGTCAGGATGCGGGAAACACACCAGGTCTCCGACAGAAGGGCCTTCATGCCAAGAAGTGTTCACAACATGGGGGCGGAAGGGCCAAGAGGCGGCCACCAAGGGGCGACGCGGTGACCGCCCAGGGACCGCCGCCAAGCAGGAGCGGGGAGGTGGCATTCTCAGATCCCGGGTGCAGACTGCACCACATGCCAGGCTTGCCGGCAGAAACTGGGCCTTGGTGGGGGCATCCGGCAGGCCCTGGAGCCGGAGGAGACTGTGCACTCGAGACAAAGCCTGAACTCCCGACTGTGCCCTTGGAGCCGAGCTCTCAGCTCACAGGCTCAGCATCTGAGCCACAAGGGAAAGCTTCCAGTTCTGAAGACTCTCACCTCCTTCCTGCCCCAGGGCCTTTGCCCACGCTGTTCCAGGCACCTGTGACTTTCTCCCCTCATGTCCCCACAATGGTCACTTTCCATAAGGTCTTCCCTGAACTCCAGATGGGAAGGCCACCCTTTCTGCCACCAAACCCTATGCCCCTTGGAGCTCACTTCAAGGCTGCAGTCCCCCTGCCCGGCCCCTGGGGGCTGGGGGTCTCCCTTTGCCAGACTACAAGCCCCACAGGCCAGGGCGGGTCACCGTCTACAAAAGGCAGGGCCGGTTGGGGAAATATTGGTTTGGCCTTAGGGGGATTTCTCACAATGGGAAGCAAGGAGAAAGAGAAAGTGCGTGTGCCCTCACCCTTCACAGGCTGCCTGTCCAATCCGGGGAAGGGGCCAGCGTGAGAATCTGTAGCCACTTTGTTCAGTAACCAGGGTAGGACCGTTCCCATATGAAGTGAGCTCCAGGGAGCAAAAAGGAGTGAGCCCCCCTTCATGGGAGGCATTCAAGCCAAGGCTGCAGGCACACATGGCATGGATGTCAAGGAATATTTCCCCAAGCTTCTCTGGTTCTGGGAGCATGGCTTCGTGCCAGCAGTGATGCTCGGAGCCAGGGACTGGAGGAAGCCCACGAGAACCAGGCTGTGGGTGCCCAGCAAGCTCAGATGGGGGCAGGGGCCACGCGCCGAGTCGCCGCGGACAGAGCAGCTTACGGGACAGGGCGTGTCGCTCGTCAGGGGCAGAGAGCTCCTGCCGACGGCGAGCTGTGCGGCGGCTGCCCCTCCCTGTGCCCCTCGGCTGGGAGGCAGCGCGGCCCCTGAAACGGCCCCCACCATGGCAGGGGGGGGGCCTGAAGTGCAGGAGCCCGAGGCCCAGCCGCCACAGGGAGGTAGTCAGGTCACCACTGCCACCCAGAGGCTGTCCAGGAGCCAGGCCACCCAGCACGGGGGCGACCCTACAACGAGGCCAGCCGGGCCCACACAGGGCAGAGGGGTGCCTGGCGAGCCCAGCAATTCCCTTCACAGGCCCGGGGGCTTCAGGTCAGGCCCAAGGCCCAGAGAGGGTGGGTGCGGAGTCCCCCTGGGGCCCCAGGAGCCAGCGAAGGGTGGTCACAGCGTCGGGGCCATCTGCCCACTGACCACACGGGGTAGGGGGTCTCCAGGGGCAAGGCCTGCCCCTCCCTAGGCCTCAGCAGCCTCTCCGGGAAAGGGACCCTGAGCCCTGAGATGCTCAGCAGCTGTGCCATTCTGCTTCCTGTCCTTGCTCCTCCTCCATGCAGCCCACCTGGGCTGCCTGCAGGCACGTGCAGACCCGGCACTGGGCAACCCCAGTTCCCCCGCAGACTGTGCCAAGGCTGGCCGGCCTGTTTATCACATTTTCCCAGGGGACAAAAAGCCATAAAAGCAAAGACGTGGACCCATCCCCAACGCACGGGCTGGTGGGGCTGGTTTCCTGAGGACAGGCGCTCAAGAAGGAGTAGACGCATTTTCCACAGCAGCCGGGCCCCTGGGGGGCTCTCAGCTCCCCAAGTGCCCCACCCGGCCTCACGGGCTCTCGGCTTCTGCACATCCCGGACTCATCCCAGCACCCATCGGGGGTCAGCTGCCCAGCGCCCGGCAGGGAGGAAGGGGAGCAGTGGCGGTAGCCTGGGGCCTCTGACAAGGTTCAGCCACGGCCCGTGTGGCTTGGAGACACCAGCACTGTCCCTCGGAGGTGACATGAGTCCAGCCACAGCATCTCCCAGGAGGAAAGCCAGCGAGATGTCCCCGGCAGCTGCCGCCACCGGCTGGCCAGCCTCACCCCTCCAGAGTCACCCTCTCCTGCCGTGGCAGCTCTGACCCCTTCCCCGCTCAGCCAGCAGGAGTGACGGGGGAGTCCTGTGAAGGGACCTAAGAAACGTGGTTGGCACAAACCTGCCCACGCCTTCTCATCAGAAGGGAGATCGAGGCCCAGAGTGAGGATGCGGCCCAGTGCCCAGACCTCCGCAGTCGGGCTGAGCCTTGGTCTCTGTCCCAACCCCTCCCATCAGACATGTGTGTCTCTGGACCTGTGCCCGTCCACACTGTGCCCTGGGCTCCAGGGAGGTGAGTGGGCCAGGGGCACGGGGACACAGCTGGGGGCGTCTCCGGGCCCCGAGGAGATCCATACCTGCTGGAAGGAAATGACAAAACCCTCACCGTGGGTGGGACCAGGACAGAAGCTACAGTGGTCCTTCCCTTCTTTTTATCCTCACAACAACCTTGGAAGGGGCCATACTGTCCCCATTTTCCACAGGGGAAAACCGAGGCCCAAGTTCACCCAACCGGCAGGAAGCAGAGCTGGGGAGGGGGTCTGCGCGGGCAGAGCCCCAAACCCAAGCCGTTAACACTGAGAACACCAAGGACTCAGATCTGTTCCAAAGCACGTGCCCGGACCCCAGCCAGCCCCCGGCCACGGCGTGGGTGTGGCCGTCCCCCCTCTGTACTCGTGGAGAAGAGCCGCCTCTCCCTTCCTTGTTCCAACTGGTTCCACTGACGGCCCGCAGCGGGCCCCGCATCCTTGTGATTGCTGGGGTGACCGCAGGGCAGCAGGGAGAGAAGGCAGGTGTCAGGGTGGGAGCAGCATCCCCCAGGGTATCCGGGTGGGTGCGAATGCTTCCCTTTTACCAAAATCAGGATAATAATATTAATATTAGCCACCACTAACCCCCGCGGCCAGATGGCGGCTGTCTGGGGCCCTGGAGGGGGGCTGTGTCCTCAGCCGAAGAGGTCAGGCCCACAGACAGCCTCCTGTGGTATTTAAATGACGGCCTCCAAAGCGGCTGGGCACCTGTCCAAATCCGGCTGGGGAGCCGGCGGGGACAGGCCCTGCTCCAGAAGGCATCGCAGCGGGGCCACCTGCCGGGACTTCGCCACCGGCCTGCCACGCCGCTACCCCTGGGAGGGCCCGGAGTCTGAGGTGCGGGAGGGAGAGGGAAGTGGGCCTCTGCCCAGGAGGGAGGGCGGGAAGAGGGACAGAGGGTGGAGGAGACAAGACGCTCCTAGACCCCTGCCGAGGCATGGAGACCTCGAGACCAGTGATTCCTAACCCTCCACTTTGCAGACAGGGGACTGAAGATCAGAAGGGGTAAGTGACGTGCCCAAGGTCACACAGTGACCGGCTGAAAATTAGGCCCTGGGCTTCTAGCTGCCAGCCCAAAGTTTTGCCGTGCATTTGGCCCTCCAGATGTTTAATTATTAATAGGAGAGGAAGCTTAAAGTTTCAGCAAAAGCCACAGACATCATCCATCCATTCACCTAAAATCCATTCATCCGGCCATCCTCCCATCCATACACCCACCCAGCCTCCCGCCAACTCATCTATCTACCCAACCCCACCCAATTATCTATCCATCTACCATCTGTCCATTAACCTCCACAGCCGCCGATCCACCCTCGCAAAGACCCATCCATCCGATGCCCACCGACGTACCCATCCAGCCTTCCACCTGCCCGTGTGTCCGTCCACCTGCCCGCTCACACATCCGTCCACCTGCCCGCTCACACATCCGTCCACCTGCCCGCTCACACATCCGTCCACCTGCCCGCTCACACATCCGTCCACCTGCCCGCTCACACACCCGTCTACCATCCCATTCATTCATCTATCCATCCATCCATTCATCCTCCCAGCCTTCTACCCGTCTATCGACCCGTATCTTTTCCTCCGCCCACCCCCCTCTTCCGCCCGTCCATCCGTCCGTCTACCGTCCCGCCCACCCACCTGCCATTCTCTCTCAGGCCCACCCACCCTAGAACCCTGGCTGAGAGTGTGCCCATACATTCCTGGTTCTGACTCACCTAGCCTATTCCACAATTCTAACTGAAAAAGACCCCAGATCACGACTTGTTTGACTCTGCTCATCATGCACATGAGAAAGCAGTGTTGGGAGGGGGCGGAAAATAAGAAGGAGTCGCATCATTCTTCAAAGCGGTGAAGCTCTCCGCGCCCCAACCCTCCCCAGAGCTCCTCCCGTGTTGCTCCATCCCGATCACGGTCCGCACTTCTCCAATTCCACACCATGATTCGACCCACAGGCCCGTGGGAAAGCCCTGGAATTTTTCTTCTTCCCCTGCCTACCCCAGGTTGTGGGTAAAAGTAGATGAGCCTGGACAGAGGTCCTCACCCAACAAGACGGTAGAGAGCAGACAGGTCAGCGTCCGCGATCTTCCCGGTGTGGTGCACGTGGGGGGCCTCACCCTGCCTCCACCGCACCCCGCCCTGCTCTTCGGTCTGTGCAGCTGTGCAATGAGCTGCTAAGACCGGACAGTCTCCCCAGCCCGGGACTCCCCAGAGCAGCCTGGGCCGGGGGCCGGGGGCAGGGGGCTGCGAGGGCAGAGAGAGCAGGAGTTGGCACCGCGGTGCCAGAACCCGGAGCCCCCGGGATGTGCTGTCAGTGAGCCTTGCTCTGGGCCGGCGTCCTGGGGCCTGGAAGCCGTCCCTCGCCTCCCCGATGACTCACCCTGTCAACACCTGATGAGTCACAGCTGCTGGCAAAGGGGGCACCGCTCCAGCCACCCCCACGCTGAACACTCAGCCGGCCCTGTGTGCAGCGGGAGGCCTGGACAGAGGATGGCGCGGCCTGCCCGTGGGTGGGATTCAGCATCGAGGGCTCTGGAGCCCGGGCCCACCCCATGAGTAGCTCATGCCCCAGCCCGCCTTGACACACGGGGCCACTGAGGCCCGGAAAGGTCACCGGCGGACCCGGAACCACAGAGCTGCCCGGGGACCCGGCGAAGATGCTCTCCCCACTGCTCCTCTTGCACAACTCGCCTGCAGGGGGCCGCTCTGCCGTCTCCGCCAGGATCGGTTCGTGCGTCCAATGCGCCCCCCAGCTGGGCAGGGCTACCTTCTGTGGCACTCACACCCCACCTCCTGGCACCCTCAGCAACCTCGCCCAGCTGGAGAGAAGAGGCACAGCCCACACAAGGCTCTGGTCCGCCACAGCCCCCGGGGCAGCATTCTGGCAGGCCCTGGGCTGTCCTCAAACCACTGGGGGGACCAGAGACCCAAGCCAGCCCTCTGTGGGGTTCAGGCATGAGATCAAGACCCAGGATCTCGTGGGAGGAACCCATGTCGCAGGGACGCAGGAGTGAGTGGCCAAGGCCCGCTGGACCTCGCAGGGATGGCACGTGGCTCCCCAGCTCTGCGGGCAGAGAGAGCATGCCTCCTCACCCCCTTGGGTGTGATCCCTGCCAGGGTCTTCTCTGGGTCTCAGGACCACCGACGGGTCAGGCGGGACCTCAGCAGCCGTCACCACAGCACTTATAACCGCGGGGACAGCAGGACTCGGGCAGGCAGCCGGAGCTGGGTGGAGAGGGCCCAGGAGTGTCTGGCAGGTCAGAGGCTCCCGAGAACGCCCTTGGGCCCGAGGAAGTCAGCAGGCACCTCCCTGTACAGCATCGCCATCCCGCTCCTGCTCCGAGGCCCCTATGCGAACACACGGGCCCCCAGCCAGAAAGCCACGTCACCAAGGCTGCTGTGCAGCGTGGGAGGCATCCCAGGGAGCAGAAGCTGCTGGAGGACGGGCCAGCCAAGGGGGCGGAGACAGCGGGTCAAAGGGAGGAGGGAGGGGGACAGTGTCGGGTGTGTAGGAAGCAGCGGCAGCCAGGGAACTGGGCGGAGAAGGCGAGCCAGGAGGCAGGGGGGACAGAGGTCCAGGGCCGAGCGGCGCATGAAGCCCTCCGGCGCGGGGTGCCCACAGGTGAGGTGGTTGCTCAGCAGCCACAGACCTCTCCTGGGGGAGCCCTCACAGCTCCCCTGGCCTCAGCGGCCTTGGCCTGGAGCTCCTCTGGGCAGGCACCAGTGCCCCAACCTTCTCCAGGTCAGGCCCAGGACCCGCATGTGATAGGACCCACACAGGGTAAACCCCGAAGGACCAGGATCAGGGTGGCCACACCCGCCCCCGCAGCAGGGGCCCCGCCCAAAGGACCTTCGCAGGTCCCGGTGCGAGGCCCCCAGGGCCAGGACCCGAGCAAAGGGGACGTGGCCCTCAGCACAGCGGGGGATGGCAGACAGGCTGGGCCAACACGCTGGTGGGCGGCAGCGATGAAGTCGGCGAGGGCAGCCCAGGCCCCCCAGCGCCCCCCACACTGATCTAAGAGCTTCCGGCCCCCAAGGTCGTCCCACGTGACCGGCGGGAACCTAAGCCACGTCCCACAGGTGACCTGATGGGTTAGGGTTTCCCGGGGATGACGGGGTCCCAGGACTGCCAGGCTAGGGGGCGAAGGGGTGAAGGGCGGGACCACAGCGTGTGGGGTGTGGCCGTGCAGCGGCCATGAGCAGGCACCCCAGAAGCCAACCTGGGTCAGCAGCGGTGAGAGCTGGTCTGAGCTGCTCAGGGGCATGGAGGAGAGAGGTGAGGCTGTGACCCCAGTCTAGCCAAGGTCAAGGTCACAGGAGGGGGTGGGCAGCGAGGGCGGAGCCTCCTCTTCCCACTACAGATATCGCCCTGTTCTCCCGCCCCTGGTTCCCTCAATCAGTCCCATTATCTGATCCACAGTATCGGTGTTTTAATACTTAAAGTAGACTTGAATTAGCGTAACTGGCCCTAAGAGGAAGTAAATTAGCATTAGTGCCTAGGAAGTTTCTCCAGACAATTAGAACCTGAACTAAATTGAATTACTATCTGATCTCTCCTCTTCTCACCTGAGAACCTGCTTTCCGGAAGGTGCGTGGCTGCGGGTGGGCAGAGGCAGCAGAGACACCCCGTCAGGAGGACGGGGCCCAGTACCGGCCCCCCTGGGCTCTGCGAGACAGCAGGACAGGGGGAGGGGGGGCCCAGAGGGTAAACTGAGGCACTCAGTGCGGCCAGCGCTGGAAGACGCAACGAAGCAGGCTGACCGTGGGCGTCCAGGGATGTGGCCACCGGACAGGGGCCCGGGGAGGTCGCTGCTGTGAACACTGGGGGCCGATTTTTCGGTGCCACAGCCTTTGAAAGGGGTCCCCACGCAGCGGGTCTGAGCCAGACGCTTGCATCCGCATCTGACGTAACGCCCCTGGTAGCCTCGAACTGCAGGTGGCCCTGCCGGTCTCACCCCGTGGCCCTGGGAAGCCAAGGGCCACGCCCAAGGTCACTGAGGGGTGAACGGCCAGCGGGACCCCCATCCGGGGGTCAGCAGGGGTGGGAGAGGGCCCCTCCGGCCCTGCTGGAGCGTTCCAGGTGCTCTCCCGCAGCCGGATGGAGGGGTTGGAGCCCCGAAGCCCCAGGTGGAAGGACAGCAGCCCCTCCCCCAGGACTCCCAGCACCGGCCTCCCCACGGCCCCCCCCGGGAGCCCTTCCGGCCTGTCCACCTGCCTGTGCCCCGCAGCCCATTGCGGGAGCTCAGCCTCTGTCCGCGCAGTGCGTCTCTGTCCTGCCCAAGGTCACATGAGCCCCGGCGGCCGAGCCTGGAGCCCGTGTCTGCGAGGTCGCTTCAACCAGGGGACGTTTACCGAACCCCAGCGAGGCTCAGGATTTTGAAGGATGAGGAAGGACTGCCTGGGACAGAAGACAGGAGACGCTCTGGGGCAAGGGGTGCACGAGGGAAACCTCCCACCGCCCCAGCTGGACGACAAGGCATCAGGGGGCAGCAGCCCCAAATCTCTATCCTCTGGGTCAGTGCCAGAGTTCCCACCTGGACATACTCCTGCCCCATCCCCAGCAGAGAGGAGCCCCATGCCTGGGCGGCTGTCCAGGGACCCCGGACCGGTATTTCTGGCCATGGGCAGACGTCCGGGGACAGTCAGACTGCTGGGTGCTGGGGCCAGGCCCTCTGCTCCCCTCTGACCAGACATTATCAGAGGGACGCAGGGAAAGAGCGGCACGCACCCAGACTCTCACTGCAAGGAGCCCTGGAAATCCTTCTCGGGCCTCGGGAGCTCCTCCCAGCCTCTCCCAGAACAGCCGTGGGGGCCCCTGCAGTGACCATGTCCCCTCCAGGAACCGGCTGCCAGGAGCCCCGTGCCGGCCAGCCGCCCCTCACCAACGAATAGAGCCTCACATGGCCCGAGTCTGTGCGGGCCCCCACCGCTGCCTGGCCACCTTCACCCCTACTTTGCAGAGGAGGACAGCTCGGGCTGAAAACATAAGCCTGTGACTCAGGGTGACACGGGAAAGGCCGGGCTGCATCTGCACTGGGGTCTTTGGCTGCCGGACATCACCCCACTCATCCTGGGGAAGCCGCTCTTCCGGGAGAGCCTGGGGCTGGAAGGACCCCTCCAGGGCCTCTTTGCTTCAAGGACTGCCTGCGGCGTCAGGTGGGGGGTGGCTCCTTAAAAATCCCCCCACCTCACAGCCGCTAAACAGCCCCCAGAGAGGACCCTTCACCTATGTTGGGGTCACAGGCAGGAGGAGGACACAGGGCTCCTGCCCCCCGTGTCTCCCGGCAACAAGGACCAACAGCATGCACCGGCCCCATGGGAATGTGCACACCCCCAGCCACCAGCACCCCAAGTATCCCTGCCTCCTCCCACAGCCCTCCTGGAGACTTTTTCGCTCAAGATTGGGGTTTTTTTTAGCGGGTGTTTAGGAGACACAGGTCACCTGGGCAGTGTTCTGCCAGAAATGACTGCATCCGGGTGCCCCCGGCCCCCGCGGCCCGCACCTCATCCACCCCATTCTTGTCCCAGCCGGTCTGCCTCCAACGGCCCCTCGGAGGTGGACTCTTGGCCCAGTGCTCCCTCCGGAGCACCACGTCCACTGCCGGGGCGGCTCTGACCTCTCCCCAGGGGATGGGCGGGGCTGGGGGACCCCAGAGCAGTCACGTCAGCCCTGGACCAGGCCAGCGCCCCAACGGTCCGCTGGGAGCACCGTCCTCGAGCATTGCTTGCGCACACGACAGCCTTCTGGCACCTTCTGCGCTCACACTGGCCTAGAGGGACACACTGATCTGGAGGGGACAACGATGTCATTTTCCGTGTGAGCTGCTTCGATTTACCTCTGTTTGGGGCCTGTGGGTTCTGGGAACTGCGGTCTTCCCGTCAGCACAGCTGAACCACGATAGCACCCCCCAGGCGCCAGCTTGCCCAGCCGGCAGCCCGGAGCGACTGGACCCCCCGGGGGCCGCCGCTCGCCCGCTTGGCGACGCTCCCAATACCCGACCCAAGCTCTGCTCTGAGAAGCGGCCGCGAGAGCCGACCGCTCAGAGGCCCTTGTCGACCGGCCGCGAGCTCTCGCCGGACCAAAGGCCTAGCGAGCTCGTCCTGGCTGGGAGAGCACGGCCACCAGGCTCGGCGGCTCTCGAATCATCACAGCTGCCCCCCCAGGTCACAGACCCCAAGAACCCGCTCTGCCCTCCCGGGCTGTTTGACCTTGGGCCGGTCACTTCCCCTCCCTGGGCCTCGGTGTCCCGGACATCAAATGGGGATGCCAGCACAGGCCTCGGGCCTGGTGACAAGGACCCACGTCAGTGGGAGTGAAGCACCCCAAGCCTAGACATGTCCCAGGACACACCAAGTCCTTTCTCTTAGGGCGGGAGGAGGGCACGCCCCACGCGCCACCTGTGCTCGACTCCCAGAAGCCCCACTTTTGTGTTTGGTCACTTAACACCCGTGGCTCAAACGTGGGCCCCCGCCAAACCGTGGGGACGGCGAGATGACAAGTCACTGGGCCCCGGCGAGCTCAAGGTGCCGACGTGAGAAACCACAGGGCCGTGCCGGACGGAGCACCCCCAGAGGAGCAAGCAGGTGAGGAAGTGGGGGGAGGCCTGGCAGACACCCTGGAGGCGGTGACCTATGAACTGGGTCTGTGGGCACAGCGAGGGAGAGGGGCGCTTCCCTGTCGCTGTGAAAGGACACAGCGTAAGGCCTCTGGGAGTGGCCGGAGGCCTCAGTAACGCAAGTTCAGGGACCTGTTACTCTAACAATTGAGAATGAGTCAAATTGTTCTCACAGAAATCATCTCACTTAGCCCTCCCCCTCCACCCCGGGCATCGATCCCGCAAAGCCTCCACAGAGTGGAAACGCGGACCCGGGAGGGGAGGGGGCTTGCCGGGGTTCGTCGGCCACCGGGTGGAGCCAGGCTCAAAGCCACCCTTCCTGGAACCACCTCCTGCTGAATCCGGGGCAGGAAGCAGAGACCCCAACTCAGAGACCCAGACGGTGCCTGCCCCGGAGACCCAGACGGGGCCCGTCCCAGAAGCTGGGGGAACCCGGGCCGCAGACCCGGGCAGGTGCCTGCCCAAAGAGGACATACGGGGGATGAGTAGGCGCAAGGAACAGCGCTCCCCAGCTCACGTCAGCGAAACGCTAAGTAAAACCACGGGGAGACCCCGCCGCGCCCCGGTGAAACCCGCCCAGTCCAGAGCGCTGACGCCCCGCGTGCCGGCGAGGACAGGGACCCCCGGCGGCACACAGAAGGGCATGGCCACCTTGGACGGAGGCTGAACACCGCCTCCCCGTAGAAGCCAACAGCGCGTTCCTGGGCATTCACGTGGAGATGTTGAGACCCTATCCACCCGAACCCCCGCACACGGATGTTTGCAGCAGCTTTATTCAGAGTCCCCAAAACCTGGAAGCCCCCGAGATGTCCCTCGGGAGGCGGACAGACCCGCGGACTGTGGATACTCAGCGCTGCGCAGACACAAGCTCTCAAGCTGAGGAGAGACACGGACGAACCTCGCGTGCCCATCGCTAAGTGGAGGCACCAGTCTGAAAAGGCTCCGCACCCTGGGGTCCCAGGTCTCGGACATCCTGGAAAAGGCAGAACCGTGGAGACAGGCGTGGTCGCCAGGAGGTGGGGGCGGGGACGGGGGCCCAGTCCGAGCCCAGAGGTTTGGGGGCAGGGAGATCGTGCTGTGTGACGCCGTGCTGGTGGACACGGGCCCTCCCACGTCCGTCCGGACCCATGTGGTGCGTGTGGCCAAGATGAACCGTAGGGCAGACTGTGGCTCTGGGTGGTGAGGCTGCGCCCGTGAGCGTGGGCGATGACAAGCGCGCCATCCAGTGGGGGTGCTGCCAGTGGGGGCGGGGTGCCTGCTGGGGGAGGGGCCAGGGCACGTGGGAACGCTCTGTGCCTTCCCCTCGATTTTGCTGTGACCCTCAATGCTCTACAGATCAGTCTACTTTCCTAAAACAGAAAAGAGACCCCAGCACTGTTGGTCTGGATGCGAGATGCAGGTACGGCTGGCTCCAGGGGTCCAATGGCACTGGGGGGCCGCTCCGCTGGGCTGCTCGCCCGCTGCTCTCTCAGGCTCCCCGCGGGGCAGGGCGACCCCCGTCAGCGCGACACGCGTCTTCCCAGACCGCACTGCCGAGGCAGAGCAGCCAGGACGTCTGGTGGGAACCGTGGCCTGAGTCTCAGCGGGAGGGAGGAGAAGCAGGTGGGCAGAGCGTGGCCCGCCCTCCCAGCTCGGGCCGGGACAGGCCCCACCCCCCGTGTCCCCGAGGAGGTGAGCCGCACAGCAGGGCACAACCCTCCACGAAGCCAGCACATGGAGCGCGCTCTGTCCTCCAGGCTCAGCCCCGAGACCCTCAGAACGTTGGGGACGGCCAGGCTCCGATTCCGACCGCTCGGCGCTCGGGCTCTTCAGAAGTCCGAAGACGAACACCGACGTGGGGGCAGCGGAAGGGCTCCCCACCCACCGCAGCTTCCCTCCCCCTCTTCCCGCGCGGGCCCACCCTCCTGTGAGGGGCCCTACGTTCCCGGGTGCCGAAGCCCCACCCTGCGCACCCAAGCTAGGCCCACCCCCCCAAGCAGCTGGCTTTGGCCCGGGGACACACGCTCATCGTTGGTCTGTCCCCCGACCAGGCCCAGGAGTGCACACCCCTGCAGGCCGGTCCGCCCTCCAGAAGACAGAGCCCGGGGGGGAATGCATGGGAGCCCGGAGCCAGGCTGGGGGCCGTTCGGCAGGGATGGGAGTGCGGTCTAAACCGTGGGAGCTGCGGGGAGCCTGTCCCCCGGTCCTACAGACTCCTCGCCCTGCGGTTGGGGCCCCTTCCCGGATCCAGAGTGGCGCCAGGGAAGCCCCTCGGCACCGGCCAAGCTCCCCCGTCCGGTCCCTGGGTTTGCAGAGAGCTTACCCCCTCCCCCGAGCGCCACCTGGAGCCCCGCTCACGGGATGGGGGGGGCGGGGTGGGCCCCACGGCCTCCGGCCTCAGGACACTCCCCTGGGTTTCAACCTGTGGGGTGCCTCGGTGATCCCAGAGGGCAGAGGGCGGGCAGCCAGCCTGCGCCCCATCCTGTCCGCACCCCTTCCCTGAGCAGCGTAGACATCGGGTCCCAGGCGTGCCCGCTCGATCCAGAGACAGTCGGGGTCTGGTAGGCAGACCGTGGCTCAGTGCGAGCTCAGGGTGGATGCGGGAGGGAAGGTGGGCCGGAGACCCACGGGCGGACGCCCGGTGCTACCGTCCCATTGCCCCGTCGGCGGGACAAGGGGGTACAGTGAAGGGGCTCGCGGGCGCCCTGCCGGACCCAGCTGGCTCCCCACCACTTGGCGCCCAGCAGGAGCTCAGAAGCCGAGGGCTATCTGGTAAACCCCTGGGGGTGAGGGATCCACTCGCGGGGAAGGGGGGGGCGAGGGTGACCTACGCCAGGGCCCAGCCTGAGGAGGCAGTGGCTCCAACCAACGGGGCACGGAGAGCCGCGGTCATGCCACCTACAAAGGCCAAGTGGCCAGGAGTCCAGCCTGTCCCACCAGCGGCTCCCCTCCTCCGGGCCTCTGTGCGCCCCATGGGGGCTGGGGGGCCGGTCTTCCTCCCTGTGGTTGCCCGGGGACCCGCCCCGATGGGGCTGCCGCGGAGGAGGGACAGAGAGAGTCTAGGGGCAGCAGAAAGCTCCTTGCACACTGCTGGCCACCACGAAGGACACTGTGCAGGGTGACCGTCCGCATGGCGAGTGCCGACATCCAGCCACAGAACATGGTGGGAAAATCCCAGCAGAAACCGCTGAGGGGGAAGGAGGGACTGGTGCCGCCACGGGTCTCTGTGCTGTGGACCCCCCCCCAGGTACGTGGGGTCCCCACACACAGCCACGCGATGGGCAGATAAAGCCACCTCGGAGATAGGACATTTCTGCGTCGACCAGTGACTCAGTTTCTGGAACGGAATTCTGACACCTGCTGCCTGCAGAGGGGTCCTGCAGAGCCCCGGGGCCCGGCGCCTGCTTTACCCACCACCGCTGGGCACGGGGCCACACCACGCCCAGGCAGTGAGCTGGGGGGACATGTGTCCCCCGAGTGAGGCTGCAAGCCGGCCTTCAGGGAGTCAGGACCCGAGAGCCAGCCCCGTGGCTTCCTGCCAGCCCCTTCCCTCCTGTCTGGCCGGTCACCAGGGGCCCGGGACCCAGTGGGTAACAGCACAACCGCCCGGGGGCTGGGCAGGGACTCACGAACACGCTGCGATGCTCTAGCGCCTGACCTTTCATCTCTATCTGGTCCTTTCGGGGAGGCGGGCTCCGGGTGGCCCAAAGGCCCTGGCCAGTAAAGAAAGCAAGCCCGTGGCCCATGACTTTGCTCCCTACTCTGGGGCACAGTGGATGCTCGCCAGACCGGGGGGCCCCGAGGAGACCCCCTGAGACAGGGCCAGTCCCCTGCAAGGGGAACGACAACCCCTCGCCCGGAGGACGTCCCTCTGTGCCCAGCCTCACCCCCAGGCCGGCGAGCTCCTGGATGCTCGGGGGTCATTGCCGCCCCATCTGTGCTGGTCTCCGCGGCGAGGACTCTTCAAATGGTTATTTCCAGCCACTGAAGAGTTTCTTACCTGCCGCACCGAGGCAGGCGTGAACTCGGCAGCTGTCCAGTTATTACTGGTTCGTGTCTAAGACCGACTGTCAGACGAGGTGGAGAACCTCGACCCCGCATCACGATGGGAGGACTGAAAACCATGAGGACTATCTTCAACACCAGCGGCTCCTCTTCACCTCCAGCTTGTGTCCTGCCCTGAGCCCCTCTGCGATTCGCTGCTGCCCCCCGGACGTGCAGGGCCTGGGGCTGCCCACGAGGGGCGGGGGCCCTTCTCCCGCTGGACGCACAGCCCTGCCAGCCCCCCAGACTGGCCGCCCCCACGCGGTTTCAGAGCTCAGTGCAGACTGGGAGGCCTCTGCATGGTCTGATTAGAATGTAACCGCCCCAGGGCACTTGGGGGGCTCAGTTGATGAAGCGTCTGCCCTCGGCTCAGGTCATGATCCCAGGGTCCAGGGATCGAGTCCCGCGTCGGGGGTCCCTGCTCAGCGAGGAGTCTGCTTGTCCCTCTGACCCTCACCTGGCTCGTGCTCCCTCTCTCTCTCTCAAACAAATAAGAAAAAAACTTTTTATAAATAAGTAGATGATGGAGTCACCCCTCCAAGAACGAAGGCCTGGGGTAATCGGGTCCTTGGAGCAAATCCTCGCCGCGATGGGTCTGGGCCACCGTCCAACGCAGAGCCCGGCTGTGTGTCACCAGGCACTGAGAAGGAGAAAAGCCCCGTGATCGTCCAGGCCAACCTTCAGATTCAGAAACGGGACCAGAGAGGGGCCGTCACGGGCCCGCGGTCACACAGCTAGGACACACCTGCGCCTCTAAACCCGCCGGGCTGGCTGGGGAGCAGGGCGGGGGCGACAGCGACATGCGCCGGGGGTCGAGGTCACTTAGGCCCACAATGCAAGTCTTCTCTGGTCCAGCGGATAAAAAGGAGTCAACACAGCATATGGATAAGCCAGCTCATCCAAAACTGGGACAAAGCCCTCAGGGCTTCTCGGCCCCCAGGGGACGCGAGAGAAATTCACTCAGTGCTCGGCCACAGTGATTTCAGGGTCCTATTAGGAACCACTGCCTTGGGGGAACATGCGTGAAACACAGGCCCGCCCCCAGGAGCCTCAGACCCCGCCCTGTGGGGGAGGGGAGGGAAAACCCCTCTCCCCAATCTCCCCAGCTCTCCCAAAGAAGGAGGGGCCAAATGTATCAAATCAAATGACGGGCATTTGACGCTTTGAATTTCAGGTAACCCAGAACCATTTTCAGTGTAAGTATGTCCCGGACGCGAACTCCTAGAAAAGTGAGTCACTGGTTATGTGAAATGCATGTTTAACCGCGCGTCCTGTATTTTGTGCGGTGGTCCCAGGGGGAGGACGTGTATGCCTGTGTCTCCCGTGTCACGTGGCCGCCGGGGCCCCGCGCGAGAAGGACCTGCCTCTGGGCACTGGAGGGAAGGCCGCACTCCTCCCGCTGCAGTCACCGTCTTACTCACGGCGCGGCCTCTCCGTCTTCTCAGCTCCCAGCCCCGGGGGCCCTCGGCTCGCACACAGCAGGCACCGCCATCCCTCGGGCTGAATGGACGAAGACGCAGACACCAGAGGCCGGCAAACACGGCAGGGAGAGCTGGCCTGGGGGACGGTGAGGCAGCTGCTCAGCCCGCTGGCTGGCTGGGGCCTCTGGCCTCTCCTTGCTCCCGGCTCCCTGTGGAAGCAGCTGTGAGGCTCCCAACAGGAAAGGACACATAGGATAAGACAGGAAGGCAGGGTGCGGGCACCCGGTCTGGAGGGGCGGGGGTCTCCCTCCCTCTTCCCCATCCCCCCCACTGCGACCCTCCCCCCGGACCACACAACTGTCTTCTGGCTCCACGGCCCACCAGAGCCCCCTCTCTCGCCCGGCCGGCTGTGGGACAAGACGCCCCGCATCTGCACTCAGGCCAGTGGGGAGGCCCCTGGCTCCCGGCTGGGGGGCAGCACTGCTGCCATCGGGGCAGACGACGGGGTGGTGGCTCCTCCCTGCTCACCAGCCTCCAGCAGGGGACACCCCGAAGCGACGCCTGCCTGGGAACCCCCCACTCAGCCTTCCACGAGGCCCCATCCCTCGGGACGCCCCACGTGGCTGCAGAGCCCGCCTCCGTCCCCGCTGGGCTGCGGGGCACCGAGGGCAGGAGGGGCGCACCTGAGGTGGCGGGTGCGCCATGTGCTCGGCTCCTAATGGGACGCCGGGACTCCCGCTGCCAGGGAAGGAGTCTCGTGTTCTGAGCAGTGGGGAGGCGGCCGCCCTGGGCCGGTTGGCTTGACCACAGCCCTGAGGAGGCAGAAGCAGTGGGGGTGGGAGAGCCAGGAGAAACGTCGGGAATTCGCGACCTGGGCCGGGGGCAGGCAAGACGCAGGCTCCCGTGGGTAGAAACTGCCTTGTGGGCTCAAAGCAACAACTCGGAAGATCTGCTCCTCGGGCCCCAGCGAACCGGCCTCCCTCGTGCCACACGGGGCAGGGTCCCAAGGAGGACACACAAGCCGCAGGCCGCGTCGCCGGCACACGGCCCCCTCCCGCCGCCTGCCCACCGTGCGGGCGCACAGAGCGGGAGAAACGTGGCCCCAGAGCTTGACTGCCCCTCAGAGGGACATGTGGTGACACCCTCGGCCAGCTCAGGGACACTCTGGCGCTCCAGGCCACAAGCGGCCCCGCTGCCTTCTGACCTCACGTCCTCGTGCAGGTGGGGGGCGGGGGCTTTCCAGCAGTAAGGCGGTGTCCAACGCCGCCGTCCCGGCCCCTCGGAAGCCCTCTGGGTGCGGACTCGGGGACATCCAACCCCCAAATGGCCCACGAGTCACCCGGCTCGTCCTGACACACCTGCCCGTCTCTCCTGCTGCCGAGCGAGCGCCCCGGCATCGGGCCGAGGTCAGCCCGAAGGCCAGAGCCAGGCCGGGCCCCAACCTGCAGGCTCCGGCGAGAATCCGGGGTGAGGGTCAGGGACCCAAGGGGGGCTCTGCGCACGGGGCGGGTCACGAGGACGTCCTTGGCTGAAAACCAGTCCTCACACCTTGATCCCCCGGGACACGCTGGAGCAGAGGAGACCGATGGCCGCCAGAAGCCTCACGGTCAGCCGTGGGCCCGCCGCACATCACACACTGTCCCTGTCACCCCCGCTTAGCCCCTTCACGGAGCCCGCCCTGGCCTCCAGCCCCCCGCCCCTGGCACCGGGGGCAGAGGTGACCCCGGGTCTCACAGCCCCAGCCGCCAGGGCCTGGCCTTGAGAGGCCCTCAAGGCCAGCAGGAGCCGACCGTGGCAGGACACTACACCGAGAAAGAGAAATCAGTTAAGAGGTTACATGTTTGCAAGTCCGACTCCGGAACAACGAACTTGTCCCTGGCAGCTGCTCCGAGAATGTGGTCCCAGCTGATGGGCTAATTACCCGCTCACTGAGCCCTGAAAAACAAGGCCGCTGATGGGGAGGAGCGGTGAGGAGGGGCCCCAGGCCTGGCTCTCCTGGGGCCATGCGTGCCCTGAAAGAACCCAGGAGGGTCCCCCAAAGAGGGCTCGACGTCCATCCAGGCCTTGCTCCCCGAGATCGGCCCGGCTTCCCGAGAGGCTGATGGAGGCTTGTGTGCCCATCCCCCAGCCCGGCCCCAGCAGAGGCTCCCTTCCAAGGAGGACAGGCTGCTCCCCAGAAGGCCGGGGACTCACCAGGGCTAGCGCCCACGTGGCACTGACTCTCCCCTCCCCCCGTTGGCCACTGTCCTCCCCCACCTCCACTGTTCTCAGTCCCCAGCCCTGCCCCATGCTTCCCACACCCCCTCCTGCCGCCTCACGTCCCGTCCCTCAGCATCCCCCCCACGCTCTGCAGGACCATTCTGGACACACACACACACACACACACACACACACACACACACGGAGACAGGATCGGGTTACAGGGGCGGTGGGCAGATGGGGGGAGCCTGCTTACGACCCCAGAAAGTACTCACCCAAGGTGAAGTTTCACAAGGAGAGGTCAAGAGAAAAGTCAAGGGTAGAGTGTCTGGGGAGGTAGGAGGGCAGCAGGCAGAAAGCGAGCCCTGGGGGTGGAGCTCTGGGGGACGCAGGAGAGGGCTCTGAGACAGGGGCCTCCCCGCAAGTGGTGGGGGGCTTTGAGGTGGGGCCTCCCGGCAAGGGGAAGACAATCCACTAGGAAGGTGCTCCCTAGGTCCGGGACCCTTCTCTGGGCAGCGCGGAAGCCCCAGGGGCACTCAGTGCCCTCTGGGCCTCAGTCCTGCTGGCCAGTTCCTGGCTGGGGGGACCTGAGCTGGAAGCCAACAGCCGGCGGTGGGGGCAAGCACGGTCTGTGGAAACCACGCCCCTGAGGTGGAGGGACAGTGGTCTCGATGGCAGGGGCCACGGTACTGGACACACTGACCTAATGAAGGGACGGTAGCCCGGCTGGGGACACTGCAAGCAGGGGGCAGACTCTGGATTCTGGAGGCCCTGAGGAGCCAGCAAAGGTTTGGGAGCAAGACAGAGCCCAGGGAAGAAAGGCAGGAGTGAGGAAGGCCAGGGGCTGGGCTGTGAGCCTACATACCGGTCGTGCAGACGTCCACACAGTGGTCTGAGTGGGGGGTCGCACGGAAGGGCTGGGCACCTCCCCCTGCAGCTGCCCTGGGCTCCCTCAGGGCCAAGAGACCCGCCAGTCGGCAGACTCAGGCCAAGGTGACTAGAGGTGGGCCAGGATCCACTCCAGGAGCAGAAGCAGGGCCCGGCACGCTCGGCCTGGGCCGGGGACCAGGAAGTAGGGACTTGCCCCATAGCTGGTTGAGCCAACCCCCCAGCCCAGGACGGTGGTGGAGGGCAGGAGGATCCAGGGCAGCGGCTGTCCTGTCTGGAACCTCGTGGACAGCAGGTCTTTGAGAAAGATCAGGGCACAGAGTCAGGTAGCACCAGCGTCCCCACCAGCCCTCCAAGGTCTCACGTGGCCGCGGCCTGGACACCGCCCCAGGCAACGAGGGGCTGGTGTGGCAGGGCACGTGGGCCAGGACGCGGACCAGGCCTCCAGCTGCGGGCTGGCCCACGCCAGCGGGACGCAGGTGAGTTTCCCCCTGAAGGACAAGGCCCCTCGCACAGAAAGTAATCGGGACCTGAATTCTATCTTCCCATTTCTCCAGTGCGGCTGCCCTCCCGGGGTGAGGGCTTCACGAAAGCTGCCCAATAGCCTGGGGGTCTCCCGGGGGAGCCGGGGGAGGCTGGCACAGGGCCACACGGGGGCCAAGGAACCCCCAGTCTCAGCCATGTGATTCCATAGGGAGCTCGGGGCTTTCGCCCCCAGCCGTCCGTGCCCCCGCTCATCCAGGACAGAGAAAGGAGAAAATCAGCTGCAGTCGAAGGGTCCACGTGGGAGACTGTCCGGGTGACTTTTTCCGATGGAAAGCAGGGACGGGGCTCCAAGGAAGTGGAGAGCCCGGCACGGCGCTCACCCAGCCCCCGACGCCGAGCATCTTGTTTTTAAGGTGATTTTATGAAGAGGCAGGTCAATTTCCACTTAAATCCTGAGTCTGGGATCCCTTCGCCTAGGATTCTATTTTAAAACGCTGAAAGACTATTTCAGTGCAGGAATCAATAAAATGCACCCAAAAAAAATGGGAAAGGAGCTTGCCGAGCCTAACATCTCCTGCCTCTCACCAAAGGCTGTTTCTTAAAACATCAGTAAGCTGCAGCTTTCACGTGATTCCGCGGTTCACACTCAGTACACTCGGATGTGGCCGCGGCCTGCAGCTGTCTTACCCCAGCCGAGGACGGGGTGGGCGAAGCCCGGCCAGGCAGGGTGGGGGTCCCCGCAGCTGCCCCTCTGGGAGGGGGCCCTGCAGAGTCCGCCAGGAAGACGCCTGAGGCTCAGGCAGAGGGACAACTGAGCCTCGATCGCCCTAGCCCGGGGACAATCGGACCTCGGGCAGAGGGCCGTCCATAGCTCCAGTGCCTCTGGTGCGGGCCCACAGGAGCCACGGGAGCCACGGAGCGGGAAGAGTGAGGGCAGGGCCAGACCTGAGCACTGCCAGCCCCCAGGGAGGCAGGAGGGGGCAATTCCTTCCCACCCCAGCTCCGGACGCCCTTCTCCCTCCATTTTGGAATTTCCCCTTTGTCTTCTTCATGGGCTTGGGGGCTCTAGAAGGTTCCCTGGCAGCATCAGGCCAGGGGCAGCCCAGGAGAGGGGCAGACAGGTCCTCGGACGATCTCGGGTGCAGGGGAGGCAACCCTGCCGTGTGGATTCCACGGGCCACCAGGAGCGAGCAGAGCCCTTACGGGGTGAGCCCAGAGACACCCGAGCTGGATTGGCGGTAGCCTCCCCTCCCCTCCGAGCCACAGTGCCCTTAGCAGAAATGCTTTCTGGGAGCCCAGCACTTGGGCGGGGGGGAACCGATCAGGTGCCTCCCTGCCTGTCGGTGCCCCAGCCTCCCCAGGGGTCCTGTCACCGGAAGAGGAGTCAGACCTGGGCCTGGAGACCCTCTCACACTGCAAACATAGCCGTGTTTGAACCAGGGCCCTGCCGGGCCTGCTGGCCCCTGGCAAAGACAAGCCGGGAGCCCTTCCAGGGGCGTCAGAGCCTCCGCCCGGGTCAGCTGCCTGGTTCCTGCCCTGATGCCACAGCCCCCCAGCAGGAAGGGCATGAAAGTCAAAATTCAGAAGCACATCAGGAAATGATCAAGTGCGCCTTTGCGGCGACCCGCCGTCACCCGGCAGGGCAGGTGGGGGAGAAGGCTGAGCGCCAGGGAAGTGGAGGGGGCGGGAGGCGTCCGGGAGGGGCTGGCGCTCGGCCAGGCAGGAAGCAGCGTGAGCTTCCCGCCTCGCTGGTGCCAAGAAACAGGGTCGTGAGCAGCGGAAAATAACATCTCAGATGTCTACCTCCAGGCTGCAACAAAGAGGCTGCAAGCGCTGTAATTATCGCAACAAAAGGACAAAAGGAAGCCAGGCTTTGAGGAGGCTGGAGGCTCTCGCAGGGCCCCCGAGGCTGTGCCCGGCTCCAGGAAGCCTGCCTCTGTGGACCCATTTCACAGGCCACAGCTCGAGGGCCAGGCCCTGGATGAGCAGATTTGAGCCCAGACGCCTCTCTCAACACACGCAGCCTCCCTGCTGGGGCTGCCCTGTCTCCGGCTCGCCCCCGCTCACCCCTCCTCCCGGACCCTCACCCCCACCTGCTTTAGGATCCCCAGATCAGGGAGGCCTCTTCCGACCCCCCAGACACTGCCACGCCCCTCCCCGGCCCCCGCCCCTTGCCTGCCCTGTTTGCTGGGCTTTCTCCGCGGGCACTCAGGCCACCTGACCTTGGCAGAAGCTCACGGCACGTCTTTCCCGCCTAGCTCTCCCCACAGGCGTGAATCTCTGCCGGGGCCGCGATCTCGTTGCTATTGTTCGTGGTTGCCTTTCCATCCCAGGGCCCTGCTCCGTGACGGGCACACAGAAACTGCTCCGTGAGTCCTTGCGGAATGAGGAGGGACGTCGCTCTTTCCTTCATCAGTTCACGATGGAGACCGAGTGCCCGCAGGTGCCCGGCACTACACCAGCGCTGGGGACGGAGCAGCAGCAAGGAAAGCAAAACCCCTGCCGGCCACCGCTCACCGGCCAGTGGGGGAGACTCACGAACACACGCAAAATACAAGGATCTCATTTGGGGATGGTAGAGTCACGTGGTCACGAGGAGATGGGGGAAATCTGGGCAGGGAGGCCAGGAAATCCGTCAGACGTGCTGGGACATCGCACAGTGGGACAACGATGTGAGCCGGGCGAGGAACTAGGGCAGGGTGCTCTAGGCAGGAAACAGCAGGGGCAAAGGCCCTGTGGCGGAAGTGAGCTGAGGCTGGCCCAGGAACCTTGCAGGCCAGCGTTCACGTGCAGGTAGGAGGGTTCCCCTCGGTGACTGGTCATCACACCAGGGCCAGCCTGGCGTGGGGAAACTGAGCCAGAGTCCACGAGGCTCCAGTACCCTCTCTCATCCATAACCCAGGCTGCCATCCCGAGCAGAGGGCTCCACCCTGACCCAACCTCTGTCTCCCCACCCACCTGCTCAGCCCTTCCTCCCTATTCTAAACCCACAGCCAAGCCCCATTCCCCCAACCAGGACTGTCCCCACCCAACTCCTGGACTCCTGTCCGGCCACCCAATTCTGCCTAAACCCCAACTTTGCCCAACCACCTGGCCCCACAGTCCCAGCTCCAGCCCCAGGCTTGGCCTCAGCCCCGGGATTTCATGCCCCCCCACCCTGACTCAACCTTCAGCTGTCTTGCCACCTCCCTCCTCCACTCTGCTCCCCTGGCCACTCCTCGTGGGGGCCCGGCCCTGTGCCCACCCCCTGCCACCTCTGCTCCTTCTGTGGATGTCACGGCAGAGGGGGGGTCCCCGCCCACCACTGTGCACACACATCGCGTCTGAGGCTCAGCGGAGACCATTCAGCTCTCACCACTGCAGTCTGCCGGTGGCCCTGGCTGGCGACCACGGGCTCCCCCTGACCGTCTACCCTGGGGAACCGCCACAGCCCCTCGGGAATGAGTCGCTGCCTGAGGATGGGAAGAGGCTGTGTGAACACCCCCCACCCTCCCCCGCCGACAGGTCAGCCGGCTCGAAGCCTTGACAGGCACAGGCCGGGCGCCTGAGACAGCGAAACAGACTGGGGTTCCGGGACCCGGGTACAGGCGGGGCCGGTCCTCCCGAGGCCCCCCTGCTGGCGTGTGGATGACCGTCCCCTCCCGGGTCCTCACATGGTCGTCCTCCAGTGCGTGTCTGCGTCCTGCTCTCCCCTTCTCGTGGGGACACCGGTCAGCATGGATCGAGGTCCCCAGTGACCCCCTCACCCTTACCTCTGCAAAGACCCACCTCCGGGCACTGCCAGCCTCTGAGGCCCCAGGGTGAGGACTCCAACATGTGAAACGAAGGACACAATTCAGCCCGTAATGCCATCATTGGCGTCCCCTTCAGCTTGCAGAAAGGAAGTGACCCAAGGTTGCTAAGGACCCTCCCGTTCTGCTGGGAGGAGGACACGTCACTTTGTTGTGGCTGTGGCTTTCCCCAGGTGGGACGACTCTGCTTTCCGCGGCCAGGCCGGGGCCGAGCTCTGCCGTGCTCAAGGGGCCGTGGCGGCATAGGCCCCAGCCCCACGAAGGTGGGGCCACCACGGGAAGACCCTTCACTCCTGAGCCGGGGGTGTGCCTCTGCGTGGCGGTGAGGACGACCGTCCATGAGGGGGTGATGGGCACAGGGCCCCTCACTTCCTGCTTGATTTTCTTCTGGAAACAAGCAGGGGGGTGGATGGTTGGTTGCGTGAATGCGTCCCTTTAGAGAGAGAATAACCAAAACTCAGTGCCCTGATCACGTACTGAGGGAGGAAAGAGTGAAGCAGGCTCTCTCATCTCCTGTTTACTTACCTCTATTGACAGGACTCCATACCACATCGGCCTCTTCTCGGCCTCACCGCACCCCTCCATCCCCGCCTCAGGCAAGCTTCACCTGTGCACTGCCCCCAGCGCTGGTCACCCTGCACCCCTGCATTCAGGTCAGGGCTGCCCAGGGCTGAGCCTCTGGGAGCGCTGGGTCCAAGGCCGGCTGCCCATCTCGGGTCCCCACTCACTTCCTCAGACAGAGGGACGAGGTTGTGCAGCCCGAGTTCTTTCTCCGTGTCCCCGGCACCCCAAGGAGCACAGCCCAGGCCCACGCACCCCCACCCTCGTCCTCGTCCCAGAGCCTCCTGGCAGCCTTCCTGGGCAGGTGTCAGGTCTCGGCCCCGCCACCAGGACACTCACCGAGGTCAGGACCGGGAGAGCAAGGTCCAGGCAGCCCCCAGCCCGTGTTTTGAGCCCGTTTCCTGCCTCTCTTGGAGACGGGGAAGACCCCACCCCACACTCACAGCCGTGGACCCGCAGGATTGTCGCCCATCTGACGGGACAGGAGGGGCCGCAGGGATTACGGTCACTATCCTTGCCTCCCTCCCAGGGTCTGACGGGAGAGGCAGAATGGCACCCCTGCGCGGCACGTAGGGTCTGCAGGGTCTGGTAGGCCGCTGGGTATTAACGGCCATCGTGGACGGTGGCACTTTCCACGCCATGTCGCTCCCATCCAGCTTCTCGGGAACGAGACAGAGACCCAGGAAAACAGAGCGGCATAAAGCAAACAAGTGAAAATAAGGCACCATCTCGCCCAAGGTCACACCACGCTGGGGTCTGGACACCGGGTTCTCCCTTCTCCCACCGCTTCTGGTCTGGCTCAAATGTGCAGCCCACACCCCGTGTGATCCTCAGGCGTGCTTCATGCGTGTCCCCCGCCGGGTCCCTGCCCCGCCCGGCCGCAGGTTAACTGCTCGGCGTCGGGAGGCCCCTGCCCTCGGCCCCACTCACCACCATTGAAAGGGGCTGATCAAAGTCCCCCTCCACCGTGGAGGGGTATTGGTGGCCCCCCAAAAAAGGAAATCCTTATTTGGTAAAAGGGTCCTTGTTGGTACCATAAAATTAAAGATCTTGAGATGAAGAGATCGTCCTGGATTTTCTGGGTTGCCCTGCCTCCAACGGTAAGTGTCCTTATGAGGAAAATGTAAGGGGACATCTGAGACACGCAGACAGAGGGAGAGGCCACGCCAAGAACCGACGCAGAGACTGAGGGCGCGGCCACGTGCCCCAGGACCCCTGGAGCCCCCAGAAGCTGGAAGAGGCAGGAAGGACCCTCCCCCAGGACAGTGGATCCACCCGGTATCCTCCCTGCCCTGCTTGCTCGCCCGGCCCACCCTTGGGCCCAAGTAGTATCCCCACCCCGAAACAGACTTTTCCACCTGGAACCTCAGATTGTGACCTTCTTTTGGAATAAGCATATTTGCAGATGTAACTATGGCAAGGATCTTGAGATGAGATTGACCTGGGTGGTTCAGAAGGTCGAGCGGCCAACTCGGGTCATCATCTCAGGGTCATGAGATCGAGCCCCATGTCGGGCTCTGTGCTTGGCATGAGACCTGCTTGTGATTCTCCCTCCTTCGCCCCCTGCCCATCCCCCACCCGAGAACGTGAGCGTGACTCGGATTAGTGCCCCTTCTTCCCTCCCCTGGCGGACACCGGGCAGAGCTGCCCGCCTCCCTCTTCCCCACCTCTAGCCCGGAACCCCCAGCACAGGGGCCTGACCTGCAGCCCAGGGTGGGCGGCCTTCTCTGAGCCCTCGGGCTCTGCTGGGAGCCGCCCCCGCTGCCGCCCCCACCCGCCGTCCAAGAGAAGACCAGCACCCTTCTCAGCCACATGTGCTACTGGGGTTAGTCCTGCGTTTGGTTATTGGAATTAATGCCCATTCTCGGCAGCTGACATGCTCCTTGGGCTTTGCCAAGTTCAGAGGGAAATGCCGGTCGGCGGACAGCAAGATAAGATATGTAAGGCCTAACTTGCGGTGACCTTTCTTTTTTCTCCGAACACCACTTGCTTAAGAAAAATCTCAGCCGTCATAAATCACCGTCGCTCGGGAGCACACGGGCAGGCGCCGGAAGCCCAGGCGGATTCATCACGGTTTTAGGGGCTCCGACAGTCTGCTCCAGGTTAAATTTGCAAATTGCAGCCCCTCCCTCGGCCATCACCCCTCCTTTAGCACAGACTTCTCCCTTCCAGCTCGAGGTATGCCTCTCAGATCACAAAAGCAGCTCTGACATCACCTCCTCCAGGAAGCCCTCCCTGATATACATCCCAAGATGAGTTTTTTCATAGATGAGAAATGGGCCAGTGTTGTTGACAAGGTCAAGGCCAGACTGCCTAAGGGTGGTATTTATGTCTCCAGGTGCTGCGAATATAGAAGAGTTCCCTATCCCTCACTGCTGCCGCCTATAGCCTACAGATCAAATCTGGCCCGTTGTCTGTTTTTATAAATAAAGTTTTATTGAAACTGTTATGCCCATTAATTGATACATGCCACAAAGCCTCAAAGATCGGTTATCTGTGCCTTTACAGGAAAGGTTCTCTAACCCCTGACCTTGACCTTGACCTTGAATGCCACCCCATGAACAATCACTCTTTCCATTTGCTGGTGCACAGTAAGGTTCAGAGGTGGCCACGGGCTCTCCCCGGGCTACACCGCAGTGAGTCGTAGCGCAGGAGGCTGGAATCAGGGGCTCTGCTCCCTGCTAGGTCTGTGCGTCTAAGCTGGACGGCCGCCCTCACACAGAGAAAGGCAGCCCAAGCCCAAATGTTTAGCGGACACAATGCGATCACTCCGGCCTGGTGCCCTCACGGTTTCCTGGGCTGGACCCGCAGAAGCCCACCTCCCAGCTCTCTCCGTCCAGACCTGGGACCTCAGCTCACAGAGGCCTCGTTCCGTGTCCTGCCCATTGGCTTCCCATCCCTCCAGGGAAAAGCCTTCTCAGCCCTGAGCAGCCACCGTGGGAGAATGACGCGTCCCTTCCTGGCTGCCAGGCCTCCCCCCAGGGCCCTAAGGAGCAGGGTGCGGGCAAGGTTCTGGGTAAGCTCCAGGCACGGTACCCGGCTCAGGCTCCGAAAAGGAGGAAGGCCCTGTCACAGCCCCAGGCTGAGAATGTGGCCTGGTGGCCTGGCACAAAAGGGGCGACACTCAGAGGCCACTGTTGAGAGCTTAAAAGAGGGGCTGTTTCTAGATGAGTGGGTGGGGGAAAGGCCACCATCTAGGGAGGCCGAGTCACCCAGAGCCCTCCCTGGGCAGGAGCAGGAGAGATTTCAGTGGCCGACGCCCTGGGAGCCAAATGGGGGGCTACTGGCAGGGGTGGGGCCTCGGGGAGGAGCCCACTCACTATCTGCGTGCAGCCTGCGGGGCACGCGGGGTGCCGGGGCCCTCCTTCCACCTCCTGCCAGGGCCTCCCCTGGGCAAGCACGTGCGGGAGCCCACGGCCGCCCGGCCACTCTGGCTCCACCTGTCAGCAGGGATGGGCCACGCTGCAGCGACAGGGAGCCCGGCCCTCACGCAGCACCCTCCAGCGGCCCACTGCCAAGAAGAGCACCGGCAACCCGTGTCGGCCCCACACTGGCCCGCCTCCCTTCTGCTCTCACCGCTGAGGCCACGGCGAGGGAAGGGTGCGGGGGCCGCCCCAAAGCCAGGAGAGGACAGGCGAGCGTGGTGCGCGGCAGGGACGGCAGCCGCCGTGGGGACTCCAAGCCGGGTACCACCACCTGCGACGCTCCGCCCACACACCCACGGCGCCCTTCATCCCCCCACTCCTGCCGGCCAGAACGCGCCTCCTCAGAGAGGGCTTCCCTGACCCGCGCTCCGCGGGCCCAGGGCGTGTGGGCGCTGAGAGCACCCACTGAAGGGGGAGCCCACCAGCGCCGGCGCTGCGTCCTTCCAGGGAACCTGTCCCGGCACCGCCCGCAGGCAAGTGTGCCGTGGGGTCCCCAGGGGTGATTGCCCACCGCCCACCAGCCCAGGCCCACGGCAGGCCCGCTCCACGGGGCCACCATTTGGGGGGCGGGGTCTCTCTGAGCAGCACCGGCAGACGGAGCAGGATGCCGTACGCAGCCAAGCATAGCCGCCGGAACAGAAGCCTCTAAAACACGTGCCCCGGGCTGACCGAGGCAGGAAGCTAGGGCACAGCCACGGTTCCCTGGTTTCCTGTCTGGGCGCGTGCAGCGAGTCGGGAGACGCCCCCTCCGCACTGAGCGGGCCCGACCGTAGGCCCAGCCCTGCGGGGCCACCCTGGGAGGGGACACACAGCCCTGGCCTCGGCGAGTCCGCTCTGCGGGGTCTCGGACACGAGTCAGCCGCTCATCGGTTCATTCGGGAGTGCCTACTGTGTGCGGGCGGCAGCGGGGAACAAAGGGCCGGCCTGGCCCCCGCCACCGTCCCGCGGCGAGACAGGGAGTGGCCAAAGACCCCGACTGGTGCCAGACCGCAACTGTGGCCGCGAGACCTGCGCGGAGGGAGCGGGCCCGTGAGTGGCTCTGGTGGGCGTCCGACACCGCTGGGCAGCGGGGCGAGCAGAGCACTGCAGGGGGAGAGCGGAGGGATCAGCATGGCAGCCAGTGGGAACAGCACGTGCAAACCCCCCAGGACGCAGGAAGCAGGTGAGCAGGGGAGTGAGGAGGGGACAGGCTGAGAGCTCGGGCTGCCCACAGAAGTGGCAGAAGTTCCAAGGACGCTGCAGACCCAGGCAGGGGATCGTCGCTGTTCCTGGAACAGAGAGGCCACTGGAGGGTCTGGGCTTTGTTGTTTTGTTTGCAGTGTTTTGGGGGATATGATCAACATCGTATGTGAAACGTGGGAACCATTTGAGGGATCGCATTGACCAGATGAGGGTGGGGAAGGAAGGGGCCCCGAGGACAGCTTCGACTCTTCGGTCAGGGCCTCCTGACGGAGGTATTCTGCAGAGATGAGTGTCTTGGTGACCCTCCGGGTGCCCCGACCTCGGGACCCAAAATCTGCCTCCACCCTGACTTGTGGGGCGACCCTTGGGGAGTCCTGAGCTGGACGGAGGCACAGCAGTCTCGGCCAGACTGGGGACATGGACACTGCAGCCAGGCCCCTCCCGGCACTCAGACGAGGGACCCAGGTCACAAAATGTGGGGACATGGCTCGCAGGACATTCCGGAGGGATAGTCTCCATAAAGCTGCTTCAACGTCCAGGACAATCACAGGCCTTTGGCCCAGGTCTGTTTGCTGGAATTTTCCAAGATGCCTGGACCTAGTACCTTATGAAATCTGCATGAATATTCATGCAAATCACATGCAAATCACGCCACCCTGATCAGCTGGAGGAAAAACCTTGCCTTATCCTTCTTCCCTCTGGGGCAGGAGCAGCGGTGATGTGGGGCCAAGAGAGACCTCATCACCCACGCTCACCCACATCAGATGGGGAAACCGAGGCCAGAGGGAGGCCCCAATGTGCCCGTGGCCACCCAGCCTGTCCAGGTGGAGCTGGGCGGGAAGCCCCCAGGCCAGGGCTCCCTCCTTCCTCTTAGAGAGGGAGCAAGGGGTCTCCTCTGGCAGATGCCCAGCAGGCAAAGCCTAGACTTCTCGGCAAGAGGGAGCTGCCTTTGCAGAGGTTCCTAGGTGCCGCTGATAAGAAGCAGTAATATTTGCTCCTAAATCTACTCCGGGGAGCTAACAATACCCTCCCCAAATCAAAGTCAGCTCCAAAAATAAAGCATCTGCCAGCCCCTGCGTGGATTAAATGTCACTGCGGAGAAGCAGAGGAGTAACGCGTCTCCGCCTGGGCCACGAGGAAGCTGGGTGCCAGCGGGCCGCGGTCCTGCCACACGCGGCCATCCGAGGCCTCCCCCACCCAGCACTTGCTTGGGGGGCTCCTGCGCGGGGGGCTCTGTTGCCGGGAGCCCCTTCCCCACAGGCGAGCAGATCCCCAGCTCCTTTGCTCCGATGAAGACCGTGAGGCTCGGGGACACTCAGGTCTCACGGAGAGCACAAGCAGGGCTGAGAGGGAGCCCAGGCCCCCCAGGGACGCATGCAGGGGCCCGGTGTCTGCCTCGCTCAGTTGCCGGGAAGTGGGGCCAGCAGCAGGACTTGAAGTCAGACAAGGCGAGCCCACCAGGCCTCGGGCTTCTCATCTGTGAAATGGGTTAGGGTGATGCTTCCGGCAGAGGCAGTCACGAGCGTTCGGTGAGACCCGGACCTGGAACGCTGGTACAAGGAAGAGCCTCTCAGGCAGGACTCCGACCATGTCCCTGTGGGGCCGCCAGCCCTCCTGTGGGTGGGAAAGTGAGGTCAGCAGAGCCCGAGGCACCTCCTTCCACGCCCTCCACCTGGCCCCCAGGCCCTTCCGGGGACAGAGACTGAGGCCAGGCCGAGACCTGAACGGGGAGCGTGAGGGGCTCTGCAGCCTCCCTGGCGCTCGCCCCTGACGCGGCCGGGGGTCCTGCCAAATCGGGTCCCATCCCGGCTCCCCACGTGGCTCGCCCACGCCCACGCCCCCCACTCAGGGGCGCCTGCCAGGCTGGCCGTCCTTCCGAGGTCACCAACGCCCCTGGGGCTCGTCCTGCAGTGGCCGCTGGGTCCGTGTGTGCTGGCAGACACACGCTGACCCTGGGGGTCTCTGTCTCCCTCACCTTACAGAACGCGTCGCTGCAGGTGCCTGGGAGGGGGCGCCGTCCTCCGTATGAGGCCACGTCCCTGGCCCCCCTCCCCAGCCTGCACCTCCCTGCACGGGCGCCACATGGCAACGAGCCAGAGTCTCCTTGACGACCAGGGCCCCCACGTCCTGGGGCAGCAACGCCCCTGTGGCCGCGTGCAAGCCTTGTGGCTGGAACGTGCAAGCCCCCTCGGCCGTCCACACGTGGCTGTGGCTCCCAGTGTGGCCACTGCAGGACTGGGCTGCTCCTACTAGGAGCAGTGCAACCCCTCCCTGGTCCTGACGAATCACGAGGGGCCAGGTCCCCAGGGGGCCCAAGAAGGGAGGGCACCCTGGAGGCGGCGAGGCTTCCTGGGTGGAAGGAAAAGGAGTCAGATTTCTAGTACGGTGGAGAGACCCCAGGGCAAGAGAGGGACGGGAGGTGCGAGCCCGGTTGACTGAGCCAGAGGCTGACGGGGTCCACAGGGAGACGGCGATGGCAGCCCGGCCCCAAGGGGCAGGTGAAGGATGGAGACAGGACCTGTGGAGTTCAGCACCGGCCTCGAGCAGAGGTGATCAAAACAAAGACTCAGGCCAGAAATGCAGAACTCAGGCGCCAGGCGGGAGGCCGGAGAAGGACGAGAACAAGCACCGCGGGGACCGGGGGTCCAGCCGGGGGCCACACGGTAAGATGGCGTTCTTTCCAGCCCCACGACTCCCAGGGAGAGAAGGGCTGGGGCCCATTCCACAGACCGGGAAACTGAGGCTCGGAGAGGAAGGGGCAGGAGCGGGAGGCAAGCCCACGGCCACCAGCCCCGCGGTTGGCTCGAGGGTCAGCCCGCAGCTTCAGGACCCATCCCGATCCTGTCATCTCTGGGTTGGTGGCCGTGAAGGGTAAAGGGCCCCTTCCCTGGGATCCTGAGAGGCTCCCGTGTTGCCAGGGCAGAGCGAGGGGCAGTGGTGGGGGGGCACTGTCGCGTGAGTAGCTGGGAAGGGCGGGAGCCCACCCTCACCTCCACGCGGGCTGGCGTGACCTCCCAGATCCCTGCTCCGAGCCCTGGGGCCAGAGGAAACCTGAATCGGAAGGCTGTAGACTCTGGACGAGCGCCATGGTGCGGGGACTGTATCTCACGCAGCGCCCAAGGGGGCACGCGTTGCAGTGGTTCTGCGGGAAAACCCACGAATGTTCCAGCTGGCGGAGACAGAAGCCGCAGGGGCGCACACCTCCACACCCGCTTCCCCGGGCCGGGGCCCGCCGGCAGCACAGTCCAGACTCGTGCCGCAGACTAAGGGCCGGGGACTGGCGCGTCCGCTTTGCAGCCGAGCAAACGGAGGGAGCAGAGCCCCGCCTGCCTGATGTCCGCGTTCCTGCCACGGTACCTGGGGCCCTCCCACGGGCGGGCTGCAGGCGGCACTGGGGCTGAGCAGCAGCCGCGACACACCCTGCCCTCCAGGGCCCGCCGCCTGACAGTGGAGACCACCCTGGAAAGGCATCTACGTAGCAGCCCCCGGGGCCATGATGCGCGTCCACACCGCCACGCCTGCAGCCCAAAGCACGGCCCCTTAACCCGGGATTCGAAGCCAGACGGCAGCCTGGCAGCGGGTCGACTCTGACTTCTGGGAGGGGAGATCTGCTAGGGCGTCCGTAGGGCCGGTCGGAGGCCCGAGCTTCCAGGAGCATGAGGCCAGCTCCCGCCAAGGCAGTGGGTTCCTCTGTTCCAGTCAGAAGCTTCTGTGTCCCAGCCTGGACACCGACGCCCGAGAGGGCAAGGTCATCCCAAGGTCGTGAAGACTTGGTGGGGACGCCTGAGAATGAAGCGCGGCCAGAAGACCCAAGGAAGGGCCTCGGATCCCCAGGGATGCCTGCGCACCTGACCCCACGGCCGACCCAAACACGGGGCCCAAAGCCAGGCAGGCACAGCCGCTGAGTGGGCGGGGCTCAGAGCGCCGGGTGGGCTCGGGGAAGGGCGGTCGATCCCGGGGCTCCGAGGGCGGGCGCACTGGAGGCCGACACTGGTCTCGGGGTCAGAACCAGCCTCAGGCTCTGCCGGCAGCAGTGCGGGCCCCCGATCATCAGGACCCGAGAGCTCGGTGACCCCCGGGCAGCCGGACCCGAGAGCTCAATGACCCCCGGCCATCAGGACCCGAGAGCTCGGTGACCCCCGGCCACCAGGACCCGAGAGCTCGGTGACCCCCGGGCAGCCGGGTGGGTGGCCCCAGGGGCCCCACTGGAGAGCAGGTGGAGGCAAGGATCGGCCCTGCACAGACGCCCTCCAATGAGATCCGCCTCAATGACGGGCTCACGGGCAGATCGGACAAGGACCTGCCCCACCTCCGGGACACCTGCCTTATTTGGCGCATCTGAGGGGTCCTCCAGCGGGGGACCTCGGGGGCTCGGGGTCTTCCATGCGTCTCCCAGAAACCCCCCAACCTCAGAGCCCCCTCCCTCCCCATGAGGCCCCAGCTGGGACCCACAGCCTGAGAATCCCGCCTTCTCCAACGTTCCACCAGCTTCCAAGGAAGTCCTGCGCCTCCTCGCCAGGCTGGTTCTTCGCAGGCTTCTGAGGAGGCCCCGACCCTCTCCAGGCACGGGGACTCGCTGATATACAGACCCCAGCCTGTCATTGCCTCTCTCCAGCGAGTCAGGGGCTCCTAGCAACAGCTGCCAGGGGAGATCTCAATGCCGCAGCCCCTCCCCCGCACCTGCCGGGCCGGGCCCGCCTCAGCGCCAACCTCCCCTCCCTGTGCCTCCCACTGCCCACTCACCCCATGGGCCCACCCCCGTCTTTGGTGACCGTCACGCCCGGACCTGCCCAGCCATCCCTGGGCAGTGCAGCCCCCTCCCCCCGACCCACTGCCTCTGGCCACTCCTGGCCCCGTGCCCTCAGTCTGGTTGCCGGGCTGGGAGCCCCTGTGCAGCGTGCTCTCCTGGGAGGAGCGCAAAGGCCTCCGGATCCCACGGGAGCCCGAGCGCGTACGTGGTTCCCACAGGGGTCCCCTTATGAGACCCAGACTGGCCTCTGGCTCCCTGTGTCCACCAGTCGGTGGGGAAGGTCCCCGTGCCAGGGGCAGGCGAGGGCGCCCTGGAGGGGAGAGCAGGGCTGTTGCCAGTGGCACGCACTGCCGGGCAGGGTCCCCAGGGCCGGGAGGGGTGCCCGCCGTGCCGAGGGGACAGGCCAGCGGGGGAGCCGACTGAGGCTTGAGAGGGAAGCCATGTCACTTCAGAGGAGCTGGGTCAAACCGTCCCGTAAAGCCCCGTGTCCGGTACCGGCTCCACACTGTCCGCCTCTGAAGAGAAAAGAAGACAGTTCAAGGTGGAGCTCGGGCGACGGTCTGAGGTGGAGACAAGCCCCTGGGTCTGGTGGGACAAAGCTCCGGGACACCAAGCAAAGGTTCCGGGCAAGTCTTTCAGGGGACATCAGCCCAAGACTCCCAGCTGGGACCAAGGCCTGGGGACCAGCCAGGAGGCTGCCTCAGGAGAGGGGACAGGAGGGAGGGAGGGCCCCAGCCGGGCCGAGGACAGAGGATGGAGGACCAGCCCCCACCCAGCCGGGGCCCCGTGGTGGTCGAGGGCGCAAGACACACAGCCGTGCCCGGAGCCTCCAGGGAGGGGCCTGAGCATCTCCACGCCTCAGCAGCTTGGACCACCCACGCCGTCCCCCCAGGTCTGTGTGGGAGTCCTGGGGCCACAGGCCCCTCCCCCAGCTCAGTCCGGAAACCGTGCCTGTAGGTTTTTATCCCTCCCAAGTGGGACAGGCTAGCAGGTCCCCAGGCCCAGAAGGCAGGCGGGGGCACCCCTGCAAGGTGACAAAGCCGGAGGCACAGGGGGCCACCCTGCAGGCCCCCACAGGCGTGCATCACAAGAGGGCAGACCCCCCACTCTCACCCGAGAGCCTTTGCCCTGCCCCTCAGCCCAGGCCGCTGCACCCAGGAGCCGTGCTAGGGATGCCTCCCTGGCCTGCCCAATGCACGGGGCCCGAGGATTCCTGGACGGGGCTGCCTATCTGCCCCCAACACTCTCCCTCCCTTTCCCTGCCTCCCCAGCTTCCAAATGCTTCCCACAGGTCCCAGAGAACCATCGACGCATGGGTGAGATCATGGAGTGTGGTCAGTCTGGACCGCAGAGTCCGAACAGAAGCTAAGATGCCCAGAATGGAGTCGCCGTGCGCGTTAAGTACGGCCTCGGCACTGAGTCATAGAGCCACGGAATGGGCCCAGAGTCAGTGGGGCTCAAGGGTACCCCAGCAGAGCTGGTCCAAACCCCTCAAATTTGGACGAGGAGGCATGAAAGTGATCCCAGGGCTGAGGTTGGGGATCTCAGAGCGGTGGTCTGGCCTGCAATGAGCTATATTCAGCCCAATCCAACAACAGCCCCTGGGCACCCCTGGGCTCTCAGAAGAAAAGAGCAGGGAAGGCAGGGCCTGCGTCCTGGGACAGCTGGGGCCTGGCTGGGGCAGCTGGAAGGCCTGCAAGGCCGGGAGTGTGCAGGAAGTGGAGGGCATTCCGGGGCCCGTGTCAGGGTGTCACCGCGGGAGCCGGCGGGCCCGGAGCCTCCATAAGCACGTGCAGGCGTTTGCTGGGCAAACAGATGGACGGCCAGAATATGGGTTCATTGAGAGCCGGAAAGGCTTCTGTCCTGTTCACCTCTGCGTCCCCAGTATGGAGCGCCACCAGCACTTGCCAGATGTGTGGTGAGGAACAGAGATAGCCAGCGCTTTGCATGGAGGAGCAATTTGCAGATTGTCACAGGAGCCTCAGCACCGGGAGCCGCTCCGCGGCATTTACTGCAATCACGGCACCATGCAACCTCCACCGCAACCTAGCTCCCGAACATCACACCTGAAAAGCGTCCCGGACCACTCCATGGCTCCCCGCTCCGGCTGCCCCCACCCCAGCCCCTGGCAGCCACCAGCCTGCGTCCTGCCAGGTTGCCTGTCCCGGGCAGGAGGTATTCCAGAGAGGGCACTGGGGTGAGAGCTGCCCAGACCGCCCTGCCTTGTGCCGTGACTGCAGGAAGTCCCTTCCAAATATCCCCTTCTCTGGGCTGCCCTCATTGTTTCTTTTCTCTCTCTCTCTTCTTTGCAAGTAAGATCAATGGAAGGTCTTGGAAGTAAAACACAACATTTTTCTTCCCTGACAGATTCTACACTGAAGGGTTCAACAGTGAATCCGTATCTGGGGCGTCCCTGTAATTAGTGTTACTAGGGGTGAAAAGGTGGCCTTGGTCCCCAAAGCATCCAGGCTCCTGTCCCCTCCTGTCCCCACCCCAATCCACCCCCACTGCACCTGTATCTACTGCTATCCCCAAGTCTCCCTTCCTCTCTCTGTCTCTCCTTCCCTCCCTCTCTCTGTCTCTGTTTCTGTCTCTGCCTCTGTACCTGCTCCTGTCCCCACATCCACCTGTCTCTGTCTCTGTGTGTCTCTCTGTCTCTATGCCTCTGCCTCAGCCCCTTGCCCTCCTCCCACTCTGGCTCAGGCCCCAACTTCCAGGCCCCAAGGACACAGCCCGCCCCAGCTCCCTCTCCCACTTCTCATTTCCCCACCCTCTCTCCCGAGGAGCAGCCTCCTGGGCTCTGTGCTTCCGGTGAGGACCATCTTGTGCTCTTCTCCCTGGAGTGGACCTTCGCGGCTCCAACTCCAAGATGTCCAGGAGGATGGGCGCCAAACCAGGACCTGACCCACAGCATCCCACAAAGGTGGCCTTGACACACAGGGGTGCATGGACCCCTGGGTAGCCCCTGCCTGGTGATGTGTCCCCCTCCCTGACTGGAGAAGGCAAGCTCCAGGGACTCACTAGAGTTCACAGGGTTTCTGGGTCCCTGGGAAGCACTAGGCCTGACCCTTGCACTTGACAAAGGAGAAACTGAGGCCCAAGAAGGGGTTGTGGGTCCTCTCCCAGCACCTCTCAGGAAGCCCGGGCAATGCTCAGGCTGGAATGGGGTCCCCATACCAGTGGCTCCCAGGGGCCTCTGACCCCAAGACACGCAGCCCCTGGGCCTGGACAGACACCAGGAGATCTGTGTCACGGGCCACCCTGACACCTGCGGCCTGGGAATGTTGGGCCCTTCTTCCTCAAATAATAAATTAAAAGTACTTTATGACTGTTGATATATAAAGACAAAGATATTCATATTAAAAATAAATGTTTTCTTGGATCTAAAATTTTATTCCCTTTTCTTCCTATTTCAAAGGAAATTAAAGCCTATCTACGGGCCCCTCAAAGGCATGGGGGCCCAGGCGCCATGCCCGATGTGGAGTTGGCCCCACTAGGCCTAAGACCATGCATCCACAGCCCAGCTGTGCACATGGTCACCATCACCACCCTGGCCTGGGCCTCGATGTCTCCGGGTGTGATGTGAGCAGAAGGCCCTTCCAGTTGGTGGAGGCTTCTGCTGCCCCAAAGGGCTGGAAGCTGAGGCCCCAGGCCATCTCTCTCTCAGAGGTCATGGCCATCCCAGCCCCACACTTGGCTCTGGGTGGAGGGCCCTCAATCCCAGCGCCCTGGGTCCTGCCTCCTCTTCCTGCCTGTCCTTATCTCAGCTCTTGTCACTCTGAGTGACACCTGCTGCTTGGCCTCCCCCCTGCAACACAGAATCCTCCTTAGTTAAGCACATCCTCTGGCCTGCTGGGCGCTTACAGGTGCTGGGCCCTTGGGGTCGGGCTGAGGGCCCCCATTCCTCTCCTCGCGCTTCCCTCGGGCTGGGCCCTGCAGAGACTCTCGGAGCCTCTTGCTCATTTCAGACCCTGAGGGCTTTAGGAGCAGAGCTGCTGGGGCCTGGGAGGGAAACTGAGTCAGGCCTGGGACAATCCGCAACACGGTGTAGGCAGCTCGAGAAGCACTGTCCAGAAGGTCACCTGTATTTCTCTAGGCATCTCTCTCCTCTGGAGCTCCCTGACTTGAGCCGGTAGGAGCACCAAATCCTCTGGGCCACGGTCAACTGGTTCAGGGGTGGGCCCATGTCCCAGCTGGTCAGATGGAGACAATCCTGAATACTCTCTGTTTGCCATGAACAGGAATCTGGGAAGAATCAGACTGGGAGCTCCTGGCCTTCCTCCTGCTTCCTTGGGATCATAAGGATGAACTCAACCCAAAGAGGATTAGAGAAGCAGAGTCAGAGGGCCGCAGAGACTATCTGTGCACCTGGATCAAGCTAGAACTGAAGCCTCCTCCTCCTTCTTCCACTAGGCACCAGGACCCCTTGCAGAAGTAGCTTCTGCACCAGGGTCCACCGTGCACTGGGCCATCTTGCCGTGTGGTCCAGAGGCCCCTTCGGCTCTGGCATGGTCAGGGCACACCCTTAAGACTTCATCCGGGGGGGGGGGTGCCCAATGTGACTGGGCAAAGCAGAGCAGGAACACGGATCTGCAGCTGTCCAGATACCAGAGCACCCACAGCAGCTGTAGAAACCTCTCCAGGAGCTCAAGACACCGACAGAGGCTGGGAGATGCGAGGGAGCTCAAGCAAGGAGAAGCACCACACACAGGGTCTCCCCAAGTCTTCCTGGGCCCCTGCCTGCTTCCCCCACCATCTTCACACACTGCTTCTTATCACTGAGCTGGGTGTTCTTTGCTTCCCTCGAGCCCCAGCTTCCACACCACTGATCGTCCTCCAAGAAGCCCTCTTGGATTGACGGCAAAAAGACTTCCTGGACTTCCTGAGCCCTGACTGACCCGGCCTACACTGTGCATTAATGGTGTGTGGAATGCCACCGCGTCCCTGTGGCTGACCGTGATCGCTCTCGATCACGTGGGGAGAAAGGATCAAGACTCAGCCTGTGACCAGGGTCAGGCTCCGGATGTGAGGGGGATCGGGGCTCAGTTTCCACCGTGCCCTCCTAGTGGGAGAAATTTTTTCCAAACTAGAAGATAATTTGGGGTCAGCAGGACTTCCGACCCTCCCACTCATTCTGTGTCTGCTTGAGGGAGCAGAGGCCTGCCCCAGCCCTGCATGCAGGTCCTCCTGGGCCTCGGCGACCTCGTCTCCCCCACCCCCTGCTGGACACACATCACCCCGGCCATTCCACGCCACAAGCTCTGACCCATTTCCTCTCCTTCCTGGGAACTGAGCTCAAACAATCCATGAGACCCTCAAACAAGTCACCAGGACCTGCAGAGCCCTGTGCCGCCCCTGGAGCTGCTCCTCGCAGGGGAAGAACTGGGAGTCCCATGAGCGGCAGCTGCCGAGGCAGCAGTCCCAGGACCCGGCTCCCTCGCTGCCCTGATCCCTGGTGCCTCGGTGCCCCCATCCTCAGAAGGGGACTGACTAAGGGCTCCAAGGAGACAGGGGCTGGCTCCGCTCCTTGGAGGACAGGGGTATCTGACCCAGCCCCATCTGGGGGCTCCAGACCCAGACAGCCCCTCTCCTGGTGGCCTTGGGGGCACCCCAGACTCAGCTTATCCTTGGCCACCCTCGCCGCCAGGTTGTGCGGGGTGTCCCAGGAGTGGGGTGGAAAGAGATCCAGCTCGGAGCCAAGCGGGCCCAGGTCCACACACAGCTCCCCCACTCTCCCCGCTGGGTGACTTTGGGGGTGTGGGAGTGTCCTCCGTAACGTGACAGGTGTCTGGGGAGATGCTGGACACACAGTAGGCGCTCGAGGGATGCTGGTGGCATCGGCAGCTGCTGGTGGCACTCGGTGGCCCTTGGTAGCTGCACCCCAGACCAGGAGACCGGCATCCTCCTGGCTTCTGGCCTCTGGGTCCCAGCTCCCCTCTGTCCACCTCCGGCGTGAATCTGGGTCACACCCACGGCCTTGCCCGCGGAGGCCACCCGCCCAGGCGCTGCCGGGCTCCCTGGGGGCCGCACAGCCCCTGCCTGCCCTTCAGACGTCCTCCAAGCAGCCAGCCACTTTCCTTCCCTCTGTACTCTGGCCGGTTCTCGCCAGCCGCCCCCAACGCGGGCCAGGTGTGGGGTCAGTGGAATGGCTGTTGGCCGCCTCCGACACCGAAGAAATACTCCCTCCAGGAGCAAAGGAAGACGACGATCCCAGAAAGGGACTCTTGCCAGTGGAGGGTGATAATCCCAGTGCAAACACTCTGGGAGCCCAGAGAAGGCAGGAATCACCTTCTCCTGGAGATCCTGGCAGGCTCCCTGGAGGAGGTGGCCCCTGGGATGGATAAGGAGTGATGAGGGTCCAGGAGAGAAGTCAGAGAGGTCACAGGTGAGCCACAGAGCCACAGGTGGGGCATGTCACCACATCTGGGTTGGGGAGCCACCCATCACAGCGCTGCCAAGGTGAACCGTCTCTTGGCCGTGACCCGCCTGCCCCTTCTCAGCTCAGGCCTCCCCTGACCACCTTCCACAGCCCACCCCATCCCCACATCACCATCTCTGCTCAAAAGCCACCTTCTCTGAGAGACCCACCCTGTGCCCACCGAGATAGCAGAGCCATGTCGGCACCTGCTCCTGTCCTTGACGCTCGCCCCGGGGGCGCCCCTGCCCGCAGCTTACAGGGTTTGGGAGCGGGGGTCCGCATGCCAGCTCCACCGTGACCCTGAGCAGTGGCCTGCCCTCACGGTGCCCCCTTCTTCGTGTGCAAGGTGGGGTGCTGCAGCCTCACCGAGAGAGATCCCCGGACTGAATGGGACGGTGCTGGCCAAGCGCTCGCGCCAGGCTCGGCTGGTGGGCAGAAGAGACCGTGCCCCCTCCTGCTCCGACAATAGCTGTCGGGGCAGGGGCTTTCCGCCGTCCACCGCTGAGTCCCAGCACCTACAACAGTCACCAGCTCCCGGAAGTTCCCGGGCAGGATCTATTCCTTGAATGAATGAACAAAACCCAGCTCTCGGAATCCCAAGATAGCACGGTGTCCTCACGCCAAGAGAGGCTCCAGCTCCAGCCTGCACGCTGGGGGAGGCGCAGGGGCGCCGCAGCCTGCCCCACCCCGGCTGGAGGTCCCGGGCTCCTCTGGGCCTTCTGAGCGGCACCTTCATCAGGTACCCAGACCCTCAGGGGACAGCAGGCGAAGACCGCCCCCTCCCCCCGCACACAATCCAAGCAGCCGCAGAACAGTTTGGACGGGGCCTGGCATCCCGGGCCATCCGTGCATTCTGGAAAAGCCGCTCCCTCCCTGACATGCAGCCTGGCGTGCCTCCCTGGCGGGACCTCAAGCTGTTTGATATGACGTCTGCTCAAAAGTAATCGTGCTGTCATTTATTCAACTTGTCAGTTTCCATCTGCCACCCACAGCTCCGAGCAAGTGAGTGTCGGGGTTTCTGAAAGGGAGAGCTGAGCCTTCTCCTCGCCCCAGGGCTGTCTCCTGGAGGGAACCCAAAATGATCGTTCTCCTCCAAGGAAAGCACTGCCCAGGCAGGCAGCCAGGACGGGGGATGGGAGAAGGGACACGCGGGCCAGGCAAGACCGCCTGGGGACATGAGGGGCAGAAGGGGGCTGGCGGGGAGACCGGAGAGCAGCCAGGTCAGCCCCTCCCCCCGAAAATGGAGAAACTGGGGCACAAGTGCTCACAGGGCAAGAGCTGCTCCACCCGGGGATGAGGGTCCTGCTCCAACAGCCACATGGTAATGGTCTCCAGAGACCCGACTCCGAGTCCCTGCGACATGGTCGAGCAGGACTGGCACCTTCGGCAAGCCCCTTGATCACCCTGCGCCTCTTCTTCCTTTGTGAAGTCCACTCTAAGGTGCCCCCATGCTAGCGAGGACCAGGGACCACGGGGGAAAGCAAGGCGCCCCGGCCCCGGGCACAGCAGGTGCCTTCGAAGCACGTAGCTTCATCGGGGATGGCTGTTAGTCACTCGGACACCTGCAGACAGCATCAGGCGTGACGGCGGGGCCCGGACTCCTCCGAGGGACGACAGCCTCCTGTAGTGGTTCCCCGGGCCTGGGCTCCCACGGGCTGAGCGCCGGGATCCCAGCTGGGGAGGGAAGCCCCAGCTGCCCCCAGGAGGTCTGCGAGTCCAGGAAATACCAGTGCAATGCCACCGGCGTGGGGCTGCGCTCTGATGCGCAAGACAAAGGAGGGGAGGCCCATGATCCTTCCGGGAGACAAAGGCTGGCGGCGCTGGCAAAGGCCATGCAGTCCCTCAGCTGGAACGCCTGCCTCTAACCCCCTAGCCATCAGGGACTCGCACCAGAGCCGCCTCCTCCAGGAAGCCTTCCCTAATGCACACTTGCTTCCAGTGCACAGCATCTCTTGCCCTCCGGACTCTGTCAGCGCACCCAACCCTCGCTCAGTTCCTCCTCCAGAAGTATTTGAAGGCTCGCGAAGCTGGTTTTGCCCCAGACCACTCACAGTGCATTGAATGCCTGTCCATTTCTCTTCCTGACACGCTTCTGCTCGCCCCCGTACCCATGTCTGAGGTCACCTCCGCGGGGAAGCACGCGTCTCAGGGCTCCACGAGCATCTCCCATCTTAGGTCACCCTGCTGTAGGCTGGGACTGCTCACCGAGGCTCCTCTCTCCTTCCGGGACTGGTGTGTCCCCTGGGACTCCTGTGTCCCCTACTCGCCTCCAGGACAGGGCTTTCCCCTACACACCACCTCCTGTCGCAGAGCCTCGCGCACAGGAGCTGCCTAACGGACGCTCGCTCCATGAAGGAAGGAAGGACTGGGGCCCCCGCGGCAGCTTGTGGCTGCCTCCCTGAGCCTGATCAGTGCCCAGAGTTTGGAATCCGCCCCCAAGAGGAGAAGCACGGTGCCCCTCACCATGGGGATCAGCCATCGGCCCAACTTCCTCTCCCCGCCTCACCCCACCTGGTCATTTCCAGCTCCTAATGCCCAGACCTAAATAAGCCCGGTCCCCCGAACAGAGCGGGGGGCAGGGCACTGGGCTCTGGAAGAAGCAGGTGCCCCCAGACCCTGCAGCCAACCCTTCCCTGTGTTTATGAGACGCCCCTGGAAGTGGGGAGCCTGGGGCTTTTCTCCAGAAGCCCCCCACTCAGGGGGCCCCCGTGTTCATAGCCGAGCCCACCACGCTGTCTGCCGTCTTTGTGCATGGAGGGCTCAGGTCTGCCTGGAGGCGGGCTAAGGGCTGGGGGAGGACCCAGTGCGGACCATCCACTGTGAGTGCGCAGAAGGCCTGGGATCCTGTACTTGGACCGCGGCACCTGTGACCCCTCGCAGCGTCTCGGGGCCTCCGCGTCTCCATCCGTAGGGGGGAGGAGACACCAGTCCCTGCTCCTGCCGAGGCCGGGAGGGCTCACTGAAGAGCACCGAGCTCTGGGAACATGCCACCTGCTGCCCAGGGCCACCAGCTCTGCCCAGCCAGCCTCCAGGAAGGCATCTGCAGCCCCGCGGGTGGCCACGGGGGCCAGCAGGGGTCCTAGGACCAGCTCCCCTGTCCCCACCACCCCGTGGGAGACCCTGGTGTCCTAGGGCACCCTGACCAGCCTCGGGCCAGGTACACCCGAGGGATGGCACAGACGGAGACCTGCTCCCACACTCAGGACCAGGACTATTAAACGGGTAGTGAAGTTTAATACCCAGAAAATGGGTTTTAAATTGATGAAAGTTTATGGCCGGTGCCAGCTCCGTAGTAACCCCACCACGGTTTCCTTCTCCCCCTCCCCCCTGCAGCGCCCCCTTCCACCTCCCCCCTGCGCTGCCACTGGCATTCCTCTTGAGCCTCAGCACTGGTGCCCATCACCCAAGTGTCCCTGGAGTCCATGCCAGCAAGATCAAGCGGTCAGCGTACCCGCAGATGGCCGATCATTGGCTCCTGGAGGGATTTGAGTTGGCCTACCTGACCCCCTGCTGGAAAGCGTGGGAAGACTCTGTCTGGAATGCGCCCAGCCTTTCCAGGAAGAGCCCTGAGCCTCCTCTGAACATCTCTGGCCCCCTGAGTCCAGCTGTGGACTCGGACCGGGCTCCCTGGAAGGAAGTGGAGGACCCAGAGGCTTCCATGAGTGGGCTGCATCCTAGGAGCTGTGGATGCCGTGCAGGAGGGGCCCCCAGCAGGGGATGGTGGGCAGGGCTCCGGAGTCCCCACTTTGTAGCCCCTGGGAAGTGGGGCTGGGCAGGGGATGTGCTCCTAGCAGAGAAGAGGGAAGGAAGGTCCTGTAGGTGCTTCCAAGAAGGCCGAAGGGAGGGGGGAGGCAGGAAGGGCTGCTTCCAGACCAGGCAGGAGTGTCGTTGTGTGGTGTGGAGAGGGAGGGGGCAGGCTGAGAGGTCCCGAGCGGCAGAGTCAAGGGACACCACGGAGGACTCCAGCGCGGGGGCCTGAGCAGCACAGAGAGAGTGGGAGCAGGGAAGGCAGGGGGAGGAGGAGGGAGCACGAGATGCCAGGGGGCTTCCAGGAGGAGGTTTTGGGAGGAGGTATCTGGAGCTGGGGTGCCCAGGCTGGCATCGGGGGCTTGGGCAGGACAGTGGTCCCTGACGACACAGGCCTGGTGAGCTCCCCGAAGAGTAGGCACCGCAAGGATTTGGGATCCTCTCCACGCTCTGGGGTTGACCTCAGATTTAAGACAGGAGCGCGGATGGAGGGCAGAGTCCCAGGAACAGCACCGCCAGTGGAGGAGCTGGAGCAAGAGCGGGCAGCAGGGGCCGCGGGGCACGTCCTTCCCCGCAGCTGGGCTGCGGTCCCACCCTGCCCTCGGCTGCCAGAGCCGGGGAGCTGGCCCAGCCTCTGAGCCCCAGCATCTCTTCCGTGAGAATGGGCTAAGAAGGGGACATTCTGAGGTACTGCGGAACCTTCATGGGGGAACCCCATTCCTTCTGGGGTCTCTCTGACCTGGCAACCCCGCCCAGGTCGGCCCCTGGGTCCCAGGCAGGGGCTTCTCCCCGAACACCAGGTCACCTTCCCTGCTCTGCGTCTGGCCAGCAGGCTCCGGGCTGCCCCACCCAGGCTTGGCCCCTCCACCGTCCTCGAGGACTCGGGGCCCTGGAAGCCCTCCCCGCTTCTTGGGTCTGGTCTGCCTGGACGTTTCCCGTGGCTTGGAACCTCGCTGTCCCAGCCCACACCTGCCAACCTTCTTTCTGAGGGCTTCCCGGCCCCGTGGCCGTGACAACGCGGCTGTCAGTGCAGGACAAGGAGCGTGACCTGGGACAGTCAGGCCGCCCCGCTGAGCAGCCGCTTTGTAAAACGGTGGCGGAAGAGCCCCGCCCTCCCCAGGCAGCAGCCTCGAACCCTGGCCTCACAAACACAAGCCCCAGGAGATGCTGCCGAAGAAGATTCTAGGTCGAATAGATGCGAGGACACTCTGTCTGCAGCCTCCTCTCTCACAGAGACACAAGGGACGGAAGCATAAGAGCGGCAGGAGAGACACCTGGTCAAACACCTCGAATCCAGGGACACCCAGATGTGAGACCACACGGCGCCCAGGAGTCTCCCGGGGCCCCAGCACAGAAGGAGCCCCCCATCCCTGACCTGGCCCTGGATGGAGTGCCGCAGATCCCAGGCTCTGGCCCAGGACTGTGCTGTCTGACCCCACGAAAGGAGCGCCCACCGAGTGGGTCACAAGTCCCAGAGAAAGCCCCTTCACACCCTGGGTCCCACCTAGGCCTCGTCAGCAGGGAACAGAGCACCTGGCACTTTTGGGGGAGAGACTGGCCCAAAGCTGTGCGCCCAGGCGTGGAGTTTGCTGTCCCCTCCTCGGGTTTGCCGCAGCGCCGGCCCTGTGTTCCCGGCCCCCTCCCTCGCCCGCACCTGCCAGCCGCCCCTCCTCAGATCGGCTTTCTGGCACACTGCCATGACTGCCCCGAACTTTCCCCCCATGGCCTCCTGCCCCCTCGCTGACCCTGCCGTCCTCTGGGACGCGGACGACCCTGCCTCGGCTGGAGTCCCCAGCCCCACCGGCCACGCAGCCTCCAAGGATCTCCAGGGAGAAATCATTCCTCCCAGAGGTGACTCAGAGAGCACGCGGTCCCCGAGGCTCTGCCCAGGATGGAGAGAGAATTACAGCCCCTGTTTTACAAGGGCACATAAACGTCCCGCATGTTTGATGCTTCCTGCTACTGTCACGCCATCGTTAAGAGGAAAGGCCGTATTTCTCTCCATCTTCCCATGGGCCCCACTCCATGCTGAGCATGGTGGGGTCATCCATCTACGCAGGTCTGCTTTCCGAGACCTGTGCTGCCCTTCCAAACCAGCTACCCAGAGCCCAGCCCGGCCGAGCCGTGACCCCTTTCCTGCCTAGACCGCCAGACCGCTGCCACCCACCGGAGCTCTTGAGGACAGCAGGCAGCGGGTGGGTTATTTACAAGGTGAAACTGCACTCCGGGGAAAGCCTCACGGCCTGACGCATGGAGGAGGACACCAAGGGCACACAGGGCACACCAGGGCACACAGCCAGGCACGCTGGACGTATGTTATCCTCCAGCGGTTGCTGGGGCATTTGGGGGAGCCCGAGCATAAGGCCCACTTTACAGACACAGACAGTGAGGCTAAGAGAAACCAAGGCCCAGACCCAGACGGCCCCACTGGTGCAATCACACCTAGACTCTTAGCTGGGCTGATCTGACCCTCACGAGCAGGGGGTTGGCCAAGTTCAGGGAAGGTGTCACCTCGGACGCACAAGACCTGGCATCCCAAAGGCTGTAACTCAGGAGTAGGGTGCAGCTCAGAAATACCCACCTAGAGATGGAAGGCTGGGCACTTGTCCACCCACTCCCACTCCCACAGGTGGGGCCCTGCTCTGGGACGTGAATGACCCCTTTGCTTGTCCTTCCACAGACACTGCCCGGGAAGACCCCTGAGCCGGGTTCTCCCCACCACCTTCCTCTTTCAGCCCCACACACTTGCCCACCTGGCCAGCATCCCTGCTCAAGGGAGCCCTTGCTGGATGTGGGTGTTTGTCCCTCCCAGTAGTTTTCCGACAAGCAGCTGGCTCTATACCTGGGAAGCCCCCAAGAGCTGCCTGCCCACCCAGCCCCTGGCCCTTGCTGCTTCCCCTGGCATCCTGTCCCGTTTCTGAGGCTGCCAGGCTCCTGACTGAGGGCATGGACCCCACTGCTCATGGTGCTGCTCGTGGTGCTGTCCACGGTGCTGTCCATGGTGCTATCCATGGTGCTGACCTACAGAGCGGGCACTCCCCGCCCTTCTCACCATGTAGGTCCCTGGGCCCACCCCCCTCACAGCCCCAGGAGTGAGGGGCAGTGACCTCCACAATTACCCTCCCCAGGCATTCTAGAAACAGGGCTTGGCAGCAGCCATCCTCAAAGTCCCTGAAGTGATCCTCTATGGGGCCAGAACACAGGATGGGAGATGAGAATCTCCCTCTCCAGGGGTGTGCTCTGTGCAGAGCTGCCCACCACTGGTGTGCATGCTGGGGACAGAACAATATCCTCTGCGGTTGTAGAAGAGCCTCCGTTGATGTTAGGCAGCCTTGCTCTGCTGCAAAAGGGTGCAGAGCTCACTTCCCTCTCAAAGCCGCCAAGGGGAGGCTATGACCACAGCTTTTAGGAGAAGGGGTAATACAACATTGGGTTCAAAGCCAAGTAAACACCAGGAGCCTCTTATATCCATTCATGAACTAATTGTAAACTCACAACAGGAGAGATTGCCCAATTTGCAGATGGGGAAACTGAGGCTCACAGAGTTGCCAGAGGTCACACAGTGGCAAGTGCAGGAGCCGGGGCTTGAATCCAGATAGCCAGGCTTGAGGGCCCATTTCTCATTACACAGATGACCCAGCAGATCTGGGACCTGGTCGATTATCAGCACCCCAGCACCCCTGACAGAGTCAGAGCTGAAAGGACCTTCAAGGACACACATCATGGCTCAGGTCTCAAGGCATCTTAGTGCACAGTGGACCACCCCCAAGCTAAAAGGCACCACACCCCACTGCCTGAGGCCAGTGGGACCCCTTCGTTTCTAATGGAAATTTGCAGGACTCTTGGTTCATAAGCTGGTTAAGCTTCAGACAAAGAGATCTCTGGGGGCCTCCAACCCAGGCAGCTGGGGTTGGGGGCCAAGGCAAGAAAGACAGAGGCAAGAAAGGACAGAGGCCCAGCAACCACAAGTCATGTCATGTGTCTGGGGAGTGCAGCCCCAAGCTCGGGGTTGCAGGGGTTGGAATGTCCCAAGTCCAGTATAACTCTCAGTGTGGGTACACAGAGCCTGTGCTGGGCTAAATCCCCAACAGGGCATGTGGTAAAAAGTGACCCCCCTGTCAGGGGGTTGTCTACCCCCCCCACACCACAGCACAGTTTGAGGAACCAGAGGTGGGATTCGGGGGTGCTGACAGATGATGAGGCTGAGGTACTGGGGGACCTGTCCCCCGAGTCCCTATAGGTCCAGTCCAAGAATCAGGGCACTAGGGAGCTACAGATGACTTTATGGAGAAGAGGACCCCTGCCCTCCAGAGACCTGAGAAAGGTGCTGCAGGGACAGGTGAGTGAGCCAGGCTTACGGGAGCCAGAACAGGGCACTGGAGTGAAAATGGACCAGATGAGAGGAACTCCTGAAGTCCAGACCTTGGGCAGGTGCCAGGTGGGTACAGGTAGAAAGCCGCTGCCAATCTGAGAGGGGGGAGAGATGGCATCACAGTGGAGTTCAGGGAGGTGAAGCTGATTGTGAAGGGGGTTGAGGGGACAGGTGAGGCTGGAAGCAGGGAGACTGGTAAGGGCACCATAGCGCTATCCTGGGAAGGGACACTGAGGTGGACCCGGGGCAGCGCCATGGAGGTGGAGGAGAGGGGCTGCCTGCACCACAGCCCCAGCCCCCCACAGAACCACCCCATGAAGTGAAGCTGCCTCGTGAGCTGGAGGCATTGCCCCAGCGGGGGCCATCAGGAGACGCTAGGGCCGCCTGCCAGTGAGGCCTGGGAAGCCCCAACTCCACACCTGCCATACACTCAGCAAAGACTCCTGGGGGACCATCAACCTGGCCGCCCTGGCTCCCAAGGGGGACAGCTGAGGGGTCTGGCTGCTGCCCACACAGCAGGCTGGAAGTCAGGAACTGTCACCCAGAGACCCAAAGTCCATCCACCTCCCTCTGCTCCTATTAACCTCCCCCAACTGTGGCCCAGGAAGAGAGCCCAGAGCTGTGGCCTGGGGTCAAGTCCAAGTCCAAGTCCAGCCCCTCCCTGGCCACCCCACCTTTCCAAACTGTGGTTTGCTGTTTTCAAGATATAGGGCAGCACGGCTGCCTCGGGGAGCTTGTGAATCCTGCCTGGGTGCAGCATGTGCTGCAGGTGTGATGACCCCCCACCGCCCCCCAGTCTCCCCAGCCGCAACGCAGGCCTGTCTCCAAACCCCGACAGACTTCTCTGATGGAAAGTGCACGACCTCACTGCCCATCTGCTCCAGCTCCGGCCTCTGCATGTGCTCGGTCCTCCTGCAGGAACCCCCTCCTCTCCTTGTTTGCCTGGACAGCGTGGGTGAATCCTTGGGGCTCTCTCTGACCCCCAAACAGAAACAGCTTCTCCTCCTCCGAGCCCCCAAGTGCTGTGTCCTCCTCATCCTCTCTCACAACCCCGACCTCAGGGTTTCAAGCATTTACACTCAGCTTGGTTAGTTCATGAACAAGTAAAATACATATTCCAGCCATAGTGTATAATAGAACCTTCCAGAAATGCTGCCATGCCACCCTTCGGATCAATGGTGAAAAAGCTTTGGTTCATTGCTGATCTTGGGAGGGTTTCCTGTATCTCTGTTTCATATGGAATATCTTCCCCCACCTCACTTTCTCAACTAGAATTTGGGCTAGGTCCAGACAGATCATCTTATCAAGCTGTAATATTTTTAAATGTAAAAGATCGATTTATATGTTAATTATACTGGAATCAAAATTAAAATTTTTTTAATTTAAAAAAGGATCTATGTAGAGATTTTATGTATTTCTACTGCTGACGTGACGCTAACAATGCACCCAGCACCATTTTAAGTGCTTGACTTGAATTAACACCTTTAACCCTGCACAACGATCCTGAAAGGGGAGGTGTTATAACTATCCCCATCTTACAGATGAGATGACTGAGACCCAGAGCTCATGAAACCTGCCCAGGGTGGCAGGGCTTTGAGCCCAGCTCAGCAGGGTCAAGGGACCACATGCCAGACGCATCCTGGTTCCAGGTTATGTGTACAGGTGAGCTGAAGTCCCCACCCCATGCACCCTAGGCCCCCTCCTGCCTCTGTCTTTCAATACCAGTTCCCTCTGCCCACGCTGCTGTTTTTAGGCTTGGAAACTCCTCTTCACCTTTTAAAGCCAAGTAAATGTCCCTTCAGTGAGTCCTTCCCACTCCTCACCCAGTAGATGCTTCACCGACCCATCCCTCACATCCACAATCCACCAACCACACTGCGGCTGGCTGCAGCACAGAGTTCAGGGGTGGGAGGAATGCTTTACTCTAATGACCCCCCCACTCACCTGGGATGGCCTCCAGGGCACAGCTCATGTTAACTGTTCACTCTCAGATTGCAGGCACTATTACAAAGTAGGTACTTGGTGAACAGTTGCTGAAGGAATGAGTATTGGATGGATGGATGGATAGATGGATGGATGGATGGATGGATGGATGGATGGATGAATGGGTAGGTGGATGGATGGATGGATGGATGGATGGATGGATGGATATTTGGAGGGGTGGATGAATAGGTAGATGAATGGATAGATGTTTGGATGGGTCGATGAGTGGGTGGATGGATGGATGGATGTTTAGATGGATGGATGGGTGGCTGGCTGGTTGGGTAGATGGATGGATGGAAGGATGGGTGGATGGATGGATGGATGTTTAGATGGGTGGATGGGTGGCTGGCTGGTTGGATGGATGGATGAGTGGGTGGATGGATGGATGGATGGATGGATGGATGGAAGGATGGGTGGCTGGCTGGTTGGATGGATGGAAGGATGGGTGGATGGTGGATGGATGGGTGGATGGGTGGATGGATGGATGGATGTTTAGATGGGTGGATGGGTGGCTGGCTGGTTGGATGGATGGATGGATGAGTGGGTGGATGGTGGATGGATGGAAGGATGGGTGGATGGTGGATGGATGGGTGGATGGGTGGCTGGCTGGTTGGATGGATGGATGGATGGATGAATGGGTGGATGGTGGATGGATGGAAAGATGGGTGGATGGATGGATGGATGAGTGGATGGGTGGATGGATGGGTGGATGGTGGATGGATGGAAAGATGGGTGGATGGATGGATGGATGAGTGGATGGATGGATGGGTGGGTGGATGGTGGATGGATGGAAGGATGGGTGGATGGTAGATGGATGGGTGGATGGGTGGCTGGCTGGTTGGATGGATGGATGGATGAGTGGATGGATGGATGGATGGATGTTTAGATGGGTGGATGGGTGGCTGGCTGGTTGGATGGATGGATGGATGAGCGTATGGATGGATGGATGGATGGATGGGTGGGTGGATGGTGGATGGATGGAAGGATGGGTGGATGGTGGATGGATGGATGGATGATGGATGGATGGATGGATGGATATTTGGATGGGTGGATGAATAGGTAGATGAATGGATAGATGTTTGGATGGGTCGATGAGTGGGTGGATGGATGGATGGATGTTTAGATGGATGGATGGGTGGCTGACTGGTTGGATGGATGGATGAGTGGATGGATGGATGGAAGGATGGGTGGATGGATGGATGGATGTATATATGGGTGGATGGGTGGCTGGCTGGTTGGATGGATGGATGGAAGGATGGATGGATGGAAGGATGGGTGGATGGATGGATGGATGGATGTTTAGATGGGTGGATGGGTGGCTGGCTGGTTGGATGGATGGATGGATGAGTGGATGGATGGATGGATGGATGGATGAGTGGGTGGACAGTGGATGGATGGAAGGATGGGTGGATGGTGGATGGATGGGTGGATGGGTGGCTGGCTGGTTGGATGGATGGATGGATGGATGAGTGGGTGGATGGTGGATGGATGGAAGGATGGGTGGATGGATGGATGGATGGATGGATGAGTGGATGGATGGATTGATGGGTGGGTGGATGGTGGATGGATGGAAGGATGGGTGGATGGTAGATGGATGGGTGGATGGGTGGTTGGCTGGTTGGATGGATGGATGGATGGAAGGATGGGTGGATGGTGGATGGATGGGTGGATGGGTGGCTGGCTGGTTGGATGGATGGATGGATGCATGAGTGGATGGATGGATGGGTGGGTGGGTAGATGGTGGATGGATGGAAGGATGGGTGGATGGTAGATGGGTGGGTGGATGGATGGATGGATGAGTGGATGGATGGATGAGTGGATGGATGGATGGGTGGGTGGATAGATGAGTACTTAGGATGCAGAAGTCTGAGTGAGCCTCAGTGGAGGGCTGGGCAAGTCAAGTCAGCCCTTTGCGAAAATCTGGCACCCAGTGGGTGCTGTGTATATACGTATGTGAGTGTATAGTAGAATGAATGCAGGAATTAATCACATTGGCACACTTTGGGCTGCTCGTTAGTCATGTAAGATTAATTTGCTGCTGTCCTTCCCATACGTGGCCATCATTTCTGTCATTAAAAACATTAATAATGAGAGTAGACCTGCTTCCCTGCTGGGCCCTGCTTGGATCCCTCCCAGCATTGGACCACATCCCACCCCTGGCATTGCGCTCTGTTCCGGGTCCCTCTTGGAAGTGAGAACCTGAGGGCAGGGAGGGCTCTGCCCATGACCTCTGAGTAAGCAGGCCCTGAGGCAGCATCGTTCTGTCATGACCCCTGCAGCGCCCCTGATGCCACAGGCACAGGCACATGTATGTGCACACATGTGGGCGTCATGTGTGTGCACATAGGAGATGGGAATGCCTTAGACAGGGCAATTTCACATACCTATGACATGCAATCATAGGGTCCCGAGTCAGAAAGACCCATTTCTTGGTTTAATTCTCTGCTGCTGCCCTCTTGAAATTATCAATCATTTTTTTTTTAACAATGGGCCTCGATTTCCATTCTGCAGTGGGTGCTGAAGCTCCGTAGCTTCCTCTGACAGTGGGTGGCTATAGCCAGGGAGACCCAGGACCGATCCCGCCCACCCCCTCCAGCGGTGTGGCCCCCTACAGGACATCAGCCTCCCCGCCTGCCTCTTTGCTGGTACCACGGATGAGTGCCGTGCAGAGGATCAACCGAGACGAGGTCCCTGACACTCTGCCCGAGCCTGGCCAGATACACGCCCCGGGATCCACGCCACCCCGCAGCCCTCCTCCCGGCCTTGAGCACCGGCCCTGGCGCCGTCCGCGTGCCAGGAGTGAGTAGCGTGTCCAGGAATAACAGATGACGCCATTAGGGGCCAGAACACCTCCATCCTTCCAGCGGAGAGGAACGAGGCTGCCAGGCGAGGGGGCCCCAGGCTGCGGGCCATGATTAACAGGATCGGGCGGCCCACACGCTGCAGCAGAAGGCGCCAGCAGATGATTGCTTACAAAATGTACCAATTACCGCCGCGCCCGCCTGGCCGCCCCCACCTCTGGGCAAATAAACACATCAGCTGCCAGCCCTCACCAGCCCAGGCTTGGCCGGGGCCCAGGGGCCAGCGGCACGGCAGGGAGGGGGCTGGCAGAGTCATCCCCGAGAGTGCAGGGATGACTCTTCTTGTCCCCGTGAGCCCCCAGCAGCAGACGGACTGTCAGCTGGTCCTGGAGGTGGCCTTTCTTGTCCCCGTGAGCCCCCAGCAGCAGATGGACTGTCAGCTGGTCCTGGAGGTGGCCTCTTTGTCCGGGGAAATGCTTAAGAAAGATCTGGGGGAAAGGCCAGAGGCAACGGCAGGGGCCCCTCAACCTGAAGGTGCCCGGGACCAGACGAGGGGAATGGGAGGCCCGGCAGAGGGGGGTCTGGGGCACGGTTGCCCTCTGGGGGGCTCCCATGGGCCCAGCCAGGGTCAGGGAGAGGGGAGTTTGGCTCAGTCCAAGGAGAGACAGCGTTCATAGTCCAGCGATGTACAAAGGCAGTGGGCTGTCTGTGGGGTGGTGAGGCTCCTGGCCCTGCAGGTAAGCAAGCAGGTCACCTACGCCTCCTGGAAAGCCTGCCACTGGGGTCACAGAGGGTTCCTCTCTGGTGGTGGGGGGACCAGAGCCACATCTGCTGTCAGGCTGGGCTGCCCAGGGCACAGGTCGTTCCATCCCCTGGACAAGAGTGTCCTCTTACCACCTCACAGTCTAGCCAAGTCCTGACCATTCCTCACGGCTCCACACAGTTGCTGCCACCCCCAGGGAGCCCTCCCTGACTGCCCCGGCTGTGGCCATCCTGCCGTCTGCCCCACACACCGTCTCTCTGCCTGAAGGCCCCACTCTCCCTCCCCACGTCAGGGTAAGGTCATGGGCAAGGACTCTCATGGCCTCATCTGAGCGCTGGGGACAGCGATATGGAGAGCTGGTACTTAGCAGGTGTAGCAGCGCCCCCCCTCGGGCTCACACCACGGTGGTGTCACCACGTCTACAAGATGGGGCGTCCGAAGCCTCCAGAGGCCAAGCCACCCTCCTGTGGCCACACAGCCGGTCATCAGGCAGCCTGGGCTCCACACTCAGGCCTGCTTGACGCTACCGCCGCCCTCCGACCCCTTACCGTGGACACTACAGGGCCCTGAGGAGACCCGGGGGAATGACGGCGCAGGTGGCCCTTGAGGTCTGACACCTAGACCAACGTCAGCAGCTGTGCCTCTGTCGGGGCCCAAACCAGATGGGGGCACGTGAGGTGCCCAGCCCCACCCGTCCCAGGGCCAGCCCCAGGATGGCACTCAGCAGGCTTGCCACACCACGGGCGAGCTGGAGAGAGGGCACATGTGGGGGGCAGCAGAGAAGGGGACAGGGAGCCACACTCATGGAGGACCCACCACGCACATGCAGCAGAGGATCACCCCATCTGATGGGAAGGGAAACTGAGGTCAGAGGTAGCAACCTGGGAGCAACAGTAACCGAGACTTACGGCCGCTGTGGGACCAAGAGCCAGGGCGCACAGGCTAACCGGAGCCCAGACTCTGTGTGGCACAGGCTGGCACGGCCACGTGGAGCGGGCGGTGCCAGGACCCCGGGCCCCACAGCACCAGGTGTGACCACATCCCATCAAAAGGCTTATCTCCCTCCGGCAGCTGGCGGCCCCCCTCACGGCCCACTCCGCCGCCCCCTCTTCCCAGCCCCGCACCGTACGTGGAATTAAATTTACAGTGAGGGGAGGCAGGCCGACTGTGGTCCTGGAGATGGGACATTTATCTTGTTTGACTGTTCTTGGAATGCCAACAATAAATGCCAAGATGAATGATGGATGTAAATATTCCCAGAAATAGCGGGAAAGCCGTCCTCCCCAGACGCATGAATCCCGCAGGGGTGCAGAGGAAGGGGCTTCGGAGGAGCAGGGTATTTGGGCGGTGGGAGTGCCCAGCCCAAGCACCCTGTGGCTGGGCAAGTCTCTGTCCCCAGCCCACAGGACCCCAGGAAGGGCCACGAGGAGTCACGTAAAGGCAACCAGTGACGAAAGTTTACCAGCTGCTGTCTGCGGAGTGTGGACTCTGTGCTCAAACTGCAAAAAACTCTGTGCTCACTCGTTACAATAACCTAAGGAGCTTGTAATGTGATATTTTCATCCTCGTTTTTCAGATGAAGCTTAGAGACATTGAGGGGCACATCCAGGCTCGGGCCAGGACTCATGGAGCAGCGCTTTGACCCCAAGTCCCTCTGACTCCGAACTCCATTCTTTGAGCCATCCCCTGCTGCAAAGGGGACGTGGCGTTGCTGCGACAGCACTCTCCAAGCAGGAACAGCGATGTGCAAAGAGCTGCGGGAAGTCACATGTAGCAGTTAGCTACTGCTACATAACAACCAGCCCCAAGCTAAGTGGCTTAAAACAAACATCGTTCATAACCCTGCGAGTGGGTAGTCTGAGCAAGGCTCAGGGGGAGGGCTCATCTCTGTGCCCACGAGGTGCACAGGGGGTCCGCAGGCCCCTGGGTGACGTCTGGCTGGCAGGGGTGCTGCAGGGCATGGGGCCGTGCGTCGTTCATCACCCAGCACGTGGGGGTAGTTCCTGGGTTCCCAAGAGTGCACAGACAGATCCCAACACTCAAGCGCCATTCAAGCCTCTTTCTGGCACGTTTGCTGCTGTCCCGTTGGCCACGGAGACCGAAGAGCCAAGGCTAGGTTCAAGTGGCGAGCGACGAGCTGCCTCTAGATGTGAAGAGCGGCGAGGTCACATCGGGAAGGGGCAGGGGTACAAGAGGAGAGGACTGCTGGGGCCATTTTGGGTCTATTACAGCAGAGAAGGCAAAAACTGCCTTACCCAGAGGACTCGGGGAAGGCTTCCCAGATGTGGGGACATTTGAAGTGGGGGCCCGAAGGAAGCATGACATTAGCATTTACTGGCACAGCAGGATAAGGGGAGAATACGTGCCAGCCCTTGGTGTCAAACCTCATACAAAATAAATCCACATGACACAGTGGTTGCTATCCACATTAGAATTGTGAGGTATAGAACCTGAGCAACCGTACGTGTCACCATACATGTCACACAATGTCACCAAGACTCTGTTGATGGTGCAAACATCTGCTCTGGGGGCTAATCCAGTATTCATCCCTGAAAGTGAAGTAAGATGCCTCCCCATTTTCACCCAGCTCCAATACCCAGCAGAAGCCTTTCTACCTGCACAGTTGTCAGACCTCTTTTTCCCTCCGATGAATTACACTCTGTCCCCTCCTGGGTTTGCTCATACTCCGCAAACTGCAGCTAGCCATTAAGATCCACACAGGTGGCCCCAGCTCCAGCACTTCGTCTTACCGACAGCTGTAGAAAGATCCTTGGGGTGCCGAATGGCTCAGCCACCTGGCCAGCTGTGTCCCCAGGCAATCAGCTGCCAACTGTGAAGAGCATGAATTCCTTTGTGGCGTGTCTCAGGAGTGTCCTTCCTCCCCTCCCTCATCACGGCTGCGGACCGCAGCCTGGGGGACCAGCCCAGCCCGGCTCCCTCCGGACAGCAAGTGCTGGGAACAGCAGCCGCCCTGGCCCTTCCCAGCCCCACCACCCACGGCCGGAAGCCAGGCCCCCGGCTGGCGCTCTGCCGTCTCACCTGCCAAGAGTCAGGGTCACTAAACCCCGGAGCAGGAAGGGTCTTGACAAAGTCCAAGTCATGCCCACATTATGGATGACAACACCGAGGCCAGAGAGTGGAGGACGCGGCTCCAAGCCTCAGAGGAGGGCGTCCGAGCTGGGATTCAAGGGCCTCGGCTCTTAGTTGCCTAATTCTAAGCCACTTTTCCAGGGCCACCTGCTCCAGGAAGCTCTCCCAGATCCACCCGTCCACTCTCAGTGCCCATCAGCGGATGCGCCCTGCACGGGGACCCTCAGCCCAGGGCCGGGGTGTCACCGTCTGTACCACCGGCGTCTCTATCTGTGACCTGGTGCCGTGCCGGCCCCCGCAGGCCCCGCTGGCTGACAGGAGCACACGGGAACAAGATGACAGATGCAAAACCTCCCTGTGAACTGGAAAGGGCCCCCCGGGGCTGACTGGGACGGTGACAGTGGGGACAATGAGGAAGAGGGTTCTGGAAGATTGAGCGGAGCCCCCCCGTCCACCTGGAGGACAGACGGGGGTCTCCACCACGATAAAACACATCAGAGGCTCCTGACCGCCGGGATGCCTCCTCGCATGTCTCCAAGGCCTGCGGGAGGGAGGGGTGCTGCCGCTTCCACGGAGCCCTCCCTGATGCTTTCTGCCCTGAGGCGTGACGAGCTCACAGCAGGTCGGCGTCTGCCCCTGACATCACAAGTGTGTCCGTGCACACCCCCCTGTGTACACACACCCACACACTCCAACTCAGGCACGCAGCAGTCCTTGTTTGGGCCCTTTCACACATGTGCACACTCACGCGCACACTCAAGCACACGAGCCCCTCTTTGCACGCGCACGGCCCGGTTGCGCACATGCATACTCACACTCATACGCACACACGCACACACCGCTGGCTCTCTGGGGAGTGAGGGGTCACGCGGTTAGACTACAGTCCCCCCCCACTAGAGCTAGGGACGCCGGACTCGATTCTCTACAGTCACCACTGCTCGCATTTGGACTTGAGTCTCGAGAGCAAACCCAGTTTGCAGTTCCAAATACCGATCAAAAGGCAAAGGCACTTGTGCCCAGAGCAGAAGAAGGGAGGCTGAGGGTCCTCGGCAAGAACTCGATGACCGTTTGTTGGGTGACCGAGTGTCCTGGGGGCTGTCACTGAGGCCACGCCCCTCCACCTGCTGCTGCACGCTCAAGCCTGGACAGCACCTCCGGGTCAGCCCCGTGGGGCGTGGGGCGGCGGGAGTGACAGTCCTGCGTGCAGAGCGTCCCGGAGGGGCTGGCAGGGGAGCCACATCAGGAGGCCATGGAGGTGAGGGGCCGAGTGCGGGACAAGAGAGGTCCCCAGGGAAGTGGGCCGAAGGAGCGCCGTCCTAGACCCAGAGCTGGACAAGCTCCTCCCCCGGCCATCCACTTGTTCTGAGTAACGCGTACGGGGTCGCCTTGAGCAAAGAAAAGGCACAAAGCAATTCTGTGACTCACCTCCAGATGGGACGCGGTCACACTGGAGAATGAGTCAGCAGACCGTCGACGTGGTGGCTCAGGCCTGGCTGTGCGTGGAGAAGGCCCCAGGCGGCAAGTAGGGGGCCCAGCCGTTTTCCAGAGGCGGGCCTTGCAAAGCCAGGAGCTGGACTGCGGGGTCCCCAAGGAGCCCGTGGGAGACCCGAGTGCAGACGAGCCACGGAGAGGCAGAGAGGACATCAGAGAGAGAGAGAGAGCAGGGAGCCGAAGCAGAAACCCCACAGCAGAGCAGGAAAAGCTGGCCAGAACCGTACCCCGGAAATCCGGAAGGGGTCAGCGGGTGCTGGGCTCTTCTAGAATCCCATGTGGGTGCAGCCGAGCTGGACAGGGCATGGCCCAGGTCCCAGGAAGCAGGAGCCTGCAGGGGGGAAGCAGGCAGGGCACGGTTGGAGGGGTGGGGCACTGGCTGGTGCGGGGCAGAGGAATGGGTCCTCCCAGCTGGGCACAGCCTACAAGGACACATTCATCCATTTAACCTCGCACCCCACAGCGTGCCCTGTGTACTTACCGTGTGCCGACAGTGCTCGGGGGCGGGCAGAGGTGAGAGCCCCCCCCCAGCTCCCTCTGCTCGCCCTGCTCTCTCCCTGCTGAGGAATCCTGGCTCTGGCTTGCTGGGCTCTGCATGTCCCTCCACGTGTTTACCCTCCCCACTGGCATGCCCTCCTACCCTCCTAGCGCCTGGGTCAGTGCCTGGCACACGGGATGTACGGCCTAAGACGGGCCCCAGACTCGGGGAGCTGGTGGCCAAGGTGTGCCGTCAGCAGAAAAGGGGCCCTCGCTGCTCCAGGCTCCCTGCTGTGGCTGTGCCCCACACAGAGGGACCTGCTCGCCACGCGGGTGCCAGGACCAAGGCTCTGGGGGAAGAGACCCTGGCGGCAGGTAGCACAGGCTGGGCTGTGTGGGCAGAGGCAGCACTTTGAGGCCACACGGGCGCCTGAGCAGAAGGGCAGAAGGGCGGAGCCTCTATGGACAGGAAGGGGTGGGGAGCACCCTGAGTGTCGCACCGTGAAACAGCCCGGGAAGGTGCCCCTGGCTCTTCGCTGTGGCTGGTGAGGGGGCAGCGCCTGGGTCCCGCTTTCCCGAGCTGACAGCAGAGGGAACAGGGCTGCCACTGAATGACCCCCGAGGGGCTTCTAGACGCTCTATGGGGACCCCACAGGGGGTCTGTGCAAAATGGTGCCTTCTGGAAGCCTGGTTCTGGACATGCAGCTGAGGCCGCAGGGACCAGCAGGGACCAGCAGCCGCCCAGGGATACACAGAGGAAGAGGCTTCCCAGGGTGAGGCTGACCCGCCGACCTTCCCGAGGCATGGCCAACCAGTCAGGACATGTCCCTAGTCGCCAGGGGTCCAGCCCAGGGCAGATGAGACACTTGCCAGCTTGGAGGGGCACGTGTCCCAGAAGAGGCGGTGACAGAGGCAGCGGAGTCCCCCTGCTCGCCCCCACCCACAAGTGCAGGTGCACCTGGCCAGTTGGGAGAGACGGGGGTGGGGGCAGGGGGGGCCTGGCGTCATGTCGGCCCCTCCTTCTCTGAGGCAGGAGCAGGTGCTGGCGTCTGCAGGGTCCTTCCTGCGGCACAGCCACCAAGCCCTTTGCCGTGGGAGCCGCTGATCAGCCTCTGGGTCCTTGGGGAAGCCCCCAGGCTCTGCGTCAGGCTGGTGGTCAGACCGTCTCTAAGGGCCTGGTCTCAGGGGCACCCAGCACAGCGCGGGGCCACACCTGGCTGGGGAGGGGCGCCTGCCTTGCCTCTGCCTCCAGCATCCATGAGGTCCCTGCTCTGAGTCATGACCATGCTGGCACAGTGCACAGGCACGGGGACCCCCATAGACACCCCAGGAGGACACCTCGGGCTGGCCGGGGGAGGAGGCTGGACGGAAGGGCCATGAGGCTCCTCAGGAATCAGATGCACAGAGGGGAAAGCCGGGCCCAACGCCACCCCTGCCATTCCCCCGCGGGGGCTCCTTCTCCTTGAAGCCCCGTGGAACTGCAGCGCAGACGGTCCCAGGACCCCCAAAGCTGAGGCCTGGGGGAGGAGAGGACCCCCATCCTCCAGAGGGCGGGAGAAAGGAGAGCACTGGCTGCCTGCAGGTGCATGAGCGGGGCCGGGTCTAGAGTGAGGGGGTCGGGGTGCCACGGAAGGCGGGGGTGACAGCTGCGTGGGTGCAGGGTTGGGATGCCAGGCCTGGAGAGTGAGGTCGAGGGGTCCAGCCAGGGCTGCGGACAGGAGAGAGGCCCAGATCCGGGGCCGTTTCCCTCGCCCTCCTCTTGCGCACCCCTCCCTCCCTCCGCGCTGGGGCAGGAGGATGAAGCTGGGCATTAGCTTTAAGCACAGCTCTGGAGCCCCTAAATCCTGCCTGCACATTCCGTGCCAACTCCTGCAGCCCAGCTAATGTCCCCGCCAGTGCGTCTGGCTGGCCCCGGGGAGCCTCACTGCTGGCACTCAAATGTTAAGTGAGCCCAGGCCCTCCTCCTTCCACATGTCACTTTCTAGAGAGGAGAGGAGCCCGAGCCACTGCCGCTCCCACCCCCAGTGACGGGGACCTGCAGCAGGACCCCGCGGTGCCCTTCCCAGCGCCTCTGCCTCAGTTGGGGGCAGAACAGGGCTCCCGGGCTCCCCCGTGGACATCCAAGTGCAGTGCTGGGCACGGAGCATTTATCAAGCACCAGCTGAATGCACCAGGATTGTGTTCATCCCCGCGCAGCCTCAGCAGAAGGCTCCCCCAGGGGAGCTAAGGAAATGGGCCCCCAGAGGCAGTCTCTGGCAGGGGCCGCGGCATCTGTCTGCTCCCGCATCTCCCCAGGGGCCAACAGGGGAGATGCCTGGTCACTTCTGGCCACCCCTGCCGGCCTGCCGCGCACCTCACCTGAGCAAGGAACTGACGCCATGCTGGTTGCATCATGGAGGTTGGCCAACCACGATCCAGGGAGCGCGGGCTCCGAAGCATGGGCTCCAAGACCGGTGCTTCTTCCAGCGGCCTCGCGGGAAGGGCGCCCAGCTGGTGCCCTCTTTCCCACTGTCCTCTGCCTCCATGTCCGGCACACGGAGCGCCAGAAGGTTCTGCTCCCCGCTCCAGAGTGTGAAAGCCCGTCTTGAGACTGAAAGCACCTGCCTCTTAGGATTGCACCGTCTCCGCCCTCTCGGGGCTGGACGCCCCCATTTCAGCCGCACCCACAGCCCCTGCTCCCTGGCCAGTCCCGGAGAGATGGCACAGAGGGCCAGCCCCACCGAGGCCCAGGCGCCCATGTGGCCCCTGGCGGGACGGCACCTCCTCCTGCCGTTTCCTGGGATCGCACACACCCCAAAATAAACCACACGCACTCAATTCCTTGCTCAGAATGTACTTCGAGGGGCTAGGGAAACCGAGGCAGGGAGCAGCAGAGGGACAAGGACCACGGGCCATGTGGTGCTGGTTCCATTCGTATGAGATGTGCAAACAGCTAAGTCACAGAGGCCGTCAGCAGGTTCGCGGCTGCAAAGTGGAGGAGGGCCCGGCCCAGGGAGGCTCGGGGAAGGGAGGCTCCTCTTGGAGTGACGAAGCCATTCTCAGATTGCCCGTGGTGATGGCTGCCCAGCTCTGCCAATGCTAAACCCCCCGACCTGTGCCCTGAGTGAGTGCACTGGATGCCGCAGTCTATGTCGACACGGCTGGCTTCTAAAATGGCCCACAGCTTTCTGCAGACAAAGCGAAGCTGCCGGCCTTACTCCCCGAGAGGTCCGCCAGGTGAGTCGCTCACACGGGCGGCGCGGGCCCCCCGGGAGCTGGCGGCCGGGACCCCACGCTCCTGCAGATGCCCTGAGGCTCCACCCCCAGCAGGGGCGGCCCCACCCCGCGAGGCCTGCAGGGACACGCGGATGCCCTCTGCGCAGGGGACCGGAGGGACTCCTCGCGACAGGCGTCCTATCATCGTCCCCCGTGGACGGGGGCGGTCAGCGTGACTGTAAGAAGGGGGAAGGAGAAGACTGCACGAAGGAGGATTGGGGATGTGGGTGCCCGGCAGCCGCGGCCCTGTGCACGGACCCCGGGGGTGGGCGGCGGGCAGGGGCTTCTGCAGGACAGCGTCCTTGTCGCCAGGGCGGCAGGCGGAGCGGCAGGTGGGGCACAAAGAGGAAGGGCCGAGGGGGGACGTTTCCTCTTCATTTGTCCCCTTTCATGCCTGATTTCCGCCTCGATTTGGGTAATTACTTGCTACTCAGCATCATTTCTTTCCCTCATTCAAGGAGGGGAAAAAACACCCCAGAATCTCTGTGGGGGAAGGAGGCTCAGACTCTGCAGCTGTTCTCTGCAAGGCGGGCGGGGGCTCTTCGAAGTTGCTCCGACTGCCGTCCCCTGAGAGCAGCCCGGTCCTTCCTCACCACGTGGGGCTGTCTGGGAGCCAGGCCTCCAGTCCCTCGGCGATGCTTGGTCCCAGACACGGGCCGGCAGGTGGGTGGGCGCCAGGACAGGTGTCTTCCCCAGCAGGGCCGAAGATGCCGTCAAGGAGGGCTCTGCTCACGGGGCTGCGAGGCACACGGGTCGGGGGCACCTGTTCCACGTCGGAGGAGTAGAAAGCGAGGCGCAGAGGGTAGGGGGCTGCACGACGTCCAGTGCGCAGTGCTGGGCAGGGCTGGGCGGCTCCTAAGTGCACTCTGTTCCCGCGCTCGCTCCCATGCTCGCTCCCACGCTGGCCAGGCCACAAAGGCAGCCACGTCGTGCGTTTGCCCGATGTTTGCCGGGCACGTGGGTGGGCCGCAGAGGGACAGACTGGGGCACGGTGTGGCGTGAGGCCTCCAAGAAGCTCCCAGTCCGGGAGAGGAGGAGAGCAGTCAGAAATCGTGGTGATGTGGCCGCAGTGCGCGGGCACCGAGGGGTAGAAGAGAGCACTGGGGAGGCAGAAGGAGCGGCCCCGCCAGGCACCTTGCTCGAGGAAGCTTCTCAGAGAAGGAGGCCTCGGGACAGGTGTCCGGTGGGCCAGAATCACAGAAAGGGGGTCAGTGAGGGGCAGCCGGGTGAAAGGTGCAACTGAGACAAGGGTGTGGGGCTGGGAAGGGGCAGGACGGGATTCAGAGAACAGCCCCAGGCGGCAGAGCGCAGCCTCCCTCTTCCAGGAAGCCCTCCCGGACCTTGGGGCTGTACCAAGCACCCTGCGCCCCTCTGCATACCAGGGTGCCCTGAGCTCCATCCAGGAGGCTCCTTACCCTTCTGCCTCCTACTGTCTGTCTCCCTCAGGACAGGAGAGGGTCCCCGCAACCATGTACCGGTGTCCTGGAAGCAGAGGGGACAGTTACAAAGGCCTGAACCCCAGGGAGCGTTACCTGCAGACACTGACTCCCTCGCCGTTCCAAAGGCCGAAGCCTGAAGTCCGAGCTCCAGAAAGCGGGCTCCTTCTGGAGGAGCTGCTGGAGACCCTGCTCCTGCCTCCTTGCCGTTCGGGCAGCGGACGCTTCGTTCCGATCTCTGTCTGTGTCCAGATTCCTCTCCTCTTATGAGGACGCCCGTCACACGGATCGGTGTCCCACCTACATTCCAGTCTGACCTCTTCTCACTTGCTTCCGGCCACGCAGAAGCCACTCCCTAATGAGGTCCCACTCACAGGTGGGGGTTAGAGCTCACGCGGAGGGCCCACTTCAGTGCACAACGGTCGGGGCGCTTGTGTACATGGCTCGGTGGTGCCCACTGGCCAGGCCAGCTGGAGCGCCAACCCCCAGATGTTTGATGACTGACTCATAGACCAACTCCACCGTTCCCGCCCCAGGGACACAACCCCTCTGTACCCTTTATCCCAGACCCCACACCCCGCCGATGATTGGCGGCTTGTTGGAATATCTGAGTCTTTGGGGCAGACTGGGGTCCCCGCCCCACACCCCCAGAGGGAGGCGACCTCCTCACCCGCCGCTGGTTCCCTCAGAAGACTCCAGGCACGGACCCTCCAGGGAAGTGACTGAGGACATGGTCACCCAACAGACTCGAACCTCCCCTGAAAAACATGCCGAACGACAGAGCCCTTAATATGATTTATTAATCTGCCAGGAACTTTTCAAGATTGTAATGTGGTATTTAGAGTCTATTTAACTGGGTAACAAAGCCCCCAGGGCCAGAAACCGTAAATAATTATCACAGTCATCGGGTCTTTCATGTGTGGACGCGGCGTCTTCCTCCGAGCGGCTCCGCGGCAATTTCGCTGCCTCTTCCCGCGTTTGGAACACGCTCCCAGTTCATCAAAGAAGGTGCCAAACCAGGGCTTCGGGAAGCGCCAAAAAGGGACCCCTGCAAGTCTGTGATTAGAATACAAGAGGGAGGATCAAGGTAATTAATTTTTTTTAACTTAAAAAAATTTTGTTTAGTTTCTCCATCAGCTCCCGCAAAGCCGTGTGAATTATATCTGCTTATGTAAATAAAGCTAACGGGCGATTACATTAATTAGCAGCATAAAACTTTTGCTCATCTGGCTGGAGATAGCAGGTAGTTGGGGGAGAGGATTAATTTCTCTTTTAATTAGAAATTTACATTTTCGGCAGCTTGGCCTCCGGCGGTGAACAATGTCAGTGCCCAGCGATGGATTCCAGTTCTTTCCAAAAGAGTTGGCGTCCGAAAGGGCACTGGGGGGCATCTGTCCTCCAGACGGACTCCTGGTTCATCTCCCCCACAGGCAGAGAGCTGGCCGATTAAAACCGAGGCGGCAGAATGAGAAAGGCCCTCCGTGGGGGTGGACAGGAGGGCAAGGGTGAGGCTGTCGGGAGGAGGCAGCCGCTGTGGGGTGCCGTGATGCTGCCCCCTTCCCCACATCCCCTCTCCGACTTGTCTCTGCCGAACTCCACCGGGAGAAAGGCCACCAAGGCGAGCCGGGCGGCCCTGACAGCGTCTTCGGGGGTGAGCGCCACCCTTGGACCCTCTACTCGCCGAGCTGCACCTGCAGCCCCAGCAGGAGAGCACGTGGGGCCCCAGGTGGCCCTCGGTCCGCCGCAGTTTGCCGGGATGGACGTGCTCTGTCTGTCCACACGCGCGTCCCGTGCGCGTGTGACAAGCAAGCCCACAGCTCCCGGGTGAGGTCTGTGTGTTCGTGTAACACACGTGCCAAGAAGGACATGAGTGTGGGGGGAGGATTTGCGTGTCGGATGGGCACGGGCGTGTGTCGTGCGTGTGTGACAGGCGCGTGCCGTGGACAAGGGTTTGCTCGAGCGTGTGCGGGTGTGTACGGGGCACAAGCTGGGGGCCCGGTCACCTTGAGTTTCCACTCTCTCCATCGTCCACTCAGAGCCGGGCGGCCTGGGGCGGACACCACGGCCCCCTGACCCTCTCTCCTCATCCCAAGGGCGCGGGGGAGGGCTCCTCACCCCATTAAGTCAGGACCCAGGGCCCCCGCGCCCCCCAGGGGGAAGGCAGAGGTGCTGGAGATGGTGAGGGTGCTCCTTCAGAGCTCCCCCGCCTGCCCTCCGGCCTCCTCTGATGGGAGCAAACAGAGGAGCCCACCCCTCCTAATCCCATCCTGGATGAGGAAGCAGCAGAGCGGGCCCCTGCCCTGGAAAGCCCGTCTTGCCTCCCTCCCGGCGAGGCAGCAGCTCAGGCCGCAGGGAACACTTGGAGAAGCCTTCGAACTTCGAAAGTCCCCCCAGAAGCCTTTCCTAGCCCTGCGCCCCACTCTCCCCAGCTGGTAATCAGGTTCCAGAGAGGAGGCTGACGGTTGCTGCAGCAGGTAGAAACCGGGGTAGACAGACGGAGGGATCTCCCATCCCCCAGGATGTGGAGGAGTCGGGGGGAGGGGGCGGCTTTTCCAGAGGAGCCCCGGGCCCAGAACAAGTCTCCGGCCCCACCAAGGTTAAGCCAACCACAGGTTCCCGTTTCTAAACACTGAGCCCTGCAGACACACCAAGCCAGAGGCAGCAGTTTCAGCCCAAACCAGAAGCCCTTCGTGGGGCGGCCATCCTGGCCTCCACTCATTGACGAGAGGTGGGGCCTAATAGGGTCACTCGGCTCTGAGTACCTGGACCCCCGCACTGGGCCCAGCCCTCGCTGGGTGCCCAGGAGATATTGGATCACAATAATAACAGCCAACACACAGGCACCCGTGTGGGCCAGTCCTTGCTGCAAGGACTGTAGATCCATGGCCCCACTGAATCGTCCCAACCACCTACCAAGGTGGGAACACCCCCATTTCATAGATGGGTAAACTGAGGCACAGAGCGATCAATGAATGGAGCCAGAAGGCAAGTCAAGCAGCCTGGCTCCAAGGCCATGCCATGAACTGCTGTGCTAGGAAGAGAGCCCATGAGTGGGTACTCAAGGGTACTCCCCTGGAGTAGAAGGGCACCCTGAATTTGGAGATGGATCGACAGACCGGTGATGGGTGGGTGGGTGGGTGATGGATGGATGGATGATGGATGGATGGTTGGATGGATGGATAGATGGATGGGCAGATGAGTAGTGGGCAGATGTGTGATGGACGGATGGATGGATGGACAGATGGGTGATGGATGGATGGATGATGGATGGATGGTTGGATGGATGGATAGATGGATGGGCAGATGGGTGGCGGATGGGTGGGTGGGTGAGTAGCGGGCAGATGGGCGGTGGGCGGGTAGGTGGATGAATGAGTCGGTTTCACCCATGTCAACAGCACACCATCTCCCTGGGGGTCAGGCCGACCAGCCCCACTCCTCTCTGTGACCCAGAAGTTACCTGGCGTCTCTGCATCAAGTGTTCTTACCTGAGGGAGAAGACACAGCACGTGCCTGGCAGGGTTGGGAGGCGACTGAGCACCTACAGCAGCGTCTGACACACAGTAGGTGCCTCAGAAGCAGCAGCTCCCATCGGCCGTCCCCGCGGCAGGGCTGGCAGCACAGATGCCCACCCCTGGAGCTTCAAGGCCTTCAGCTCGAGCCGGTCCCCGGGCCTCGGTCCCTGCCGCACACCCCCAGCCCCGGAGGCAGCACACGCTCACGGGGGCCAGGCTGGTATTTTGTGCAGTGTTTCTCGGAGAGAGACTCTTCTAGCAGCTGTGGCGCCCAAGGACGAGCCAGCCCTGCCCCATCATGGCCAGAGGGTTTTCAGGTCCCGCAAACGCCCTGAAATTTCAGGAGACGAGGGCGGAAGGGCGGTCGGGTTCTCTCGCCCTTCGCTAACAGGTGTCCACCCGCGAGGCTGCGAGGGTTCATGGTCACTCCCAGGGTCTCCAGCAGAGCCGACACGGGACCTGGTGACCTCGCCCCACGCAGGCTGTCTCCGGGACCGTGTCCAGGGGCAGCGGCCTCCACTCCACAGCAACGCAGAGCCCTAGGTGACCTGGGCCCAGAGGCAGGAGGAAGAGGAGCCCCACCCTCCAGTGATTCTGGGGTCAGCCCAGCCGACTAGCCAACAACTGTGGGGAGCCCCCAGCCATCGTTAGCTGTCCCAGCTCTGCCCCATGCCCTGCTGCCCTTCCTCTCCGCGGAGCCTCAGCACAGGCCAGGGGCTCCCTGCCCCACTCTTGCCGTCGCCCTACCCTGGGCCCCCATCTCAGTAGCCAGCTGACACTTTAAAATGTCCACTCAAAGCTTCCTGTGGCTGTCTCTGTCCCACGGCCCCCATCTCAGTGCCCTCGGGTTCCTGACCACGTGGGCTCATGTCCACCCCCACCCCCACATCGCCCAGAGCCTGCCCAGTCACGGGATACTTGGGCAGCTGCCACCAAGTGGCCCCCCAGTCCTCACCCTGCCTCCTCCCTGTCCCGCCTACTTGATCCCTTGTGGCAGTGGGGGTGCATTGATTGGCGGGTGCGATTTGGGGGTTCCTAGGCCCCTGGCCGAAGTCACAAGACACCATCAAAACCCAGAAGTCCCACCCTAACCCCTCACAATGGCCATTCCCACTGAGGTCAGCGCTGCACCCCTCCTTATCCCTGACACAATGAGAGTCCAACACACAGACCACCAGCCCATCCAGGGCCACCCAGAGGCCACCCCCCTTCCTGGCCCCTCAGCCCGGCTCATTCAGCCTTGTCTTCCCTCTGTCCCTCCACCTCGGCCTCCGTCACCCGTGTGTGGCAATGAGAAAGCGGTTCTCATGACAACGACCCAGGAGCCGGCTCAGAGGGGGCGTCCCTGGGGAAATCAGCTCTGCAGAGGCCTGAGCTGCACACCAGGCTGGGGTGTGGGCTGGGGGGACCCCACAGGTCACCAGACAGCCCTCAGAAATGGGTCGCAGACCTGGCCACGGTCCTCGCTCCCTGTGGGGCCCTGGACAGGTCAGCTCGCCTCCCTGAGCCTCAGTTTCTTGAAAACAGACATGGAGGGGCCGTTTTCTAAGGTTTGCAGGAAGGTTGTCCTTTCCAGGGATGATCAGGGTCATTTTCAGAAGCTCTCCAAATGCCGGGCTCCTTGCACCCTCTGGCCTTCGTTGCAGCTCTTCATGGAAGGTGTAGCCCTCCCACGTCCCAGAGAGAGAGGGGATCCCGGGGAAGGACCCTCCAGGGCTGGTGGGCCGCTGGACAGTCGGGTCCGAGTGCAGGGTCCCTGGATTGTGGTCCTGTCCCAGCTCCCTCCGGCTCCCGGCTGGACCCCGGCAGCAGAGGCAGGGCTGAGGCCGTGCCATCTGCCAGCAGGGCGTGGCTGTCCAGGGGGCGGGGGGGTGGGGAGGGCAGGACACTAGTTGAGCTCTAACTCATCCTGAGGACTCCCAGGATGCTTGCACACACGTGTGCTCCAGGCCCAGGCTGATGAACGTTTGGCCATGCATCCCCAAAGGCCAGGTGAAGTGAAAGTGACTTTGGTTTCGGGCTCTGCAGGCGTGTGCGGCGCTGGGAACCGGATGTCCATGCGCAGAGGACGGTGCCCGCGCTCTGACCGTGCCGGTCACTGCACACTCTGTGTGGGCATCAGCGCAAAAGAGGCAAACACGTCTGTGTGCGACTGTGATGACGATTGAGACCCCATGGGTCCCCTGGAAGCATCTTGGGGCCTCCACGGGGTTCCATAGGCCACACTTTGAGAACCGAGGAATTACGTATGCCCTGAGAGGGCAGGTATCTTTGTTCTGGCGTCCTCCTGGGATAGAGCCTGGCACTGAGGAGGGTCTTGCTCGGTGAGTTCATACCCCCTTTACCCACGGGAAGATGCAGCCGGCGCCTGGCGGTGCAGAGCCCGGGGCTGCACACCTGCCTGGACCCAGGCCCTGGGGCCCCCTCAGGCATTGGCCCTGCTCGTCCTGCACCCCAAGGCCAGGCCCCCAGTGCCTCTGTCTCCCCACTGAGGTTCGGCTGCAAGATCACATCATCACCTTCCCCCTGCAGCCCCCGTCCGTCCCCCCAGCCATCACCACTGTCCCCGAGCATCCGCGGACCCAGGCACCACCCATCTCCCAGCCCTGGGAGCGCGCTCTGGGAGTGCAGGGGTCACATCTCATCCACAAGGTGTCCCAACCCGTGCCGGCTCTGAGTAGGTGCTCGGTAAATGCCCACAGAAGGGCCGAGTCCGCCACCGGCAGTCGCTGCTGGCCACAGGGAGCCTTGCTCACACATGGGTAGGGGGAGGAGGGACAAACCGAGAGGGGAGAGCAGGAGCCCTGGCCGGCCCCCGGTCCTCCCTGGGGACCCCCCACCCCGTGCCGGGCTCTCTGCAGGGGTCAGGGGCAAAGCTCACAGAGACTGCGGCCCTTGAGGAGTCTGCCTGATCGGTATTGGAGAGAAGGCCACTTGTCCCTAACAAGGCCCGCCCTCAGAGCCATCCTGTCACCCTTGGGGGCAGGAGGGACCGGAGAGGGGCACGTGCACTCACGGCCCAGGGCACAGGCTCGCCGAGGGACTGAGCCCCTCCAGTGCTGGGCTCTGCGTAAGGGCCCCGGCAGGTGCGCTCTCTCACACCTACTGCCACCAGCTTACCCTTGAGCAGAGGAAGCGGTGGCTCAGAGAGGTTCTGCAGCTTCCCCAGGCTCACACAGCGGCCAAGGGGAAGCCTCCAGAAGGCTCTCTGCGCAAAGCTCAGGCTCAGGCCGGCTGTGTTGGAACCAACGGCTTCCTTCTCCGGCCCCAAGCTGCACATGCAGCAGAATGTCCCCAGAAACGTGGGGGTGGGACGCTTAGATGTTTAAACGTTGGCAGCAGCCATTGGGCCTCCTCCCTTCGTCGGGCCCTCCTCCCTGCACAGCTCATCCCAGCTGTCCCACCTGGGCTCCTGGGAGCCACTCATCCTGGGGCCCCGCCTCAGAAGGACCCTGCTCCTGTCCCGGGAAAGTTGGCCACCACCCCGCTGGCCCGGTGGGGGCTGTTCACCCGCAGAATTACCGCCTCAGTGTTTGTGGAGGGGGAGCTGATAGTCCCCAGGGGCGTGTGGAGAAGTCAGCAGCACCCCCATGCACGGGCCTTCCAAAGGGACACAGTACAACACCGACTGTGCCATCTGGCTCCTGTGACGAGACCGCAAGGTTCTTCAGGGGCCCGGAGCCTTCACGGGGCAGCGGGGCGGAACATTGTGGACTGAGTGTGGGAAGACATTCGGGTGCCTAGAAAGCTGGGGTCATGTCAGCCATTCCCGGAGCCCCAAATCATGTCCCTGGGCCCTGCATGCCCTGACCCACCAGCCTACCCACCTGGGTGCACCGGCAGCAGGAGCTGAGGTCATCCGAGCATGAGGAAGGGCTTAGTCTGTGAATATGCTCAAGGCTCAATCTGTGGTTGGGATCAGGGATCAGGACACTGCCAGGAATAAGACAAAGTCTATAACCAAGATCAAGCCTCAATGAGTCCCCAGGATCGGGCTCAGCCTACAACCACGATCTGAGTTCAGTGTTGGATTGGGATCAGGGCTCAGTACATGACCAGGATAGGACTCAATGTTCAACCAGGGATCGGGGTGCGTGCTCCAGGCAGGGGCCGGGCTCAGCATGGGACTGGGATCAGAGGTGAGCGTGTGGCTGGGGTCAGGGCTCCGGCCTTACTGAGAAGGGGGATGGGCTCCGTGGCGTCACTCCCCATCCCTGCCAGGCTCCGAGTCTAGGTGGCCATCAGTGGAGTATCGGCAAAGGGAGACATCGCCAGAAATTGGCTGTCGCTCCTGACGACAAGCCACACTTGTTTTGCCTGGTTTTTCTCTCCCTTCCCCTACCCTCCGCCCAGCCAGGCAGCAGGGGAAGGTGTAATTAAAAATCAGGTTTGTTAACACGAACACGACGTACATAATATTTAAAACATCCAAGCGCCTTTAACTCGCTACCGACGTGCATTTGCTCATTAAGCAGGAATTTTTTATGGCAGCAACACTGCAAATAGCTCTTATTAAAATGCTCAAAACGCCATCTGGTCCTTAGCTGAGACTCCGCAGCGTGCGGAGGTGGCCCAGCCTGCCTGGGGACTTGGAGATTCCCAGGAGAGCGGCAGGACCGGCTTCCCCACCCAGGTTCCCAGGGTCCTCTCCGCACCTCACTTCACTCCAGCCCGGCGCGCAGATGAGGACCCAGCAGCCGAGGCAGGGAGACCCTCGCCCGGATTGGCACAGCTACCAAGAGGAGACACGGGGGCCTGAGCCTGCGTCTTTCCGGGCCCAGAGGCCCAGGCTCCCTCCCGGGGGGATGGGGTTTGATGAGAGGCAAGGAGCCAGGGCAGCCTCGCCAGGCCATGGGCTGGGACAGAGGGCAGAGGGCGGAAGACGTGGGGCTGGCACGGTCTGGATGCGGGGGCACCATGGCCCAGGGCCCGGCTCTGCGGGTGGGGCGGGAGTCCACTCACCAGCCTCTCACCTCTCTCTCTCTCACTCCCGGCCCTGGAGATGCATGAAAAGGGTTTTGCAAATGGTCCCCCACGAGGGAAAGGGCTGCCCGGTCACCCGAGCCACCTGGAGACTGTGACGGAGCACCTGGACGGGAGGTTCTGTGCTTCTGCCCAAACTGCCAGCAGTCTGGCTCCAGAACTGTGAGGGGAGGGTGCATGCGGAGCTCCCCGCCCCAGAGGAGCAGGATGCAGGCTAAACCCAGCCCGCACAGGCCCAGGGGATCGGCCTGCTTCTCCCCAGCCTTGGGCCAGTCTTCCGCTGCTTCTCCCCAGATCTGCCAGCTCCTCTAGGCCCCTCCGCCCTCAGGCAGACATGCAGACAGAGAGGCCCCCCACTCTGCCCTCAGGTGGTTTGCAGGCCCAGGGCAGGTCAGGGGCTGGCGGCCTCAGGGGCACGCAGGCTGCCCCCAGCCAGCCGCGCCCACCACACTGAGTGTGGCTGGGGACTGGCGTCTGGGTCCTTCACCCATCGTGAGAGGAAGGCAGGACCCCCAGCCAGCACCGGGCACAGCAGGAACCATCTCCCAGGGCCGTGGGGCAGGAAGTCAGCGTGGAGGGCAGGAGACGGGCTCCTCCCCCAGCCCCAGGTTCTAGCGGGCAGCTCACCGCACCGACACACGGGAGCACAGAGCACTTGCTTCTGTGCCCGCACACTCACAGGCTCAGCCCTGCCAGCGGCAGACGGCCCACGGCAGAGCGACCGTCACTCACCCTGGTGACAACCCTGGGGAGTGAGCCGTGGGGGCCCCCAACCTGGGGTGCGGGAGGAGCCAGGGAGGCTTCCTAGAGGAGGCGTGACCCCGAGACTGCCTGAGCCAGAGAGATGGAAAGAAGGGGGGGCAGGGAAGGGCTCTGGCTTCTGAGGGAGGGGGTGGGGATGTGGGCGGAGCCAGAGACTCCCCAGGGCCCCCAAGGGAAGCCAATCCGGGGAGGACAGCCGCCACACTTCACCCGTGAGCCACAGGCGGGACCTGCGGGAGCACACGCAGAAACACGGCTTGGAGGCAGGGAGGCTGAGGTCGGGGGAGTGGGAGACAGGAGGGGCCTCTGCACACTGAGTGGGTTCCCCGCACCCACGTACCCCTCGGCCTCCTCTGCCTTCCTGTGGGCCTTGCAGACATAGCTGTCCCTGCGGGGGCAGAGCTCAGTTTGGAGCCCTGGACAAGTCCCCCAAACCTGCTCGGCCTCCGTTTCCTCATCAGTAAGATGATCCCCTAGTCACAGAGCTCAGAGAGCGGCTGAGTGGGCGAAGCTCCCAGCACTGCAAAGCGCTCACAGCGGGCACAGATGCCCATGGACACACATGTGTGCATACATATGGGTGTGTTCACACGTGTGTGCCTACACAGACACACACATCCACACTAGCGAGCCCACATGCACGCACGGGCAGGTGCACGCACAGACACACACACATCCACACTAGCGAGCCCACATGCACACACAGACACAGGTGCACGCACAGACACACACGCATCCACACTAGCGAGTCCACATGCACACAGACACAGGTGCACACGCAGACACACGCATCCACACTAGCGAGCCCACATGCACACACAGACACAGGTGTGTACTTGCACACACCACTCGGAGATCAGCACACCCAGTCTTCTCGTGCCCCAGCGTCCACAGGTGTGGCCTCTCTCAGGATGAACAGACATTAGACACACACCCCAATCCTAAGAAAACAGGGACCCAATATGCCAGTTAATAAACCCATTAAGATGATAAGTTACATGCAGACAGTCCTCTCCACCGTCCCTTCGATCCGTGCCCTGGGTCCTGGTTGGTGAGCCTGCCCCAGAGCCCAGCTCGCACCTGCCCCGGCCTCGATCTGCCCCCGGCCTCCCAGCACGGACCTCTGCAGAAGCCTGGTGTGCACACTCAGATCTGGGCCTGGGGCCGGGCAGGCACGGCTCCTCCCCTACCCGGTCCCCAAGTCAGAAGTGACAGCTTTTAGAAAGTGTCAATGTATTTCCAGCTGTTGTTGCCAAAAAAAGGAAAAAAAGAAAAAAACCTTCCTTGGTTTCAAGGAAACTCACAACAACTTCAGAAAAACGCGTGAACATGATGGATGTGCTCATTTCCCTGAAGACTCAGCAAAGGCCAGAGGCCCCACGTTTGTCACACGCGGCTGCGGCTGCTGGAGGTGGGCCGGGCGGGGGGCCGGGGGCCTTGTCCGGGGCTGGCATGGCTCCTTCCCGGGCTCCGCCGAGCTTCCTGAAAGGAGCCATCCTTTATTCCCCTTTATTCCCGGGAATAACGGCTCTTGACATAAACGAGTCCCGCTAGCAATTAGCCCTGATTAATGCAGACCCTCACCGAAGTGGAGGAAGTTCGCAGTCCCCGGGAGGAGGTGGGCGACAATCGCATATTCATGGATCTGGAACAAATGTGCGTTTAAGGGGAGTGGGGGAGGCTCCCTGGGACTCCTTCTAGCCTCAGCTCTCGGCCTGGGAACCGGCTGAGACGCAGCGTGGCCAGGACTGTGGACAGGATGGGGTCAGGGGACTGAGGCCCTCCCCGGGGCCTCCCTGCTGTCAGACCCAGCCTCCGGGAGGCTTTGGGCCGTGACCTCAAGGAGCCAGGCCTGGGCTGAGCACGGACACACATCTGTCCCTTCAGTCCCCGTGACAGCTTAACCCTGCCCCGTGGGGAGACACACCGTCACCCCACCTCATAGAAGGGGACCCCGGAGGTCAGGGGGCTTGGCCACCATGTGGGGCCATCCTTGGGGGCACAACCCTGGAGCCAGAGCCTGCTGGGTCACTCTCCACCCGCCACTCTGGCACTTCTCGGTGTCCGCAGCTGAGAAGATGGGGACCACGGGGACCCACCTGGCCTGGGCTAGAAGGCTGTTGGGCACCCCCCGCACCCTGCCTTCACACCTGTCTCCTGGGGCCCACATGAGCCCAGCGACGCCTGCACTCCAGAACCCTGGAAGCCTCCTAGCCACCCCCCCAGGTGGAACCCGGCCTCTGCTGGAAGCCACCCTTTCTGGCTGCCATCTGCCCCCAAGATTCCTGTCAACTCTCCCATGGTGGGGAAAGAAGGGATGCTGGGGCCGTAAGCAACTCTTCTTAATGTAATTTCAGGGCTCATTGGTGCCTGGTAACTAAGGGGCCATAGGAAAACCCATCGCCCCTAACTCAGCATTAGGGCCTGAAATGGGCCTCAGCAGCTCCTCCAGGGACAGTCCCCATTGCGCAGAGAAGAACCAGGCTTTGGGGCAAGCAGGCCCAGCAAGCCGAGGGCTGCGTGTGCGCCCCTCTCAGGCCTTTAAGTGACTCAGCCACCGTGGGACGAGACCTCGTTCTGCGCTGAGCTTGTGCCCCCCACACCCCCGTTAGCCTGCCGGCCTTCAGCGGGCTCCCATCTGGGCGCACGGAACTCCACCCCCCCCACCCCAGCCCAGACTTGAGCATCCCTCACTGCTCTCCTCCCCGGCTCCCCGTCCGACCTTCAGGAAACCCTGCTGCCACCCACTCACTTCCGATCTCCAGCAGGTTCGCCTAGATTCTCCCGGCAGCTCCGCCTCCGCTCGGCCCGCCCCCAAACCTATTTCAGCTCACGGCAGACAATCTTTCTAGACCTTCCAGACCTTTCTTCCAACCCTTCCTTCGTTGTCACTCTACACACCCGTTCAGACACATTTCCTGATTTGCCGCCAGAAACTTGAACCCGCAGATGACACACGTCTGCCTGTGTCCCGTGTGGACACCTGTGCCCCACACACGAGGAGTAAGTCTTCTTCATCCCCAAGAGCCTGACTAGTGCCTTGCCCCCACAAGAAGCCATGTTCTAAAGCCCCCATGTGGTCTCTCTGCTCCCAACCACCACCATGGGACGGGAAGAGCCGCTGCAGGTGCCCCTGGGCCAGCCTCGAGCCTCGGGATGCTGCAGACGCCACCGTGTCCAGCAGCATGGGCTACCATGGCTGAGGGACTCACACTGGCCCTAAGTGTTCAGAAGTGACAGATGTCACGGCGCCCACTCAGCAGCCAGCACTAGTCCCCTGACCCCACCCATCAGCAGGGGGCGGGTGAGCAGGCCTGCCCTGGGGAGTTCCAGAAGGCAGGAACAGGAAGCCTTTGGTGAGCAATGTGAGTGATCACCCGGAGCCAATCTGGCCAGCCCACGCCAGCGCCCATGGCCTTGACCTTGACATTGAGCTCTTCATCCAGACGGCAGCCTACGGCCTCCGCCGGCCCAGCCTTCATTGTCATTACAGACCAGTGCCTTCTCTGAGGCTGAACAGGGGCATTATCTAAAAGGGGGAGGGACACAAGTGGGTCCTCACGGCAACTCAATTAATCCTCTATCGGAAATTCTAACACAATCAATTTGGGGAGCCGGCCGACATCATAACACAGTAATTAGGAACAACTTTCAACTCTTGGCTTCCTTTGAAGATTGTAATTGCAATTAATTAAACATCCTCGCTGTTCCTCAGAGTCTGTTCCAGAGGAAAGTGGAGCAGAGGAGGGGGCTGGGGGTAGGGGTGCCCTGACCCCTGTTCTCAGCAGCCCAGGAATCTAAGGGGGACTACAAAAGGGCATGATGCCCCTGTCTCCCTGGAAAAGCCCATCATGATTGTGAGGGAAAGGACCCAGCCTTGGGGCTCTGAACCAATGCCCCAGGATCCTGACCTCTGCCCCCAGGCTCCACCTGCACCCGGAATGGACGGGCGGACCCCAGCTCTCTGTTCAGCCAGGTTAAATCCCAAGGCCATAGTGACACATTCAAAGAACATCAGTTGAGTACCCACTGTTGCCAACAGGGTCCCAGAAGCAGAGGCTTCCCCACTGAGCACTGACAGGTCACATCCCTGCCCTCTGGGCTGGTGCTGCAAAGGCGGTGGTGACTACCCACAAGGCTGTTGGCTGTTGTCCCAGCAAGTGAGTGAGCACAAGGGCAGGAAGGTAGGTCTGCAGGAGACGCATTGGGCAGCCTCAGCCCCACGGGCAGCATCAGGACCCTGGACAGCGCAGGGGCGGCCGTCGTGGGTTAACGCAAGGGGACAAATGATAGATGGTGGGAGAGTGGACAGTCACAGTGGAAACAGCTGTCCTTTCCCCGTCGGGCTCTCCCCGTGGGCCAGAGGCCCAGGGACCTGACTGACGGGTCCCACATCCCCCCCATAGCCCAGGAGGAGAACCCACGACCCGAGGCCCCAGAGGACATGCTGGCCAAGAGCTACTGAGGTAGGAGAGGAGAGACTCGATATTCCAACAAGGTCTGTGGTCCCCAAAGCTGCAGCCGCTGTGCCCCAGTGAGTACCAGTGCCCAACATCACCGGGGGAGGCCCCGACCACAAGAGCCACGCAGTCCAGCACACAACCCCCTCAGCAGGATTCTCAGAAGGTGGCAGAATCTTACGGCAACTCAGTGGGAGGAAGGTGGGGTGAACCATTGCCACCTGGACCCAGGATCTGGAGTACAAAAATGATTCCAGGTGTCATTCTTATAAAGCTAGCCCCAGTTCCTAAGACTCGAAAGCCAGACAAACGAGGAGGACAATGAAGCCAGACAGAAGAGGCACATTGCCCCCAAGGATCGTGCCTCAGCAAAGCTAGAGCAATTGGGCACAAATGTGCTTGGAGCATCCCAGCAGCCCGAGCAAAAAGGGCGAAGTGAGGGCTCCAGGGCACTCCCTGGAGAGACAGGCAGAAACAGCTGGGTCCCAGCAGCAACGGCCCACACTCTCATCTAAGGGACAATGGGCAGGGTTGTCCTGATGTCCTCCCCATCCCCAGTCCCCGAGCTTCTTCATGTAGGCAGTGTCTTCCCTCCCTGAACACTCAGACCCAGCACTGGAGCCCAGCACCAAGCTGGTACTCAAAAAACAAATTAAATTTTCAACCCTGCTTTACACTAAAGGACAGATGTTCATTTTTCTGACCATGCTTCTCCATGAGACCAGGATATCTAACTGGAAGAGAAAATGTGTGACTTGACAAGGAATGTCAGCCTTGGGGCCATGTCCTGGTGCTCACGTCTCCTAGTGGCGATGGATATGGCGGTCATTCCCCATCAGCCCTTCCATTCTACCCTACCTAGGCCAGCACAGTGCTCCAAGCCTTACTCTTACAATCCAGTCAAGGGAATCCCACACTCTGGCCACAGGGATCAGTTTGGGTAAAATAGCCCTAAGCCAGTTCATGCATGTTACTGACTGAATCAAATCTTGCATCCTGGATCAAACCTTACCTGAAGTTTATTTCTGGATCTTCCAGTTATATAAACCATTTTTTAACCTTTTATATTTAAGCCTATTGGAGCCTGGCCATAGTTTTAACACAGAGTTCTAATAACACATGGGCTTGTGCCCCTGGGCAAGCCCTATCCTCTCTCTAGGTCTCTGTCTCTTCCTGTCTGCCGACCCCATGGAAGTGCCATGAGGATAAAATGAGGGTGTGATTGTGGAAGGTTTTTGAACTGAGAACACTGCACCCCTGTGAAGAGGATGGCTCTTTGTCTCTGCAGCTCCCTTCCCACACTGGGCCCCTGGTCCCACAGCCCTACTCCCACAGTCCCACCTCCAGCCAGCCCCTGAACACCCGAGGCTCTTTTTTATCTACCAGCCTTTGCCCGCACCCTTCCCTCCACCTGGAGCACCCTCCCCCAGCGGGCCAGTGACTGGTTCCTCCCATTCTTCCAATCTCAGTATAGATTGCAAGAATCTCCACCTCCCCCAAGAAGCCCTTCCTGACCACCCTGCATGAAATAGTCTGTCCCTACTCATTTTCTTTCTTAGCACTATGGCAATGTTTCACTTTTTTTTTTAGGTTACTCCTCTGGGGTCTCTGTCCCCTAGATCAACGTCTATCAAACTAGTGGTAGTGAAAGACCAGCATTTTTATTTCCAATCTGTCCCTGACTAATACTTTCATAAACTATGTTAAAAATACATTTCTAGAAAATGTTTTACTTAAATACTAAACAGAAACCCCAAATTTTTGTCATTACTCTCTACAGTCATAAAATTACTCTGCCAACTTGTTTCAGAGGTTTTTCAATGGGGACTCCATCACTGCCATTTTGGGAGAGGTTCAAGGTCAGTCCCTAGAGGGTAAGCAGAGCCAGCAGAGTGACCGCCCCGGGAGGTAGGGACAAATCCCTGGCTTCCTTGCCTCTGGGGTGGGGCATGCGTCAGTGCTGTCTCCCAGGACCCCCAGGGGGCTCCCCAGTTGCCCAGTGGGTTAACTCGCTGGGCACCACACCCGTTAAGGGCTTCCTGTTTCTCTGTCTACTTCCTTGCTCCCCCACCTGCATGTCACCCTTCAAATAAACTGCACTTGAATCCATGTTTAGGGACTGCTTCTGGGTAGAGCTAAACAATTAACACACAACATAGAATGCACAATACCTAATGTCAATGTCATCACTGCTCTCGCCCAAAAACATACGTATTACAGAGTAACTGATGTGCATCTCAGTAAAGTGGAGAAGACGAAGTCCAGGGGTGGAAGGAGCCTGGAGTCAGGGCCAGGGAACTAACAAGACCACAAAACCACGAGTGGAGGAGGGGGAAGCTGGAAGGCCCTTCTTGCAAAGCCCAGAGACCTCGTTCTCTTCCAGAGGTGAGCACTTCCTGTCCCTGGTTCTCCAGCAAGCCAAGCAAGGCTCTGGAAAAACCATTTCTGCCCACAACTGGGAAGCTATAAATAACTGCCGGATCAGAAGAAAGGAAAAAAGAATTTGGATTCCATCTGCACTGGCATGAGAATGCACCCTCCCAGCGGGCCCACCTCTCCTGCACACCTGGAATCCAACCCCACCCCACCTCCTAGAGGAAACCGCAGCCTTTGGTCCCCAGGTCTGCAGAGGCAACTGCCAGCTGGCCCACAGTAGACAGGCCTATCCCCAGAGAGCGAGACGCGCCCAGGCTGAAGGCTGGCTCACCCGTGGTGGTTCCGGGCTCACAAGAGGCATTGGGGGCACAGGAGACACCCCTTCTCCCCAGAGCCAACACAGGTGGGCAGCAGTGGGGGCAGCCGTTCTGGGGACTGCGCCTTAGTGGCCTGCCTTAGCGGCCCTTTCCCGGTCATGTCCTCTCCCCTACCCGCCCTGCCCTCTCCACTCCCGTCCCTTTCTTTCTGCCCTGCACCTATGGCCGTCCCTCTGCCTGTACAGCTCCCCGGACCCGGAAGGCCCTGTGTCTTGGAAAAAGGAAAAACCACCCAACTGAAAGTTGGGTATACAGACAGATCACAGATGTTCCTTGGAGGACCCAGAACCTCAGTGTCCTGACCTGTAGGACGGGCGCGCTGCTCCCTACCACCAGGCTGGGGCTGGGGCTAGAGTCCCAGCGTGTAAGCTCTGGGGGTGAATGCCAGGCGGCGGCCGCCCCCCGCCCAGGTCTGGCCCCTCGGACAGCCTGCCCCGGTTGCCATACGGATTTCACTCCTTCACTCACTGTCTGCCGGAGCCCCGGATGGATCCCCCACAGCACTGGTGACCAGGCCTCGGCCCCGGGGTCAGCCCCTTGTCCCGCCCCAAAGCAGCCGCCTGTCCTGGGATGTCCACCAAATAACCTGGGCGGGGGAAGCAGAGCAACTCTTTATTGGTCACGTGCGTGGGGCGCGGGCTAGCCCAGCCTGGGGGCGCCGCCAGGGGCGGCGGCGTCGGGGCCCGAGGGCCCCGGGAAGGCGGCGCTGGAGCCGGGTCCGGGCGCCAGCAGCAGCAGGCCAGGCCGGGGCGCGCCCGCGCTGGCGTAGCTCAGGGCCAGGCGCTCCAGGTGCCGCTTGCGCACAGCCGCCTGGGCCGTAGCGTGCAGGGGCCGCAGCAGCGCGGGGGGCGGCGCGCCCGGGCCGCGCAGCAGGAAGTCAAAGCCCGCGCGGTCGTGCGGGTCGTAGAAGAGAGGCCCGCGGGCCGGATCAGGCCCCGGCGGCCAGGAGAACGGGAAGGGCAGCGTGAAGTCCTCGGTGAGCACGCGGATGGCGAAGTCGTCCTCCTTGCCCAGCGCGCGGTAGGCGCGCCCGATGCCACGGAAGTGAGCCGCCCAGAGCTGCGCGTCCCCGCCGTAGATGTCCGGGAACGGGGGTTCCGGGGGCGCGGCGGGACCTGCCGGGCCGCGGGCCCCAGGAGTGACAGAGGGCAAGTGACCACGTGCACAGGCGGTGCCGCCGGCGGGGAGCGAGGAGCGGGTGCGGGAGCCTGAGAACCTGCCTGGAGGCTGACCCTGGAAGGCGGACCTGGGGCCCCAGGGCTGACAGGGGAGGCCGGAGGTGAATTCTGGAGGGGACAGCGCCCACAAACCAGGAGGGCAGAAAGGGCCCAAAGGCTGCCCACTGGAGTAGGCACTCAGTACTGCTTGGGTGGAAAGTTCCAGACAGGGAGGAGCCCGGGGAGTTCGGTAGGGCCTCCTGAACAAGCTCTGAACCCTGGGCTCCGCTCGCAGCAGGGGTTGGGGAAGGGGGCGATGTGGTCCCTCTCGGTTGAGAGTTGATCCTAGGCTGTGCAGAGAATAGACGCTGGGAGCCCGGCCTGGAGGAGGGATCAGGGCCCAGTGAGGGCGAGGGGCGACACCACCAAGAGAAGTACTTAGCTGCCAGGACCCTGAGAGGCCAAAGGCCAGGCCTTGCAGATGGAGGTGGGGAGGAGCTGGGGGTGACAGCCGGTTCTCAGCCTGACACCGGGACCCTGGGCACCCAGGAGGAGGAGCAGCCCCAGGGGATAGAGGGGTCAGGTTGGAAGGTGAATTGGTTCTGTGTCTGTTGGACAGCCTCCCCTGGAGCACATCAACTTTCCTGTGCCTCGGTTTCCCTCACTGAAATTTGGGAACAATCAGGCCTGTTCTGCCCCCCTCGCAAATGAGATGGCCTTGAGAAACCTACTTAGTCGCTGGAGGGTGATTTCCTAGCTCAGCCCCGGGATGGAGCAGAGCCACCAATCCCCAGGGGGTAGGGGGTGGGGGGTGGACGTGGCTCTGAGCAGGGCGATGGACACGGCCAGAGGGGCCGGTTCAGGGAGCCACTGTGCTCAGCACCATGGACAGCTCCAAGGCGACCTTGGCAGGGACGTCCCACCGCTGGGCTGAAGGGTCCTGTCCCATCCTGCAGCCTGCATGCCCTGCAGGCCTCTTGGGGGGGCGGCTGGGGCTCAATGCCAGTGAGTGGGGCAGGGCTGTGGCGTCGTGCTGTGAGTCAGGGATGAAGGAAAGCTGCAGAGAGGAGAGGAGTTCTGGATGCAGCCCCCAGGAGAGGAGAGGGGAGGGCCCTGGCCCGTGAGAGGAGTGCCACCTTCTGAGTGCATTTCGCTGTGGTGATGCACACAGGTGAGGGGGTAAGGGCAGCAGCAAGGGGACCGTGAGGCAGCCGGGGCAGTAATGCAGGTGGGGGGCCACAGTGGGAAGTGCTCAGATTGTGAATGTGGCTTGAGGATGCAAGGGCAGGATTTGCTGATGGAGAGGACTGGGAGGGGAGGGTCCGGGAGAGGAGGGAGAAAAGGGGAAGCCGCCAGACCTAAGCAGCTGGAGGAGTGATGGGCTGGCTGAGAGAGGAGCAGGGGGAGGGGAGTCAAGAGTCTAATTTTGGGCCCGTGGTGGCCTCCAGACGGGCCAGGGAAGAGGTATGGAGGACGGTCGGCTCTGAGTCTGGAGTTGGGGCGGAGGCTGCAGGCCGGGGCTCTAGGCACCGGGGAGATAGAGGTGAATGAGGCCACTGGGCCAGAGCGTGGAAGCCAAGGAAGGACGAGGGGCACTGCTGAGTCCAGAGATGCTGGTGAGTCCCATCAGACGAGGCCTCAGAGCTGACCCCCGGTCTGGCAATAGAAGGTCATCGGTGACCTTGAGCAGAGCCGCTTTAGTGAAGTGCTGGGAAGGAAGGCAGGTTCCAGCGGGCTCTCGAGCAGGTGGGAGGGGAGACGGGGAAGCAGCAAGTCTAACTAACCTTTGTGAGGAGTTTTGCTATAAATGGGGAGCAGAGAAGCAGGACGTTAGCTGAAAGGGAAGTGGGGTCCAGAGACAGAGTACAACAGCATGCTTTTATGTTGCTAGAAAGATCTAGCAAGGAGAGAAGATGTCAGGCTGCTGGAGAGGGAGGCTGGGGGACGGCCCTGAGCAGGCAGGAATGTCGGCCTTGCTGGCCAGCTCTTCCTCCTCTCCCTGGCCTGCTGAGAGCAGGGATTGGGTCGACAGAGCCGTGGGCACAGGTGCAGGTGGGCCGGTGCCAGTGGCACTGGGGACCCGTGGGAGTCCTCTTCCGATGGCTTTAGTTTCTTGAAAGAGGGAGCAGGGCCTTGAAAGAGGGAGGGGGCGTGGGGGCTCAGAGCCAGAGAGACCGGACAGAGGGAGGGGGGGCAGTGGGAGCCCGCAAAGACCAAGGTCCCTCGGGCTCACAGTCGGGAATTTAAAGAGTATTAGCGGCCGAGCTGATCCCCGGCTGGGCTCAGCTGTAAGGGTGCAGGCGGGGCGTGGGCGGGGAGCTGGGGGTTTGCCAGGCTGGTACAATAGGACACAGAGGGCCCGGGGAAGGAGGGTGTGCGTGCGGGTGTGATCATGGCAGAGCTGGGCGAGCAGGGCGGGTGGGAGGACGCAGAACGTGCTGGAAACAGTGGACTGCGGCTTGCCCAGGAGGGCCGGAATCCTGCTCCGAGGGCTTGAGCTTGGCGACACTCCCGAGAATGAGGTTGGGGCCATGCTGCAGTTCAGGTGCGGACAAGGCCAAGGGCATGTCAAGGGCGGAAGTGGGGGTTGGGGAAAGCGTTGGACAAGATGCCCCAGAGGAGTTTGGGGAATTGGGGGGCCAGGTGGAGGAAGAAATCACCGAAGCATGACCACAGGCATGGAGAGAGGGTCGGGGCCAGAGTCCCGAAATCAAGGGGGCGGATGACTGCCCCGCTCCAGTAGGGGTAAGGGGTGTGTACTTCTGAGGACCTAGGAACTAGCACTGGGGTTTTAAGGAGGCAGTGGGGGAGGGGGACAGAGAATGATCTGGAAGGGGCCCGAGGAGTGAGGAGAACCTGGGCCCACGTCCTGGCTCAGGGGCCCAAGGGCTGCAGGACCCCTGGGAGGGCTGCAGGACAGTGGCCCTAGAGGAGAGCAGGAAGCAGGGAATGTTAGGGGGCGAGGTCAGTGCCCCCACCTTGGGCCTGTCCTGCCCTGACCTTGGCAGAGGTCTCCCCCACCCAGGAAAAGGGGGTGGGCTGGCTGCTTCCTCTCCCACATCCTTAGAGCCCCAGATGCCAAGGACCCCCCCTTGTCCTCCAGCCCTCCCCCCACTTTGTGACTTACCTGGAGTAGCTACAGGAGGAGGGGGCAGACCGACTGGACTGGGGTCCCCAGAAAGAGGGGAAGCCATGTCAGCAACCTCGGGATAGGGCTTGTTTACCTGGCTGCCCCGGAGACCAGGGGAGGGGCCTTCTGGGGGAGAGAACCTTGCATTTAAAGGGGACCCACCTGGAACTGGGCTGGGGCCGGGAGGGGGAAGGGTAAAGGCTGTTTGGAGACCCCCTCCCGCATACCCCTGCGGCTCACCTGGCCCTGCTTAAGAACCATCTGACCCCACCCCGACAGTAAGACCCCTCCGGGCCCCTTCCCACTAACCCACCCATGCCTCTTCTTCCCCTGTCCCTCAGCTCAGCCTGGTGCCCCATCCTGTGTGCTCACAAGGCACCACAACCCGAAATCCATCCCGCAGGCATCCCCCTGGTATTCGGGGCCCGAGGGGCTGCGGGTCAGCAGCCCCGTCTCCCGCAGCTCCAGGAGTCCTGTGAAATGGGCCAAACAGGCCCCTGGCCTGAAGGGACCTGATGGGTTCAGGTTCCCGCAAAGCGGACCAGGCCCTGGTAGGGGAGCGAGGACATGAGCCGTCCAAGGGAAGGGAGCCCATGACACACGCGTGGTGGATGCCGCCCCTGTGGGACGGCCTCCAAGCACCCGCCCTCCGGGGGTTCACCCTGGGGAGCCATTTTCCCCAGCACTGCGCCTGCCAGGGGGCCCCAGCGGCCGTCCTCGGGGAAGCCGGGAAAGCGCTGGACGCCCAGCTCAGACTGTCCCGTGTGCACTGAAGGTCGCACGTGCCCAGGGCAGTGCGTTACCGCAGCCCCACCGTCTGCTGGAAGAGCACAGCAGCACAGAAGGGGAGGGCATCTTCCAGACGCCTGCCCCCGGGTCGCCACACCTCTACAAGGCAAGCTCGCACTCATCCTCCAGGCCCCAGCTCATGCTGCCTCCTCCGAGAAGCCCTCTCGGCCTGTTCCATACACTGCAGAGGCCCCCACGGCCCAGCGGGTTTCCCACTGCAAGTCGCCGGGGGCTATGCCTTCCTTGGTTAGAGACCTTGGGTCAAGTGCAACCTCAGGCCTAGGAAGGTGCATGAATAGGATGTTGGGGAGGCCACGGTTGCCATGGTGAGGAGAAGCCGCGGCTCCGTCTTCTCCCCAGCAGGCCTGGACTCGTCTGGACCAGAGCTCTGGCATGGTCAGCGCAGCCCCGATGGGAGGGCTGAAACCCCTCTCCCCCAAATGAACTGAAGTTCACAGGTTCCCACCACCCTCAGAAAAGCAGCTGAGGAGGGGGTCGGGCCGGGCTGGGGTTCAGGAGAGGAAGCTGGGCATGCTCAGTGCAGGCTGGGCAAACCACATTACCTCCCTGGGCCTCAGTTTCCCCATCCATAGAATAGGGCTTGGGTCGTCAGCAGGGGGTCTGCTTGAGTTTCTCTCTCCCTCCCTCCCCCCCACTCACTCGTGCTCTCTCTCAGTAAACAAATAAATAAAATCTTTATTTAAAAAAATTAGTGTACCATCCAGGAAGGATGATATAATGCGACAGAGCTGGAAATGCGACCAGGTGATGAAGAACAGCCCCATCCCCTCGGACCGGCTTCCTGACGGCCTCAGGACAGTATCTCACGGCTGAAGGATCTCCAACCCTTGAGCCGATGGCCGGAACCCTCCCCGGCTCTTCTCGGCAAGCCCTTGCGAGTGCGTCTGACACTCACTCACCTAGAGGACAGGTCGTGCGCGAGACACGGTCCCCGTGTTCCTGAAGCTACAGGACGGGGTGCACCCTCCAGTGTGGGCCCAGAGCGCGGGTTCTCCCCCATCCACCGTGTCTCAGGGCAGCGGTGCTCCCCGGCATCAGCACCCGACGAGCGTTTCCAGGGTCCGGCCTCCAGCCCAGATGTCCCGTCCCTGAGTGCTGTGGCAGGATCCCGAGAAGCAGCGACCCAGGGCCCCATCAGCCCCCGCACAACCTGCCTCCCACTCCCCAGCACCTGCTGAGCCCCTGGCCAGGCCGCCCCGGGCTGGACGTGCAGGTTGAGAGTACGGCCCTCGCGGTGCTCAGGGAGGGGCAGGAGCACAGCCAGCCCAGGCCCGGCAGTCAGCCATGGGCAGATGGGTGCCTGGGCATCACGTGACACAGTCCATTTTCCATCAGCCCGGGCTCCAGCCACACGGGCCCCTGCACACCAGCTCCCGGGGCAGGCGGCCGCACTGGAGGAGCTGGGGGGGCAGGCTGACCCGTCCACGGCATGGAGTCAGCCCAGGAGAACATAATGCCATTACTTTTGTTCATATTCTGCAGAGCATCCCTGGGCACTGCTGCAGACCAGGACCGCCCCACCGGGCGTATCAGTCAGGGGAGCTGCAGAAACAAAGAGCCGCCTGTAGGGCACCTTTGGGAATACTGAGCATCATTGTCCCTCCTGCAGCAGTCGCGCAGGCCTCCAGGCAGCTCTGCTCCACAGCGCCCCCCCAGGGGTGCAGGCTCCACCCCAGCTGTGGCTCCGCCCCCTGGCAGGTATCCCTGGTTGGAGGTCAAGCCCCATGGCATCTCAGCCAGGACAAGGGGGAAGAGGGGCGAGAGGCTATCCCAGTCCAGCAGCTTCCTTGTAAGATCACGAGGGGAAACTGCCCTTGGACGCTCTCGCTCCAGGCTGAGAACTGGTCCCGAGGGCCCTCTTCTGCCGGGGAGGCTGGATCCGTGGCCCACACCTGAGCCAGCAGGTGCCAGCGTCTGGAGGGACAGCTTCCAGCTTGCCACAAGAATGCAGACAGACCCAGGGTGTCTTCGCCCGGGCTCCCCAAGCACTGTGCTAGTTCGCCAGAGCCACTGTGATAGTCTTCGCCAACAGTACCCCAGGGACAGGGACAGAACCAAGGTGTCCACGTGGCCACACTCCCTCCAAAGGCTCCTGCGTCTCCCGGCTTCTAGGGGGTTGCTGGCATTCCTCGTTCGTGGCCACATCGCCCCACTCTCTGCCTGTGTGGTCACGTGGCCTTCTCTTCCCTCTGTGTGTCACGGCTCCCTCTGCCTCTCTCCCAGAAGGATCCGTGCGATTGCACTGAGGGACCGCCCAGAAAATCTGGGCTAATCTTCCCATCTGAAGCTCTCTGACTTAATCCCAGCCGCCAAGTCCTGGTTTGCTGGACAGGATAACAATTCCCTGCTCCAGGGATTCGAACATTGATGTCTTTGGGGGGCCATTACTCAGCACCCACCAGACCTTAAGGCAAATCATTTGAGGACAAGAGGTCACTTGAGAAGCCATCCCAGGGCACACTGTAGGGGATGGAAGGAGGCTGATCCAAGCTGTTATCAGGCAAGTGGTTCTCTCGGGGAGCCACCAAGGTGCCACCCCACCAGCTAAGGCCCTGGCACCTTCAGCCAGTGGCTGCAGAGCCCCCTCAAGGAAGGCAGGCTGGCACTGAAACCCAGCAAGAGGAAGGGCACGGGTGATGGGGGCGGGGAAACTGAGTCCTCTGCTCCCCGGTCCCCACCTTCGGGAAGCTTGCAGTCTAGTTGGAGAGATAGATAAAGACAATTCAGAAAGTGAAAGAATTACCAGTTATGATAAGGAAACTCTCAGGGAGCTGGGGCCAAGGCGGGGGCTGTGCGAGCGCCCCACATGCCAGTCTGTGGTCCGAGACAGCTTCTTGGGGGAAGTAACTTTGAAGCTGAGGTTAAGGAAGGACAGTATGTCATGTGAAGGGGGGAGAAAGAGGGTCTGAGAAACCCTCTGCATATGCAAAGGCCCTGTGGCAGAAAAGACAGAGTGCCTGGGGAACAAGAAATAGCCTAGGAAGCCATGTGGCTGGTGAGCAGTGAGCTCACCAGAGAAGGGAAGGCACCAAGGAGACTGGGGAAACCAGTAGGACCCAGTCCTCTTCTCTAGCTGGGAGTCACAGCCCAGGCGCTCCTTTCACCACCATCTCAGCCCCCTCCCTTCTCAGCAGGGCTCCCGCTGCATGTCTTCCCTGCTCTGCCTCCCCATCACTAGAGAAGGAGGTGCCTGTGTCCTGGAGAAGCCAGCCAGGGTGTCCAGGGGGAGAGAGCAGCACGGGGGGGAGGTCTGGTGGGGGAGACCCAAGAAGCAGAGGCAAGCAGGTCCCATGAGACCTGCCCGGTTGCCACTTGAACCCCCAGATAATCCCCTCCTGGCATTGCCACTGCCTCTGAGTTATTTTTAAAAATCTCATTTTCAGAAAGTGGAGAAGAAAACCTTTCCCCGCTTTTTTCTGTGAAAGGTTCAGAGAGGAGTCTGGAAAGGGGAGCAGACCCTGGAAGACGGGGCTGTCCCAGGCAGCGCACCTGCAGGGATCTGGGGTCTCTTGGACCCAAGGAGTGGGACCCTCACGGGGCAGTCTCCAAAGGGGAGCTGGCAGGCATTTTATGGGCACCTCCTAAGGCCTGTAGCGCCTCAGGGAGAGCTCTGGGTCTCCCCCTTCATGGGGCACAGGGTCTAGTGGAGGTCATGGCGATGAGCCAGGGGCCCAGGGGGGCCTCCCCCACGAGCCTATCAGGGCCGGCGGCCAAGGCCATCTGGAGCCCTGGCAGGTGGTAGGAGACAGGGAGGGTGCCAGCGGACAGGACCGCGTGCCTGGGCCAAGCAGAGTGAGCCCGGGTGCACTGGCAGTACCCAACTGACCCCAGGGCCCGGGGAGCACAGGGGCTGGGAGGGGGGAGGGAAGGAAGTAACTCCAGCACAGGAAGGGCTGGAGCCAGAACGGGAGCCAAGGAGCCCAAGGCCAGAGCGGAAGAAGCTGCATTCCAAGCCACTTGAGGCTGGACCCTTTGTGCTCAGTGGGTTTAAACACCCCAAGAGGAGGTCAGGAGAAAGATGGGGCCATTGTGCTCCTGGGGGAGGGTCCTCCGGAGGGAAACTTGTCTGCCCAGCACCTGCTGTCAGTACCCCCCTCCCCCATCCCACCTCCCAGAGGGGCCCAGCTTGAGCTCACGTTGAGGCAACCTCAGCAGGGAGCCCAGGGAAAGCAGGGGGGCCTCACAGAGGAGGTGGGCTGGAGGGGGGTCTCTGAGAGCAAATAGGGGAGTGCAAGGAGTTTCTTTAGGAAAGCAAGGGTGTGGTGGGGAGGGATTGGGTGTTACAAAGATTACTCAGGACACTTGTTGAAGAGGGTGAGACGGATTTATTCCCATCACAATGGGCGCAGAGACCAGCCCTGGGGCGGGGGGGGGGGGGGGGGGGGG
>CM052798.1:166987901-167019031 GCA_028533885.1 Nasua narica | reverse complement strand
GGCTGACCTGGTTGCAGCTGGGAGTGAGGAGGGGTGGGGGTGGAGGGGCTGGGCTAGCAGGGCAGGGGCTGGGCTGCCAGCCCCCGGTGAGTCACCTCTTCTCTGGGACAGTAACAGCATCCCCTGGTGCGGTCCCCAGCAGGAGCGGGGCGAGGGAGCCCTGCAGAGGTGCGGAGGAGGGAGCGAGCTGGCGCTCTCCCACAGCTGCCGCCTCCAGGTGGGTAGTGGTGTCAGCACCCCGAGGTTGCCCAGGGTCCCCTCCCCAAATGCCTTCTGGGCTGGGAGGGCTGCAGGGTGGGGAGAGCTGCAGGGATGCCGCTGCCGAGACCTGCCTGGGCCCGCAGCGCCATCTGCTGGCCACATGGCGAGGCGCAGGCGGGCACCTCCCCCAGGCCCCGCCTGCCTGCTCGGACCGGGGAGGAGGGGCGAGATGGGCCGCAGGCCTCCTCCACAAGAGGGCCCTGACCGCTGTGTGACCTCCGGCCCGCTTCTCACCCTCTCTGAGCTTCATCCCAATCCAGGGCGGGGAGCACACCCAGCTGTAACAGGCAGCCCCCAGGCTGGGAGCCCCGTCCAGCAGCGGCGGTGTCCTGGGGCTGTGGGGCTCCCTAATCCCTGGCAGGTTGGGGTGGGGGGGAGTCGGGCGCGTGGCAGGACCCATCCAGGAGCGGTGCAATCCTGCTATCTTGCCATTTTCGTGGTGAGGGGGACAAATGTCAGATTCCAGGTCTCAATCGCTGACCCTCCCCGTGTCCCTGGGGTGGCAGTAGGTCCACAGACAAGGCTCGAATTCCCTGGAGCCTTGCCCTGCAGAGACAGGAGCGCCCCACCTCTGAAGAGCTCCTTCATTTTGCCCGCCCAGGACTTGCCCGAACGCTCTCCCCCAGAAACGACGTTGCAGGAAACCTGCCTCACCATTGACCAGGGCATTGCAGGAACCCAAAAGGCCCAAAGAGGCCCCGGGAGGGTCAGGGCCAGAACCTGTGAGGCCCCTGGGGCTTGTCCCCTTCTGTCTCCTCCCTTCTGCCTGGACCCCTAAAGGGGGGGGGGGGAATAGGCGAATAGGCAGCCCTTGGGGGGATCCCACTCTTGGCCCCAGCTCCAAATTCTCAAGTGGAGGAGAGACCGGTTGGACCATCTTGCCCAATCAGCTGGCAAATATCTGGAAAGGAACTCTCCGAAGAACAAGGGCCCTGCTCGTGACACTGTGGGTGTCCGTAGGGGACGGTCCCCTGGCGAGGCTGACTTCCAGCCATCAGGGCAGCGGCAGTGTGCCCAAAGCTGGGCAGAGGTGCGGGCTGGGTCCCCGCAGGTCGCTCCCTAGCTGCTAATGACCCCTAGGGCACTGTAAAATTGAGTCTGATAAACAGGAAGTGATGAGTTTGGGGTATTATTACCTGTTTTTAATATAATATATTTAACTGTGAGCTTCTGCGGCTCTATTTAACAACCAACTCTCCACGTTCCTGAAAATTCAGGAACAGTCATGAGAGCCATTTGGGGGCCGCTCCAGCACACCCCTGGTCAAGGCCACCAGGCAGAAAGGTCCCCAGGACCCCTAGGGGCCCTAGTTCATGAATGAGCGTCTGGGGGCTCTTAGCCGGCCCCTTCGGCGCCCTGGGATGGAGGAACTCGAGCTCAGGGTTTCCAGGCAAACCGGGGTACGTGCGGACCCTTCCATTTCAGAGCGGCCCGAGGAGCGGCTTCTCCTCTGGACCTTGGGGAGAGTCACAGCTCCCACCACCTGCAGGACTCCCGGTGACAAGCCAGAGAGCGCCGGGAACCCGGGGAGGCCTCCATAAACCTGCCATCGTCCTAACTCACCTCGCCCTCTGCGGGCCTGTCTTCACCCCCCCTCAGCCACCTGCTGAGAATCCAGACCCCATCCCATGGGAGTGAACTCCAGTCGGACCCGGTGAAGGCGCCCACAAGGCCCAGCGGCTGTGCCAGGTTGGGCACCTGTCCCACACCAAGCACGGCTCCCAGAAAAGCAGTTTGACTGTCAGAAGCACCGGGGGCGGGTGGGCATTGCCAGCCCCCCCATTTAGAAAGAGGTCGCGGCTTCAGAGAAGTCATCCAGCCAGCGGTCCCGAGGCTGGAGTTTGACCCCGGGGGTGAGCAGTGGCTATCGGTAGTCCTTGAGACACGGGGCTGTTTCCAGAAGGCAGGGCTGCCTGCACCACGTGGCCACAGAGGCTGGAGCCCAGGGGCTGGCTGGGCATTGGGAGAGGCTCGCGGGGCTGCCGCCGGTAGCTGCCCCAGCCACGGGTCCCGGCCCCAGCACTCCCTTGTCCCTGCGACAGCCTCGCCCTCAGCCCCCACCTGTAGAGCTTCCGACAGCCGGGCATGGGGACAAGGGGCCATGCTGGGACCCACTTTCTCTGCAGCCTTGCAGCTGGACTATGGCCCCGTGTGATGGGAGGTCATACCCTAATTCTGCCAGTTTTCCCTGGTACAGAACATGTATCTGTCACCTAGTGCTGCGTGACAGATGACCCCAAATTACATCAGGAACACACACACACTGTGCCCAGGACGGTGTCCAGTTCCACAGCGCTAGCTCCGGGAAAGGGCCATGAGCACTGGAACCATTGTGACCTCAGGCTGAGGTCAGGGCCGGCTGGGTGGGGGAGGGGGAGACGCAGACATTGGGCGGCCCCACCGGGCATGAGGACAGAGCTGGAGGTTGGGGCCTGTGGGTTCTCCAAACCGCACCCCGACATGGACGGACAGCACTCAGAAAAGCCCCACAGCCACACCACGGCTGATAGGACGTCATCGACCACGTCCCAGAACCCCAGGTCAGCCCAGCGCCAGGCTGGGACACGTGGGAACTCAGAAGGGGATGCCCGATGCCCTGCTTCCCACAGGTACCCTGACTTCGCCTCTTTCAGGAGGGACCTCCCTGCAGGACAGCAAGGGGCGCCCCAGGGCGCATCCGGGGCTGAGCCCGGGCCCTGAGCCAAGGAAAGAGGAGTCCCTGCAGCCAAGAACAGCAAGGGGGTGGGGGAAGGCGGGCGGAGGGTGTGGGGTCGAGCCCCACCTGGCAGCCCTTGACTCTGTGGGGAGGAGGCTGGGAGGGAGGCTACTGCGTCCGAAGGCAGCGTGGCTGTTGGCTGCTGGTGAGGCTGGCGGCATGTCACCGTCCACGGCCACACATGCCTGCCACAGGCGTGAGCCAGGGGACTGAGGGACGGGTGGGCTGACACCGTCTGCTGCTTCCCGGAGCCTCAGCTGCTTGTCTGCAGATGGGCAGTCCTATGACGGCCTGTGTCCCAGCAAAGACACAGCGCGCCCTGAGCAAGGCCCCTGCAGCAGGGCAGGGGCTGGAGCGGGGCCTGGTGGGACAGGGCAGGGGCTGGGGGCAGGGCAGGACCTGGTGGGGGCAGGGTGGGGGCTGGGGGCAGGGCAGGACCTGGTGGGGGCAGGGCAGGGGCTGGGGGCAGGGCAGGGGCTGGGGGCAGGGCAGGACCTGGTGGGGGCAGGGTGGGGGCTGGGGGCAGGGCAGGACCTGGTGGGGGCAGGGCAGGGGCTGGGCCGGGGCTGGGCCGGGGCTGGGCCGGGGGCTGGCCGGTTCCCTCCTCTGTGGCCTCAGACCCCCAGGGCGCCGTCCCGGGGCCGGGGCAGGCCCAGGCCCAGCTCTCCAGACTGTCCCTGGACGGTCCCGGAGCAGGATTCCCGAGCGTGATGCCCTTCATGACAGGCTGTTCCAGAAGGAGCAGCCTCGTACCTGCTCTGAACTCAGTTATTTTGGTCTGCACGCGGTTGTCTCCGTGTGTGTGTTGTCAGGACCGGCTCCTCCTCTGCCACATCTTGGATCACTTCGAAGGCGAGAAAACGCTCCCTCTGCGGCTGTTTGCCTGACTATGCTTCTGTCGTTTTTCTGTATTTAAAAATATATTGGGTTTTGGTCGTCACAGGCTCAGATGCCGTTTTAGGGCGAGATGCGGGCCAAGAGCTGGCGGTGACACTGGCGGTGAGCCCCCTCCCGGGTGCGGAGGGGAGCCGGGCTCCAACCCTTGGTGACGTGCCCACAGAGGTGGCCCCAGCCAGCCCTCATCGGAAAGGCCACACTTTCCAGGAGTGGCAGGGAAGTGGCTGGTTTTCTGAGAGGTGGTAGGAAGATTCAAGCGCGCACTGAGCCCCATCGGACACCGTCCCCAGGATGAGGCTCAGGCTGGGTCTGAACCAGCGTCGTCCCACAGAGGCTGTGTGTCCTGGGACGGGTCGCTGAACCTCTCTGTGTCTTGGGACCCCTCGGGGTTGGGGTGTGAGGACAGTATGGAGTGTGACGAGGTGGGGGTGGAGGGTCGGAGGGGAGGGGAGGAGAGGGGCGCCCATCCCCCTCCGGCAGGACGTTCTATGCAGCTGGGGCGAGGACCCCCACCGCCGGATGCCTTCATCTACGCCTCACTCACTCCTCCAGTGACCAGCACCCCCACACTGGGCATCCGTCGCCAGCCTCACCCCAGCGGCACCCCAATGGCCAAGGCTCCCTGACCAGGCTATCTAACATGACCCCATAGCTTGTCCAAACCCTGTCCCTGCTCCATTTCTCCATCTCACCATCCCCAGCTGGCGCAGGGCAGAGTCTATCCCTCCCCTCTGCCCCAGAACAGGAGCACAGTGAGGGAAGGGGTTTCTGTGTGTGTCGTTCAGATGAACCCCCGGGGCCTGGAGCAGGGTCTTACTGGCAAGCAGTAAGCCTTTAATAAGCACTCACGGAAGGAATGAAGGCGGGAAGGGAGGGAGCTGCCCTGGGCACTACGCAGGGCTCAGAACTACCGAGAAGGCCAGCGGCTCCAGGCCAAGGGCCCCAGCCCATCTCCGCGCCGACACCTTGTAAGCGCTGTCATCCCAACACGTGCCCTGGACGCGGGAGCTCCTGAGGACAGTCTGGCTGAGCGCAGACATGTGACATCTCTGGCAACCCCAGGGGTGTCCCTGCTTGGCCACCTGGTCCCTGGTTCCCCAAGAGGCAGACGGTGGGGAGGGTCCTCAGTTTGGGCACAGCTACGGGATGGAGTGAGCATGAACGCCATCTGGGAAGGGAGCAGGAGGAGGCCTGACTGCCAGGAGCCGCTCCAGGAGGATGGGAGGAGGAGGGTCTCCCTGTCTGAGGAAGGCCCCCCAAGGCAGCGCGCCTCAGCCTTGCTCGCTCGCTCGTGCGTTCTGTCGACCTTCACTGAGCCTGCCTGGGACATGTTGGGGACTGAGGGACAGCCGGCACATCCCCAGGGACACTTGAGAAGGAAAAGGGCCAGCAGTAGTCAGCAATGACACCGGGGTTCAGGGGAGCCAGGGAGGACCCTCGGTCAGCCGGGGAGTCAGGGGAGGCACCCCCACGATGCTCTTTCCAAGTCAAGAAGGCTGAAGGGTGGGCCTCTGTGCACTGGGGAGAGAGGAGGAGAAAGGACCCACGCTCCGGGCAGTGGGCCCGGGAGAGCAAAGGCCGCCAGTGCAAAGGGCTCGGACCACTGGATCTTGGCGAGGGGGCGGTGACAGAGCGAGCTAGGGGGCTGCCGCAGGGCTTTTCCAGAGATGAGAATGAGCTGACTGTTGCTTCGATACATCGCTCTACTGTTCACTCCACCAATATTTGCTGAGCATCTGCTTTGTGTGTCAGGCACTGTCGCAGGTGTTGGAGAATACAACTAGACACAGACATTAAGATTCCTGCCCTTGTGGTACCTTCCAGTGGGGCAGCCAGCCCATAAACAGTGGGCGTAATAAAGCAAGTAATATAAGGCTACAAGGTTAAAAGTGATGGGGAAAAAATTGAGAGGGGTAGGGGGTAGAAAGGGAGGGTGGGGGGCAGGCCGCTATTGTAAATGAGTTCATCTAGGAGGTAATAATTGAGTCAGGACTCGAAGGAGGTGAGAAACTGAGCCAAGCAGCCATCTGGAGGAAGGATGTTCCCCAGACTGAAGGGTTAGACTGAAGAGTCCAAAGGTCCCAAGGTAGAAACTGCCTAGCGGTTTGAGGATCAGCAGGAGCACACTGTAACTGGGGTAGAGTAAGCAAGAGAAAGCATAAGGAAATGAGACCAGAGAGGGGGTGAAACTATTTCTGTTGTTAGAGATCTTGCTTTTTTATTATTATTATTATGTAATATACATAGAGTAAAATTCACCCTCTTTAGTGGCTACTTCTGCAAGTTTTGACAAAGGCGTACAGTCGTGAATCTACTACCACAAGCAAGATATGAAACAGGTCTTTCTCCCCAGAATCCTCCCATGCCCTTTGTTGCCAGCCGTCCCCCAACTTCCCGTCCCTGGAAACCACTAATCTGTTTTCTGTTTCATGGACCTTCTTCAGAAAGCCATCAAGATGGGCAGACACAATGTGTAGCTTTCAGGGGTTGGTTTATCTCACGTGGCTTCATGAGTCTAAGAACCACCCATGTTGTGTTTCTCGGTGATTCATTTCTTTTTGTTACTGATTAGTACTTCCGGGGATATAATACACAGTTTCCCTATGCACTTCCCAAAGGACATGTGCATTTCTTCAGTTTGGGGCTATCACAAACAGCCATTAGAAACATTTGCATACAGATTTTGTGTTAAAGTAGGTTGTTATTTGATCTGAGTAAACAGCTGGGGGTGGGGAGGCAGAGTTGGGTGGTGAGCGCCTGCTTAACCTGCCAAGAAAGCACCGCACCTATCGCTCAGACCCTCACCAGCAATGTGCCAACGGTCCAGTTACCCCACAACCTCACCAGCACTTGGTATTTTCAGGCTTTTCCCCAGTTTTAGCCATTCTAGTAGGCACTTGTTATGTGCTTCTCTGCCAATCTGTTTATCTCCTTTGGTGGAATGTCTGTTCAAATCTTCTTTCTGTGTTTTGTCAGGCTGTTTGTGTTTGTGTCTGAGTTTTTATTTTGTTTCGTGAGTTATTTATATATTCTGGATATGGCTTTTTATCAAATATGTGATTTGCAAATTTTCCCTCCAAGTTCACAGCTTATCGGTTCATTTTTTCTAGATGTCCTTCAAGAAGTTAATTTTGATGAAATCCAACTTAATATTTTTTCTTCTGTAGATTGTGCTTTTGGTATCACATCTAAGAAATTGTTCTCTAACCCAAAATCACAAAGATTGTCTCCTACATTTTCTTCTAGAAGTTTAGATTCTAGGTTTTACTTTTAGGTCTGCAATCTATCTTGAGTTAATTTTTGTATAGAGTGTGAAGTATAAATTAGAGGCATTTTTGCATATGCACATCCAATTATTGCACACCATTTGTTGAATACATTTTCTTAATTGAATTCTTTTGCTCTTTTATAAAAAGATCAGTTGGCCTTGGGGCAGCTGGCTTGTTCAGTGGGTAGAGCATGCAACTCTTGATCTCAGGGTTGTGAATTCAAGCCCCACATTGGGTGTGGAGCCTACTTTAAAAAATTAAATTAATTCAACTAAGTTTTTTTAAAAATCAGTTAGCTTTGTACATGTCTTTTTTTTTTTTTTAACATTCTGTCTATTTACCTAACAGAGAGATCACAAGCAGGCAGAGAGGCAGGCAGAGAAAGAGGGGGAGGCAGGCTCCCTGCAGAGCAGAGAGCTCAATGCAGGGCTCGATCCCAGGACCCCGAGATCATGACCTGATCTAAGGGCAGAGGCTTTAACCCACTGAGCCACCCAGGCGCCCCTATGTGAGTCTTTTTCTGGACTTTTTGCATTGAATATTTAGATATATTTTTACAAACTGACATCTTAACAATATTAAGTCTTCTGATCCATGAACATGGTATATCTCTCCGCATTAAAGTCATCTTTATTTCTTTCATTGACACTTTATATTTTACAGTTCATAGACCTTGCAATTATTTGTTAAGATAGTGTACCTAAATATCTCATGATCTTTAATGCTACCGTATATGGTACGTTTTTATTTTTAAGTCCCAATTGCTCATTGTCAGTATAGAGAAATACGACTGATTTTTGCATCTTGATCTTATTTCTGCAAATTTGCTGGACTCACTGTTCAGTTCCAGTGGGTTTTTGGTAGATTCTTTGGAATTTTTTAAGTAGATGATAACATTCTCTATAAGTAGGGATAGCTTGTTTCTTCCTATTCAGTCCACACACTTTTAATTTCTTTTCTTACCTGTTTCTATTGACTGAGGCCTCAGTACCATATTGAATAGAAGTGGTGAAAACAGACATCCTTCCCTCATTCCCAGTGATGTAAGGAAAACATTCACTCTTTCACCATTAAGTATGTTATTAGCTATAGGATTTTTGTAGATGCTTTTAAATAGGTTAAAGAAATTCTTTTAATTCTTGTTTTTATTGTGAATATATGCTGAATTTTGTCAAATGCTTTCTCTGCATCTACTGAGATGATTATATTATTTTCTTCTTTTGTCTACCAATATGGTAAGTTACACTGACTGATTTTCAATTGTTCAACTAGCCTTGCATGCCCAGGATAAGGCCCACTTGGTCATGGTAGATATATATGTCTGTATATTTTGGATTCATATGTTAAGAAAGTTTGCAGTGCCTTTCTTTGGTTTTGGTATCAAGGCACTAAAGCTCATCTCACTGAATGAGTTAGGAAGTGTTCCCTCTTTAATTTTCTGTAAGACTTTTATAGTATTGGTATCATTTCTTCCTTAAATGCCCGGTAGAGTTGAAGAGTAAAGCCACCTGGGCCTAAAGGTTTGTTTGTGGGAAGGTCTTCAACTACAAATCCAATGTTTATAATAGATAAATGTCCAATCTTGTTATTCTTCTTTTTTTTAATATTTAATTCTTCTTGATTGAGCTTTGGTATTTTATGGCTAAGGAATCCATTTAATCTCAGTTATCAAATTTATTGGCATCAAGTTGCTCATAATATTCTCTCACTATCCTTTTAATGTCTGTAGGATCTTTAATGATATACCTATTCTCCCTCTTTATATTAATAATTTGTGTCTTCTTTTTTTCCCCTAATAAAGCCTGATAGAAGTTTATCAAATGTATATATCTTTTCAAAGAGCTGGCTTTGGTTTCATTGATTTTCTCTATTGTTCTTCTCTTTCTACTTCACTTATTTCTGCTCTACTTTTTATTATTTTCTTTTTGGGGACTTAATTTGCCCCTTTTCCCCTAGTTTTTCAGGTGGAAACTTAGATCATTAATTCCAGACCTCTATTCTTTTCTAATACTATAAGTATTAATGCCATAAATTTCCCTCAAAGCACTGCTTTAGCTATACCCCATGCATTTTTATATGTTGTGTTTTCATTTTCTTTCAGTTCAAAATACTTTTTACTTTCTCTTTTAATTTATTCTTGATCCGTGCATTAATTAAAATTCTTATTAGTTTTCAAAATACTTGGGAATTTCCCATCTATCTTTCTGTTATGGATTTCTAATTTCATTCTATTGTGGTCAAAGAGTATGCTTTGTTTGATCTGAACCTTTTAAACTTATTGAGACTATTTTATGGCTCAGAATATCATCTATCTTGGTAGATGTTCCACATGCACTTGAAGAGAATGTGTGTTCTTCTGTTGTTAGATGGAGAGTTTTGTAAATGCCAATTAGATGATATTATTTAAGAGTATTATTCAAATCCTCTATATCCTTAATGATTATCTGTCCTCTTATTCTGTCAATTATTGACAGAGAGATGCTGAAAGCTTCAACTATGACTCAACTATTCTTCAACTATTTCTCCTTTTGGTTCTATCTTTTTTGCTTTATATATTATGAAGTTCTGTTATTAGGTGCATGAACATTTACAATTCTAAGTCATCTTGATGAATGATCCCTTTATCATTATGAACTGATTCTTTTTATCCCTGGTTATATTATTCACTCAAAAATATACTTTTTCTGATATTAATAAAACCACTTCTGTTTTCTTTAGATTATTATTAACATGATATACCTTTTTTATCCTTCATTTTTCATTGATTTTTGCCTATTATATTTCAAGTGTATTTCTTATAGGCAGCATATATTTAGGTGTTGATTTTTTATTCAATTTGACAGTCTCTGCTATTTGGCTGAGATATTTAAATCATTTACATTTAATATGACTATTGATATGACTTAGTTTTAATCTACTATTTGCAATTCATTTTCATTTCGTTTCTTCTCTTCTTTTTTCTATTTTTCCTCTTTGCCTCTATATTTTTTGTTAGCTTATTAGCTATATATTTTTTGGTTTACTCTCTGTTTGATTTTTTAAGTGATTGCTTAGGGTTTATAGTTTACAAATTTACCATATCACAGCCTACCCTCAAGTGATATTATGCCACTTTACTTATAGTATATAGTATTATAGTATAATACTTACAATATTTTATTTCCATTTCCCTCTCCTGGCCTTTATGGTATTGTTGACATATATTTCACTTCTACATTTGCTATAGGTCCTACAAAGCATTGTTATTTTTACTTTAAACTTGAAAAATAAGAACTTTACTTTAAACTTGAAAAATAAGAAAAAATATTTTACATTCACTTACATATTTACCATTTCCACTGTTCTCTATTCTTTTGTGTATTTCCATATTTCCATCTGGTATTATTTTCCTTCTGCCTGACAGACTTCCTCAAACATTTCTTATGGTGCAGGTCTACTGGTTACAAATTCTTTCAACTTTAGTGCGTATGATAAAGGTTTGGTTATACCATCAGTTTTTTAATTTTTTTTCTCTGAGTATAGGATTCTAGCTCGCCAGGTTAGTTTTGTTTGTTTTCTCTTAGTGCTTTAAAATATTGCTCCATGTCTCCAATGCTTGCATTCTTTCTTATTTTTAAGATTTTTTTTTATTTTTTATTTGACAAAGGGGTGGGGGGGAACACAGCAGGGCAGAGAGAGAGAGAATCAGGCTCCATGTAGAGCAAGGAGCCCAACACAGGGCTCAATCCCTGGACCCCAGGATTATGACCTCAGCCGAAGGCAGATGCTTAATGACTGAGCCAACCAGGTGCACTGCTTGCATTATTTCTGACTGGAACTATACTCTGGCTCTTATCTTTATACCTTTGTATATAATGTGTCTTTTTTTTTCTCTGACTTTCCTCTGGCTTTTTTTCTTATTTTCTCTTAGCATTGGCTTTAGGCAATTTTATTTCAATGCTATTTGGTTTAGTTTTCTTTATTGTTTTTCACTTGAGATTCATTGAATTTCTTGGATATGTGGGCTTTTTCGTTTTTATTAATTTGGAAACTTCAGATATTATTTCCTCAAATATTATTTTCTGTCCCCCTTTCTTCTTCTTTGAGAATTTACATTATATACACACTATGCCCTTTGAGGTTGTTCTACGACTCACTGATTGCTCTATTCCATTTTTTCCAGGCTTTTTTCTATTTGTGTCCTATTTTGGGGTAGTTTCTGCTGTAGTATCTTCAAGTTCACTAATCTTTGCTTCTACTGTGTCTAATCTGCCCATAAAATTATCCAGTGTATGCTTAATCTCAAACATTGTATTCTTGTTTCATTGTATTCATAAACCTTGTTTATGTTTTCCATGTCTCTCCTTAGCATGTTTGTTTTAATCTACCATGTTGAACATGTGGAATATTGTCACAATAACATTTAATGTCCTTGTCTACTAATTCTATTATTTGTGTCATTTCTGTGTTGCTTTTGGTCAATTAATTTTTTTCTCCTACTCAGGGGTCATATTTTCTCCTACTTAGGGGTCATACCAGGCTGCCATGTGTGCCTGGTAATTTTTTATTCAATGTGAGCAGGACAAAAAACCATCTATAGATACATTATGTGGTATATTAGAAAGTGGTTCATCTCTTTTAACATTTACTCATTAATTTGTTCTACCGCATAAGAAATGTATGACAGATCATGTCACTCAAAACCCTCTGGGGTTTCCCACTGCACTCAGGAAAAACCCCAAACTCCTGAAGATGATGAAGACAACACCAGTGCTTCCCTCCCTCTGGAGCAACAAGGACCAGATTCCCCCTCCTACCTTAAACAACTCAAAAATTGGGGGAAAAAATATACAAACCCATTAATATCATTAAAAAATATACGAACCCATTAATATTAGATATCCATATGTCTTTAGTTATATCCTTAGTGGCTAGAATGAACACACCATGCCCGTGGCCAGTACTTAGAAACTAGGAACTGTGAGTGAACAAGAAATGAGGTCCCACAGCAGGTAGAGCAGAACCCACTTCTGCCGGGGGGAAGTTGCCAAGAGGAAGTTGTGAGACAAACAGCTTGAGCACTACCACAAAAATGAAGGATGCCTATTTTTTTGGCCCCTCTGGCAACGAGCACAATCTGAGGGAATCCTGTCTTCATATTTGCCAAAGAAGAGGTGAGGAAGAGGAAGTAGGAAGGAACCTCACAGGGATGATGTCCTCCCTTGCCCCTGTCACACGGCTCTTCTCAGTGTCTCCATCATGCACACATAATTGTTCTCAAGCACCAGGATGGTAGAACCTGGGGCACAGATGGGGTTCTGGTCCAGTCCTCCCATCTTCATAGCTCCTCCTCCCACCTGCTCTGCAGCCTTTGGGCCTCCCTCAAAGACCCCCTCAGTGACATCTGGGCAGCCAGGGCAGTCTTGTGTGTGGTCCTGAAAAGACTGGCTCCTCCAAGTCAGTATAAGAGCTGGAGCTGGGGATGCCATACCCTGAGCCCTCCAGGTCCTGCCAGTCATGTCTGTACCACCAACACTTGCTAGGAGTCAGGCCTTTCCAGGCAATGCTGCTTACTTAACATCCCTGAGGCCTCCAGACTCCTTCCTTACTCCCCCCTTGGAGTTCAGCCAGACCATTGAACAGAAAGGTGGACACACAGAAGGATATTGCCAAGCCTGATCTTGACCAACATGGATCTCAGTGCTTACTGGGCTTGCATTCATGAATGCACACAAAGGTCCCCAGATACACCCTAGACCTCTTTTCCATTTCAGAATCTTCTCCCCTGTCTCCAGATCCACAAAGGACATATCTTGCATGAAGGTACCTGCCCACAGGGACAGACAGGCACACCCCACCACCATCCTGCTCTGCAAGTCACAGAGCAGCCAGGCTGCTCTTGTGCCCAAGGAGCACAAGATATTCATGGAGGAAGCCTACAATGCAGGTGATCACCAGCCCTGGGACTCTGGCAGGGTGGAGATGCGGTGGTCAGGTTCAGCAGACCCCATCAGGTTCTTCCACTCAAAAAGTCCTGGGGATGAGAACCAGAAGGAATCCACACCCCTGGGATCTTGGGGATGTCAAGGACCTTATGGACATAGTGAGACTTTCAGGAGAGCCCTACACACTCTCCTTGGTCTCTTCATGCCTCCTGAGGCACCATCTAAAGCCTAAAAAATCCCTTCCCTCCCTCACACTTCACGTTCCACTTTCTTCCCACACTTTTTGATGCCTTAGGACATCAAAAGACCTCAACCTAGGCCTGGCTCTCTCACAGGAATGCTTTTCCCCTCATTAAAAGGATGACTTGCCTTCATCTTTCTAGGCAAAGTTAAACTGTCACCTCCTCTGAGTAGCCAGTCCTGAATGTCCCTCTATCTTTGTTGGGATGTATTGCCTCTCCCCTCTTTATGTGCCCAGGGCTTTTTATAGAACTACAGAACCAGAGTCCACTGATAGTGGGTGGGGCTCCCATAGCCTGGAGGCTCCTTTAGAACTGAGCTGGATGCTGACTCTTCTTTGAGCCCTCACTCACAGCCCTATGATGACCCAGACGGAACATCATTGAATGTTGAATAACTAAATGGAGTGTGAAGGGGTTAATGAATGAATAGATAGGACACAGGGATGGATGGTTAATTTGAGTGGATGTGTGATGGATGGGTGAATAAATTTATGAATGAATGGGTGCATGAACAGGTAGATAGATAAATTTATGAGCAAATGGGTGACATATGGATAGATGGATACATTTATTAATGCATAGATTGATGGGTGAGTATAAGGATCGACAGACAGGTGGATGGATAAATGAATTGATGGACAAACAGACATATGGATGAATGTGTGGGTGGATGGACAGATGGATAAATGGGTAGGTAGATGATAGATGATTTAATAAATGGATGCATGAAAAAGTGGTTGAATCAATGAATGGATGGAAATATGCATGGGTGTATAAGGTTGTGAAACCTTCATGCATTCCTGCTTCTTATCCTATTGCAAACTCCAGGAGGACTGTTTGGATAGTCAGGAGGCTCAGGAATTCCCAATGTGTTCAGTTTTTTGGTCCTCAGTTTCAGATCACTCTTTGCCATTCCTGGCCCTATGCCTTCCCTACCCACTTATCCCTGATGGCACAATGTAACCTTCCCACAGCACATCAACCCTCACACTTTTTTTCATCTTCTTTAGCCATTTGCTTCAAGATGCTCCGGGACCTGAATAATTCAGACCCCCTCCGCTTGAAGTACATCATCAAGAAGATCAAGAACATGGCTTGTGGGGCCCCCAACCTGGTGATGGAAACCATCCATGACTACTTTGTAGACAACCCTGAGGTGGGAATTGCTTGGGTCATTGGAGGCACTGCATGGGGAGGAGGGGGAGGGCCAGACCCCAAGTCCAGTTCAAATCTTGGTTCTTTGGTACAGCTAAATGATTTGGGGCAAGTTGATGTCCTCATATGTCCAATAGGCTGAGTGGGGAGGGAGGAAAGTGGACCAGTATGAGGGTTCCAAGGGTGCGACCACCCTCAGAATAGTCTCATAGGATAGATGTTATGATCCACATAAACAAGAAAACAGGCTTAGGAAAGGGAAGTGATCTGCCTAAAGTCACAGAACAAGTAAGTGGCAGAGACGGATGGGTGGATATGGATGGATGGATGGATGGATGGATGGATGGATGGATGGATGGATGGTTAGATGGATGGTTGAATGGTTAGATGGATGGTTGGATGGATAAGTGGGTGGGTGGGTGGGTGGGTGGGTGGGTGGATGGACAGATAAATGGGTAGATGGTTGTATGAGTAGATGGACAGATGGATAGGTGGGTGAGTGGATGGTTAAATAGATGGATAGATGGTTGGACAGATGGATGGTTGGGTGAGTGGGTGGGTAGATGGATGGATGGATGGATGGATGAATGAATGGATAGGTGGGGGAGTGGATGGTTGAATAGATGTTTGGATGGGTGGATGAGTGGATAGTTGGATGGGTGGATGGATGGATGTTTGGATAGGTTGGTAGATGGACAGATAGATTTTTAGGGGGAATATCTGATTAACTTTTAATGAATGGGTGAATGAATGAATGAACTGACTGTAGAGGCAGAATGCATTTAAAATCCCATAGCAAGGCTGCATGGGTGGCTCAGTTGGTTAAGCACCTGCCTTTGGCTCAGGTCATGATCCCAGGGTCCTAGGATCAAGACCTGTATCGGGTTCCCTGCTCACCAGGTGCCTGCTTCTCCCTCTCCCCTTGCTGCCCCCCGTCCTGCTTGTGTGCTCTCGGGTGTGTGTGCGCTCTCTCTCTCTCAAATCAATAAAATCTTTTTAAACTTTTTTTAATTAAAAAAATAAATAAAATCACATAGTAGTTCTTAAGGTTAGAGATACTTTAATTCTTCTGTCTTTTTAGAACCTAGTGCAGGGCCTGTACATAGTGAACGTTCACTAAATGGCTATTGGACGAATGGCCAGTTGCATCCACTGTGACCCTCTCCTTCTGGCCTCCTCAGCCTCCCCACACCTAGGCTTTCACTGGCGGCCACTCCTCGTGTGACCAGACCCAAGGTGTCTCTGAACCTTTCCCCACTCTGCCACCCACAGATCTCCTCCCGGCACAAGTTCCGGCTGTTTCACGTCCTGGAGGCAGTCATTGAAGCCAGTGACTCCCTGGAGAAGCCCTGGGAGAAATCGTTCATGCAGCTGGCCCTGGAGAACATGACCAAGTCCACGGTGTGCCTCCCATCCCAGCAAATAGGCCACTTCTGGGAATGCAGGCTGCTGCCCCCAGCGTCCAAATAACGGTGGGGATGCCCACCGTGGCTGACCAAGTGATTTCTGTCCTTTTTGTTTTCTTACCACCAACCCCTTCAGAGGGACAACCTCATGTGCCCATTTTACAGTTGAGAAAGCTGAGATTTGGAGAGCTCATTGCTTGCCTGAGTCTACGGGCCCATAAATGGAAGAACCATAAATGGAAGGGTGCGGTTTAGCACCCTTTCCTGGAAGTCTCTGCCCGGGGTCCCCCACCACCACCTGTTTTACCAATCTTGTGGCTGCTTCCCACACCTGGAAGCAGAGGCTGCTTCCAGCCTCTGGAAGCCCTCCTACGAGTCCCACCCACTCTCCAGGCTTAACTCAGCTTCTGCTCCCACTTCCTGGGTCCCGCTTGCTGGAGACCTCACCTCTCTACCCACCCCGCCGCAGGATGCGGTCCTGGGACCTACCCCATGTCTATCAGTGGGCTCAGGGACTTCAACTCCTGAGGCTTGCAGAGGGCTGCAGGACAAGCAGAGCCCAGCAGTGTCTGGGGGTGGCCCGGCTTAGCCTCCCTGCAGGTGGCCGAGAGCCCCTCAGAGGCAGGGCCCCACCTGACTCTGCACACACCGCTGCCTGCTGCCAGCTCTCTGGCGCAGGCTGGTGCAAGCTCTTCTGCAGGCAGCACGAGCTGGTCCAGGACTCATGGGGGAGAGCAGATATGTCCTCACGCAGGTCGCAGCCAGCCGAGCGCTTCTGCTGGTGTCTTGGTGTCCAAACCCCCATCTGGGACCCCCGCAGCCCATCCCAGCCGGGGACAGTGTCTCGGAGACCCCAAGCGTTCCTCTTTCCTGGCTCGCTCTCCTGCTTTGGAGACACACACCCTCCAGCAGCGTCTGGAGAACGTGCGCTTGGGAAGTGCGGCTTGAGACCAGCATTTCTGGAAATGTGTCTGTTCTCATTCATCCTGGACTCTGTGTTGGAGATTGTGCACAGAAACATCTGAAATGAAGTCAGGACAGTCAAGGTGGCGCCCGGGCCACCAGGGAGGTGGGTCTCACGCATGCTCACACCCGGATGAGTGTGTACTTCAGGCCACGCTGACCGCAAACGGCCACACTGTGTTGTGTTTCCCAGAATGAGGTCTATTTTGCTGAATGGCGACCTAGCAACCAGCATAGTGACCTAACTTATGTAGAGCAACGTTGATTAGTTTTGCCCACACCAATCAGAATTCTTTAACGGCTTCGATAAGCCTGCGGTTTTTGCCCCTATGGGCTCTTTCTTCTCCCCTGCTCCAAGCACATTTCCATTTCCTGTTGAATCTGTGTCTGCCACATTGGGATTCCCAAAGACCCCAAATAAATCTTTGGTTTGCTTTGCAGCGCCATGCTTTCCCTTTCGACAAGATCATTGTCATGTTGGTGACGGCGTCCCGTGGTCTCCCCACTGCCCCTGGTGCAGCCACAGAGACTCCAAAGCCATTCTGGACGTTAGACCATGGTCCGCCCCAGCTTCCTGCTGACGGACGTGCCTTCTTCCTTGTGTCTGCACACTCTACAGCTCCCCAAGGGCGCCTCGCTCTGGGTCTGTCCCTCGCCACCATGCCTTCCTGCCCTGCCTCCTGCAGTCTGGCTGCTTGGGCCCTTTGCTTCTGGAACATTCCTCACTCAATTCACTCATGGTCTCGCCCCCTGGGTTTCTCGTGTCCAAGGCTTCAGGGATGCCTAACACGCTGGTGTGGGCTGCTCGGTGGTCCCCGATATTCTCATCGGGTCTCCCTTGGAGCGGCTCCTTGTCCTCTGTTTTGCTCTCTGAAGACTTCCCGGACCTCCCGCTGCGTCTCTGGCTCCGCTACCTGTGCCTTCGGCGCTCTCGAGATCTTGATTTTGTCCCCAGAATGGTCCTTTTCGCATCATGCTGTTTATAGCATTTGTGGTTGCAATACCTCCCCGTATCTCTCGGATGTTAAAAACAACAGCTTCGCTTGAAGTTTTCATCTCTCCATTTGGCTGGTATTTCCTCCCCGGAGCTGTTTTCTGGGTTTCGTCGGGCGTGTGGTGGTGGTTTTCGTCTCCCACACCCGAGACTTCTCCAGCGTGGCTGCTTGCCCGTGGCTAGCGCGGAGAGGGAGCTCTGAACGCACCGGCAGGTGGCGGGATTCGCGGTCCACTGTATTTACCAGTGAGCGCACGGATGCCTGGCGCCTGTGCTGACCTCCATGGCTTTTGTCCTGGGCCGCCCAGACTTCCCAGAGAAGACCCTAACACGGTGCCCGGCCAGAGGGGGAGGCCCCTGAGCAGCAGCATAGTGGAGGGCCTGGCCTCCCGCCATAGACCCGCGCCTGCCCCCTCCTGAGACCGAGCCTCCAGACTTTGCTTGACCCAGCAGGTGTGCAGAGTGGGCACAGCACCGGCACCTGACCCCCTCTTAAACCTTTGCACCCTCTCCGGGCCCTCTGGCTACAGAGGTCTGGGAGACGTGCCCCCCATGAGTCCCCCCAACAGTGGCAGACCCGGCCCCGTGGGCTCGTGCTCGGCCCTGTTACCTCTCACTCATCGGGTCTCCAGCTCCCAGAACGTGGCTGCTGTTGCCCTTTTTAAATCATCCCCTAAATGTCGTCGTGTTGAGGTGGTGTTTTGGAAGAAAAAACCGGCTTCCATCCACCCTCTTAATGAGAAGCCCTTGTATGGAAACTTGGAGTAAGTTGTAAATGATGAGGATTTCATAGGAGGTTTCCCACAGCATCACAGGGTGTTCGGGGAGAGACCGTAGGCCTCCCTCACTTCCAGATGCCAGCAAACGCAGGGCAGACCCCTGGCCGTGGCCCAGGGATGACCCTGGGGCGCCTCCCTCACACCAGCAGCCACAGAAACCACCTGGTGGTTCCCACCGAGAACCGGAGAAAAGAGAAGCCCGAGAGCAGGTGTGGCCACATGGAGCCAGGTTCCTCTGTGCCCGCGGCCTCCGCTTCACTGGGCCCGGGTGGGCCTCTGCCTCCCAGCAGCCGACACCCCACCTCCTCGGGACACAGAAGCCCCGACTGGGGCTCTGCATTCATGGTGATAAGGAATCACAGGCCATGACGCTGTCCCGAGCTGCTGGGCGTCCAGGAAAAGAGGCGACATTGACGGGAGGCTTCAGGGTGCTTCTCCTGAGTGGGCACCTGGGGCGGGCTTTGAGACTGGACTGGATGTCAATGGACGGGGGGCGGGGGCAGGGCTCCGGGCTCAGAAGCAGGAAGCGCCATGGGTTTCCGGAACGGTAGGAGGACCAGGGTGTTGAGAGTCATGGGAAGCCCTAAGCCCTAAGCCCTAAGCCCTAAGCCACCTGTCCTCCGCCTACCAGCTTTGCACATTGGGCTATCCTGGCCTCCGTTTCCTAGCCAAAAACTGCCTGCTCACCAAACCCAACCGTGCGTATGAAATGCCAAAGCTTTGTCCGGGTGCCCACTCCTCCTTTCTGACCCCGCCCTGCAGGAGCTGGAAGAGGCGTATCAGGACGCGGCCAGCAACGTGCTGCTGGCCATCTGCAGGCACTCGTGGCGGGTGGTAGCCCAGCACCTGGAGACCGAGGTCCTGACAGGCATCTTCCCACACCGCAGCCTCCTCTACGTGATGGGCATCCTGACCTCTAATGGTATGTCCTGCCCTAGGGGCCCGAGGTACCCCCAGCCTCACCTTGGCCACCCTCTGCCCCACCGGGTCCCTGGGGCAGCAGCTGGGCACCTCACAGGGAAAGACTCAGAAGGGGGCGCGGCAAAACTGTTGACAGGGGATGGGGGGTGCACACAGAGCCAGGCGTCAGCTGCCCAACAAAGAAGTGTGTCCCTGCAGGGGAGACGGGTGGTGGTCCGAGTGCCCCCCCCAAAGCCCCCTGCCCCACAGCCTGCCCGGGCCACATCAGGACCCCCATGAGAGAAGACCCCTGGTCCCCACTGGCCCATGCTCCCGTGGTGAGCATTTCCACAGTGGCTGGCACAGAGCTGGAGTGAGCAAGGAGGCTCCAGGAGGTGGCCCAGAATGGGTGTGGGGCCCGCGCACTGCCACACAGTCCCATCACCAAGCGGGTGCTCCCCCTCACTAGCAGACAAGGAAGCCAAGCTCGCACAGGAAGTATGATGGGCCCAGAGCCACCAGGAGCCCATCACAGGCCTCGGGTGTGCAGGACTCAGTGTTTCCACAGCAGCCACTGCCCCTGAGCCGTGGGCAGGGACATCCTGGACAGTGGGGTCTCTGAGGACCCGAGGGAGGACCTGTAGGGTGGGGTCTTGCCAGGGAGACTATTTAGCTAATGCAAAACCACCAGCTCTGGCTGAGCCCTGCCCTGTGCTGGGCTCCCTGCCCTCAGGAGCTCACGGCCTCATGAGGGAGGCCGGCACCAGCTTTCATTCAGGCTCTGTTCACTCACAAGTGTGAGGCGAACACATTGCTGCCCCCAGAAGGTACTGAGCCGCTCTGGTGGCCATCAGGGAGGGCTTCCTGAAGGAGGAGGCAGGGCAGCCAGAGCCATGCTTTGAGGAATGTGCAGGAGTTTGAGGGAATGGTGTGTGTACACCTCAGGGCCTCAGCGAGGGGTGGGGACTGTGGGAGGAAATGGATGTAGTGACCCCACCATCCACAGGCCTGGTGGGAGAGGCCTCAGAGGCTGAGCTTGGGAGTTTGGGCTCCGAGGCTGGGAGGAAGCAGGTCCCAGCTTAACTGGGCCTCATACAGCCTGCCTGGGACTGGCAAGCTGGGCAGAGGTCCTTCTGTGCCCAGGTGAGCTCTGAGACCCCCAGGGCCATCCCCAAAGCAGCCCTCCCTTTGAGGCTGAGTTTCCAAAGTTCCATAAAAACTTTCCGTGCTCACAACACATCCCTCTCCGGGTGTCATTTTCCCACCCTTGAGAGGATTCTAGCACCTTCCAAATGGCCATGCTCGAGGGACTCCTCCATTCACCACCAGAGAGCCCGAGGGCCTGAGAGGCAGCATGGGCCACCTGAGACCACAGAGCAAAGGTGGCAGGGCCACAACTCCAGCCAGCTATCCAGATCCCGAGCCCAGCTCACCGCCCTCATGAAGCCAGGACAAACAGAGGCAGGACTCACCCTGACTCAGTCCAGTGCCCACGGGCTGGGGGAGAAGGAGCCTGAGATCCAGCCCCCGGGTGGACGTCAGACCTGGCCTCTAGCAATGCCCTTCTGTCCCACAGAGGCAATCTTCAACCAGGGAGAGAAGGCTTGCTGGGAAGAGCAGCTGGCCCAGGTAGGGACGAGGCCCAGCCATGGAGCCTCCTGCAGGGATGATGGGGGCAATGGGGGAGCCAGCCGCCTGCTCACCCTGGGAGTTGGGGTGGGGTAGGGGAGGAGAGACAAGCCCCACTGTCGCAGATGAGCCAACAGGCTTGGAGGGGAAGGGACTCCTGGGGCTGGTCCCTGGGGGACTTGGGAGTTGAACCTTGGTCTCTAGATGCCGGGTGCAAGCAGGTGTCCAGCTAGATGAGGCCCTTCCTCCCCATTCTGGGTGCTGGATTCACAAGCAAGGGGCCAGAGCACATGCAGAGACCAGATATGAGACCAGGGAGGGAGGAAGCAGGCCAGAGTGGACCACAGCCATCACAGCCAAGGAACAGTGTCATACAAGCCCCCTCTGACCACACGCCCACGTGAGGGGCTCCTGTGGCTGGGAGAAGGGACGTGGGCCCCTGGCAGACCTAGGTCTGAGTCCAGATTCCACCAACCACAGCTGGGTGAGCTGGACAGCCTACATCGCCTCTCTGTTCCTGAGCTTCCTGGTCTGTCCAATGCGGATAAAAACACCTCACTCAAATGTTCATCGTGAGGACTACAGGACATAATCCACACAAAGTGCTGGTCACCGTGCTCGACACATGGGAGGCCCCTGCTAAATGCAGGTTAATATTTTCAATTACTAATGATAGTAGGAGCAGAGTCGCTGTCACAAATGGCATCTGGTAGAAATAATACCAGGGCGACAGAAATACGGATAATTAATAGAAAAATGAGACAGAAAATCACTGAGGATAGAGAAGTCTTGAACGACATAATTAACCAAATTGATCTAATTGACGTTTCTTTCAAATGCAAATAGAACATTCACCAAGACAGGTCATTTGCTGGGCCGTATATCAAGTTTCAATAAATTTAAAAAGACTGAAATCAAACAGAGCACATTGTCTGACCAGAATGTAAATCAGAGATCAATAGCAAAAATGTATGTGGAAAAACTCCAACTATTTGGAAATTAGACAATACACTTCTAAATAACCCATGGGTCAAAGAAGTCACAAGAGAAAGTAGAAAACGCTTTGAACTGAACGATCACGAAAACACAACGTGTGAGAGTTTGTGAGGTTCAACAGAAAGCAGTCTCAGAGGGAATTTTATGTTTTTAATGTCTATATTAGAAAAGAAAGCTATAAAATCTATTATCTAAAAAGCTATCCAAAAAAGTACAAATCGAACCCAAAGTAAGTAAGAAGGAAGGAAATAATAAAATGTAGAGTACAAATCAGAGAAATCTTTTAAAGCAACAAAACAATAGTGAAAAAAAACAACAGTAAGTTAATCAAAAACTTTGATAAAATGGTAAGCTCTTTGATAGCCTGATAAAAAAGTTATAAACACAAAATGCCACTCTCAGAACAGAAAGAATATCACTGCACATCCATTAGGCATGGGACGGCAATAATAAAATATGATTTCAATAAATTAAGCATTTTCGATTGAATAGACAAAGTCCCTGAAAAACACAAACTACCAAACTAACACAAGAAGAAACAGAAAATCTAAGTAGTCTTATATCCAAGAAATTGGAATTATAATTATAAACCTTCTCACAAAGAAAACTCCAGGCCCAGATACTTCACGGGTTAATTCCATCACATAGTTAAGGAATAAATACTATCAATTCTCTACAAATTTTTTCATTAAAATAGGAGAAGAAGGAACACACCCCAAATCACCTTATGAGACCAGAACAAACCTGAAACCAAAGCCAGAAAAGGACGTTATGGGAAACTACAGACCAACACCTTTCGTGAAGATAAAGTCAAAATTCCTTAATAAACAATTCACAAAATGAATCCAGCAAAATACGAAAAAAGGTAATACATCATGCTGAAGGGGGCTTTACCCCAAGGACCTAAGGTCAGATTAACTTGTGAACAGCAGTAAGTGCCATTCAATACGTTCACAGAATGATGTAGGGAAATCATCGTCATCTCCGCGAAGAAGAAGCATTTGACAACAGGCAACACTGACTTGTGATTCAATGTGTATTTTCCCACCGAGCGATTCTCCAGTCCTCAGTGGACCCTGACTGGGTGTCCTCCCCGCTCCGGCACGACCTCAGACCCCACAGGTGGAAGGCTCCGTCCGCAAGACGCCCCCACCTCAGACGCCAACCGCAAGTCCGTCCTGTGACCTGTGTGTCTGACCAACCGGCTACAGATGGGAGACCCCCCCGGCCCCCGCCATGGGTTTGATTCATTTGCTAGAGCCGCTTACAGGACTCGGAGACCGTCTCACTCCCTGGGTCGCTGGTTTATTGTAAGAGGGTCTAACCCAAGAGCAGCTAGCCGGCAGGACGCCCAGGGCCCGGTGTGGGGAAGGGCGCGGAGCTCCCAGAGTTCCCGTGCTCTCTCCGGGCGTGCCCCTCTCCCCACGTCGGCACCGACATGGAAGCCCTTGACCCCCGGTCCTGTTGTAGGTTTATGGAGTCTTCATTACTAGGCATGACTGAGGAAATTGTTGGGCATTGGTATTGAGGTCAATAATCACCCCGCTCTCCTTCCTGGAGGTTGAGGGTGGGACTGAAAGTTTCAACCTGCTAATCACGGTCGGCTCCCCGGCCACCAGCCCCCATCTCGTGGTTACCGACCTACGGGCTCTCCAAAAGTGACCATATCAGCATAAACTTAGTTGTGGTTACAAGAGGCTTGAACAAAAACAAAAGACACCTTTATATTTCTTATCACTTAGGAAGTCCCAAAGGTTTTAGGGGCTCTGCCAGAAATGGAATGAAAAGCAAATATATATCTCTTATAAATCACAGTATCATAATGATAATGGCCCTCAGAGTAGAAGTAGAAGAAAACTGACATCTCTGGAGAACCTACAGCTAAAGATGACCAACTGAGCACTTTCCTACCAAAAACCAGAAGTAGGGCAAAGATTCCACTCCCTGTATTCCTGGTCCACATTGCAGTGAAGTTTCTAACCAGTGGAAGAAGGTCAGAAAAGACGGGGAATGACATTCAGGGAACGACATATGCACGGCTTGCCGCAGAAAAAGTAAAACTAACTTTCTTTCCAGAAAATGTGGTTACATATACAGAAAACCTTACAGAAGCTTAAAAAACACTGTAACTAGTAGAAATTAGCAAGATATCAAAATACGAGATCAATATATAGAAATCTACTGAATGTTTATAGATTAGCAATAAACAATGGAAAATAAAATTTAAAAAACAGTGACATAGCGAAGTTAAAAACATAAAAAACACAAAGACACATTTACCAAAATATCTGCAAGGTCCTTACAAAACAGTATAGAAAGCAGTTAAAAAAGCCTACATGAGTAGAGATATGGGATATTCACGGATAAGACTCAGTAATGGTGAGAAGTCAATTCTCCCAAAATCGGTTGATAGATTCAGTGTAATACCTATCAAGCTACAAAACTTTAAGTTGTCATTAAATGAAAATTTTAAATAAAAATTAAATAATGTTTTACTTAAATAATTAATTTTAAATAAAAATTCAAATTTTACCTGGAGATTGCAAAGGACCTAGAATAGCCAAAATGATCTTGAAAAGGGGAGAAAGTTGCAAGAATTACAGCACCTGATTTCAAGATTGGCCACTGTTGAAAATGTTTCAGTAAATGTAAAGATGAGTTGGTTTTATTCAGTGATTCATGATAGGGCAGCGTCCTATCCAGCGTGTAGAAGGGGGCTGCAGAGGTCTGCTCACATGGGAGAATTTATAGGCAGAAGAGGTGGGGACCAGGAAGGAGCAGAGTATGTCACCTTTCCTTTGGGGGGGCGCTGGCAGGGGTCTACCAGGGGTCCACCTCTCCCCTGCTGACCAGGAAATCCCAGAGTGACCACAAGTCACAGGCACAAGTGACTCCATGTGGGGCGCCTCGTGTCTTTCTTTTAACGGTGGCCCCCTTATGGTCAGACTCATAGCTTAACGAGAGGAGTGGTCAGAAGCCAAGGCATGTGCAACACCCCCACCATGACTGTGAGGTTCCCGCCACCACCATGTTGTTCATCCCCCACGTTACGGTCTCTGCCCGGCGAGGCGAGCCCCGTGACGTGGGGGATGAACAACACTGCAGTGAGTGAGATGTGGCTTGGGTGGAGAAAGCAGAAGGATTTCACAGGAGGTGAGTCTGGGGCAGAGAAACAGGGGGTCAGCTGAGAGTCACGGAACTTGGGACCCCACGTGCAGTTTGCAAATAAGCCTCATTCCCTGGGGTTACCGCTGTCGAGGCTTCTACTGGCTTGGCAGCCCCTGCGGGAGCCTTTGGACATCTTATTGGGAGCTGAGTGCAGCAGGAGGCTGTCCCCACCCGGTAGAGGCTTGAATTCCCAGGGAGGTAGGGGTGTCTCGCTCTCGGTGGGGCACTTGGGACAAATAAGAAGGGGCCTCAGGGAGCCCTGGAGGCATGACTGTCCAGGTGTACTGTCAACTGTTCCAAGTCAAGGCAAACAGATATCGGGCTGTTGGGATCCAGGGACACTGAAGAGACTGAACAAAATCCACCATTTTTTTTGATGGAGGGAAGGGCAAAGGGAGAGAGAATCTGAAGCAGGCTCCACACCCAGCATAGAGCCCAATGCAGGGCTCGATCTCACGACCCTGAGATCATGATCGACAAAATCAAGAATCGGACGCTCAACCGACTGAGCCACCTGGGCACTGCCGAAGTCCACCATTTTGAATAGTGAAGCCCCGTGAGTCTGCTGGAACAGAGGGAACTCCGGGTTTGGAACAAGTGGGAAAGAATGACGACAGTCTTATCAGTGGCTCTCAGTCCTGGGCAAACCACCATCCTATCCATTAGGTTTCTGGACCAGCAAGATGGCCTATTCCAGGGCCGGTGCGGGAAACCATCAGCCCCCGGGGGGATCAGGTCTTTCTCCCATTGTCATGAGGCCTTGCTGGGCTCAGTGGATGTTGAGGCAATTGGGGAAGAAACGTAGTTACATCCATGTGAATCTTTATAGGCTCTTTACTCTGGTTCTCCCAGTGTCGGTACTTGAGATGGCCCACAGATTTTTCAGGCACTTCAGTAATTAATTAAGCGACTTTTGTTGAAATTCCTCCTCTTCTAGGTCAAGGACAAATTGTAAAGGACATAAAATACTCAGGTTGGCCAGGAAATTCTAAGGCAAGGTCTCCAATGAAGGCAAAATATATCAACTCTTTGAATTTAGAAAAGAGGTCTCTACCGAACAGGCTGATGGAGACCGTGTCACACAACAAAAAAACACATTTTCCAGAGAAAGGCCTCTGGCTGAGACAGACGCTCCCTCTGAACTCCATCAGAAACTATGGAAACCTTCCAGGCTCCAAGGGGTCTGCTGTCCAGGGAAAGCCCATCGCTCTGGGAGCCACTGGAATTTGGCAAGGCTTCCCACTAATTTAATTTTAGTTTCAGGGGCTTGCTGAGTTCTGAGAACCCCGTGAGCCCCATCAGCCTGGGAGGCCCGTGTGGGGCCCTGGCTTGGGGGCAGTCCCGGGGACACGCAACATGGTGTGGGCAGTCCCCGTGGGGCCTGTGGAGACAGCTGTCCTCCCGCGCCCCAGAGGATTACAGCAGAGACGCCCATCCTTGGGGCCGCTGCTGCTGTCAGGCCAAGAGCGTGGTGGACTTCTGTTTGCAGCCTTGCTCCCCTGTCCTTTCAAAGTGCTCAGCTGCTGTCCTGAATTCAGTCAGACCGGTGGCCTCCTAGCCTTTTCTGGGTCTTTATCAATCCTCTAATGTTGGGGGATGCTCTGTGTATAAATGGGGCAGCTAGAAGTTGTCAGGTGCCCTCAGTTTTTGTCTGGACCCCGAAACGGCAAATGAAGGGACCTTCCAGGCAGACCTTAAAGGCAGCCACAGACCCCTCCATCGTCGGCACATTTGAGTGACAACAATCGGTGTGGCCCGGGAGAGCTCTAGGAACAGCTTGGGAAACATCGCTGCTTTTTGTGGCCCCTGAGGGCACCCTGTTGAAGTTTGGGGATCTGGAATATCATCCTCGGCTTCCATGTTGGGGGTCCCCGCCCCCACCAGCAGGTGCACAGCTGACAAAGGTCTGGCACCCCAGGGTAAGAAATCTAAATTCTTCATAGAACTTTTGGGGACCTTCCCTGGGTTTAGGAAATTCTTCTAATGATTGCCCTTCTTTCGGCCTTTGACCAAGGATTAAAAAATGCGGAGGAAGATCCCTGAGCCTCCAGCGGTTTTATTTTTAGAGGTGTCATGGTCTCTGCCGAGTCCAGAGAGAGTGGGGTGTCAGGTCAAGGAGGACGAGATGAGCCGTGGAGTCCCGTCAGTCTCAGTGTCTTGTTTTAGGGCTTCTGTCTCTCCCTTTTTATTAGCCTTCTGCAATGAATCTCTGAAGCTTTTCTGGGATTGTGAAGCCTTTAGCAGCTTCTGCATTGTAATTAAACTAGATAGCCTGTTCTGTTTGTTTAGTCTAGGAAACCTTGTTCTCAAGTCCACTTCTGAAATAAATGATGCTGTCTCATTGGAATCTTCTCCATAATGGCCACTGTAATTTTAGGCTGTTTTTAGTAAGATTTTGCCCTTTTTACAGATATTCATAGCTCTGGGACCATAGCTCTTGGACATAAAATAAGTAGATGTGGTAGAAGGTGGTGCACTTGACCCTTTGGGGCTTAAGGATCTCGTTCTTTTTGTTCTTTTTCTTCTTCCTTGTTTAGCCAAACCTTTGGGGTTTCTCGGAGCCCAACTAATACCTAAGAGGGATATGCTGCGGGATTGGGGATTGCGCCTGTTTTACAGTGCGCCTCACTGTATTGAAACGTTTCAGTTTGGCAGGTTCGTGTCCATCTAACCCATTCTGTGACCAACTGATCCTAACAAGGGAGTCTGAGTTCGGTCGCGAGCGCTCTAATAGTTTTGAAGTACTCGACCGCACCCACCAATTCTGGTGGCTTTTTGGTTCAAGAGGCGAGTAAGCAGGAGCCCTTGTCTATAAAACAAGACGTGCACACACAGCAGCAGTGACCAGGGCCACCGGCAATCCCGGCCTGGAAGCAGAGGGTCAGGAAACGACTGAACCCCAAAACTGAGGTCTGGAGACTGGACTGGGCTTCCAAGTGAAAGGGAACCGCAAGTAAGGTGCCAGGGAGACTGGAGCTCAGCACAGAGAGGATGGGGCTCCGCACAGAGAGGGCGAGGCTCAGCACACAGAGGGCGGGGCTCAATGCAGAGAGGGCGGGGCTCAATGCAGAGAGGGTGGGGCTCCGCACAGAGAGGGCGAGGCTCAGCACACAGAGGGCGGGGCTCAATGCAGAGAGGGTGGGGCTCCGCACAGAGAGGGCGAGGCTCAGCCTAGAGGGGGCGGGGCTCAGTGCAGAGAGGGCGGGGCTCAGTGCAGAGAGGGCGGGGCTCAGGGCAGAAAGGGCAGGGCTCAAAGCCAGCAGCCCTCCGGACGCCTTACCCCCAACAGCCTCAAACTGGAGACAGCCCATGCCAGGCAGAGCAGTGCCCCCAGCCAAAAACCCGAAGTCTGTCTGTAAGCCTCCGCCTGAAGAAGGTGGAGAATGAAAAGCAAGTGGAAGAAACCACGCGGGAGAGGGGGACTGATAGAAATCGCAGCAGAGAGAAGTGGACGTCTGATCCTTGCAGCACCGCCGACACATGCTGAGAATACCAGACACACAGAAGTGCTTCCTACAAGATTCCAAGTGTACGACGTTCTAGAAAAGGCAAAACTAGTCCAAGGTGACGTCCATCAAAGTTCTGTAGTGATGGAGATTGAGTAGGAAGGGGAGTCAGACAGCTTTGTGGGGGTAGAATACACTCTAGTTCTTGGTAGATGAGAGTTGTGTGGGTCTGTCCATTTGTCAAAGTGTATCGTGCCCCAGGGTCAAGATCTATGCCTTCCACTGTGAGTTAAACACACCGCAATAAAATATTCAAAACCCAGACACACGGATGGCCAAGAGACCCATGAAAAGATGCTCAACATCACTCGTTGGCAAGGAAATGCAAATTGGAACCACGATGAGATACCACTCACACCTGTCAGAATGGCGACTTCTATCAGAAAGACAAGAAATAACAAGTGTGTTGGCGAGGATGTGCTGAAAAGGGAACTCTAGTACCTAGGTATCTATTAGTGCTCCTTTAGGATGAATTCCTAGAAATGGAACTGCCTGGGGGAAAGCACACACGTTTTAAATTGTAATTGATGATGCCAAAACTTTCACCACAAAAAAAATGTAGACCCATCACCTTCCCACCAAAGGACACTTCCTGCTGATATCCGGCAGTTTTATTTTTGGCCAGGCTTAGCCAAACGATACATTGTCTTTATTTCCATTCCTTAAATATGAGCGAGACTCAGTATATAGTATCTCTATCATGCAGGTGTGCTTTCACCATGCCTACAGATTGTCCCCTGTCACTGTTTTGTAAAGGGCTCTTTATCACTGATACTAACCCTTGGCAATGGGTTTCAGGGAAAAAAAAAAAAACAAACAAGCAAACAAAAACAACTTACTGCACCTTTCAACTTAATTTATGTTGGTTTAGCTGAACAAACGTCTTAAAATATTTATCTTCGCATTTATCAATCATTTCTTTTAGATTTGGGGGTTTGGCATCAAACTGAGGAGGAGTATCTCCACCCCAAAGGACCTTGGGATCAAAATCTTGGACTTGTTGAACTGCGGAATCTGGGAACATTGAAATAGAGAAATCTTGTGGTTGTCGTATGTTAGGGCAAAACTTCTAGGACTTTATATTTAGAAGAGACACTTGATTCGTTTATTTGATCTCTCACTCATTCATTCCAAACAATATTAATCAAACATCAACTACATGGTGCCAGGGAGACAGCGCCGGAATGGAAGGGACAGACCCTGGTCCCCCAGCACCTGCACTCTGAGCATCAGTGACGTCTGAGCCTCTGCCCAATGCTGGGGACATGGGAACATGGGCAGGCTCCTGATTTCCAGCCTCTCCTTGAACACCTCCAGGGACGGGAATCTCAAGGAATGTGTTTCTCGCTCCTGGGGGCTATCAAGCAAATCAGAGGGCTGGCCCTGGAGCCTCAGGGGAAGGAAGGCAAGAGAATGATGGATTCAGGGCTCTGAGTGGCCAGGGTGGGGCAGGTGGAGGTGTGAGCCTCAGCTCCAGCCCGCGGGGTGGAGGGAGCGAGTGCTCCAGCCCTGCCCACCCCCCTCTGCTAACAGATGGCTGTCAAGTCGGTCCAGTTCCTGAACACAGACGTGTGGTCCAAGGAGCTGCTGTTGGCACTCACCAAGCCCGACCGGACATGCCAGGAGCAGCCCCCAGAGAAGGTAGACCACACCCTGTCTCCCCATAAGCAGCCCCCATGCCGACCACGCAGGCCCAGGGGGTCTGGCCATAGGAGGCACACCTAAAGCAAGGCCCGGGGCCCTAGAAAGACACTGAGTCCAAAGAAACCAGGGGGCCAGGGGCCTGAGCAGCAGGACTTGGAGCTGCGCCCCTGAAACACCACCACCAGGCAGGGGTCTGATGGTCCCAGGGCAGGGTCCTGAGGGTGGCAGCAGGAGCCCAGGGAGGCTGGGGGAGCCTGGTCGGGGGAGGAGGCAGGCCGTCAGGGTGGATGGAAGCGGCTCAGGCCCAGGACAAGAAGCTGAACCTCCCCCAGGCTTTTCTGTTCATCTACTACGGGCTGATGCTGCAAGCTGAGGACAACAGCACCACAGTAAGGACACACCTGAGAAGCCTCCTGGACACATCCCACCAGTGGCCCAAGCAGAGGGAGGTGAGGCCCCAGCACCCCCAGCCCAGCCCAGGGCTGCCTGACCCTGACCTCAGCCTCAGCCTGATCCCTGGTCATACCCTGATCCCTGCTCAGGTCGTATGAAGAAACCTGACCCTGGTCCCACACTGAGCCCTGACCGTGGTCCCACACTGAGCCCTGACCCTGGTCCCACTCTGAGCCCTGACCCTGGTCACACACTGAACCCTGACCCTGGTCCCACACTGAGCCCTGA
>CM052798.1:166961429-166987801 GCA_028533885.1 Nasua narica | reverse complement strand
ACCCTGCTGCCTCCCACACCACCCACCAGCCCCCATAAGAGACGTCCCCACAGCATTGGGCTCAGAGTTGCATGTCCTAAAGAGCATGGGGATGGGAGGCAGAGGCCCTGTGACCTTAGACAAGTCCCCTCCCTTTCTGGGCCTCAATTTCCACGTCCTCAAGTGAGAGTCCAGGCCTGGTTCTGTGACCCGCACCAGTGACCCTGCCCCCCTGCCCCTGCAGGGTATCGCGCTCACCGTCGGGCTGGCTGCTGCGCGCCACCTGGACCACGTCTGGGCTGTCCTAGAGCAGTTTGGCCGGAGCGCGCCCATGAAATGGAGCCTCCACAGCTTCTGCCTGAAGGTTCTGGCTCTTGGGTGGTTGGGGGCCTCAGCAAGGGGCTGGAACGTCAGGACTCCACCCTCCATGAAGGTTGGGGCCTCCTGGGACAGTCAGGACAGTCTCCTTGGGGTCTCCTGGGACAGTCAGGGGCATAGGCTTTGCAGCAAGCATCCTGACCTCCAGTCCCTCCTGCAGTATACTGAATATAACAATCCCCCCCGAGCTGTTGGAATGGCTCTGAAGCGCCAAAGAGCGGGTGCTCCAGCGACAGCTCTCGCAGGGGCTGTGGCCACTGCTGTGTTTATTAACGGGACTTGGACCACGTGCCCTGCCTGAAACGTGAGACAAGGGCCTGTGCCCCTGCCAACGGATGGCATGTCCACTCTGTCCTCACTGCTCCCCGGATCACCCCTGCGGGCAGCAGCAGTGCCTGGGACCGCACGAGGAAGCTCCCTAGGGAGGACAAACAGGGGGGAATCGCATCCAGCAACAGACAGCCCAATAAGGACCGGCTGTGCCTTTGGGGTCCCACAGCCGGCGGGGGGCAGAGCAGGGACTGGGACCCACATCTCAAACCACAGGGGGCCTGGGCACTGACAGGCAGTGGAGAGATGTGGTCCTCAGGTGATATCTCAGGGGTGTCTCAGATGCTCCCCCACTCTCCGGATCTCCCTGGGAACTGAAGGAGTGCCCTAATCCCATCTCTCTAAGTTGAGGCATGGCCTTTCCAGGCCCCCAGCAGCCTGAGGGGGGATGCAGAGGGGAAAGGGCCCCAGGCAGGGAGAGTGAGGGGCTAGGACTCTGGCCAGTTCTGGGTAACCCCACAGGGGCATTCCAACCCCCCAGAGAGACAACTTCATCTTCGCTATTTTCCTATTGAGGTAAACTGAGTCTCACCAACACCTAGAACACCGTCCTACACTACCAAGCTAGGGCCCAGAGTACTTCCTGTCCCCGCTCCCCCTGACCCTCCCTCTCTGCCCCCGCTGTGGTCAGAACCCAGAGGACCTGCAGTGGAAGTGGGCCAGCAGCACCATGCTCCTCGCTTACGGTCAGATGGCGGTCAGGGCCAAGGCGCACATCCTCCCGTGGGTGGACAACATCTTGTCGCGGATGGCCTTCTATTTCCACTATAGCTCCTGGGTACGGCGCCCCAGGGCTTCCCTCTGGAGCACAGCCTCGCCCTAGCCCAGGTCCCACCAGAACCTGGGTCAGAGAATTCTAGGATTTTCCGGGGCCTTGGAGCCCTCCTCCCCGCTTCTGCCCCACCCAGGAGTCTCCTCGTCACCCCACCTCCTGACCCCATCATCCCACCCAAAGCCACAAGGGGCTTCCATGATGATCCCAGCCCCTCATTCTCTGTGGTTTTCACTCTGGGGCATTGGAAGGCCAGGTGACTCCCCACCCCACCTGCAGAACAACATTGCCCTTACTCAATACTCTGCATCTTGGGCGTCTACCCCAGGGGGCCACGAGGGCCAGGCAGCCCTGTGAGGCCATCACCTGCCCCAGATCTTTGGTGCTGAGGAGCCATCAAAGAAGGCCAGACGTTGGGCTTCTTACAGAACTCTCCTGATACTGAAATGTTGTCAATATATTCACAATTTAAACAAAACCACACAGGTTCCCCCCCCACCGAAGCCCCATATGTGGCCCCAGCCGAGGTCTCTGCTGTACCCCCTCAGCAATGCCCTGTAGCCACATGTGACTGTGGCTCTCTCTCCTGCCCTTCCTATGCCCCCCTGCACCCCCCATTCCACGGCCTGACCCCATGCCAGGACGAGACCCTGAAGCAGAGCTTCCTCACCGCTGTCCTCATGCTGGTGGGGGCCATCAGCCGCAACAAGGGAGCCCACAGCTATGAGTTCTCCCAGATCTCTGAGCTCCTCGATTGTCTGATGGTGAGTCAAGGTCCTGGGGCAGAGGAAGGGCCTCATGGGACCAGCAGCGTCTACTAGAGGCAGGCATTGCCAAGGGGTGGGGAAGTTGGATTTCTGGGTGTGGCTAAGCCCTTCATAGGCTCTGGCAGCTGGGAGCACAACCATGCCCCCCACTTCTCTTGGTTCGGCAGTGACCCTGAGCCGGTTAGGAATGTCCACCTCACAGCTGATGGAGCTGAGGCCCAGAAAACCAGCACCGTCCATTCTGCTTTGCTCAGACCACTGCTCACTAGAGATTTGGGGCTCACAGAACCCCAGCATAGTGGAGGAAGCACGCAAGCGATGGACAAATCAGACCGTAATAATAGCAATTTGCTGAGCCCCCGCTGACTCAGGCACGGTGCTCTGTGCACCTTGCCACACCTGCACACCCGTGCAGCCACACTGTGTTATTTGGAAACAGCAAAGCTTGGAGCAGTTTGGAGACTTGCTCAAGGTCGTGTAGCCAATATGCAGGAAGCCAGGATCCAGACGTGACCTGTGTCATTCCAGAGGCTGTGATCCAGTTCTCGGAGTGGAGCCGGGTCACAGAGGCCCCACGGGCGGGGGAGAAGCTGGAGCACAGCCCTGAGGGTCGCGGGAGTATCAGGCTCTGAGGCCTTCAGGCAGGATGAGACTGGGTGTCAGAAGTGGGATAGGTCCAGGTCTGAATGACTCAGGCTCACCTGGGGATCCGCAGGTGCTGATGGAGAAGGAACCGCAGGACACACTGTGCACGTCGACTCGCCAGCAGACCATTCACATCATCTCCAGACTCTGGTAGGCTCCCCGGCCCCACACAGGGCCCTACCCCGGGGCAGGCCTGTCATGGGCCCTCAGTAAACAGTGGCCACTGTTATTAACTCCCACCACAAAGAATGAAAATTTGCCATCATTTGCCAAAACAGAGTTGCTGAAGTTCCCAATGGTGTAACCATTGGGAGGGCCGTCTGTCCAGGAAAGGGGAGCCTGGGGTGCAGGGCTTGCGAAGCAACTCCTCCCAACCAGGCCACGCTAGTCACAAACCTCAGGGAACGCCCCCATCCAGGAGGCCCCACAGGCCAAGGAGGCAAATGTGTACCCTCAAGTCTCTCGTCAAGAGCAGAAGAGCATGAGGGGCTGCTGCTCAGGGCTCGCTGACTCTGTCTTTCCCGGCCGGTGGCCCCTCTGCTGTCCCCAACCCCCACACCCCTCCGGCACGGCCCTCTATCTCCAAACAGGAAGCTGAGGCCGCCCCTGGACTTGGAGAGGAAGTCACAGATTCTGTCCACCTGCCTCCACAGCGTGTTGGCCCTGCCCCTGCTGGACGTCCTAGAGAAACACACCTGTCTCTTTCTAGAGCCACCCGACATACAGGTGCGAAGCTGGCACGGGGTGCCTTTCAGCGAGAGGGGCCCTAGCTCTGCCCACTGCTGCTCGCGGCTTGGGAGGGCATGTGGGCGAGGCAGGCAGGGCCTCTGACGCCCTGTGGACAGGGCTGGGAGACCCTGAGCCTCTATTTGCCCACCTGTGCCGTGGGGGTGATCACTGTGGAGCTGCTGGTGCGTCAAGCTCGGATGAAAGTAGGCACTGGTGTCCCATGTCTGGTGCAGAGGGTCCTCTGTGAATGGGAGTGTAGGTGGCCTCTGTCCCTGCCAGCCCTGGGAGCAGCCCTGGGCTCGGTCGCACCTACGAAGCTACTTAAACCGGTCATACCCCACCCAGACCCCAGCTGGCCCACCCTTTGCTGGGCCAGATCCCAACCCCTCCAAGGATCTGCTAAGCAAAGCCTCCACTGCAGGGGGCAGGCGCCCATCTCCCCAGGGCACCACCAGCCCCTGCTGCCTAAGTGTTTACTATAAAGGGCAGGGGGCTGGTGTTAGCTGAGCACCTGCTAGGCGCCGGCCCCCGTGGACGACGTGGTGGCTCATCTTTCCAGCAGCACTCGCCCCGAGGGCAAGGAAACCAGCTCACAGAAATGGAGGTGTCTGGTGGGAGAGTCAGGGTCTAACTTCACCCCGGCCCCTGGGCCCTGATCTTCACGCCACGCCCCTAGGCTAGTCCAGACTGCGATGGGACAGACAAGCCCCTGGGGTGGGGGGGTGAGAGTGCAAAGGGTCCCCCGAGCCCAGGGCAATATCACAGCAGCAGCCCCCCAGAAGGCTGGCGCCTGCCCCCACCCCCACCCCGCGGGAGTCCAGAGTGCCCCCATCACCAGATGACGGCATCACGGCTGGCTCACCCAGGCAGCTTGGCCTGGTGCCAGACACCAGCCGGGGCTCCTGTTCATTCCCATCCCGCGTGCCCCACCACCCGGGCAGGTGGGGCTGGCTTCACGGTGACGGAGGGAGGCACAGAGAGCTGCAACAAGTTCCCAGGGCGCCCGGGGAGCTGATGGCCGGTGCCCCGGGCTCTGCTCCAACGTGCTGTCCCCGGGAGGTGGGCTGGGTGCTTTCTGTGGCCCCCGCTAGCATGCCTGGGGAGCCAAGCGGCAGCGATCCGGGGTCTCGCGTGAGACCCTGGAGTCAGGACCGGCTGCATCATTTGCCACAATCAATGCAAAAGGAAACTGCGGGTCCTTGTTTAAAGCTGATGAAGAATCTCAGGATGGGACCGCAAAGCATTAACCCAAGTAGATCCTTCTGGGCGCCGGCGCTTCTGCAGGCTGCATGCCCGAAGAGCCAGCCGTGCTGGGAACAAACTGACCTTGGCCACTGAGAAACCTGTGACCTTGGACAAGCCGGAGCCAGACTGCCCACTGCCCCATCTCCCCAGCTTTTGAGTGGGGATCGGGCCGGGGCCCTTCCTGGGCCTGGTGTGAACACACACGGTGTGCATTCTGGCCTTGGGAAGGGGCAGGGACAGGCAGCACTCTCGCTGAGAGACCAGCACCCTCAGGCCCGGCGACGGGCCTCGGGACTCTGTCGCCGCTGGGGCTCGGCAGCAGCCTGACCTGCTCCCCGTCCCCGCACAGACCCTCTACAACAAGACCGAAGAGGCCCTGGACCAGATGCTGCAGGTCTTCATCACACAGAACCCCACGACCAACGAGCTACACTTCCTGCTGTCGGTGAGGGCGGGCGGCCAAACACCAGGGGGGAGGGGGGCAGGCGCGGCGGAGGACAGATGAAGGAAGATACCCCAGAGGAGGCAGGGCCTGACTGAACTGGGGTGGGGAGCAGTGCAGAGACGGGGAGGCTTGAGGGCTGTCGTCTTCAGGGATCGCGTGGCTTAGGACAACTGGAGGGTGGTAACAGTAGGTGCGCCTGGTGGGAAGTGGGCCCTGAGCGCCACCCGTCAAGGTTGGATGAGGACATAGGCCTTGACCTTGGCTGGGACCTGCCCGCCCTCCCAGGGAACTCGTTCTGCAGCCATGTCTCCAGCTATGGGGGGGCTCACAACCCGACACCCCCACTCTCTCCCTGCCCGCCGGGGCTCTCACTTGGTAGGAGGGGGGCCAGTCAACAGGCAGTACAGTCCAGGGGCAGGGGAGGAACCGGAGAGGGGACACTGGCTCTGTTGGAGGGTCGGAGGTCAGGCCCAGTGGAGTCACCTGAATGAGGACCAAGGAGGCCACTGGATAGTGAGAGGAAAGGAAGGGCGGAGCAAAGGGCGTGCCAGGGACAAAGCTGAGACGCAGGGAGAGCACAGGGGCCAGAATGGAGAGTCCCGCAGGGCTGGAGCGTGGGGCGGGCACTAAGGGGGGGAGGGGCAGGTGGGTTAGGGGCAGGTTGGGTCAGCAGGGCCTGACCCTGTCGGGCCTGGGAGCCTCGTGGGGGTGAGGGGAGCCGCTGAAGCAGGTGCACAGATGGAAGTCCAGGTGTGGGCCTGGCTGGGGAGACACCTGCATTTGCCCTCGCTCCTTCCCACTGGGAATGCTGGCGACAAACCACCGCAGTGCTGGGAGTGGCTGCGTCTGCCACCAACGGAAGGCACCGCTGCGGTCATAGGACTGCTGGGATCCAGAATCTCCGAATACCGTTTCAGAATCACTAACTATAATCCTCTATCGCTTTAACAAATAGGCTTAAATTGGGCTTGTAACTCTTCAATATAACTGAGTAGCGTTTGTATCCCTCTGTAATTGTGCGTTTAGGTTGTGCAGAGAAAAGCATTGTTTTGAAAAAGGGTGTGTGTCGCCAAATGGGCTGAAAACCAGGAGCCTCGAACGGCTTTGAGCAGGGAATGCCTCCTCCTCTCTAGTGGGGCTGCAGGGAGCACAGGGATCAGTGGGGAGGCCTTGCGAAGGGACAGGGAGAGCGGGGACAGGGGGCGTGGTGGACGCTGAGGGGGCGGAGCCTTGCCCGATGATGGGGGGCTGCGTTGACGGTAGGCGGAGCCTGGGCGGAGGGGAGGACCCGGCTGGGCGGGGGCGTGGCCAGGGCCTGGGCAGGGCGGAGCCTTGATTGCCTGCAGCCCGGCAAAGGGGGCGGGGCCTGAGCCAAGCCCGGAGCGCCGGGACTGAGGTCGGAGGGGCCCGCGGAGCTGGCCGGTACGGGGGCGCATGGCTGCAGCACCCCCCTCCCCTGCCCACCCGCAGCACCTGTACCTCTGGCTGGCGTCGGAGAAGGCACACGAGCGGCAGCGGGCTGTGCACAGCTGCATTACCCTTCTCAGATTCCTGAGCCAAACCTCCTGCCTGGATGTGAGTATCCAGTCCTCTGCGCCCCCCACCCCACACCCCCTCTGCTGCCCCAGCCAAGCGGTCCTGCTCCTGGAGGCTGGCAGGCTCGTGGAGCTCAAGGCCCCCTGGGCTTCTGCCCCCAGGACGGGTGGATCCCTGAATGCCCTACAATACGGCCATGTAATTCCCCTCTTCACACACGAGGGAACCAGCTGGGTTGGAAACTGGGGCTCCCTGCTCAGTGCTCCCGGCTGGGCTCTGAGCCCTGATGCCGGGACCCCTGGCCCAGCAGGCTGGGCTCCTGGCAACGCTCCTTGAAGCCTTGGGCAGCACCTTCCACGCCCTGAGCCTCAGTTTCTCGCCCGTGAAAAGGGAGGAAATGAGTCCTCCTCAGAGGGATACCCTGGGAATTAGATGAGGGTTGCCCTCCCCAGTACAGGGTCAGCGGTGACCGCAGGAACACCTCTGTCCATCGCAACCCTCCAGGCATCATGACCCCCAGAGTGTCACACTTTGCAGCCTGACTGCCATCTGTCGCCTTGGGTTCAGGGAGTGAGCGCGCCTGCGTTTTTCAGGCAAAATCACTCATTCCTTAGGGAGACTCATGGGGCCGTGAGAAAATTAGCTTCTCTGCCTGATGCCCGACAGGTGCCAGCCTTTGTCATAGAGGCAGACAGGCAGGGCGGTGCATTCCCAGGGTGAGGAGGACCCCTCTAGAGAGGTTCAGAGGGCCTGCAATTTATTTAAAGTCAATTTCCACAACACAGGACCCCGCCTGCGGTCAGGCAGCGAGGCACTCACCCTGGGCGCAAAGTTTACCAGGCGCCAGGGCGTTCCGCAATCAAGATGAATACTTTAACGTACGCTGCCGGCTGCATGTTGTTGTAAATAAAGTTTTATTGAAACCAGGACTGGGTCAGGGCCAGGGGAGTGAGGCAAGATGAGGCAAGGTCCGGGAACTGCCAGGACGGACCATCTTTATCTATAGTTTTGAAACTGTTCATCAGAAAGTGTTACCTTCAGTTTGATTTTTCTAAATGTTGTGTTAAAATATGATTTCTCTTGATTTCTGAGTTTGGGGCAACCCCTTACGTTCTGCCCTGTGTGCCCTGGGCAGTCGACTATAGTGGCCAGGCCGGTGGGCAGAGCCTGGGCGAGGGGTCCTGAGAGCCATGTCCCAGCCCGGCCACCCAGCCGGAGGATCTCTGATGCCGGCCTTGCTGGTGTGAGTGCGCAGCACCACGGAGACGCGCAGGAGGGTCTGGAGTCACTGGGTCCCCGTGTTCTCACCACAGCCAAAAGAGGACTTCAGGCGGATTGGGCAGCTGGTGGGCATGCTGGGGATTTTGTGCCAGGACCCAGACAGGGCCACCCAGCACTCCGGCCTGGAAGGAATGGGCCACCTCTACCAGCTCCTGAGACGCCAGAGAGGTGAGCCTCCGAGGGCCACACAATGTGACCCACTGCCACCCCAACCACGGCCTCGGCCGAGACCACGCCCACACTCCTGAACGCACCCCACCCCAGATCTGCCCCGAAACCCACCTCTAACCCCAACCACAGCCCTGGGATGTCCCCCATCCCAGGCCCACTGAGACTCCCGTCCCCGGATGGGCACAGGCCTGACCTTGACCTCCAGGGATGCTGTCCTGACCCCTCCTGTCCCCTCCTAGACCCCAAGCCCACCTTTGCCCGGCCCTCACCCTGGCCCACTCCCACCCCCGGCCAGCGAGGAAAACTCTGCAGGCGGAAGTGCAGACCCCTGAGCAGCTTTCTCAGGCCCACGGGGATGGGGCTCCCATCTGGAGCAGCAGAGACCAGGAGACAGCCTCCCCCGCCCCTCAGGAGATGGCGTTCCCGAAGGATGGCATCCTCCAGCTTGGCAGCTCCCAAGTCATCAAGGTCAAAGCCCTTAGAAGGGTGGCAGGCCCAGGTGGGGAGGTGTGGCCACGCTCTGCTCTAACCCCTGCCGCCGTCCCCTCTGGCAGGGTTTCCAGCTGTTGGTGTGGCCTGGCTGGCCCCAGGGGGTCGGAGCCTGGGCCAGCTTTGGTGATTAACTTAGAGTGTTTGGAGGAGTCCCTGGCCCTTGGCCTGGGACTGGGGAGTTGGGGGAAGGGGGATGGGAGGGAGGGGCCAGGGACAGACCCTGAGGTGGCGGCTGGGGCTTGAGTCCCAGCCCTGTCCCTCCTGGCTGCGTGACCCGACAGGCCCCTGCTCCTCTCTGAGCCTCTGTCTTCCTCTGTAAGATGGGTCGAATGGTGCTGTGAACCCCTGGCTGGCACGAGCACCAGTAAAGTGGTGTTTTCAGGACGCTCCATGGCAGGTGTTCTGAGACACCACCGTACAACGTCCTGCCCTTTGAGTCTGCATTTTTGCGGGATGAGAACTCTCCAGAAATACCCCCAGGGTGCCTCATGCCTCGTTTTCCCAGGAGAAAACCTCTGAAAGCCAGGCCCGCCTCCTGTGAGGGCAGACCGGGGCTTCTCTTGCACTGTCATCTGGTCTACCTCAGCCAGCACCTCCTCAGTCTGCCACCAGGGGGAGTGCAGGAGTTCCCCAATGTCCCTCCCATCACCCCAGTGAGATCCCGTAACTTTGTGACATCCTGTGCCTAATGTGACTTGTATTCTCCTCTGAACTCAAGCGAGGCTGGGGCCCAGAGTGTGGGCTGGACGCTGGTGTGGGCTGGACGAGCCGTGTTTCGTGGAGCCTCGTGTTCTGAGCGGTCAGTTCACGATGGCTCTGACACGGTGACTTTGTCGTGCAGTCTTGGTGTTGAGCACGTGGCTAATGAAGACCCCTGTGCATGGTAGGCTGGTCAGTCTCCCTGATAGAACTCGAGCCCTCCAGGCCAGAAGCAGGGTCCTGCCAGGGCCCGGTGCAGGGCCTTGTGGTTGGGCCAGTCTTTGATGAACACCCATCAAGTTAAACCAGATTGAACCAGATGAGGAAGCACTGGTTGCACACAGCTAATCAGAGCCCCAGCGGGTTCTGCGTCTAGTCCTGGCTGACACCAGGGTTCTCTGCAACGCAGTGAGCCGTCAGTGTTGCAGTCGACTAGAGGTTGAGCATGGAACATCCAAAGCCCCGGGGCCAATACATCAAGTCTCCAGTCCGAGAATGGGTAAGCCTAGCTTGACTTCGGCTTATGCCGAAGAACCTGGGCTGGGGGCAGAGGTGGGGCAGGGCAGGAGGGTTCCCTGGCTACCAGCTCTGAGGGAGCCAGGGGTGAAAAGGCCCCAGGGCTTTAGATTTTCTGTACTAAACACTCAGGCTCTCAGATAGACTAGTAGGTCTCCTGGGTCCTGCCCTGTCCCAGCACACAGAGAGTGGGCGTTCAGCTCTGGCTCTCTCTCCTGGGACAAGACACAGTGACAGACGGGAGCACAAAGAGGAGAGAGGATGGGGGGGTCTGCTGATCAAGGGATGGTGGATCTGGGAAAGTTTGGAATGGAGAACTGACCTGGAATCTGTTCCTAGGTCTGTCCTTGGTCCTCTGTGATCTTGGACACACCACACCTTCATCACCACAATCACCACCGTCACCTCCACCACCACCACCACCATCACCACCACCGCCATCATCACTGCCATCACCATCACCACTACCACCACCACCATCACCACCACCGCCATCACCACCACCATTATCAACCACCACCACCGCCATCACCATGGATCACCATCATCACCACCACTACCACCATCATCACCGCCATCACCACCACCATCACCATCACTGCCATCACCATCACCACCACCACCACCATTATCAACCACCATCACCACCACCACCATGGATCACCATCACCACCACCACTACCACCATCATCACCGCCATCATCACTGCCATCACCATCACCACCACCACCACCACCATCTCCAACACCATCACCACCACCGCCATCACCATCACCACTACCACCACCACCATCACCACCACCACCATCACCATCACCATTATCAACCACCACCACCGCCATCACCATGGATCACCATCATCATCACCACTACCACCATCATCACCGCCATCACCACCACCATCACCATCACTGCCATCACCATCACCACCACCACCACCATTATCAACCACCATCACCACCATCACCATGGATCACCATCATCACCACCACTACCACCATCATCACCGCCATCACCATCACAACCATCACCACTGCCATCACCATCTCTATGATTACTGCCATCTCCGTTCCACATTTATTCATGTCCTGGGTTAAAGTAAAACATCTCCTAGGTATTTACCAATCTTGAGATTGCAGTATTCTGGGATTCTGAGATTCTAACCACCATTCCAAGTTGCATCTCTTCACAAACATTCTCAGTACTAGAACTTTAACCAAAATTCAACATTTCAGAAAACAATTTTAAATGTAATCTTCTAACAAATGTTCTAACCAGATTTATAATAGCTTAATATTCTTTTTTTAAAAAAAAGATATTATTCATTTATTTGACAGAGAGAGAGATCACAAGCAGGCAGAGAGGCAGGCAGAGAGAGAGGGGGAAGCACGCTCCCCGCTGATCAGAGAGCCCGACGCAGGGCTCGATCCCAGGACCCTGAGATCATGACCTGAGCCAAAGGCAGAGGCTTTAACCCACTGAGCCACCCGGGTGCCCCTTAGTATTCTTTTTTGAAAGTTGTTATGAACTACAAATATTCCACAAAAATCACTTTGAACATTCTAACCAACAACTAATCCTAATATTCTCACATTTTACCAAAATTTTAGAATAATTATTCTAATAAATATTCAAATATTTAATACTTATTTTTCTATCTAATATAAGTATAAACATCCTTACAGACTTTCAAATAGCTAAACAAATATCCTAACATGCAAAGAAACACGTTACCACCCTTAACATCCTTGCAGACCTTATATTTTTCTATCAGGCCCCCGTCTCCAGCCTTCTGTCTTCCTCTAATTATCAGATGCTCCAAGTCAGAGCCTTCCGATAGAACTTTCTAGGAGGATGGAAGAGTCTCTATCTGTACTACGAAGGTAGCCATTGGCTACATGTGGCTACTGGGTACTTGTAATGTGGCTAGTGCTACTGAGGAACTGAGATTTTAAATTATACTTAATCACATTTATGTTTAAGAAGCTACACGTGGCTGGTGGCTACCATAGTGGACAAGAATGCTCTAAGTCTTTCCTGAAGGTTCCGTCTGGGCAGCTCCAGGCTGGCCCAGCCCTTGCTCTCAGAGATTGTGGTCAGTGGCTATGGAGCAGGGGTCCCACCCACCAAGTTGCATTTCCCCAAGCCCCTCTTAATTCCCCTGAATGGCTCACGATCTGGACTTAGAGCTGCTCCTGGGAGAACACGGGCAGAGAGCAGTTGGGCTCGGGGAGGCCCTACCATGGGACAGGAGCCTGGGTTCTGGACCCAGCCTCTGCTTTGGTGAGGGTGCCCGTCCTTCTCTCTGGGTCTGGGGGTTGTTGGTCCGGGTGACCTTGAAGACCCTTCCCAGCTCTGAAGCTCAGTTGCTCTTGATTGACCCTCCTTGCTGTAAGGAGGACTAGGGCCTGGCATGGGGAGCACCCACCCGGGCAGAGGCTAACAGATGAGGAAGCCCACGAGGTGAGGACAAGGCAGAAGAGGGGAGAAAAGGAGGCTGGCCAGGCCATGCAGGTCCCAGGACAAGCACTGGGGTCTGAGTGAGGAAGGGACCTGGGCCTTAGCCCCACGCTGGGCATCACGCTCTCCCTTCCTGAGCCTGGGCTATGGTTGGCTCAGAGAGATGTGCAGTCAGCCAACCTGCAAAATGGGTACACGTATGCGGGTTCCAGGGGAGAGGGGCTCAGGAGTCTGGACATGCTCAGAGACCCGAGCAGCCGAAAGCCAAGGAGAAGGGAAAAGACACGGCAAGAGGCGCAGACATCTGGGCACATGTGACTCACAGTGACGGCTGCCCCTCCACCGCTCTTACAGGGGGTCATGGAGCATCTCACGATGGCGGAGCTGACCGACCTCATCTGGACAGCCATCGAAGGCCTGGGCTCCCCCAGCCCCTTCCGCGTTCAGGCAGCCGCTGACGTGCTGCTCACCACCATCAGGGAGCACGGGGCCAACCTGGAGACCGTGAGGGGCTGGGGCACCCGCTGAGGGTGGAACAGGACAGGTCTGGGGGCAGAGGGACAGATGGCCAGCAGTCGGCTCCCTGGGGCTCGGGCCTGACGCAGGAGACAGAGACCCACCCTGACAAGTCCCGCTGAATGGACGGATGGATGGATGGCCCCAGCAGGGGGTCTGCAGGGTCCTGGGGCCTGCGTGCATGGTTGCAGCTGCTGTTCCAGGCTCTGCAGTCGGACGTGGGGGAGGAGGAGGCACAGACCGTCCCAGAAGTTCTCAGTCTGACGGAAGGGCCAGACGCAGAGAAGGACTGGACAGCATAGGAAATGCGAAGACCACGAAGTGCCCCCGGTGGGGTGAGGGTGCCCCCCAGAAACAGGATGATGGATGCCGAGTCCTGCAGATAAGGAAGCCCCAGGTGGGGCACAGTGGGCCCGGGCAGCGAGAGAGACCGGAAGTGGACGGGGAGGGCCTCCCAGGCCCCCAGGACCGCGTGTGCCCACCTGCTGGGCTCGGGAGATGTCGAGGGGGGTGTGGCCGAGCCTCCCAGGGCCTGGGCAGTGTTTGGACGGAGCCCGAGGGCCTCACAGGCCAGGCGAGAGGTGGTGGGGCCTATCTCCCCTGGGCCTGGGACTCCCTGGGACTCCGGGCCAGAGAAGTGCCTCCCTCAGACTTCCGGGGCGGGGCCTGGCCTCCCCTCTCAGACCAGCCCTCTCCCCCGCACTCTGTCTCCCTCACAGGTCGCCAACCTGGGCCGGGCCATACACTTGCAGCTGTCCTCCGTCCGCATCCCCCAGGCCAAGGAAAACGCCCTGCACGCCATCACCCTGCTAGCCCGGAACCACACGCCGGAGCTGGTGGCCACCTTCCTGGACTTCTCCATACCCCTGGACAGGTGCCTGGACCCACCCTCCCCACTGCTCCCACGGCCCACCCTCCAGCCTTCCCCAGGCAGGGGGCAGGGCTTCCACCTCTGCCCTCCTGCCTGTCCCCTGGCGTCCCCGGGACAGGGGAGGGTCTGGGCACAGGGAGGGAGCCCACGTCCCCATCATTGCCCATCTCCTGAGGCAGGTTCTGGTGGGGAGCTGCTCACCATCCATTCTTCCCGTCCCAGCCTCACTCCCGTCGCCTCATGGGGAGAGTGCCTGCGACCCGAGGTGCGCTGGGCAAGACCCCAGCCAACACCAAAGTCTTGCGATCCTTCCTGATCCTCCAAGGACCTCTCCTCCCTCCCCTGCCTCCCTCCAGTGGTCCTTTTGGGCGGGGCCAGCTTTCTCAGGAAGCCCTCAGACCCCCAAGTCTGGAGATGGGCTAGGGTCCTCTTCCTCCCCAGAATCCCAACTCTGAACCCCAAGTGTCTAATCTCTATCGCCAGCTACGTACCCACCAGGCACTTGTGTTCCGTCATCCCTGGGTCCTTGCAGGTGTCCCTCCTGATCACCGACCCCATCTCACTCACTCCCCGTGTCCGGATCTTGGGGCTTTCTCTCAGCCCGACTTCTCAATGCCTGGATCTCCTCTCTCCCAGCAATCCTGTCCTCCGTCCTGCCTCAGCTGCTCACTGCCACGGTCACCCTCTTGGCTGGGGCACCTCCAATCTGGGGCATCTCTCTCTACCCCCACCACCCACCTCACAGCCCACCTCCTCCAGCACCCCCTGGGCTCTGCCCGCCACGGCCTCCAGTCCGCTATCCACCCCCCTCCTCACCCCCCTCCTTTCCAGCACTAGTTACTTACTGGACATACCCCAAGCCCCTTGTCCCCTCTGTCACGCTCAGTCAGCAAAACCTCCCTCAGTTAAAGCTCCCCACTTTGAATTCCCAGCCCCACACCTCCTGCCTCCACACTGCCCCTTCCTTCTGCCGCCAACCTCGCTCCCATTCTACTGAGAAATCAGAAGCCCCCAGAAGAGAACTCCCACGAGCTCCTAGCACCCGACACTCGTTTCCAGAAAGATTTCTGATTTCCGTGTGGGAGGGCCCTTTTGTTTCTGTAATTTCTAGGGTTTGGGGGGGGGCGTTTTTTGGCACTGGGATCGGAGAATGCCACTGTAATGTTTCTGCCTTCCGGGATTTGCCGACCTTTTGAACAACTGTCGTGAAGTTTCTACCGGCGCTTGAGAAGAAACCATGTCTCCTTCATCGGGTGAGGAGTCCGACGTGTACACCCACAGGTGTTTCTGCGGGACTGCGATGTTCCCCGGTTTCGCTGACGTCCACTCTCTCCTGTCTCGTACTGAGAGGGCCACACTGAGGTCATTACTCACGCATCCTGTCCAGCAACCCTTCCGTGCCCTGCGGGTTTTACATCCTACATGGTTGTCTTTCTGTGTCTTTCTGCACACATACGCCTTCCTCAGGATCGCGGCTTCCAGCACGGAGAAGAGCCCCGCCCTGTCACGTTTCTTGCCCCGCGGGCTCGAGTTCCACCTTGTCTGTTATCAGGACACGAGAAGCACCTCTGCTTTCTTCGTTCTCCCCTCCTGCCCGGCGTCTGTCGTCTCACGCCCAGCATAGAGCTGGCTGTGACGTATGATCCGAACCACTAGTCCATTTCTTCTAGTACGTGATCAAACCCTTCCTTCCCACCCGCTGACACAACAGGGGTGCGGTGTCCCCGCTCTGTCCAATATCCCACAGTCGTGTACCTGTTGTTGGTGTGTCTGTCGTTTCCTTTTCTGTGGGGTGTGTATTCTTTGACCCTTCACGTCCTTAATTAAAGAAGATATGTATTTTTGCAGTGGTCGCTACACTAGTGCTCCTGACCGATCTGAATGCCTTCGGTCCCTTGTTTCGTCGTCTAAGCTTCCCCCGTGTATCGTCTGCGGGCGGCTTCTAGTCCTCTCCGTGCTGGACCGGCCCCACCTCCGACAGACGGTCCTGAGGGCTCCCGTGTGCCTGAAGGACAACTCGGCTGGGCATAAAATCCTTGGTTCACACTTCCTTTTATTGAGTATTTTTCAAATGCTGCTCAACTGTCGCCTTGCTTTGTTATTGAAAAGTCTACTGATTATGATTTTTTTTTTTTTGCCTTTGTCAAGACATCCGCCTTTGTAAGAGGTCTTTCTGCCTGGACACCGTGGAGGGTGTTTGCTCACCTCTGAAAGTGAACGATTTTGTGAAGAGAGGTCTCAGAGGTGATCATTCTGTGTTCATTCTCCCAGGGAGCTGGTAGGTCCTTCGAATGTGTAGATTGAGGCCTTTTGTTGTTGTTGTTTCTGGAACATTCTCTAAGTGGTAGCTTGAAACATTCGCTCTGTTCTCCTGATGCACTTGTCCTTCCAAGCTGCTCGTAATCCCAGGGCTATTCCCGCTCATCCACAGTCTCCAGTACTTTCTCTCTGATCTTTTCACGCCTTTTGTGGCCGGCTTTCTGCTTTTCAAACTCAATTCTCCTTAGCTGACTTCTTATCATCTCTCTTGGGCATCTTGCATTTTTTCCACTTCTGAGATAATTTTGTCCTTTCTTCTACCTCTTTCCTGAACTCAGTCAACCCTCTTTTCCTTTCTTTACTGAGGTTTGGTTATTTTTTTTTTCTTTCTTTCTTGACATTATAACTCCAGGTGGCTGTTCCTATCTCCAAGTGCTCGCTGGAGGCTGAGGAGTGCCGTGTGCATAGTGGCTGCTTGGGAGAGGAACCGTTCCTTTTTGATTGTGTGCCGATTATTTCTATTTTCTAATGTTTTGTTTTGTTTTGCAATAGCTCAGTGGATCTGTTACTTTTTGTTCTTATCCAACACTGTTGGAGTGTTTTATAGGATTTCAAGTTCAATGGCACCCTCTTCTGTTCGTGGAGCAAAGTCTAGAGGATTTAGTAGACTCTTTGTCTTGGTGGCAGGTGGAAAGGTCATGTGTCCTCCAGTTGGGGACTGGTTTTTTTGGAGGTTTTTGGTTCTTTTTTCTCTTGCAGGGTCTTCCATTTACCTCTTCCACATTGTTCCTGTCACCACCCACTCTCCAAAGGCACCTGGTCTTTTTCCCCTATTTTTCTCCCCAGAGCTGTGCATCTTGGAGGCTGCGCTTCCCATCAGACCAGCTCTGCCAGCCCCTTTCCTGTGGTCAGTGCTCTTTGTTGCTCTTTCTTCCCTCTTGTCGGACTGGGGATGGACTTCGTCTTCCTGGAGGTGAGTGGGTTCGACTCTGAGCCCTACCTCTGGCTTCCCTCCCCTGTGTCCTGCAGTCTTCTCTACCTCATCAGCCCCAGAGCCCCGGGCGTGCAGCAATGGGTGTTTCTCTTGTTTGCTTACAGTGATGTGGAATTCGGGTATCCTCTGAGGCCACAGTCTCTGTGCGATTTTACTTTCCCTCCCTCTTGCTCCATGTGGTTTTTCAAGGAACTTGAAGGGTAAGGACCCTGGAGGCCAACTTCTCTTCGGCTACCCCAAAGTCTATAGTTCACCCTCATCTGCATTGCAATTAATACCTTATTTCCTCCATCCTAAGAAGCCCATTTTTCCTAGATGGGAATGCATTTTACATTGAGGGTGTCTTACCCCTGGATTTATGTGGGCTTCTTGGTCGCCCGGGCACACCATCGGCCTGGGACCACATCAGATTTAAGTCTGTGTCTGAGGGTTTCTTTGAGCCGTGCTGGTGGTGTGAATTCAGACCCCAAATCAGGTTTTATGATTCGGACTCTGGGGAGCAGCTCCTCCTTCCACCCAGGCTCCGACGGAGCCTGGCAATCTTCCTGGCTGTTTCCTTCTGCAGACAGGTACACTGGTTTTTATCATCCTTACATGCAACCAGTGGCCCTTGGGGTCCACCTCTGTGATGGGGTAGACTTCCACCTGGAATAATATTTCTTTCTTAGGAGCACCTGAAGCTTCTTAGAAAGCATTAGAAGCATTCTTAGAAATGGCGTGGCATGCCCTAACACTATGAACAGAACTGCTAGTAGGTACCCTGCCAGTGTTCTTCTGTCATGTGGCCCCTGAACAATATGTTTATGATTCGTTCCAATATGTTACCTATAGTTGGAGTTCATGCATTTTTGTGGTCGTTTAGTGTCTCATGAATGCCGACCACCCTTTCTGCCACACATTTGGGTTGTGCCCTGCTTGGGTCTGTGACTAGCGCACCCGACTTGCTCCCACGCTCCCCCATGTGCATCCGGGGGTGTGTTCAGGACACAAACGTCCGCCCTGTAAAGTCCTGCGAGGACTGAACTTTAACAGACCCGTCGGATCGTTTTCCAAAGGGCTCGCGTCACCTCATGCTCCCGCCGGGGATGTTTATGAGAGATCTTGTTGCTCCGCATTTCATCCACACTTGACCCCGACTTTCTAACCACTCATCCAAATGTCAGCCCACCTGGTGGACGAATCACATCGTGATGTTCATTTGCACATTCCTAATGAAGTCGCGGCGCTGAACGCTGGGCCATTGGAGTACCGTCTTTGCTGTTCTGTCGGTCGAGGACCCGACCCGTCCTTCTACTTGGATGTCCCTCTTTTTCTTACCCACTCCCAGGAGCCCTTCACAGAATCTGGACACAGGGCCTTTGTGGGTTGCGTGAAAAGCCTCTCCTGGCACTCTGCAGCTTGTCTTTTCTCTCCCCGAATCGGCGTTTTGATGGAAAGGAATGCAGGTTCAGTCCTTCCCACGCAGGATCTGACCAAAGCTCTAGTGATTGCCTTTCAAACTCGGGTCTGCGGCGGCCGGGTGAGCCAGGTAGGTGCGCACGCGAGGTCGGGTTCCTGTTCCGTGCAGCGGCCGGCATCCGTCAGTGACAAGCCCACCCTGTGCCCGCAGCTCGGGTGCTACCAGCCTGCCGGCGCTACCGGGTACCGGCCAAGGGCCCGCGGACGGGGCTCCGTGTCTGGGCTCAGCAGCACTCCGCTCGCCTGGCCGCCTGCTGACTCCCGAGGTCCTAATTCCCGTAGCATCACATAGGTTCTCCATCCCTGACCCAGACGGCCTCCCCGCTCCTTCTCCCTCACACCTGCCCGGCAGCGCTCAGCCCCGCGCATCTCGCCTTTCTCCACGGCCTTACACTCGGTGTGCCAACTTGTCTTTCTTTTTCTCCCGTGTTTCTCTTCTCCCCTGTGAGGATGACTTCGTTGGATCGGTGGGCCAGCCCCCAGCTGCCCACCGCCGGCGTAGGCACAACCCCCGGTGTGTCGCGCTGCCTCCTTTCAGTAACTGAGGCCGCCCGCACGAGAGCTGGGATCTTGGTCACGCCCTCCAGCTGAGGACAGGGCTAAGCGCCACGGGTCCCCAGCACCCCCCCTCACCCTCCGCCCTGCTCATCAACCTCTTCATTTCTTTTTCATTTTATGGCAGCTAAACACATTCCTAAAAATACGTTCTCGTAGTTTTCGCTATTGTGTTGAAGAGTTTGGGGTTGCCTAACGTCTTTGGAGACTTCTTTCCCCAGCCTGATATTAACCCAGACCACAAGATGCAGGCTGTCTGTCGTCGCTTAAATCTAACAGCACCGCTTTGCTTTCCTTCGTAAGGTGGCAAGTGTCTCTTCCCAGCCCTTTTTTCTTTTTTTTTCTTTTTCGGAGCAGTTGTGGTTCATAGAAGAATTCAGTAGGACCTCCCCGTCCCGCCGGTGTCCCCCCACCCCGCTAGCGTCCTGCGTGGGGCGCCAGTTCTGACGTGGCACCATCAATGAAGGCTCGCGGCTAGGCGGGGCTCGTCCCGGCGCCGTCCGGCCGGCCTGAGGGCTTGGACAGTGTGCGGTCTGTCCACCACTCGCGTGTCCTCCGGAGTAACGTCACTGCCCGAAAACCCTTCTGCCCTCCCGACCCCTCGCGGCCACTGATCTTCTACCTGCCTCCGTGCTTTTGCCTTTTCCAGAATGTCCTGGACTTGGAAACCTACAGTATGGAGCCCCTCCCACCGGCTCCTAGTCCTCAGCGATAAGCATTTCGGGTTCCTCCATGTCCTTCCCTGGCCCCCCTCCCACCTCCCCGGCCACCCCGGCTCCGCCTCCTGCCCTCCTTTCTCCTGATCTCTCAGCACGGGGCTCAGGCCCCAGAGCTCCCCTCACTTACACTCACCTCCCTGGTGGCCGCATCCATTCCCATGGTGCTAAGTATCCCCTGTACAGACGCCCCTCTCCCGTGAGTGTTCACCCCTACCCGATGGCAGCATGTGGATATCCGGGAGGCATTCCGCACCAGACACACCTGGACCCCGCCGCTGGCCGTTCCCGGAAGCCTATCCTCTTGGGGGCTTCCCCTTGCTGATGCCATCCACCTGGCTTCTCAAGCCAGAGCTCTCGGGCCACCTGGACTGTCCCCTGCGCACCCAGACCATCCTCAGGGATTCCCACCGCTCGCCACCCCCTCCCCATCCCCTCCAGCCCATCAGGACATCTCCGGCTCGCACAGAGTCCCTGCAGCCAGAATGAAGCTTTAGAGATAAGTCGGACCGTGTCTCTCTTCTGCTGCAGACTGTCCGGTGGCCCCACGTCATTCAAAGTCAAGGCAAAACCTTTACAGTAGCCCACAAGGTCGTGGCCTGGCCCCACGCACTTGCTGTCCTCCTCTGCCAGCCCCACTCTCTCCACTCCATCCCTGGCCCTTCTTGCTGGCCCTGAGCATGCCAAGGTTGGCTGTGTCGGGGCCGGAAGGTCGTCCCCCACCCCGAGCGGCGTGGCGCCCCACTTACTTCCTCAGATCTTTGCCCGTGTCCCTTCTCGGTGAAGGCTTCCCAGCTGTCCCACAAAAACCTGACCACAGCCCAGAAGCGCCCTCCTGCCATCCCCCTTCCATCCCCCATCCCCTCCCCTCCCCTCCCCTGCTTTATCCACTTAGTCCCACGCACCCTTGTTTCCTGGCTGAGCTGAGCCTTAGGGTTCACTCCCACACAGACAAGGACTTTACCGGTTCTGTCACTGCTTGTTCCCGACTTGGTTGCCCACATGTGACAGGGCTCAGCACCCACATGCCGGCAGAGCAAAGGAGAAGCCCGGGCCCCTGGGCACCCTTGCCCCTGGAAAAGCATGTCCCCTAATCTCGACGCGGGCTTTGCCCCCGGAGACCTATCTGCTGTCGCACAGCCGTGAGGCACAGCAGGACTCAGGCCCGGGGCCTCGCCACAACAGAGGCCCCACTCTACAGTCGCATAGTCCTCGAAACAGCTGTGCCCACCCGGCCCAGGGTCTGTCTAAAGCTGGGGCTTATCCAGGCCCCCACGGTTGCCTCCCAGTCTCCACCCCTGCCCTTCCAGCCCCTTCCACCCAGCACTCAGCCCCAAAGACCACCACCTAGCACAGAAATCAGAGGGCCATCAGGGTCACTGACGTCTCGGGAGCCCCAAAGCCCCCGCCTCCCCAGGACTCACAGGCCCCTGTCGGTGGGCCAAGAGGAAAGGCCTCAGGACTGGGCAGTCCTGGTCTCCAGCCCCAGCTCACCGGTCACAAAGGAGGGCCCAATCAGTCCTCAGTTTCCCCATCTTCAAAATGGGCTCAAGGACACTGTAAAGCTCTGTGCGCACCAGCGATGGCCCCGGCGTGGGCGCGGGAGCTGGAGCCCAGGGAAGCCAGGCCAGGAGGAGGCAGCGAGGGCAGGCCTCCAGGTAGACGTGCTGAAGGCTGAGGTGGCGCAGGCCCGGCAGACGCGGCAGACGTGAAGGCCCAGAGGAGAGGAGGACAGAGAGCAAGCGTCAACCGCATGGGTCCTGTCCGTACTTAGGAGCCATTGAGGGTGACAGAGTCTAGAGCTGGGGTACAGGGAGCCTGGAGGACAGACCCTGGAAGTGGGGAGACCCAGGCGCCTGGGCCAGGGCGGCTGGCCCGCCGTCTGCCCCCTGCCCCACGGGCACACACACTCCTGTCCCTGCCGCCCACTCTCCCCTCCAGTGCCCTCCTCCCCTCCAGGGGCTCCCCGCGGCCAGGGTCCGATGCGGGGTCCGGCCCAGCCTCCTCCCTTGGCCCCTGAGGCCCTGGAGGTCTGCGGGGGCGGCTGAGCGTGGGCAGGGCTGCGCTCATGACCCACCTTCGCCCGCAGCCACGCCTCCTGCTTGTGGAGGGCCCTGGGGGCCGAGCAGCCCGTGAGCCACCTGGTGCTGGCCAGGCTGCTGGCCTGGCTGCGGGAGCGGCCGCCGCCCAAGGACCAGCCCTGCCTGCGCTCGCTCGCTGTGAGTGCCCAACCCCGTTTTCCCCGGGCTGAGTCACACCCCAGCCCAAAAGCCCCCCCAGAGCCCCTCCCCATCCGGAGCCCCGCAGACACGCTGCTGCCCGAGCAAAGGCGCGTGATGCTGGTACTGTGGAAGCAGAGGGCAGCCCCACCCCGTCTCTGTGCCCGGCCCTCGGCCCGCCCCCGAGCACCCCGGACCCTGACCTGCCCTTGTCACGACGGCCCAGTGCTGCCCCCGCCAGGAACGGTCTGGTCCGCACGCTCCGACGGGCGCAGGAAGCCTCGGGGCTGCTGTCCCTTAGCTCAGCCTTCCGGGGCCGTTTGTCCCCCCGGATGTCAGACATCAGAGACCTCTGCGTGGACGTCCCACGGGGAGCACAGACGCGCACCGCCTTGTGGCCGGGGTTACCAAGCGGGGACTGGGCACCAGCAGCGCGGGGCGGTGCCCCGGACCGGCTGGGAGGAGCACACAGGCCCTCCTGTGGGTCCGGGGAGGGAGCCGAGAGGGCCAAGGCCCCCGGAGGGACATCTCAGAGATACGGCCCTGGTCCTGGAGGCTGCGCAGGAGGGGGAGGCCGGTCAGACGTGCCCCTGCTCCCGACAGGCCGTGAACACGCTGCACGAGCTGCAGTTTGCCCGAGAGTTCAAGAAGGCGGTACAGGAGGCCTACCCCGAGCTGCTCCTGGCCCTCCTCACCCAGATGCACTACATCTTGGAGCTGAACCTGCCGGAGAAGCCCCGGCCCGGCCAGCAGGCCGCGGACACAGCCACGCCCGGCCCGCGGAGGTAAGGACGCTCGCAGGCTCCAGCCCCAGGGCCTGGGCCAAGACGGGGAGGAGCCTCCTAGGACTGCGAGCAGCCACGCACCTGTGGTCTCAGCTCTGGGGGCTCGAGCCCAAGTGCAAGGTCAGTGGGGCCGTGCTCCCTCTGTAGGGGAGGGCACTCCCGGCCTCTTCCTCTGCCGGCGCGCCCCGGCCTGCAGACGTCGGCTCCCCATTCAGCCTCCCTCCTCACCGGCCATCCTCCCCTGCGTGTCTCCATCCCGGTTTCCCTTTCCTGCGGGGACACCGGTTACACTGGCTTCAGCGCCACAGTCCTGACCTCATCCTAACTCGACTCCAGCTGCAAAGACCCTGTCTCCAAATAAGGTCCCATTCACAGGTATGGGCAGGGTTTAGGACTTGGATAGAGTTTTGGGGAGGACACGATGCAAAGCCCGAACGGCCTCGTGGCCGGTGCAGCCATCAGCACGGAGGGACACAGGGCAGGCGTGGGGCCTGCTTCCACACTCCCCGAGGGTCGCTTGGGAGCAGAAACCTGCTTGCATGTGCGGACTTCATGGGACAGCACTTGCCAGCCTCCCTGAGCGCGGTCCTTGCAGGAATTCTATGAAATGAATGTTGTCTCCCCATTGTGCACATAAGGAAACCCAGGCCCAGAGAAGATCAGAGGCTTTCCCTGAGACACACAGCACGCCCATGAGCTGCGAAGCTAGAGTCTGTGGGATGGCAGGGCGTCCCCCTGGCCACTGCCAAGCCCCTCCCGGGTCCCCTCGTGCTTGGCTCTGACCCTGGTGCATTTTTGCTCTGATGTGACCGTTGCGGCCTCTGCCCACCCCTGCCCCATGCCGTGCAGCGTGGACGGGACCCCGTAGGAGGGCTGTACTCGGCCGCCGTTCCAGCCGGCCGCCTTGCCCTCCCTCCACGCCAGCTCACATGGTGAGAAACTCAACAAGCTAGTCTTTAAAAACCACTGGGGCCGACTCTTTTCATGTGTTTGTATTATGATGTGCTTCACGAAATTTGTCAGTTGTACCAGCTCTCCCCAAGGCGCGTCACTGGGAAAAAAATGTCACTTCTTCGCATATTGCTTCTGAATTCCAATGTGCGTAAATTTCCTTTTTTATTCAGCTCAACCGTGCAAGAGGCATGAATCTTCCCTAATAAGCTAATAAAACGTTCTCCCCCCAGAACGTGGGAAGGAGGGCTAGGAGGGCGCCGCGGTGAACCATCTGCTCCCCACAGCCCCCCGCCTGCCCGCAGGGGCCCAGCCTCCCTGCTCTTCCTCCCCCCGCCTCCCCCCACCCCCAGCCCTCTCGCCTGCCCTCCATGCTGCAGCCCATTCATAATATGTCCATGGCCCCATGCCTCCCCTGCCCCTCCCCACTTAGTTCAGAGGGAGCCACGTCCTTTCAGTGGCCCAGAGGCCCCTCTCCCTCCTGCTCTCTGTGCCTCCAGGACCTCATTTCCCGCCACACACCCCTCGCTCACATGTCTGCTCCAGGCTCAGAGGTCTCCCTGCTGTTCCTTAGACCCAGCATGCCCCTGCCCAGGACCTTTGCACTTCCTGCTTTCTCTTCCTCCCTCTTCCCCCAGATAGTCTCACCTCCTATGAGTCCCTCCGAGCACCTGCTCTAACCGGTGGTCCTACTCCCAGTCCACGTTCCCTTCCCGAGGACAGCACTGCCTAAACACGGTTACCTGTTACCTGCATTCAGTGGAATGGGAACTCCCCGGGAGCACAGTGTCCATCTGTCTTACTGGGTCCAGAGAGAGCATGGGTGTCTGTCCGTCCAACTCACTGGGTCCCATAGAGAGCACAGGTGTCCGTCCGTCCGTCTCACTGGCTCCGTAGAGAGCACAGGTGACCGTCCGTCCGTCTAACTGGGTCCATAGAGAGCACAGGTGTCCGTCCGTCCATCTACTGGGTCCCATAGAGAGCACGGGTGTCCGTCCGTCCAACTCACTGGGTCCCATAGAGAGCACAGGTGTCCGTCCGTCCGTCTCACTGGCTCCATAGAGAGCACAGGTGACCGTCCGTCCGTCTAACTGGGTCCATAGAGAGCACGGGTGTCCATCCGTCCATCTCACTGGGTCCCCATAGAGAGCTCAGGGGTCCGTCCGTCCATCTCACTGGGTCCCATAGAGAGCACAGGTGTCCGTCCGTCCGTCTCACTGGCTCCATAGAGAGCTCAAGTGTCCGTCCATCCGTCTCACTGGCTCCGTAGAGAGCACGGGTGTCCGTCTGTCCATCTCACTGGGTCCCATAGAGAGCTCAGGGGTCCATCCGTCCGTCTCACTGGGTCCCATAGAGAGCACAGGTGTCCATCCGTCCGTCTAACTGGGTCCCCATAGAGATCACAGGTATCCGTCCGTCCGTCTCACTGGGTCCATAGAGATCACAGGTGTCCGTCCGTCTGTCTCACTGGCTCCCATAGAGACCACGGGTGTCCGTCCGTCCGTCTCACTGGGTCCCATAGAGAGCACAGGTGTCCATCCTTCCGTCTAACTGGGTCCCCATAGAGATCACAGGTATCTGTCCGTCCGTCTCACTGGCTCCCATAGAGAGCACAGGTGTCCGTCCGTCCGTCTCACTGGGTCCCCATAGAGATCACAGGTATCCGTCCGTCCGTCTCACTGGCTCCCATAGAGAGCACGGGTGTCCGTCCGTCCGTCTCACTGCCTCTCATAGAGAGCACAGGTGTCCGTCCGTCTGTCTCACTGGGTCCCCATAGAGATCACAGGTATCCGTCCGTCCGTCTCGCTCCGCTCCCATAGAGAGCACAGGTGTCCGTCCATCCGTCTCACTTGGTCCCCATAGAGGGCACAGGTGTCCATCCGTCCGTCTCACTGGGTCCATAGAGAGCACGTGTGTCCGTCCGTCCGTCTCACTGGGTCCCCATAGAGAGCACAGGTGTCCGTCCGTCCGTCTCACTGGGTCCATAGAGAGCACACGTGTCCGTCCGTCCGTCTCACTGGGTCCATAGAGAGCACAGGTGTCTGTCTGTCCGTCTCACTGGGTCCATAGAGAGCTCAGGGGTCCGTCTGTCCGTCTCACTGGGTCCCCATAGAGAGCACAGGTGTCCGTCCGTCCATCTCACTGGGTCCATAGAGAGCTCAGGGGTCCGTCCATCCGTCTCACTGGGTCCATAGAGAGCACAGGTGTCCATCCGTCCGTCTCACTGGGTCCCATAGAGAGCACGGGTGTCGGTCTGTCCATCTCACTGGGTCCCCATAGAGAGCACGGGTGTCCGTCCGTCCGTCTCACTGGGTCCATAGAGAGCATGGGTGTCTGTCCGTCCGTCTCACTGGGTCCCCATAGAGAGCACAGGTGTCCGTCTGTCCGTCTCACTGGGTCCCATAGAGAGCACGGGTGTCCGTCCGTCCGTCTCACTGGGTCCCCATAGAGAGCATGGGTGTCCGTCCGTCCGTCTCACTGGGTCCCATAGAGAGCACAGGTGTCCGTCCGTCTGTCTCACTGGCTCCCATAGAGAGCACGGGTGTCCGTCCGTCCATCTCACTGGGTCGGTCCCCATAGAGAGCACAGGTGTCCGTCCGTCC
>CM052798.1:166880436-166960929 GCA_028533885.1 Nasua narica | reverse complement strand
TCCGTCCGTCTCACTGGGTCCATAGAGAGCACAGGTGTCCATCCGTCTGTCTCACTGGGTCCATAGAGATCACAGGTATCCGTCCGTCCGTCTCACTGGGTCTCATAGAGAGCACCAGGTCCGTCCGCCTGTCTCACTGGGTCCCCATAGAGAGCACCGGGTCCATCTGTCCGTCTCACTGGCTCCCATAGAGCACAGGTGTCCGTCCGTCCGTCTCACTGGGTCCATAGAGATCACATGTATCCGTCCGTCCGTCTCACTGGGTCCCATAGAGAGCACCGGGTCCGTCCGTCCGTCTCACTGGGTCCCCATAGAGATCACAGGTATCCGTCCGTCCGTCTCACTGGGTCCCCATAGAGATCACATGTATCCGTCCGTCCGTCTCACTGGGTCCATAGAGAGCACAGGTGTCCGTCCGTCCGTCTCACTGGGTCCCATAGAGAGCACCGGGTCCGTCCGTCCGTCTCACTGGGTCCCCATAGAGATCACAGGTATCCGTCCGTCCGTCTCACTGGGTCCCCATAGAGAGCACCGGTGTCCGTCCGTCTGTCTCACTGGGCACCTCGGGAACCTTCTGCTCCGACGTGCCAGAAAGACATGCTCCGGCATCCCTCGCCCTCTCCCTGCCCCCCGCCCAGCTGCGACCCTCTCTCTGGCGAGTCCTCTCCAGCGAGGAGGGTGGTGGCCCTAGCAACTGTGGGACACAGTCTCTCCCCAGGCGTAGTCCTTTGGCTCCGACACGCCTTTAAGCACATGCTCACCCCTGAACCGATTGACTGGGCCACAGGATGGCATGGTGCTCTCACTGCCCAGCCTGGGCTCCCACACCATCCCTGGAGCGGGGACAAGATCTGGGCCCCACCTGGCCTACAGGGAAACCCAAAGGGTCCCAAAGGAAGGTCAGGCCAACCAACAGCGATGCCAACAAATGCTCTGGGAGGTGGCGAGATTGGCAGCTCCTCCCCAGGACTCAGAGGGCGTCATCACCCACGTGGATCCCTACTGTCCAGGCTCTGGGGCCTGCTGGCTATGGCACCATCTAGGGGGACAAGGCCAAGGAAGGGATCTGGGCCCCCACTGCTGAGAGGCATCCTGTCCTGTGGGTGCTTCTCTCCGTGTGGGGAGGGCCCTGGACACTGAGTGGCGGCCCGGTGAGCTCGAGGCAGGCTGAGACGACTCCTGGAGCTCCAAGGTCCCCGGCATCCTGCAGAGCTGGGCCAGCCTCTGGGACCAGCAAGTGGGGGTCGGGCATGGCACCCTCCGCCATGGGGTGGGGCTGGGAGAGCTCGGCCAGCCCTGCCTGGGCGACCCTCCCCTTCTTTGCATCTCTGACCAACAGAGCCCCTTTCTTTAGAGACAGTGGCTGCTTCAGTCCGTTCTCAGCTCTGCCCGCCGCTAGCCAATGTCCATCCTGCCCCACGAAGGGGCCATTCCTTTAGTTTCTCCATCACAGATCGACTCTCTTTAATCCTCATGGGGTATCTGATCTCTCCTTATTTCAGTCACTCTCTTGGACAGTTTAGAAGTACAACCAACTTCCTTTTTTGCCCTGGCTGCCAGGAAGCTCATATTTAACATTGATTTTCAGTCCCTCCCTAGAATGCCTCGTACTTCCTTTCGGTTTCTCTTCTCCTGATTCCTTGCCCTTTAAACTTAAAGCTTAAAAAATAAATAAATAAAAATAAACCTAAATTTAAATTTAAACATTTTTTTTTAATTTAAAACACTGTTCACAGTCCTGGATTTGGACGCTTGACCAGGAGTCAAGCAATTTGTAATGATATGCTGTCCGGGCCTGGGTCTGAGCTCTGAGACCTAACCTGCTCGGGGAGCACTCCGTACGGTGGGCGGGCCCCTGCCCACATGGCTGTGAGGGTCGGGAGTGTTGGTGGACCGGCAGCCTCTGTCCTGGACCCAACCTGAGGAGTGACCCTGGATAAGCGGCCAACACTCCGGGCCTCGGTGAAGGTGCAGGGTTCGACTGCGTGAGCCCAGCCCCAGGATTGCCGGTTTGCCCAGTTGTTGTGTCACGTCTTGGAGGCCCTGGAATCTGCAGGGAGGTGTGACTCCCCGGGGCGGTGAGCAAGGACTCCCGAGCAGGGAGGGGCCGGCAGGGCGCTCTGTCCCAGCCTCTGTCCTCTCTTACCACCCCGGGGGCCCCGCAGCCCTGCCCAGACCTGCCTCCTCTCCCCACCCACTCGGCCCCCGGCCCCTGGCCTCAGCCATGCCCCCACCCCTGCTCCGTGCTCCCTACAGCTCTTGGAGGAAAGGAGAAGGAGGACTGATGGACGGCTGTCCTCATCAGCATTTGTAGGGGCTGCCATGTCTCCACGGTCAGCACGTCCATACTGACAGGTGCTTGCTGTGCCCCCGACCGCGCTGATCACCAGAGATGGGTCCCTTCGCCTGGGAGCGCGCAGCCCTGTGGAAATGCAGATGGGGTCGGGGGGCACCCCGGTGCTAGACAGACAGATGGCACACCCCGGGGAGGGCCAGAAAGTCACCACCGCCACAAAGGACAACCCGGAGCATGCCCCCGCTGTGTGGTCCCTGAGGACCGAGGTTCCGAGCTGAGACCCGACCGATGTTGAAGTCCTGGCCGGGCAGAGAGCCTAAGGGGGGCAGGAGACACGAGGGAGGGAACAGGAAGGGACAGTGGGGAGCCACGGAGGGCTCTGTGCAGAGGGAGTGGCAGGGTCTGAACAGCACTGGGGATGGGTGGCCAGAGTGGGCAATGTCCAGGCAAGGGGGCCCAGCGCTGGCCCCCTGAGCCTCGCGTGTGCCCAGGGGACTCCTGAGAGGGCATCTGGACTCCAGGCTGGAAAGAGGAAGCCAGGGCCTTCTGCGCGCATGGCATTGCTGCGGAGAGCAGCGGTCGGTGCCCAGCCAGGCTTCACGCACCTGCACCCTCCCCACTCCCCTCAGCTCCCTCCCCACACGCGGTCCAAGCGGCAGACGCAGGGCACAGGAGACCCTCACGCACAGGAGGGCGGTGGGGGTGTAAAAGGGCGCAGCGGCTGCGGAAAATGGGGGCTGTTCCTCGAAACGTCAAACCAGAGTCACCTTGCGCAGTTAGCAGGGGGGGTGGAGGGGGAGGGTGCTCCAGCGTCCCTGGGGAGGGCGTCGCTGGGGTGAGGCTAAGGGGGGCAGCCCCGGAACCCGCATGCCCGGGCCACACTCGAGGGCCTCAGGGGGCAGCTGGTCTGGGGCTGCGTGGGTTTGGGGCCGCATGTGTGTCTGGACATCCTGGCTGGGGGGTGGCTCCAGATTCCAGGGTCCTGCCAGGGGTGCTGATCCACCTGAGGGGGCCCAGGTCGGCCGAACGCAGTCTTCCCAGAGCCCTGGAGTGGTTGCTGGGGCATCTGATGCACCTGGTGGCCTGGGCGCCTGGGGACCAGGAGCTTCCAAGAGTCGACACGGACGGGACAGCGCGCTACTGCACCCTGACGTCCCCTTCTCCCGAAACTGTGGTCACTCTGGCTGAGACCAGTGCCTGGAAAACGCTGCTTCTCAGGGGCCTCTCTTGGGGTGACATTTGGGGTTGACGCCGCCGCCAGGCACATTGACGGCGTGGAACTCCGTCCCTTGACCCTGGGTGGGCTCAGGTCCGCCCCTGGTCCGAGCTGACAGCCTCATCCTGGGCCCTTGTTCACACATCCGGTGAAGGACCCGTCACGCGAGGCCAGGTACACGTGACCTGGCACAAGGTGGCCGGGATGGGGAGACAGGCCACGGAGCGGGGACTCCCTGCTCTCCCGGGGCCTGCGTTCCCGGGCCCTGTCCCCGTGTCCTGCCTGCAGAGCCGGGGCTGCCGGGGCCGAGCTGGTCTTCGCTTCCACTGCCCCGGCCGGGCCATGTGACCCGGACAGGGCCCTCGCGCCTCTGCTAGCTGGCGAGCACACAGTCAGGCCTTGCTTTGTGTCCGGCGTCCTTTCCTGAGCGCACTCGCGCTTGCAGCCAGTGGAGCCCGTGTCCCCTGAGTGGTGACCGGAGAGGCAAGGGGACACTTCTCTGGGCTTCCGTGACACCGTGCTCTCTGCTCTCCTCCCCCTCCCTCCGCGCGGCGCCCTCTTTGGGTTCTCAGCCCCACATTTAAATGACACCCTCCCCCAAGCCTCAGCCGGGACCCTCTGTACCCTGTGCCATGGGACCCCACTGACGCCCCCCCCCATCCCCCCGCAGCTCGTCCCTGGGAGCGCTGAAGAGTCTGCTGTCCACCACGGGGCACTGGCAGGACTTCGCGCACCTGGAGCTGCAGGGCGCCTGGAAGCTCTTCACCACCATCCGCACCTACCCCCAGGGCGTGGGTCTCCTGGCCAGGTAGGAGTGGGGCCGGCAAGGGGGGACGTCCAGGAAGCTGGGTGTATCGGTCATGGTGACCACTAGGGTGCGCCCGTGAGCTCAACCCCACGAGCTCACATGCGTGCCCGCTCGGTCCTCGGGCGGGGTCATGCACCCCCCCTCACAGGGAGCCTGCGGGTACAAGCGTCTTCTGCTAGCCACACCCCGGCCGGAGGCCCCCGGGGGCCTGCCCCTCGGTCTCCCACACACCCAGCCCAGGCCTAGAAGCCGGTGGGCGGCAGGAGGTACACAGGGGCATCCCACGCCCCCAGCAATGGGCACCTGGTTGTGGTGGCGGGTGGACCCCAGGCCGCACCCGCACGCCCAGGCCCTGCCCCAGCCCTCCTCCCCCCACCCCAGGGCCATGGTGCAGAACCGCTGCCAACAGATCAAGGCAGTGACCGGCCAGCTGCTGCCCAGCCTGCAGAGCAAGGAGGAGCGGGAGAGGAAGGCGGCCATCCTCATCCTCACCGAGGTAGGGCCCGGGTAGGGAGAGAGCGAGCCCCGCGTACACGGCCTCCTCCTCCAGCTGCCTCAGTGCCCCCATCAGGACCTTGCCCGGATGGAGGCCCATCCAGACGACCCCTCCTACCCCCTCCGTCCCCCTTCCCGTTCCAGAGCCATCCACAGTCTGGGGCTCCTGGCTGGGTCCCCCACTTCTCGGACCCCATCAGCCCGTGGCCTGGGCGAGCCTGTCCCCCCACCTCTCTCCCTCCCTGGCCCAACCCCTACAGAGCTGGTCAGCCGGGCAGGCTGGAGTTCAGGTCTGCCCAGAGAGCGGGAGGCCAAGAGGGCACTTAGAACAGGAGAGGTGCAGGGGTGCGGCAGGCGTTGCCCCTGAGGCTGGGGCCATGGTGGGGCTCACGAGGCATTTCCGTAACAGACATCGGCAGGGAGAACCCCAAACCAAAGCCCCGTGCCACTCCCCACCCCCACCAGCAGGAGCGTCTGAGCCACCCTCCAGGGGCTCCGTCCCCAGCTGTCCCATGGGCCCGGCCACTGCTGTACATGGGCCCCAGCCTCACTGTGTGACACCAGGGAAGGCCCTTTCCCCCTCTGGGCCTTGGTCTCCCAGCTATTCATGGAAGAGTTGAGCCAGCGGGGAGGTGGGCTTCAGATACCGTAAACCCAGACGTCCAGAGAGCGCTGACCAACCACACTCCCCAAACCCCTGCGGACGCTGGTCCTCCAGCCCCGCTCCCAGACGCAGGCGGAGCTTCCCGCCTGACCCGCCTGCCCTTGGGGACGGCCCCAGTTCCTCTACAGCCCCATCCTGCTGGAGGTGCTCCCCAGACAGGCTGCCTTGACCGTGCTGGCCCGAAGCCTCAGGGACCCCAGCCCCGAGGTCCGCGTGTGCAGCCTGCAGGGCCTAGGAAACATCCTTTTCCACCCAGAGAAGGTAAGGGCCGGGGCGGGGGGGCGTTGTCGCCATCACGCACACCCCCCACCAGAGCAGCTGGGTGCACGGGGTACGGACAGGCCTACTGGGTTGGAATCCTGGCTCTGTCCCTCCCCGCAGTGTAGCTGGGGACACAGGACCCCCTCTCCGAGCCTCAGTTTCCTCATCTGTACAATGGGCTTGGTGATGGCCTCTCGGCTGGGTTGTGGGAGGGGTAAAGTGTCTACTCCCAGGGGGCGTTGTCTCCTTCCACACCCAGCAGGCCTCCAGGGGCCGAAGAGGGGCCCACCAGGAGGCACCCAAGCCTGGCCCGCAGAGGGGAACTTGCCCTGAGAATCTCGGGGCCGGGCCCTCCCCTCTGCTGCTGAGCCATCTTCTCCCTCGCCTCCCGACCGCCCCATCACTGGAACAGCCCCCGTCCCATGAGAAGCAGCAGGGGGCGTTAGCAAAGGGGTGGGAGAGAAGGGCCGAGACACTGCCCTCGGGCATCGGCTGTCCCACTGGAGCCTGAAGTCGCCCCCGCTCTGGGTTCCTAGGGCGCCATGCAGTGGCGGGCAGCCCGGGTGACACAGTAGCTTGCCAGGCCCCACCCCTCCTCACCCCAGCACTTTCCGGCCGGTGCGTTTCTTCAGAGCGTGGGCCTGACTCAGTGTCCGCCTCAGTGACATGGGAGGGGTCACAGCACGTGGTCATGAACACTGGGCTGAGTCCCTGCGTAGGTGGCACGGGGGGGGTCCCCTCCAGACTTTTATCCCTGGCACCGGTGTGGGACCTGCTGCTCTGCTCTATGACAGAAATGTCAGGTTAGAGCAGTTTCCCCACCTGATCTGGGGGTGCACAGCCTCCACCTCCCCATCCATGCCAGCAGCTACCCGCACACCCAAGAAGACGGCAAGATGCCCAGACATCATCTCCGCTGCTGAACATCAGGACTTACAGGGCTCGTGGAGAAAGCATCTGATGGCAGGGGGCCACGGAAGGCCCGGGTTCCAAAGAGATCCTGCAGCCTTCTGCCTGTCGGCCCACTTCACTCCCATTGTGTTCGCTTGCACATCTCCACATGGTTAAGAGATCTCCATTAAGGTCACTGCTGGCAAAGCCCTTTGCCCTGCACACGACACATTGTAGGTACTTAATAAGGGAGACTAGCTCTTCTTTATTTATCCGTCCATCCACTCGTCTATGTACCTATACACCCATCTGCCCATCTGTCCGTCCGCCCATCCATCCATCCATCCATCCATCTGTCCATCCATCCATCCACCCACCCATCCATCCATCTGTCCATACATCCATCCACCCATCCACCCATCTGCCCATCCATTCATCCATCTACCCATCTGCCTATCCATCTGTCCATCTATCCACCCACCCATCCATCCATCCATCTGTTCATCCATCCATCCACCCATCCATCCATTCATCTGTCCATCCATCTATCCATCCATCCACCCACCCATCCATCCATCTGTCCATCCATCCATCCATCCATCCACCCGCCCATCCATCCATCTGTCCATCCATCCATCCATCCATCCACCTGCCCATCCATCCATCTGTCCATCCATCCACCCACCCATCCATTCATCTGTCCATCCATCCACCCACCCATCCATCCATCTGTCCATCCATCCATCCATCCATCCACCCACCCATCCATCCATCTGTCCATCCATCCACCCACCCATCCATCCATCTGTCCATCCATCCACCCACCCATCCATTCATCTGTCCATCCATCCATCCATCCATCCACCCACCCATCCATCCATCTGTCCATCCATCTGTCCATCCATCCACCCACCCATCCATCCATCTGTCCATCCATCCATCCACCCATCCACCCATCTGCCCATCCATTCATCCATCTACCTATTGATTCATCCATCCACCCATCTGCCTATCCATCTGTCCATCTATCCACCCACCCATCCATCCATCCATCTGTTCATCCTTCCTCCATCTGTCCATCCATCCATCCACCCATCCACCCATCCACCCATCTGTCCATCCATCCATCCATCCACCCATCCACCCATCCACCCATCCATTCACCCATCTGCCCATCCATTTGATCCTTGGGCCCTTCATTTATGACTTATTATTTTTATTCATTCTTTATATATTTTGCATTCACTCAGTTATTCACATTTGTTCTGTCATATCCTTCATTCAGTCAGTCACTCAGTCGGTCGGCGGGTCAGTTGGTGGTCAGTCATCCGCACACCTTTCTCCAGCTGTTCCTGCAGGCAGACAGTAGGAAGTTTCCATGTGTCTCCGTGCCCTGCACTGGGTGGGCGCTATGGGGAATGGAGAAGACAGACGGGAGGGCTGCCGGAGCAGAACAGCCAGGGCCGGGGAAGGGGCACGGCTCCCGAGTGGGGTGTGGGCTGCTGGCCACTGCAGGGCTGGGGGAACAGGGGGATCCAGAGCACGGACGCCTACTGGCATGGGGCCAGGACCAGCTGAACCGGGCAGGGCTGGAGCAGGACCCAGAGCTGAGGGAGGGTCAACGGTCACTGCCCCCACACCAGAGAGGCGCTCTCTGCCGGGACCCACGGGACTGTCCCACTTCTCAGCCACCTGTCTGCCGTCAAGCACAAACTGCACTGGCCAGAGGGTGGCCCGAGTCCGAGGAGGCCGGAGGGGCAGCCCAGGCAGAAAAGCCAAGCTAAGTGCGGCTTTAACAAGGCAGACGCGCGGCGGACGACCCGATCTGCAGTCTCGGGGAGAGCAGGCTTCTCCTGGATCGCTGTGCGCCCTGCCCCCAGCCTCGGGTGCTGCCCTGTGGGAGGGTCTGCGCGGCCACCCCGCGTCCACGCCTGCCAGCACACAGCCCACCCCTGCAGGGCACAATCCACAAGGGCTTCACTCACTTCTGCCCGAGCCGGTGGACCGAGTGGTGGCGCCTCGGGGAGACTCCATCTCCTGGGCACCCGCATGGCCACTGCAGCAGGAGTCCCCTGAGCAAGAGCCCTTGCGCTCATTGGAGATGGCGTGAAGATGCCATCACCGTAGCGCTCACTGAGATATTCCGCTGGAGACCGCACAGATGCAGGCATGGTCAGGAGGCCCTTGAGGCAGCAAACTGCCCCCCACCGCCAGCCTGCAGCCATCCTCGCATGGGCACCTGTGACCCCCCACTGCGGGACCCCTTATTGGCCCCGTCCGCACACGGGTCTGGGCACTTCCATCCCCTTGGCCCAGGATTCCTCACTCGCTTGGTGTCCCTCCCTCTGGCTCCCACATCCTTCTCGGCTCTGCCACGCTCTCCTCCTATCCCTGGCCTGGCGCTGGATCCCACCCCACCCTCCTTCCCATTCCTCTGCCCTGTCTTCGCCACTCCCTTGCTGGCCTTCTCCAATCTCTAAGTACCAACCCCCCGCCGACTGCCCCCAGATCCGTATCTGAACCCTGGACTCCGGCAGTGACTCACTGCTCACATCTGAGCCGGCATCTCAAACTCAGCATGTGCACCACAAACTCCTTGCCCCCCACCCCCGCCCAAACAGGTGCCTCCTGCAAACTTCATCTCAGCTGATGGGAACCCCAAACCTTGGGGCAATCCGGGCAATGAAAAAATCCCATGCCAACCCACAATGCACCTGTTCTCCCACTGCCCAGCTACCCTCACCAAAGCCACCAGCATCTCCCCCAGACCACCGCACCCCCAGTGCCTGGCCCCAATGGCCGCCCCTTCTCCATTGCAGCGTAGGCTCTCCCAGCAGCCAGCAGGCTCCTGTGATGAGCTCTGCCCACAAACAGGGCAGGTGTGCCTCTGCCTCAGGACCTTTGCACATGCTGCACCCTGCTGGAATGCTTTTCTGGCACCTCTGGAAGAATTCCCTCTGTGGAACCTTCTTGGTGGCACCTTCTCCAATCCTCCTTCCTTAAAATTAAAGTTCTGTAACCACTGCCACCCCTGCGACCCCCCCTGCAGCCTGCTCCCCCCAGCCCCCCCTGCTTTATCTTCGCTCAGGTTGCTCGCCACTCCCTGACATACATTGTGTTGTGTGTGCTTCGTTTATTTTCTGGTCCTTCCCATAAGCCCCATTCTGCCTGTTCCATCTACCGCCAGAACCCTGGTCCTACCCCGGCACCCTCACTGCGCCCAGCAGGCGCTCAGAACGAGTCCGTTGCTGTTAACTGACTCATTGGCTGAATGAGTTTACTACTGTAAACCAAACACAGCTCAGGAAGCCAATGACGGGGCCTAAAACTTGTTTTAAAGTCGTAAAAATCACCCTGGCTCTCACGCACTGTCACCGGTAAGGGGCCCAAGGGTGGGAAACATCTATTTGCCGACATCTTGCCGTCCAGCCTTTCATCGGGATGGTCCGTGAACGCCAGGCGCCCGAGGCGGGCAGCCGGAACTGGGGGAAGATGAAGTCGATCTTTCGTAAAGTAGTGTGAACCTGGAAAGGGGTCCTTGTGATGGAAGGAGCCAGGGAGCTCAGTCTGTGCACACGGACCCACCTGTCTCGTCCTGCCCCTCGGGGAGGGTGGGCATGGGGGGACGGCAGGGTGAGGCAGAGGAAGGGGAGGGGTCTCCAGGGCGGGGCGGTCCTCCCTTAACCCCAGGAGGACCCCCTCAGAGAGGGAAAGCCCTGTCCCTGCCCACACAGCCCCTGGCGGGCAGACCAGAGCTACAGCACAGCCTCCCTCCGCGCAGAGCCGGGCTGCGATCCCAGCGAGGTTGGGGGCCCAGGGCCGGGCAGGCACGCAGGGGCGGCGCAGGTGCCCAGGCCAGGATGGGGCGGGGGAGGGGCCTCCGAAGGAGGGGCCCAGTTGGTTCCGGGTGCGCTGGGCAGGGCCGGGGCCGGGCACAGGAGCCGCCGGTGCGGGCGCCCTCAGTCCACCGGCCCCGCCGCCCCTAGGGAAGCCTGCTCCGTGGACAGCTGCCGCCCTTCCTCGACGGCTTCTTCCAGAACAGCGAGCAGGTGGTCGTGCAGGTCATGGGCACGGTGTCGGACGTGCTGCACCGCCTGGGCGCGCACGGCGCGGGCGCCCAAAGCCTCAGGGTGGCCATCAACGCCCGCGCCTTTTTCGACGACGTGAGTGCCCCCCGGGCGGAGTGCCCCTACTTGTGCCCCTCCTGTGCCTACACCTGGTCCTCAAAGGCAGGGGGGACCCCAGCTGCCCTGGGCTGGGGAGATGAGGCCCTGATACCTGGGTGTGCACCTGGGACACCTCGGCCACCAGGTGGTGCTCGGCCCCTTCTCCACGAGGCTGGGCCAGCAGCACCCTTCTCCCCTCCAGCCCCGCGGTCCGCACCTTCTCAACTTGTCCTTACCCGTCACTGGGGAATTAGACAGATAAGCCCCGCCCCCCAGCTGCACTCGTAACCCCCGGGTGGTCAGGATGAGACTGTGACTGAAGGAGACATGAGTTCAGGTCTTCACGGAGCTCCAGGGACCCGCGAGGGGTCCTGTCTGACGGGGGAGGCACAGCCCTGCCCAGGGCGGCCCGGAGCCTGGGGAAGGGGCTCTGTGGCTGGAACTGAGCCCCACCCCCTCCACAGGGTGGGGGTCCGAGTTGGGTGGGGACTGGAGCCCCAGGCGGGTTCGGCTGTGGCTCTGAACCGCCGCCTTGCAGGAACGGGATGGGATCCGGGCGGCGGCCATGGCGTTGTTCGGGGACCTGGTGGCCGCCGTGGCCGGCAGGGAGCTGAACGGCCTGCGGACCCAGGTACACCAGAGCATGGTGCCCCTGCTCCTGCACCTGAAGGACTGCTGTCCGGCCGTCGTCAAGGTCCGGGCCTGCTGAGGGGCCTCCCGGGTGGGCTGGGGACCCACAGGTGGGGGGAGGGGCGGGGCAGGGACCGAGGCTCTGCCGATGGCAGGAGGGCTGCCCGAGGGCAAGGCTGCTCCCTGGGGCAGCAGTGTGGACCTGGGGGGCTTCCCTGTGGGCTGAGGTGCACCCCGTGCATGCACGCACGCACACATGCACACACACAGGCACACGTGCACTCGCGCGGCTGGGCGGCCCGTGGGGGCCCGGCCGGACCTGTCCCGCTCACTGCTGTGTCCCCAGCATCTGACACAGGCTGGGGGCTGGGGCCTTCACCGAACGTGGTGACAGGATCGCGCTTCCCTGTGCGCCAGCGGTGCCCTGTGCTGAGGCCAGTAAGACACAGCCCGGCCTCCCCGGGACCCCGGCCGTCGGCAGGAGAGGCAACAAGCAGCCGGTTCCGAGAGGAATGGGAGGAATGGGGCCCGCCTGGGGCAGGAGCGAGGGCTTCCCTGGCGCAGAGGGTGGGGAGGACGCCATCGGGCCTCAGACCCACACAAAGCTCATGGTCCGGGCAGGGCCCAGACCCCCATGACCCCTCCCGTGGCCGTCCCCGCAGCAGGCCCGGTTCGCCCTGCACCGCTGCGCCACGCTGCTCCGCTGGCGGCTCCTGCACACGCTCTTCTGCACGCTGGCCTGGGAGAGCGGCCTCAGCGCCCGCCACTTCCTCTGGACCTGCCTGGTGAGGGGCCTGGGGCGCAGGGACCGGCCGACGTGGGGGGTGGGGGAGGCCGGGTGGGCGCGAGGGCCAGGCTCCAGCAGGCTCGGTGCAGCCCCCACCCTGGGGCCCCGTGGGGGCGGGACGGGGGCGGGGCCCGCGACCCACCAGCACGGGGCGCGCTGTCCTCTGGCCAGATGACCCACAGCCAGGAGGAGTTCAGCATCCACCTGGCGCAGGCCCTCAGCTACCTGCACAGCCGTCACGGCCACATCAAGACCTGGGCGGCGCTCTTCATAGGTGAGCGGGGTGGCCGGGCTCCAGGTCCCTCCAGGCCGGCCCCGCCCCAGCGCCCTGGCCCTCGCCTGCCCTCCCGCCCGCTAGCACCTGCCAGGCTCCCGCCACCCGGCTCAGGTCCGCGGGCAGGAGAGGAGGAGTGGTGGGTGAGGGGCCCCGAAGGGCAGGACGGACAGGAGAGGGTCTGCACCCCCCACCCCCCGCCAGCAAGCCCCCTCCCACTGGCCGGCGCCTCTGTCTGTCGCCCAGGTTACACCATCTGCTACTACCCCCAGGCCGTGTCCCAGACGCTGAACAGCGTCGACACAAACTTGCTGTTCTCCAGTAAGCGCCCCCATGCCCCCCGGCAGCCCCCCGACCCCACCTCGGGGGGGAAGTTGGGCGCTCACACCCACCCACGCCCCCTGCGGCTCCCCGGAGTGAGGGGGACAGGTGCCGTTGGGGAGGGCAGCACCCCGGGCCTGGGAGGCAGAGGGGGTGGGGTCCGGGTGACGTCCGGCTGCTGCCCCCACCTTTCCTGGAAGGAGGGGCGGGGCTGTGGGCAGACCTCCCCTGACTTGTGTCTCTTCCCTTGGAGCTTTCGAAGATCTCAAAAAAGACCCAGAGCCCGGCATCCGGGAATTTGCCACCAGACAGTCCTCCTTCCTTCAGAAGGTGGCAGCCAGATCGCAGTGACCTCCAGCCGTCCTGCCTCACCCTCCTCGCCCTCCCCTGCGCCCACTGACTCGGTCAGCCCTCCCCAGACCACACAGAGCTTGGTTGCATAACGTTATTCCATTTGAAAGAAAGATCTAGATTCAACAAAGAAGCGTCCCACCTGTCAGCTCCCTGCCCACAGCCTGTGGCCCCAGAGGACCGGGGCAAGCCCAGGGGACACTGGCAGGCCTAAGGGACAAGGGGCCAGACCGGGCCTCCCAGAGACAAACTGTGAAGTCCGTGCAGGGTCCCGCAAATGACAGCCCCCCCACTTGCTAGGTCAAAGTCAGGGGGACTCCACCTGGCCAGAGCCCACGCCGTGGCCCGCCAGCGTACTGAGCGCCGAGAAGGCCCTCCCAAGGGCAGCCACAGGGAATGGAGCCATTCACCAGGGGTCCCCCCGTGCCCGAGTCTTCAGTTTGTCTCACTCGGAGCTCTGGAGTCACCAAGGCGCTGGCAGGAGGGCAACGCCCCCCCGGCGGGCCTCCCTCAGTCCAGGGGCTCCGGGTCTCCACCCGACCCCCAGCCTCGCCGGCAGCTGACGGTCAGCTGAGACCCAGCCCGGGCCAGAGCCAGACCTTCCCGGCGCGGCCTGGAGGAGCTGCGGGGCCCGAGGCAAGTGCTCTCGGCCTCGGCTATGTCATATGTAAAATGGGTAGTAAGATCTTCCTCCCCAGAGTCCTCGCAGGGCTGAGTCCAGAGGACGTCCCTTCCTGGCAGGGACCCCCACCCCCCAGGCAATCCACCTGGAAGCCCACCCGACCTTCCACCAGGTTCTCCCTTCTCAGCCTCAGTTTCCCCACATGTGAAATGGACACAAGGGTCTTTTCCTTGCCTGCTGAAGTTCCTCCTAGGGCCTCACCCCCGGCTGTCCCTCTCAGGACCCCCCGCCAGACCAGCCAGCCCCCCACCAGCCTTACCCGTCCGGTGCCCACACTGACCCCCTCACACACCTTTGCTCAGGAAGCTCTCTCCACCTGGAGCACCTTCCTCACTCCCTCCGACCTGGGGGCCTCCACACCCCCTCCTCTGAGGACAAGCCCCGCCAGAGGGAGCCCCCACCCCAGCCCCTCGTCAGCCCCAGGGCCTGAGCACCCCTCCCTCGCAGGGCACGCGCTCCTAGGCTCTCACCCCACCCCACCCCCAGAGACTGTAAGCCCCTCGGGGCAGGGACGCAGCTGCCCGGGGCTGGCACAGGGGACCCCTGCCCCCCGGATGGCAGGCTGAAAAAATACATCCAGCTTCACAGAGCACGGACTTGGTAGCCTTCTCAGCTGTGTTTCATTTGGCAGCGCTGGGGACCCCCTCTCCCCCTGGGAGCCCAGAGAGGGCTGGGATCTGCAGCCCTCAGCTTATCCGTCTGTCCATCTCTGAATAAAACCGCCCGAGGAGTAACTTTGGGGGGGTTGCCTTTCCCAACTCCCATCCTGTGCACTGACCTCCCTGGGTGCTCCAACCCCTGCCTGGGGCACGGGGGCTGTGCCCTTTCAGAGCCAAGGAGTGGGCTAACAGGGTCCCCTCGGTCTAGCCTCATGGCCGTGGTCCCTAAAAGGGGGGCTTCGTCCTCCAGCCCCCGCCGGGCAGCGGGCGGGCAGGCCTCCTGCACACTGTGCCCGGGTAAGTCCAGGTCAGTGAAAGCTTAGCGCTGCTGGGTCGGACCCAAAGCCGACTGCGAGGTGACGGACAACTTGAGTCTGGAATCGGGGAGGGGCCGCGCTCCTGCCGAGCAGGGCGGCCGGGCTCTGTGGAGTCGGGCACGGGGAGGGCACCCCGTTGATGGTGCCAGCGGTAACAGTTGCAGCAGGCTGGGAGACGGAGGGACGGGCCTGTGTCCCCGCTGGCCGACCCCAGGGCCCCGAGGAAGGGGCGGCCCGCACAGCCCCGCCAGGGCCCGCCGGGCAGGTACGAGCAGAATGGGCCCAGGCAGGGGCACCTGCCTCCAAGCGCACGACCCTGGACCAACGCCCGGCCCCACCCTTCCTGGGCACGCCCCCTCCCCGGGGAAAAACACAAGGGGTGACACCCTGGTAGCTAGGGGAGCCCTTCCCCCACACCTCTCCCAGACTGTGTGCAGGGTGCAGGGTGGAGGCAGGGAGGCTCTGACCGGGGAGATGCAGGTGGGAGGTGGCCTGGTGCCCGGCCCGGAGCTGTGACTCCTAGGACGGACACTGGGCCCCAGTGACTGGGAGAAATGCCATCGGTGAAGGCCCCTGGGTGATGTCTGCAGCTGGGTCACAGTGCCTGGGGGCAGGGGCTCTGGCGCACCCCCTCCCCCAGCCAGGCGAGCCCTGGAGTTCAGCCCGGGCCTCCTCCTGGCCGCGCCCCACACCGGGAAGGGCCGGGCCCCAGCTCTGGGTGACCTGGGCCTGCAGTCCATGCCCCCCAGCAGGCCTGGAGGCCCCTCTTGCACCCGTGGGGCCCGAGGTCACCCTCTGCCCCTCCGGCCTCCCCTCCCTTCCCGGGGGCCGATGGGACGGTGTGTCCCTCTACCTGGAGCCAAGCTGGCCACCGCCATCGGCACCCTCCTCTGGACCTCTAAGGCTGACATGAGGACACCTGCTGGGGGCAGGACTGAGCAGCCGCCCCACGAGACACGAGGCCCTGAGGACTTACCAAGTGAGCACCAGCCCCCGGAGGTGACCCAGCCTTGTCTTCCGATGCCCCAGTGCCCCCCAAAAAGGCAAGGCACCTGGCAGGGCCCCACGCAGGCCACATGGGAGCGGTGCTGGCTCCGGCTCATCAGCGGCATCCCCTACCCCCAATCCAGGGAGAGCGCGAGGACCCAGCATGGACGCCAGGGGGAGCCCAGTGCCGCCGGCCCGGCCCCCCTCACCCCCGCTCCCGTCCATCCCGGCGCTGCACCGCGCTCTCCAGGCACACACAGCCACGGGGTCCTGTTTTATTGCCTTCGAGGGTCCAGGACGTCTGACGGTCTCCAGACCCAATATTTGAAAGTTCCAAGAACAGGTCAGGGTGAGAGGTCGTGGAGAAGGGCTCAGGCCCAGTGGCTAAAAAGTACACCTGCTCCCTGACCAATGAGCCTGAGAGGAAAGCTGCCCAGGGGGTCCTGTGGGAGGGCAGGGGCGAGAGGCCCAGGGGCGCCCCAACGAAGCCTCAGAGAGACAGGCTGCGGGGCCCGGACACAGACACGCAGGGCAGGGGACCAAGGGAAGCGCCACCAGAGTGGCGGACTCGGGCGCACGGAGACACGGGGAGAAAGGGAGGAAGGAGCCAGCACAGGGCACGCTAGGGCGAGCTGGAGCCGTGGACGGGGGCGCCGAGGGGCCGAGGGGCCAGGAGAGAAGGCAAGCCGGCGGCAGCAGACGGCAACAGGGCGCGGGCCCCGCTCGGCCCGGCTACATGACGCAGCACCTAGTCTTGTGCGCGTGCGGCTCTTTGAACCGCAGTCTCTGCCGCGGCCGGTATTTTTCCAGGTAGGTGAGCTGCTTGCTGTTGATGGCTCCGCGCCGCTTCCTGGGGGGACGAGACGGGTGGGGTCAGGCGGGATGGTGCCGCGTCTGCCCAGCTCCCGGAGGGCCTCCGCCCGGTTCTTCCCCTCTCCCTGCCTGCGGCCACTGCGGCTGGTCCTCTCCTCCTCCAGGCCCCCCACGGCGCCCCCCTCCCCAGACCCCCTCGTTTCCCGGGTACCACCCCACCCCCGGGCCACAGCGCGGGGCCTGGGCATCTCCGCAGCCCAGGAGGGAGGGAGGAAGGGGGGCCTCAGATGACAGGTGACAGGATGTGTCAGGATGGCTTGGTGGGCCCTTCGGGAGGTCATCCGTCCTCACCCACCCAGGACCTGGGGTGCAGCCGGGGACTTGCTCTGGCCAGTGGAGGGCGAGCAGAAGGGACGCATGTCTGCCAGGCAAGGCTTCCAGAGCCCCTCCGGCCCCGAGATTTGCAACGGGGGAGGAGGGCTGCGCCCCGAGTGCCCCGGGGTCCCTGAGCAGAGCCCCCACTTCACCACGTCGAAGGGTCAGATGAGGGAGGGATAAGTCTGAGCTGTGCTCGCTGCTGGGGTTTGGACCTTCCCGGTGCCGCAGGCCACGGAGCCGGGAGCCACGCCTCACCCACGCGTCCCAGCCCCAGAAGGCACGCACGGGGACCAGTCCAGGCCAGGTGGGCGGCCTGGCTACGGGCCCGCATGTGTATGTCGGTACCCCAGCGTGAGGCGGCACGGGACCGGGGACATCTCTGAGGCCGCACTGTGGCCAGGGCTCAGGAGCGCCCGCTGGCCAGACACCAGTCCTACGGGGTGGGGAGGGTCGAGGAACGGCCCCCTGAACCCAGACCCCCGAGCGCGCACCAGCTGCCCCCGCCCCCACCCTCGCCGGCCACTCACTGTCGGATGAACTGGATGGCGTCTTCATACTTCATCCCGCTCTCGATGAGAGCCAGCGCCACGAGGACCGGGGCCCTGGGGGCAGACGCAGGGCCGGGTCACACGCCTGGGCCCCCCGACCCCTCCCCGGACGGGCCTCCGCGGAAGGCACAGGGCGACACCTTCGATCTCACACCCAGCACGAGGCTGCCCGGGCGCCCCCACGGAGGGCGCAGGCGGCAGCAGAACCGACACCTGCTGCGTGGCCCCACGTGGGCTCTCCGTGCCTCAGGCTCCCCGGGCATAAATGCTCTGGACAGTCAGAGAGGAGCTGCCGGGAGGGTGTCTGGCCAGTCCTTGCCCTGAAACTGGGAGCGCGCTGCCCGGGTCACTCAGTCACCCTGGCACTAGGGGGTCGTGTGTCTGGGGGGCGGGCTGGCTCCTTCCAGCTCGAGAACAGGGACCCAGCAGCAGGGGGTGGGGTCAGACTTGGGGAAGGACGGTCACGTGACCGGGCCCCAACACCCACCCCTTGCGAGAGCGCGGGAACCACAGGATCCCACCGTCGGTCCGGTGAGCCCCTCCCCGCCCCGCCGTCCCCCCAGCTCACCGTCCCAGGCCGGCGACACAGTGAACCGCCACACAGCTGCCAGGGTCGTCACAGAACTTGGCCTTCAGCAGGCTGAGCCAGTCTTCCACCACCTTCCCGGGCGGGGGTGCCCCGTCGTCAAAGGGCCAGTCCTGCGGAGGGCAGAAGCCCGTGAGGCTGGGGGGCCGGGGCCTGTCAGCCCCTCGTCGGCACTCTGAGAAGCACAGAGGGACCCTACGACGGTGAGGGACAGCAGGCCCCAGAGGGCAGAGCGCTGGCCAGGCCTGCGGTCCCCACTGCAAGGCTCCCCATGCCCCTCCTGCTAACTTCCGCTGTCCCTTTCTCCAGGAAGCCCTCCCAGAACACCCCGCCCTCTTCTCCCCTGAGCTCGGTGAGCCCTACGTCCCCGCCCTGCCAGCCCGCGCTGACGCCAGGGTCACAGCCTGACCCTTACCAACCTCAGCGTTTCTGGCTCAGCAGGCCCAAGGGGTCTGGGCTGCAGGCATGGCTGATACGTGCCTCTTCCTGTCCCCGCCCCCAGCCCAGCCGCACGAAGCAGGCCCAGCCGGATTACCCCCTGGGAAGGAGTGAAGGAGGGGCTGTAGGGTGAGCCCCATTGTTCTGGGCGCTGGATTCTAGACAGTTCCCGCTGGGACCTCTCCAGACATTCGGGGATTTGTCCAGTTTCGAAAGCTTAGCGGCGCCGCTCCCCTCCCCAGGCTCACTGGAAGAGGCGAGGCGAGGCGAGCCGCCGGGTCAGCCCAGCCTGGGTCTCGGCCGCGAGGACGGAGACGCTGAAGTCCCGGAGAAGGACCCTCAGGCAGGGCAGTGGGAACCCCTGGGCCAGAGCCCTGACACCAAGGCTGAGTCCACCCGGGCCCACCGAGGCTGACGGGGAGGCGGGTCCTGGAGGGAAAGCTAATATCCAGGGGACCTTCGGATGCGAGGCAGGCGAGGCCCTGCAGAGCTGGGTGAGGCCTCTGGACTCCCGGCTGCCCCCACCCCATCCCCCGCCCCGTGCCTCGGGCAGCCCTGCCCTATAGGGGACGCGCCACAGTCCCCCAGGCAGCCGGCAGCACAGCCAACCCATCCCTTGCCTGATCTCAGGTCCCCAGGGCCAGGGGACCAAGGAAACAGCTCCCAGGCTCCCCTCCCCATGGCCTCGCGGAGCGCTTCCCCGGGGACGGCCCAGGTGTGCCCGCCTGCCCCCCCCAAGAGCGCTGCCCGCCCACGAGCCCCAAACCGCAAGCAGCAAGGCACACGGGAGCCCCCGGCGGCCCACCCCGAGGAGCTGGCTGGGAGCCACTGGGGCCCGTTGTCCCCCAAGGGCTGTGGCAGTCGGAGCTCCAGCCACCTGGTTGGGTGGGGGGTGCTATTAGGAAAGTTCACTCCCCCAGGCGCTGCGGCCCTGGCACCTGCCAGCTGTGGCCTCAAACTGCGACCGACCCGAGCCTCAGGCTCGGCCTGGCAGAGCCCCACGGGGGTGGGGGGGGCCCGCTCCGGGAGCCGCGGCTGTGCATCGGGCACGTGCGCCCGCCTCCCGGGCCCCACTGGCCGGGGACGAGCTCAGCCACCCTAGACACGTGCTCAAGCATCGCAGGGCCCGGGCACCAGCACACGGGGCGGGGCAGGGGACAGGCACCAAGGCCCCGCGCGCCCGCCTCCCAGCAGGGGCCCCGCACTCCCCGTGCAGGCCCACCCAACACCGCCCACGGGCCCCCCTCAGCGGCAGGGCCGCCAGAGCCCCGAGGCCCTCACCACGACGGTGATGCCATCCTTCTCCAGAGGGGCCTTGTCGTAGGTCACCTCGCACACTCGCACCACGGTGGTGGCCCCGTACTTCTTCAGGTCCTGGCGGGGAGGGAGGACGAAGGCAGGCTGGGCTGGGACTGAGGGCGCAGGGGTGCAGAACCCCGGCCGGGGGTCCCCGGGGCGGGGCCGCGCCACCTCATGGAACAGGCTGGGCCCAAGCGGAACCACCAGGGGTGGGATTTCGGGTCCAACGACTCCCTGTGGGGGGACGAGGCCTTCCTGATGCTTCCGGGCAGGCTGTCCCCTCCTGCTCTCTCTGCAATGTGGCTAGCCGCCATGAGCCTGACTTCCAGCACATTCCCAACGTCCTCCTGGGAGCTCAGGACCCCCCGTGGCGCCAGCATCTCCAGACAGAGCAGGGGCAGGGCACCGTGGCCTCAGCTGCCCTCCTGGCCGGGGTCTCATGCACCGGTCCCGCTGAGGGCCCAGCCGGACGCCACACGAGGGCCTGCAGCGTCTCGAAGGACAGGCACCTGCTCAGTCGGTGATGAGAGGGAGCCGGGCCCACGCGCCGGCGGGGAAGCCCCGGGCTACCAGAGGAAAGGCCAAGGCTGTGTATATTTATCCTCTAAGCGGGGCGCCCGCTCCCCGGGGGCCCGTGCCGGGCCTGCGCCCACCCCGCCTGCTCCAACAGCTATTCTGGGAGCGGCGAGCCGTCATCTGCTGGACCCACTCATCATGCGATGGGGACACGGGACACGACAACGGCAGGACACCGCTGTCCCAGGAACACAGCGCACAGGAAACCGGGCAGGACTCTGAGGCTGCAGGGTCACCTCAGAATTCCTCTGTGCATACAGCAAAAGGGGAGCCGCCCAGCCCAGGGCTGAGCCCCGACCCTCCACACAGACTCTTGTTGACCCTGGTCACACTCTGAGCCCTGACTCTGGTCACACTCTGAGCCCTGACCCTGGTCCCACTCTGAGCCCTGACCCTGGTCACACTCTGAACCCTGACCCCCTGGTCACACACTGAGCCCTGACCCTGGTCACACTCTGAACCCTGACTCTGGTCACAAGCTGAGCCCTGACCTTGCTCACACTCTGAGCCTTATTCCTGGTCACACACTGAGCCCTGATCCTGGTCACACTCTGAGCCCTGACTCTGGTCACACTCTGAGCCCTGACTCTGGTCACAAGCTGAGCCCTGACCTTGCTCACAAGCTGAGCCCTGACCTTGCTCACACTCTGAGCCTTATTCCTGGTCACACACTGAGCCCTGATCCTGGTCACACTCTGAGCCCTGACCCCCTGGTCCCACACTGAGCCCTGACTCTGGTCATGCACTGAGCCCTGACCCCCTGGTCCCACACTGAGCCCTGACTCTGGTCATGCACTGAGCCCTGACCCCCTGGTCCCACACTGAGCCCTGACTCTGGTCATGCACTGAACCCTGGCCCCCTGGTCCCACACTGAGCCCTGATCCCAGTCACACTTGAGCCCTGACTCTGGTCACAAGCTGAGCTCTGACCTTGGTCACACTCTGAGCCTTATTCCCGGCCACACTATGAGCCCTGACCATGGTCACACCCAGGCTCTGATCCTGGTCACACTCTGAGCCCTGACCCTGGTCACACCCTGGCCCTGATCCTGGTCACACTCAGAGCCCTGACTTTGGTCACACTCTGAGCCCCAATCCTGGTCACACTCTGGGCCCTGACCCTGGTCACACATTGAGCCCTGATCCTGGTCACACTCTGAGCCCTGATCCCGGTCACACTCTGAGCCTTGATCCCGGTCACACTCTGAGCCCTGATCCCAGTCACACTCTGACCCCTGATCCCGGTTACACTCTGCGCCCTGTCTCTGGTCACACTCTGAGCCCTGATCCTGGTCACACTCTGAACCCTGATCCCGGTCACACTCTGAGCCCTGATCCCTGGCCACACATTGAGCCCTGATCCTAGTCACACTCTGACCCCTGATCCCAGTCACACTCTGAGCCCTGATACCAGTCACACTCTGAGCCCTGATCCTGGTCACACACTGAGCCCTGATCCCGGTCACACTCTGATCCCTGATCCCAGTCACACTCTGAGCCCTGATCCTGGTCACACTCTGAGCCCTGATCCCGGTCACACTCTGACCCCTGATGCCGGTCGCACTCTGGCCCGGATCCCAGTCACACTTTGACCCCTGATCTCAGTCACACCCTGAGCCCTGAGCCCGGTCACACTCTGGGCCCCGATCCTGGTCACACTCTGGGCCCAGACCCTGGTCACACCCTGAGCCCTGACCCTGGTCCCACAGTGAGCCCTGATCCCAGTCACACTCTGAACCCTGATCCCAGTCACATTCTGGCCCTGATCCCGGTCACACTCTGGCCCTGATCCCAGTCACACTCTGACCCCTTACCCTGGTCACACCCTGAGCCCTGATCTCGGTCACACTCTGAACCCTGATCCTGGTCACACACAGACTCTGAGCCCAGTCACAGGCTGACTGCTGAGCTGAGTCTTTCCCCAGGTCCTGCTATTACCTCAAGGGTCTGAGTGTGAAGAGGTACAGCCCTTCTCTGCAGAGCTCATGGCACAATGTCCAGGGCCAGGCCCCTGATGTCAGGGTGCTCCATACCTCCCTCTATACAGTGTTCGAGGTCTTCTCATGCCCAGGTCCCTGTTTAATTACAAGCACCCATGGGGGCTGCTTTCACGCTGCAGAGGGAAAGGCTGAGGGTCTGAGACCACAAATGCACTTAAATCCATCTGCAAACATGTGTAGTCACCCCAACAGTGGCCACTCCTCCTTGTGGCCAGCTCAGACTCCTTCCCAGCCCCCTCCTCCCAGACATCTTCTCCCTGAAGCTTCCACCCCAGCCTGTCCTGACCCAAGGCCTACCTAAGAGCCAGCAGCCTGGGCTGGCCGGGGAGCTGAACTTCATTGGCCTGCCCCTGCCGTCTCAGCGGCCACTTCTCAGTGGGACCCCTCCCTCCTCCTTCCTGCTCAGCCTCCGCACAGATGCCAACAGCCAGCCACGGCCACTCCGCCACAGTCACTGTGCAAGGAGGCCATGCCCACCACTCCTCCTACCTCTGAGCCCACCTCTGTCCACTCGGCGTGGACTCCCCCTGCCCTAGCCGTCGTCCCCTGCAGGCCCCCAGGGACCTGCCGACCCTCCCACGGAGCTCCCCAGGACGCCCTGGGCTCCCCGCTCCACGATCCTAGGACCAGGGTGACAATTCTGCCTCAAAGGGCAGAACTCGGCTGGACAGCTCCAAGCCCCACCCCCAGGGACTCCCGGGCAGCGAGCTGGCTGCCTGGCCGGGCCCCACTCACCTCGATGAAGGTGCTGAGAGTGGCGTTGGTGGGGTTGTGCGTGATCAGGAAACGCATGCTCTTGTAGCTCACCTCCACGGGGGCGGGCCGGTTCATCCGCGCCATGCTCCTCCGAGGTCGGGGCGAGGCCCGGGCGGGGGAGGCCCCCACGAGCCCCCGCACCCCGAGGAGACGGGGATCCCGGTGCTTGTCCGACACAGACAGCGCCTCGTGCACCCGCCCCGCCCGCACAGATACCGCGCAATCCCTGGGAGGTCGGGGGGCCGAGCCCCACAGAGTCCAGCTCTTCACAAAGAGAAGGGAAGACAGCCCCCAGAGGAGGGCAGCCCCCGCCCCTGCCGTGGGGAGCTGGACAACGATGGGGGGCAAAAGGGAAAATGACGACACCCAAACCCCGGCCAAGAGGCCCTCACAAAGCCCAGAGTGAGTCTGCCGTCGGGGCTCTGCCCAGGGCCGTCGGCATCGGGGGATGGGCGAGCGGCCCCCAGCACTGGGAGGCAGGCCCCAAACCCTCAAGGACCAGACGGAACCCAACCTTGAGTTGAACCCACAGGGCCGCCTCGGGGTGGGGGTGGCGGGCGGCGGCCGTGGCGGCTATGACGCTCGGGGCCTTGGCCACGTTACCCCATCGGGGTGCCGCGAGTCCTGGGGGGGCCCGGGGGCTCAGGCAGCAGAGCCGGCCCACGGCCAGACAGCAGGGGCCATGGGCGGGCGAGGGCAATGGTGAGGGCCCAAGGCGCGGGGGGCCTTCTCAGCGGCAGGCGTGGTGGGGATGCTGGGCCCGGCAGTATTCAGAGCTGCCCCCCGAGGCCCTCTCCATAAATCCCAGGCTGGTCAGCAGTGGGCGACGTCTGCAGGAGCACTGGAAAGAAAATGAACAGACGAGGGGTCACCGGGAGCCCCTGCCTCCAGGGAGGGGTACGAGTGTGCCCACCCCTGCTGTGCCAGCTGATGCTTCCCTAGGGCCCTGGGGCAGGACCGTGCTGGGTGAGGGACCCTCGTCAGGCCTCGGTTTCCCCACCTGGGAGCAGCTGGGGGACGGCTCCTGCCAGGGCGGACTCAGAGCCCGGACAGCCACCAGCGTGGAGTGAAAAAGGACAAAGGGGGGGATTCCAGGGACACACACCCCAGGAACACGCTGCTCCCCCGGGAGCAGATTTCAAGACAGTCTGTGGCAAGAGGGGCCTGCCCCAACCCCCGTCCCCCGTCTGCAGCCGGTGACCAGGAGACACCCACCCCCAGCCACACCGCTCTGCGGAATTCCGGGCCCCCGTGGAATTTCGGAGCCCGATCGTTCTGGGGCGGCCAGTCCTCCGGGAGAGGGGCTCAGGAGCGGCTGCTGAAGTGCCGGGCGCAGTGGGGGGAGGCGGTTGCAGCCTTGCTCACGGCCGTAAGCCACCTTGAACACATCCCCATGTGCCCCCTGGGAATCTCTGGCTCCCGCCGGCCCCCACCCCTCTGCCGTCTCCACCACTCAGCCACGGGGCTGGCCAGGCACCGGCATAAACAAGTGGGCCTCTGCCCTCAGGGAGCTCAGGGAAGCAGAGGCAGGCCACAGCCGCCGAAGGTCCAGCCGGCCACCAGGAGCATGCTAAGGTGGCCAGGAGTGGGTCACACTGTGACAGCCCGGGGGGGGGGGGGGATGCTGCCGGGACACTGAGATAGCCATAGAGCATCTCCACACCTGTCTCTCCCTATCTGGGCCCCAAAGTTCCTGGGCCAGGGGCCCCAGTAGGAGCACCCAGCCCCACCCCCGCCCCCAGATGGGCTGGGAGACCTCAGTTTCCCCATCTGCACAATGAGGAGTTATACAAGATGCCCCCATGGTCCCTCCAGCTGTGACCCTGTGGTCGGCAGACCCCTCCAGCCACCGAATGTGGCCCCGGTCCCACCCGTGGCATTGTCTGCTCACCCACCAGGCCCTCCGTCCCCCAACCCACCACCTCTTACCTTTGTCCCCACCCCAGCACCCCCTTCTCCAGCTGTCCGCCAGGCCAGAGAGCCCGTGGAGTCTCAGCCTCGGCACTGGAAGCCCCCAAGGCCGGGGCCCCCGGGCAAGAAGGGCCCAGCTGCCCAGTGTTGCTATAGGGTCCGGGCAGGGGCCACCCCTCAGCCTGTGCCCGGTGCCAGGGTCCTGGGAGGGCTCGATGGGGAGTGTCCCGGGAGGGGGAAAGGCAGAGGGAAGGAGAGCTTGTCCTGGCTCCACCAGCCCGCACCCGGAGCCGCCCCGGAGCAAGCTCCGGCTCAGAGCGCGGGCGAGGGCAGACACCGCGCCGGCGCTCTGAGCGCCACGCAAACACCGGCCCCTCCTGGGGCCACAGGACGTTCCCGAGTGTGTGTGTGTGTGTGTGCGTGTTTACCAGAAAGCAAGAGGAGCAAAGGCCCAAGGAAACCACAGGACTACAGACCTCCCCCTGCAGGGCTGACCTGGCCCCTCACTGCCCACAGACGCAGGGCACCTGGGGGAGACCCCTGGGCAACAGCAGAGGCCTCGCCCTGTCCCTGATCGGGTCCTCGGGGCTGGAGGCCGCCGGGCAGGGAAGGGCCACACTTCCGTCCCCTTGAGCCTGAAGCTGCCCCCTCTCAGCAGGGGCGAGGAGGGCTTAGACTGGCTGGGGGATGGGAGCAGGACCTAGGCTAGAATGGGGTCAGGGGTCTGGGCCAAGGTGGGACCAACCCCAGGCTGCATTGGGGTCTTGCCGTGCACCCCACTCGTCTGTGCCCAGTCTGGGTGTCCCACACCCAGCCGGGAGCAAACTGCGACGCCTCACCCTTGCTGACCCGGGGGCTCCCACAGGGCTCCACCAGGCCCTGTGACCACCCCCCAGAGAAGGGCCTTTCCTCCCCACCACACCCCCGCAGTGAGCCCCAAGGACCCAAAGCAGGGGTGACCCCAGCTGGCCAGCAACCATCCCCCAGGCCCACCACCATGAGACAAGAGCCCCACTTGTACGTGATGTGTCCCCCCCGGCCCTCCTGCCAGGGGCCCCGTAACCCAGCGCCTGGGACCCCAGCCAGGCCACCGCCAGGCCCTCCTTTGGAGACCCCGTTAGGTGACCAGAGTCCTCCCTGCCTGCCAGGGAGTGACCGCAGGACCTTCTCTGGGCCCTGACCAGACAGACGGTGGGTCCCCCGAAGCCCCAGTCTAGAAGAGGAGAAACCCAGAATCGGGGAGGCTGCAGCCCACATTCCGGGTCATAGCCTGTTGGACCCCACAGGGCTTCAGAGGGGCCAGCCCCTCCTGACCCAGGTCCCTGCATGATCTGGGGGGATGCTGCAGCACCACAGCTCGGCGCGGTCCCGGGAGAGGTAAAGCAGGGGCCTGGGAGCACCGTGGGCAGGGCTGGGACCTGGCAGCTGCTGGGGGGTCTCGGGTGGGGGCACCGCGTGCAGCCTGAGCCCCGGGGCGCGTGGGCGCTGGTTCTAGGGGTGCAGCCCCCTCCCCGGGCTGAGGCTGAGGTCCTCCCGGCACGCCCCGCCCGCCCCAGCTCACCCGGCTCGCTCACGCACGCGTGCACAGGCGTTCTGCCGCCTCCGTCCGTGCGGGGCCAGGCGGGCGCGGGGGCGAGACCCAGAGCACGGGGCACGCCGGCCTCCCTGGGATGCTCGACGGCCCCACGGCCAGGAGCTATTTATAACCCCCCGGGCATCACGTGGGCAGGATGGCCGGTGCCCGGCGGGCCACCCGGCTTGTTGTGGCTCCCACACCTGCCGCCTAAATATAACCGCGGGACGGTCAGCGTGCCCAGGCAAACAAAGGGGCTGCGGAGGGCCGAGCAGGGGAGAGGAAGCGGCAGGAGGAAGGGGAAATGCAAGGGCAGAGGGGAGGTCGGCTGACCACGGCGAGGCGGGGCCCTGCCGCCCAGGCGCCTGCCTTCCACCTTCTGTGCATCGGAGCAGGAACCCACCAGCCCTGTGCCCTCCCCAGCACTCTTGGAGGCTCCCCACAGCCCCCTCCTCAGAAGGATGTCCCACAGCAGAGGGGGCCTCCCCAGGGCTGGGGGGACCTCCCCACAGGCAAAGGCCTGCAGGAAGAAGTCTCCACGCTGCCAAGGAGAGGAGGGTGCCGGTGCACAGATGGGTTGGGGAGGCCGACGCCCACGGGCTGAGGGCCACGCACCCCTCACCTGGCCTGCTAGACCCCCGCCCAGCTCGCTAGCCTCATGCCCGAGGACTCCTGAGCACCTTTTTGTGTGTTACTGTATGCCCCACACCGCAGGCCCTCCCTGAGCACTCCCACAGCCGGGGAGGCTGCCGTCATCCCGCCCACCACTCGCTGTGTGCAGATGGGAAGACAGGGACTAGGAGCCCACACAGGGTCTCCCAGGGAGCTGTCTCCATGGTCCACTCACCCTCACCAAGAGGCCCTCGGCGATGCCCCCAGGTAGAACCATCCCCAGGGTCTGGGCCAACCCCACGAGCAGGGTCCCGGCTTTGCCTCCTGGGAGCACCGTGTAAGGACGGCAAGTGCTCCCCAGATGATGGGCCTCAAGAGTCGAGCCTGGCATCACAGTCAACGCTATACCTGCTCTGGCCAGCCCAGCGGCCTTCGGAAGAGAGGGGGAGCAGGGGGCACAAGCCCCCAGCACTCAGGGTCCCAGGAGGCCTCGCCTTACTGGGAACCCGGCTCTGAGCCCAGCTCCCAGCCTGCCAGCCTGGCCCCTGCAATCGGCAGTCAGAGCCACAGGGCTGGGGGAGCAGGGGTGTGCTGGCAGGGGCCCAGCCCAGAGCGCGGCCCCCTCCCAGGCTCTCCCCACACACGCACCCAGAGAGCATCAGCCACGCCTGTGGCCCTCGCTGGGCGGGCAGCAGGAAGGAGGCACCGCAGGAGCCCCACGCACAGGCCCTCAGCAGGCCAGCTGGCCTCAAGGAGCCCACGGCAAGGGCTCCCGTCCTCCCGCCTCCCCCTGGCACCAACGTGGGCTTCGGGCCAGGACTCCCACTCCAGTGCTCTCGGCTCCCCACTTCCAGCAGCGTCTTCCTGAAACCATCTCTGGGCACCCGGCGAGCCCACCTCCACCAGCCTTCCTTCGTGACCGCTTTCAGAGGAGCTGTCCCCTCCGAGGCCACCTCCCGAGAACAAGACACATTGGCCGCATTGCATGGATCAAACATGGCCGGTCAGAGAGGTTGGGTGACTCGCCCAAGTCGCCCAGCCAGGAAGCAGAACCACGGCTGGGGCTGAGGTTGGCTGAGCCGCAAAGACCCTGCCTTGCCGACTCTGGCCCTCGGGAAGAAGGGACCTCTGCACAAGCCGATTCCCCTCCCCAGTCTGTTTCCTCCTCTACACGTGGTAGAAGTTTGCCATCGAGCTCTTTGATTCTGCACCCAAGACACAGAGCGCACAGCGCTGCTCAGGCTACAGACCTAGGCCCCAGCAACGCTGTCCCCCCTTGCCTGGGGCACCCGCTCTGGCCAGGCCTGGGGGGCACCTGCTGCAGCTGGCAAGACCCCAAGCCCTTCAGAGAAGTCTATTTTTATCAGAGCAGGAGCTGTTCCTGGAATCCTCCCAGAGCGAGCCCGAGTCCACACAGGGCTGGGTGCAGGGGGGCGGGGCACGGGCAGGAGGGGCGTCCTGAGCGGCCCAGCCCACCCTGATCCCCTAGGAAACCCTCCCAGAGCCCTCCCGCCCTGCACCCAGCAGCACTGAGGCCCCCGTGCCCGCCCAAGCATGGCGCCCTCCCTCCCCTCCACCCCTGTCCTGTCCCCTCTGCCTCCAGCCACATGCCCTTCAAAGCAGGGTCCCAGCCCCAGGGAAGGCACGTCCCAAAGGAGGGACGCGGAGACCGTCGACTCCACCCTGCCTCCGCGAGGGGCCTGGCACCAGAAGGGCTCCCCACTTGTTTATGGAAGGAACAAATGACCCAGCGTTCTGGGCAGAGGTCCAGATCTGGGAAATGTCCAGAACCCATCACGGGATCTCAGCCCCTGAGGTCCACAGGGACCTCGAAGGTCATCTCCGCCACCCAGTCCTCCAGCTCGCACACCTCCAGGGACAGGGCGCTCACTACTCCTTGGCAGCACCCCTCCGCCTTCAGGCAGCAACCTGAGTAATCAGGGCCCCCCCCCAGGGCCCGCTGAGTGCCCGCAGCTGGGATGGGGACCGGCAGGAGGAAGGCTTCCAAGTAGACTAGGCCAGCGCAGCGGGCAGCCCCGAGGGCAGAGCCGGAGGATCAGGTGATCAGGGGAAGGCTTTCCTGGAGGAGCCGGCCAGCGGGGAGCCCAGCACGCTGCAGATGCCTGGAGCCTCATCGGCGTTTGACTGGCTGCCCTGACTCCCTGGGCGACCTGGGGACAGGGCTTGCCTCCCCTGGGGCACGTGGCCTCCCCTGCCGACGGAGACGCTGCCAGGGAGGAAAGCCACCTTCCAAGCTGGCGCCAGCCCCCAGCCGGTCACGGGGCACCCAGGCTGCGACCTGGGAGCAGAGCCGGGAGAGCGGGCTTCGGTTTGCCCCGCGGCGCCACCTGTTCCGCCCGCCGGGATCTCGGGGGGCGGGGGCGGGGGCGGGGGGGGGGGAGGCACGCGCTGCAAGCAGGCTCCCCGAACGAAGCACGGCCGCTGCCCCTCGGGCCCCGCTCCGGCCGCCTCACCACCTTTAATGGTGCCCCGGAGGGGTGGGTGCTGACTCCCCAAACCTAGCGGCCCACCCCCAAGGCCACGGTCGCGGCTGTCCACCACCAGTGCTGCTGGACCGGCCGCAGCTCCACGGGAGACCCGTACGCACCCCCCGAGGGCGCGGGCGAGGCTGCGGGGCTCCTCCCCAGCTGTCGTCAGTGGCGGGCACAGGGCTGCTGAGCGGGCAGGCCGCCGGGGGAGCCAGACCAAGCCCCCCAGGTCTCCTGGGCCCCGAGGCCATCGGGAGCCGGCCAGGCCAAGCCTGAGCCCCCCGGCCCCCCGGCCCAGACGGCACTCGCCCCGCGCGCACCCCAAGTAACGGGTGCCCCCCCGCGGCTGCTGTCCATCCCACCCCAGCCTCACCTGGCACACCCGGGCCCTCCCCTCAGGGGCACCTGCAGCAGGAGGGACACGCAGGGCAGGAGCAGGCACGGGAGTGACAGCGGGCAGGGGTGCCGTGCTGCTCGCAGGGTGGCACCGAGCCGGGAGGGTCAGGGTTGGGGCTCGGGCTCAGGGGCCGGGGCGCACCCAACACCACTGTGACCGGACACGACGAGGCTGGCCTTGCTGGGGTGTCAAGGGGACAAAGGGACAGTAGGAGGTGAGGGCTGGAACCCCTGTGTGGCCGTGGGACAGCAAAGCCAAGTGCCCTGCAGGCGCCCTGTGCGCTGGCCGGGCTGCCGGTGACATCCCCAGAAACATCCCACGGTGACATCCCCGGTGACGTCCCCGGTGACGTCCCCGGTGACATACAGGCCGCAGCATACCCAGCTGCCCCAGCACCTGAGAGGACTGCACGCCCGGGACGGCCCCCTCTGTCGGAAGCCCCACCACCGACCAGGACACCGCCCCGGCCCAGGCCTCGGCACTGCCGCTGAGCGCCTTCTGCCACCTGTGCGCCCCGCTCCGGCTGCAGACCTCAGGACTCCCAGCAAGGGGGAAGGAGAAACAGGCATGTGCACCCCACCTCCAGGCCCTGAGCCTCTCCCAGTGCCAGGCTGAGCCCAGAGATGCTGGGAAAGCAATCGCCGAGCAGGCCCCTAGATGGGGCTGCCGGCCACTCCTCCGTCCCCCTGCCCCGGAAGCCACCTCCCAGACTGCCCCCCACAGCTGCCCCACACGCAGGCAGCGCTACCAAGCCAGGGGTCACCCACCCCTCACGCCATCCTGTGCCTCAGTTTCCTAAGCTGTCACATACAGGAGTCAGACGCAGCGTTTCCTGGCGCTGCCCATCTCCGGGCTGCCTGGTCACCCCTGGACCACGCCCAAGGCCGGCGAGCCAGGGTTCTAGCTTCGCCCTGCTAGCATGCCTGCCTGGGGGAGCACCGCCCCCAGCCCCCACCTGACCCCCCACAGCAGCGGCCGCCCACCGGGCCCCCCTGCCCCTGCCTTGACTGTGCACTTCCTTACACCGACTGCCTGCCCCTGGCACCCCTGCAGCCCGTCTCCTCAGGCTCCAGTGCAGACTCCTCGGCGAGGTGTCACTGACCAGTGACCATAGGCCATTACTGTCCCCTCATCTGCAAGGAGGGAGAAGTACAGTGACTGCCCTACAGGGATGTTGTCAGGAACGCACGGATTCCGTCCTGAGAAGTACACAGACCAGGGATCCCACCCCGGAGTGTAGAGCGCCCTTCCCTCCCCGGTCTCATGTCCCGTACCCCAAGACCCCCAGAGAGCTCAGGACCCCACCTGAGACACAAACTGGGGGACACAGGGTTTCCCTTGAAGGACACCCGTACCCCCTGCTTCCCCATCGGGGGATGGAGAACCCGAGGGTTTCCCTTCCTCTCTCCGCCAACCAGCCAACCTGCGTGGGCATCGAGAGACACAGAGGGCAGCTCAGTGGGTGTCTCCGTGAGTGCACGTGTCACCGCCAACCCCAGACCCAACCCGGGACCAAGGGCCCACGTCCTCCACCCACCCACCTGGTGAGCACCCCACCCCCCTCCAGTGAGACCTGGACAGACGATGATGGCCCCATGCTGCTACGGCTCATGCACAGCCTGGGGCTCCCTATGGTCCCAAGCCAAGTCTGACTTTCCGGCCTGGCCCACTGGCCCCTGTCCCTCCTGCCCTCAGCTCAAGAGTAGGAGGAGACAGAGAGGGGCCTGTAGGAGCCATGCCTCCAGTCACCCTTTTCTCCGTGTCCAGAATGCCCCCCGACACTCCTCACTGCCCCCCCTCCAGGAAGCCCTCCTGGATGCCCTCACTGCTAGGATTTTCCCCACTGAGTTTTCATTCCGATGTGTACCTACCCAGCACCCTCTCTGCTCCGGGGCCCATGCTGAAAGCACTGGGGCCGGGTGAGTGAACCCCCACAGCCCCACCCTCAGGGAACCCACCACCTGGGGTGGGGGTCAGTGGGGGGACACACAATACCAGGCAATGGACTGAGTTTACAGACAGAAACGAGACTGGGGCGGCTCTCCGGAAACTTGGCCTTTGCGGGGAGATGCGGGCCCCACCCCACGGCTGGGCCCCCGCGCGGGGATGTGCACGAGACTTTCCCCGAGCCGCTCGCCCGGGGACAGAGCGCACCAGCGACTGCTCCTGCTGCCAATCTGGAAACCGCTTCCCGCCCCGGGTCCCCGTCGCCCAGCTCCACACACATGCCCCCACCTGAAGACAAAGACCAGAACCCCATTTTCCACGGAGGCCAGACAGGCGGGGCAGAGTCACCCGAAACCTCGTGTCCCGCTCCTAAGCCCAGGGCGCCTTCTTCCCTTCCACCCAATGACTCCATCCGTGCGGAGCCCGGCCCCGGGGTGGTTTCAATAAACACGAGGCCTTCCGAGCAGCCAAAGTTGATGCCGGAGGCCCAGCCACGAATACTGCCCCCCGCCCCCCACCCCATGCCCCTCAATCAGAGCCCAGCAACTCCTGCTTTGCACACAATGATGAACCCCACCCAGACAGCCCCGGGCACTTCCAAACCCCTGGGGGGGCACTAAAACCCCAGGGAACAGCCAGTGACACTCTAAGCTGCAGTTTACTAACCATTAGTAACAGCACTGGCGGTAACCGCCTGTAGAAAACCCGCTTTCGGAGTAAAGACTCTGGGGACCCAACAGACCCTCAGCTCCTCCGTTTACTAGTTTACTAGCTGGGGAGGGGTCTCTGCATCCCCGAAGCCCCACTGATCCCTGTTGCACAAGGGGGGTTAGCACAACCCCGTCCCCCTGGACCCTCGCCCGGCTGCTCTAAAAATCTGAGGAGGAGGAGGGTCTGCAGGCCCGCCCCCGCCCCAGCTGCAGAGGGTGCGGTCAGATCAGCACATCAGCGAGTGGCCGGCCAAGCCCAGGTCCCAGCAGCCCGCCGGCCGGCGGGTCAGCTCCCCAGCACCGCCGGGGGCCCCAGATGACCAGGTGACCTGGGACCATTCACACCAGCTGTCAAGGCCACGGCAGTGACGACCCACAGGACCTCCTTTCACTCCCTGCCAACAATGAACCACCAATTATGTGATCACTCCGTTAGGAGCCCCGTTTCACAAGAGAAGACAAGGAAGGACGCAGAGGGGCTCTGCATATCCCTGCCCCCCAGACCCTGGGGTTGGGGGGCAGAAGAACCAGGCCGGGACCCTCCCCTCCCCAGTCGCTGCCCCCCCAGACAGTGCAGCCGGCCAGCGGTTCCAGTGACCGTGCCCTGAACCACCGGCCGGGGCACACCGCAGTGTCAGAGAGCTGGGGAGGACAGTCCAGTTCGGGCTCCGGAAGGAGAAGCGTCCATCCCCGGGCCACCCGCCCCCCCCACTTTGACAGAGGAAGCCACTGAGGCTGGGGCTGACCTGAGTGTGAGCAGAAAGGCCTGGGAACCCCCGCCCGGCCCCCTCTGAGGTGTGTCCCAGGGGCAGCAGCACCCAGGCCTCCGCCAGCCCCACCTTCCCCGCCTCCCACCCCCACTGCAGGGAGCACTCGCTCGCTCTCTCGCTGGGACACTCACCCGCCTTCCTGGTCAGGGAGTCCCGGGCGCCGCGCCCCCGCCCAGCTTTATCCCCGCCGGCAGCCCGCCCTCCCGCGTGTCAAAGGCCCCAGATCGCAGGCAAACTGTGCCGGGAGGGAGGCGGGGGCAGACTGGGGCAGCCCCAGAAGGATCCTGCCGCCAGCCTTTGGCTCCCACTGCACTCCCGCCTCCCAGGGCTGCCGGGCAGCAGGGGAGTGGGGCTGGGATGTGGGGCTGAGGTTGAGGCGAGTATCCTGGTCCCGGGAAGCCGTGGGCAGGAGAGCCCCCCTCCCCCGCGGGGCCTAACTCTGGGGCCGCAGGAGGCAGGACAGTCCCCAGGGCCCTGTATCCAAAGGCGGCCAGAGCAGGGAGCAGGGGAGGGAGGAGGCGGGCAAGGGGGCCAGGAGGGGGCTGGAGGGCCGGGCACGGAGCCAGCCCAGAGAAAGTCCGAGGCACTGAGGCCCAGCCGGGCAGTTGGCAGAGTGGAGGGTCAGGGGACGAGCCTGGGGCTTCCCAGGTCTCTGGCCTATCTCCCCACTGCCCGCTGCAAGCTGGGAAGGGGGTTCCAGGACCCCTCCCTTGCTGAGGGGCCGCTCATTGTACCCCTACCTCCCCAACCCACCCACCTAGAAACAACTTAACCCTCTCCAGGCTGCCCCAACCTCAGCAGCCCCCCAGGGACCCCCAGATGGCTCTGGGGCTCCAGAGAGCTGCCTGCCTTCCTCAGGGCCCCCCGCGAGCCCAGCCCTCGGTTCTTCCTGTAGCCCCAGTTTCCCCCTAGGGTGCCGGGGAAGCCACTGACAGGCCAGTGAGCCCACCCGGCCCCGGCCTGGACCCCGAGGCCCCCCAAAAGCACAAAAGAAGCGGGCACCCCACCAGTGAGGGAGGGGTGCTTCTGCCCCTGAGGCCCAGGGTCACTTGTCCCTCCTCCCCCCAGGATGCTGCCCTCGTGGGGATGGCCCCAGGATGGACAGAGCCCCGTCCCCAGACCCTGGGTTGGCGTAGGGGTGGGAGCCCAGGCCAGCCTGGCCCGGAGGGGCCGCAGAAGTCCCTGCTTGGGCGTGCTCCCCACCAGGTGAGCAGTGGGGGCAATCCCGAGCTGCAGAAGGGGCCCCGCCCCCCGGCCCTGAGGGCGGCTGCCCCGTTACCCCACCAGCCTCTGTCCCGGCATCCCCGCCCCCACCCCGCTCCCACCAGGCACCTGCCGGCTGCCCACCGGCCACCCCGCCCCCGACGGAGGCCCTTCCCAGTGGCCCACTGCCCAGGCCCGGACCCAGAGCCCCCTTAGCCACCCAGGGGGCCCGCTGCACCTACTGCAGCCTCTGCCAGATGCTGTGACTCACACACCTGCCACCAGGCCTTTGTCCCTTGTCCCTTGTCCCTACCTGGCTGCCCTCTTCCCTCCCACCTCTCCCAACCCCACCGTGTGAGACTCTGCTCGCCCCCGCAGCCCTCCCTCCGCTCCCCAGCCCTCTCTCTGGACCAGTCCCAGAGGCCACGTGGCACCTGGGACCACCCCCGAGGGCAGGGCCACGTCCAGTCCCCTTCAGATCTCCCCAAGGGAGGGTAGAGACTTCAGAGGGCCAGCGTCCTCGAGTGGACCACGAGGCCCGCCGAGAGGACAGGACGGCTCAGGACGACCGGCCAAGCCAGCGGCTCAGACAGGACCCGGGGTGCCTGAGAAGCCGTGTGGACACGGCCCAGGGGCAGCTCTGTCAAGGCGCACACGGGATGTGTCCAGACCAGACACTCCTGCCAGGAGGGTGGGGACCCCGTTCCCCTGCACCACCACGCCGCCCGGGGGCCCGCCACACCGTCCCTGTCCTCTGGTCCGTGCTGCATCTGCTTTGGGCCTGGCAGGACTCCGCCCAGGCTGCCAGGCCAGACCACAGACGTCTCACACGGCCAGGGAGCTCGCACGGAGGGGGAGCCCTCCCACTGTGGGCCCTGGGCCCATCGCTGCCCCTCCCCGGCCCCAGCCCTCCTGTCCTGGCACAGACACAGCTGGACTCATCTGTGTGTCCAACGTTGCCCCGTTGGTGGAAGGCAGCTTCCCAGGCATCCCCACTCCCCATGGGGCCCCACCACGTGCACCGGCACGCACAGTCACGCGACCCCCGGGCGGCTAGGAGCAGGGTTCTGCAGGCCCCGCTGCGTCCCCCTGCCCCCAGGGTCTGTCGCCTGCCCCCGGCCTCCCCGTCCGCAGAGCCCCAGTCCCGGGGGTCTGCTTATCTGGCAGCGGTTCCCAGCCTAGAGCCCATTACTCCGGAGTACACGGTGCTGGGTTGGGAATTCCTAGGTTCCGGGATTCTAACAGGATGAGGAACTTCGAAAGCCCGCCCTAGCCTGCAGCCACAGTCCCCGGCGCTGTCCCCCTGGGCCCCACTGGGCTGGCGCCGACTCCTGGCGCCATGCCCCCGAGCCTCCAGAACGGGCACGGCGTCCCAGCAGGGCCCAGAGCTTCACGGATCCGCTCGGCGCCAACGGCCCCTGCGAGGCCCTCGCACCCACCAGGCCCCCAGCTCAAGCCCCTGCCAGGAAGGCGGAGGCCCCCGGGAGGCCCAGAGGAGGCCCCCTGGTCCTTGGCCTCCCCAGTCCACCAGGCGGAGCCCGACCCCTCCCACACCCCACGCACACACGAGGACCCTCAACGGGCAAAAGGAACCTGGGGTCCTCAGAACCGGGGTGGTGGCATGGGCCTCCAGGATGGTCCGTGGGCCCTCCCAGAGGAGGCTGCTCAAGTCCCTGCCCACGGGAACCAGCTGGAGGCCCCACGGGGTGCACACTGGGACGCCCCGACAGCTGAGAAAGTCCTCCGTGCAGCTGTCTGTGTCCCCCCGCCCACCTTCTCTCCTCCCTGGGCCTGTCGGTCACCCGCACAACATGGACGTAACAGACTCTCTCAAGGGGGAAAACAAGAGCGGCCCCCTAGGTGCCCAGAGAATTGACCCATGGCCTGGGGGGCAGGGGTGGGGCACCCATGTGAGGGGAGGCTCCAGCAAAGAACACATCCAGTACTGGCGGGCATTTGCTGTGCCCGCAGGAGTCCCCTCTCCCTGGCGGAGCGGCTCTGGCTCCTCCCCTGGCCCTGGATGTGCACGGCCAGGGTGTCCGAGGGGGGCCAGTAGGCAGCCTGTCCCAGACAGGCGGCACAGCCCCTCCCCGCTGCACCTGCTGGGAAGCAGGATAGGACCCCACCCCAGCACCCTCAGGGGAGGGGGCTCGGCCCACAGACAGAGCAACCGGGTCCCCGTGGCCATCCAGCCACCCCGGACCCATGGCAGGACACAGCCAGCAGCTGCCCAGGAAGCCGGTGGCCCCCGGGGGGCCCGGACCCTGGGGCATCACGGCGTGGCAGCCGCTTCGGCTCACCACCACACCCAGACGCCGGGCCAGAAGATGAGACCGCGCCCTGGCTGGAACCCGGGGCCACCCTCAGCCGCTGCTCGGCTCACCAGCCCTGGCACGCCCGAGGGACATCCCCAGGAGTGCAGAACGGGGGAGGCTCGAGGACCCCCGCGTGCAGACCCCTCCCCACATTCGTCCTCCACGAGGTCCTGTAGGAACCCATCAGCCCATTTCACGGAGAAGGAGACCAAGACCCTGGCCAGGCGGTCAGTGAGCTGCCCGAGGCCGTACAACTGTGAGAGGCTGACCCAGTACTCAGAGCCGGCCCAGGCCTCTGTACTTTCTCCTTAAAACAACCCCTGATCCGGAAACTGAGGCCCGGCCCTCCAACAGATCTCAGGGCTCCAGGAAGCCCGTCACCCAGCGCCTCCGGCGGTCTCCAAGGTCCCCGCCCCCGCCCCGCACAGGTCGCCAGGGCTCGGGCGGGCGGGAAGGGGGCGCGAGATCACGGAGGTAGCGAGGGCTGCTGGCCAAGGCCTTGGTGGACGCGCGTCAGAGGGGCCTTCAGGAGCCACGGGAAAGAGCTCTGACCTGGCCTCGGGAGGCCATGTCCAAAATAACCGGCCCCACCGCCCCGGGAGAACTCGGCCGGGCGCACGTAGGCCTCGCGGCCCCGGGCGCTGCCAAGCTGGGTGCGGAAGGTCACAGCTATTTCTGGGCCGGCCTGGCAGCGAGATGCAGCCCCTCGGCGCCCCCAGAGAACCAGCGCAAGAAGGATAGGTCACTGCGTCCAGGACCCACGGTGGAGGAACCGCAGGCCCCCCGGAGCGGTGGGGAGCCCCGCGCCGCTACCTTCCCCCTCTCTCTGGCGCCACCACCATCTCGGTTCCACGTCAGCCCCGTTGGGCACCTGAGGGCCATCGCCAGGTGCCGAGCCCCAGGCTGGGCCCCTGGGCAGAGAGGGAGCCGCGTCTCCGAAACAACGGGGCTTCCCGCCCTTCAGCAGCTCGAACCCTGAGCACACGCAGCCCCGGAAGGCTCGACGGCCCAGACCCCCAGGGAGGCCAGCAGGATGCCCACCGTGTGCGGCCTCCGTCCCAGCGCTGCGTCCACCCTGCAAGGTCGCAACCTCGCGGCTGCCTGTGGCCCTCCCACCCACGGGAACCCGAGGCCCAGAGACGGCGGGAGACTCTGGGGCAGAGCCTCCCCCCAGACCCAGGCCAGGCAGGGTCTCTAGGGGCCCAGCCGGAGGGGGCAGCTGCCTCCTGTCACCCCGACCCAGGCGTGGCTCTGCCCCGCATCCTCGCTCAGGCTGTGACTCCTCCCGGAGGGTGTCTGGGCCTCAGTTTGTTCGTCTGTAGGAAGGGTTCATTGGAGGCCGCTCCTTCATGGAGCTGATGGCCCTTCTCCTGGGATCTGGAAGGACGCTTCCCTTCCGAGTGGCCTTGCCTGAGCCCCTCGAATGCTTCCTCTGTGCCAGACACCCAGTGGGACTCTGATGGGGCTCTGAACCCTGCGGGAGGACCCACGTTCGGGACGGGAGTTCTCCCAGGGGGTTCCTGGGACGCTGAATGGGGCTTTTTTCCGGCAAAATGTCACAGACCCTTTATTCCTCAATAGATGCAATGATCTGGGGCGGGCGAGGGGGGGCGGGCAGCCAGCAGCACGTTTCCAGCATGTTTTGGACACCAGGCACCAGCAAGGAGGGCCCCTCCCAGAACCTCAGCAACACCAGGTTGGGTCAGCCCGACGCCCCAGCCTCCCAGCTGCGAGGGTGCGAGAGCCTCGGGGCCGGGCCTCCCCGCCTCTGGCTCTTCCGCGCAGCTCGGCCCATCTCTGAGCCCCGCTGGTTGTCAGACAGGGCCATCACACACAGAGGCAGAGCCCAGGCCGGGCCACCCTGCCCCCCAACCCCCGAGCCCCTGCCTGGGGCCCCATGTTGGTCACATTTGGGTGGCGGGATGAGCTCCGGGCTGTGGCCGTCCCCAAGCCCGCACCCCACTGTGCTCTGCGGACCCGCAGCGGTAGGAGACCCCCAACAGCGCCCCCTGCAGATAGGACGATCGGGGGTGGAGGGAGGGCAGGAGACTGCAAAAGAACAGAGACCCTCCCGAAGCCCACCCTGCTTCCCGCGCTCCACCTCCACCGGACTCACCAAGGCCGGCACTGCGCGGGAGGGAGGAGGGAGGCCGGCTCCGCCACGTCCGGTCCGGGCACCGCTTTCCGCTCCTCTCTAAGCCGTGCCGGCCACCCTGGGGCAGAGCCGGGCTAATCCTATTTTGCAGACTTTAACTGAGAATCGGCGCAGGTCAGACTCTGCAGCATGGGGAGCAGGCTACGTGGTTTTCCTGATAAAATTCACGGACTGTGACATTGGCCATTTTAACTACTTCAACGTAGACACTTTAGCGTTTTCTAGCATCTTCGCAGTGTCGTGTAATCATCACCACCACCTAATCCCGAAACACATCCGTCACCCCAAAAAGCAGCCCCACACCTCTCGTGGGCCTGCCCCGCCCCCCGTCCCCCTCCGACCCCCCACCGGCCCCCGCCGCCCGCCCAGCCCCCGGCGGCCCCTCTTTCGGAGTACATCTCCACCAGCCTGCCACATCGTGAAATCATGCACCACATGGCCTTGGGGGTGTGGCTCCCCACTCTCCACATCACGCTTCCGAGGGCCATGCGTGTTGCCACGGGGTCAGGGCTGCACCCCCTTCGTGGCTGAGCCAGTCCCCTACGTGGAGACCACGCCCAGCTCACGGGCAGCTGGGTCACTCGCGGGCCTGTGCCCCTTACCGCGCGTGCCAGACCTCAAGGCTGGACACCCACAAGCTCCAGGGACCCCAGGGTGCCACAGCGGCAGGGGGGTTTACGCTCTTCCCAACAGAACCGGCGGGGTCCCTCGTGCCCCCACGTGTGAGAAGAAACCCAGGGAGGGGCAGACCGGGTATGCCGGCGGTGGGGGGCGGGCAGGGCCTGGGGCTCCAGCCAGGAGGGTGGGCGTGGCAACACGGGGGCGGGGGAGGGGGGAGCCCCTGGGCAGCCCCCTCCCGGGTCCGGCAGGGGTGCAGCGGGCTGCGGAGGGACGGAGGGCCCGGCAGCCAGGCAGGTAAGGGGGCCCTGCGGGGTTCCCGGCTGTCTGGGCAGGGCCTTCCAGGAAGGGAAGATTTGTCCAAGCGTCTTCAGAAGTTACGAGCAGCCGCCGCACAGACGTCTAGTGAGCGCGGCTCCGAGGTTTACTCGCTCGGGAGGCAGAGCTTGATCAGAGGAGCGCCAGGATGGGGCGGGGCGGGAGAGCAGGGACCGCAACACCCTGTGGGCGACACCACCAGGCCCCGCAGACGGCGTGCGCGTGTGCGCCTGCCACATAAGTCCGGACAGCTGGGTCACCCCCGGGCCTGCTGGACCACACCCACTAGGACACTGAAGGACACACTGTCCCCCTTTTGTCTTGGGAGTCCCCCTGAGAAGGGCAAACGGCTGGGCGTCCTGGCGGAGGGCACGGCCCGAGTAAAGGCCAGGAGGCACGAAGGGCAGGGAGCGGGAAGATGACCCAGGCTTCAGGGGAACCTGGAGGAACTGCTCCCCGGGGAAGGCAGGCTCTGGTGGGCCCGTTCTCAGGATCACGCGGGCGGGGGGCGGGGGAGAGGCAGGTCTCTGCGACCCCAGATCGAGGGGTGTCACAGAATCAAGCACAAGGGGAGGAAATAGAAACTCTCCAGAAACCCCAACAGGGGCCCCCAATGGGGGCAGGAGAATCCACATGGGGGGTGACAAGTGAGACAGCAGTGCCTGGGCCCCCTGAGGTCACCGAGAGTTTGGGGAGCATCTGCCAGAGCCAGCCCCACCCTACCCCCCCCCACTCCCTACCTGGTGTCACCTAAGCTGACACTGTCCTTTCCACTTCGAAGGAAAGCCCAAGTCTCCTTGCCCCTGAAGGCCCCACCTACCGGCTGCTGTCCCCCACTCCCTCCTCGACCCTGAAAACCCACCCGCTGGCCTGCTGTTCCCTCACTCCCCTCCTTGCCCCCGAAGGCCCCACCCGCTGGCCTGCTGTGCCCCCAACTCCCGTCTTCACCCCCAAAGGCCCCACCCACCGGCTGCTGTCCCCTCGCTCCCTCCTCGCCCCTGAGGGCCCCACCCGCTAGCGGGCTGTGCCCCCTACTCCTCTCCTTGCTCTGCTCTGGCCTCACCGGCCTTCCTGTTCTCCTGGCAACACGCCACGTGTGGTCTTGCTTCCAGTCCTTTGCCCTTGCTGTGCCCTGTGCCAGGAGCTCTCTCTGTCCCCGCAGTATCCTATGCGGTCACCAGGCCTTTGCCACCTGGGACTCCCTCCCGGCTCCCCCGGCCCGTCCAGCCCCACCTCCTTGGAGGCCCACTCGCCAGCTCGCAGACACTGAGCACCGCGTGGACACCATCCACGGCCGTGCTCTGGGGTCCCGGGAGCTCACAGGGACAAAAGCTTGCTGCGGGCATGACCACAGAGTTGGCCACAGCACCCTGGCAGTGACCCTGGGGCCAGGCGCCCACAAATCGCAGCGCCAGCAACCCCAGGAGAGGCTCTCAGCCATCAAGGAGCCCCTGCCCAAGCAGATGGCCCCACACACCTGGAATCTTCTACCCTTGATGCGGTGGACACACAGAGCCTCTGCCGAAGGGGAGGTGAGCGGAGAGCCCCGCCTTGTCCTGCACCATCGACAAGAGTGTACTATCCCTAGGAAGGAACAGTGGGGAGCTGAGGCCAGCCCCTGCCCCCAGGCCAGCCTCCCCAGGCTCTGGACTCCTGGCCCAGCGCCGCCTCCTCCCAGCAGCCCTCCGGGCTTCTCCCATCATAAAGCCTCTCAGCAGGCCCCAGGAACCCAGCCCCTGCCTCCGCAGCCTCCGAGGCCTCCTCACGCCTGGGCCCGCACGTGGCCAACCATCTTTTATACGCTTTTTAGCGCCTCCGCACACGGGAGGGGCCGAGGCCAGCAACACTGAGACCTGGGGGCAGCCCGGGCTCTGCAAACCCGCCGCCCACACCTGGAGGGCAGCTGTGTGGCTGGGTCACAGACTCGTGGGCCTGGTGCACGGGAGGCGCTCGGGAACAGCCTGTGACCCTCCTGGGACCGGCCCAGGGGCGCCGCTGGAACATCCCGCCTCACCCAGAAGGGGCTGACGGCCACGCCTCCCGGCAGCGGGGCTCCAGGGGCTCCTCGAGCCCGGAGCCTGCCCAGAGCCCCAGTTCTCACGCTCACTTCCTCACAGGAAGGGTCGGGGAGACGCTCACCCTGCCCCCAAGCCCCAGCACACTCTCAGGGAGCTCTGCCCACAAAGACCCCGAGACAGAGCCTGCCAAAGTGGGGGAGGAGGGAAAGGGGAGGGAAAGCAGTGAGAACGCGGGGGAGACGGGAAGAAACCAGGCAGGGGCGCCCCTTGCTCCCCATGGCCGGCCAGGCAGGGCCGTCTGACCCCCAGCTCACCAGGCTCCTCCTGAGGCAGGAGGCTGGGCGGGCGCAGGGCGGCCAAGGCCCTGCTGGGGTCAGCGTCCTTCCTTAGGGTGGACAGGCCCAGCTGGCAGTGGCCGTGGGAACTATCCCCAGGCCCAGCCAGCCACACTCAGGCCAGTCAGTGGGCATGTCCCGAGGGGCAGAAGCCCAGACCCTGATCCTGCTGGAGGCACATCCAGACCCGCAGGCTGGTCCGAGGGTCTCGAAGGGGAGGGTGGGGAGAACAGGGTCTCGGGGCCGCCCCCACCGCTGCGGTCACCATCCGTGCCCCCAGACCCTGCCCACCTCTCTGCTTCCCCTCCCGAAAGCCCCCTCCCCACTCAGCCATGCTCCCAGAGGCCACAGCCTCACCCGCACCCTGCACCCCTGCCTCCAGGATTAAGGGCCCCCCTGCAGCTCCCTGACCAGCTCACGGCCATGCTGGGATGAGGCCCGTGTAGGGGGAGGGGGTAGCAAACAGGCTGGACAGACAGACGGACACACTTGACGGACAGCGTTCCTCCCACACTCCAGCGCATGTGCCTCAGGGGGCCTGGGGGCACCCGCTCTGCCCCGGTCCCTCCCCTGCGCTCCCTGCCCCCCACGCTCCACCGGGGACCCCGGCCACTGGCTGTCCTCACAGGCCTGGGGGCCCCTCGGGACGGCCCTTCTGGTGACTTCCTGCCAGGGAGGCTGGGGGGAGGGTAAACAAGGCCTCCAGATGGCTTCCTGCGGCTGCCCGGCCGTGGGAACATCCCAGCCGCCGAGGTCGAGGAAGAGCGGGGGCGGGGGGGTGGGGGGCCGCATCACCCATCAGCAGGGCACCACTGTGCGCCTTGGGCTGCCTGGGCACATTGCCCCTCTTACACTTCCCAACATCCCCACGAAAGGGTTTCCCATCCCCGTTTACAGAGGAGGAAACTGAGGCACGGGCGGGTGAGTTACCCCAAAGGCCAGAGGCAAGACCTCCTCTCTGCCCCTGTATCAGGCTCTCACCTCACCAATGGGGGGCAGGTTGTCCCAGCCCCACTCTAGAGCTAGGGAAAACCAAAGCCGGAGAGGGGAGCGCGAGCCGGCGGTTGTGCCGGGATGGGGTCCGCTCCCCACGCCCCACACACCCCTGGAGGCTCCCCATCTGTCAATGAGGGACAGACAGTCGCTCCAGGCCACTCTGCGAGGGCCACAAGAGCCCAGCTGAGGCTGCCTTCCCTCCCAGCACACCGCCCACGCCGCCGCCCTGAGCAAGGCCCCCAGCCCCAACATGCAGCCCCCACCTGGGGAAGCAGCTCGCTGTGAGGAGGAGGGCTGACCACGGCGCTGCCCCCAGAGACTCTGTTAACTCCGGCGCCGAGCCCCGGAGCCCCTCCCTCCTACTGTGATGCCCGCATCCTTCACGCCCCGGCCAGATGCCACCTCCTCCCAGAAGCCCACCCGGACTTCCTGCCCACCACAGCCTCAGACTCAGAGGGCCACACACTCTAGGAAAGAGACCGCTATCTCCTGCAGGCCCTGCTCACCCATGCGTCCCTCCCAGGGTCAGGGCCACCTCTCTCTACCGCCACCCATTCCCCACCAGGGGCCAGCGCAGGTCTGGGCAGCCCCTTGCAGGGCACCGGGAGGTGGAAGCAAGGCCAGGCCAGTAGCCTGCATCCCTCAGCTGAGGACGCAGTCATTGAGATGGAGGGGATGGGCGTGGGCACTAACACGCGTGGGTCCATGCAGACCCAGAGACCTGCGTCCGTGGGGGCGATCAGGAGAGTGGCCCGTTTCAAGTGAGATGCAGAGCGGTCCACTCCCGCGAAGTCAAGCCGAGACGCCCGGAAGCCCAGAGCCCACCGCCTGGACTGTGGGGACTTTTATACGGAACATCGCGACATCTGGATTAAATCACGACGATGCAGTCAGGGCCCTGTCTGAGTGTCACCCCTCCCCCGACGTGAGTCCCAGGGCAGGGGGTGCTGTCTCGGCCCACTCCGCCCAGCGTGCCAGCTAGAGAAGCCAAGGCACCGAGGGCCGCGCTTCCCCAGGTCCCCTGGCGAGGGCGAGCGGAGAGCCTGGAACGACCCCGTGACACAGAGCAGATGCAGGGCGGGAAGCAGCTGCCGGGCAAGGGTGGCTGGAGCTTCACCACAAGGCCTGACCCCCCGTCCAGTCAGCTGTGAGGACATGGTGTGCTCCAAGCGCCCCATTTTCCAGACAAGATAACTGAGACCCAGGAAGCCCAGGGGCAGGCCCGGGTCACCCAGAGAGACCCAGCAGAGCTGGGACCATGGCTCTAGGCTCCTTCGGACCATGCAGAGGGAACGGCGAGGTTACCGTGGAGAGCCCCAGGCAGCCCCTGAGTTCCGCACGGCAATTCCCAGCAGACGGGCCCCTGGGCAGCGGGCCCGAGAGCAGCCTGAGAGGAGCGGCACTGCTGACCCGGGGCTGAAAGCAGAGAAATGTTTGCTCTGGCAGGCCCTGGTCCAGGCAAGGGGGCCAGTGTCCCCGCACCAGCAGATGATGGCGGGGTGTGTGCCATCAGAAAGGAGCACCCTATGGGGGTGGGGGCAACGTAGAAGAAGAGGTCAAGCCCACCACGTGTAGCCACAGGGGCGGAGATGGGCAGGGGGCGGCGGGCGGGAACCCTGGGTGGGGTGGCGGGAGGGGAATCCTCGGTACCCTCCCGCGCCTCTTCTAGGAAGCCTGAGTCACCAGAGGGGCCGCAGGGCCAGGAGAGCTGCTGGGAGCACAGTCCCATGGGAAGGGGACAGGGCAGGGCGGCCAACTGTCAGCAGCGCCCCCCCGGCTGGGCCAGCCCCAGCTTTGGGGTCTCTGTGGCCACAGAAGCCGTGGGAACAAGGCTCCTGCAGCTCCCAGGAGGGGCTGTGGGGACGGGGGAGCTGGGGAAGGCAGGTCAGAGCCCCCCCCCGTCTGCGGAAGAGGAAACTGAGACCCCGGAGGAGAACTGGCCCGAAGCCACACAGCCAATGACCTGTCTTGGACTAAGTGTGCTCCAGGCAGCCGTGCCCGGACGCTGGGGGACCCGCGGCAGCGCCCACCCGGACACCCTTGGCTCAGACCCCCGTCCCGGCACATCAGCCCCCGGCGAAGCACCCAAGACCCCAGACCCCCTACGGTGGAAGCCGACCTCCTGATGCTCCCATTTCGAGGACCACACCCTAGGGAAGTCAGGCCCTCCAGGCTCTGCTCCATCCCACCACCCCTGCTCTAGAACACTCCGTGGCTCCCCCGAACCTGAGTGAGGCCAGTTCCCCACCTTCCGTCCGCCCACATCAGCAACGGTGCCTGCTCGGGGGCGCCAGAACGTCCTGAGGGACACATGTGCGCCCCACGAAAAGCACCCAGTGACCCAGCAGGGCGATGACCCACTGACAGTCCCTGATCGGGTCCAACCGTCATTTGCTGGTGGACTACGGCAATGACGCCCACCCCAAGGGTCGCCCAGCAGGAGAGTGGGGCCCTGAAGCGGCCTTCCCGGCCCACCCCCACCCCCAGCAGACAGCTCCCGAGCGTGGGTCACAGAGCGCTCCCTGCTGCGGGCCTGCGGTGACGTTCCACCGCCCCGCCTCCATGCAGGACCCCGCCACACTTGGGCCGGGCGCCCAGGAGGAGCACAGGGACGGTGGCGGCTGGAAGACCAGGACAGAGAGGGGTCGGCGGCGCTGGAGGACCTCCGGCGGGAGGTGAGCCTGGCGGGCGCAGGTCTGACGGCTGACACCGGCGCTTCCCGGGGGCCCCCTCCCCACCGCCTGCCACCTCCCACCCCATTCCACATCTTCCTGGCACATCTGCGAGCTTTATCCTGCGCGTGTGACCCCTGCTCAGCCTCTCGGGGCCTGGCACACAGGAGGCTCCCCAGTTTGCTGGCCCAGGGAGACAGGAAGGCCTGACTGGCTGCCTAGAGCTGGATCCCCATCCACCCCGGGGCCCCAAAGGTGCCGGCCCCACGGAGGACTCCTGCACGGATGATGGGAACCCTCCTCCCGCCTCCCCAACAAGAAGGCCCAGGGCCATGGCCGTGGTCCAGGTCCGAAGGAGGGAAGTGGTGCTCCCCACACACCTTCTGAGTGCCAGAGCGGGGTCTACCCACGTGACTGACCCCACACCTTACTGCTCCCATTCTGCAGATGCAGAAACTGAGGCCCAAGGCACTGGTACCTGGGAAGAAACTCGAAATCCAGGCCCTCCCGACTAGCCCCGCCTCCCCTGTTGTACCCGCTGGCCCTGGGAAGAGCCCCGCAGGCAGCACGAGGTACCGGGGACTCCAGAAAGCAGATGACAGCAGCGAGGGAGGCCGGGTGGAGGGGGTGGGAGCCAGGCAGCTGGTGGGGAGGCCATCCCAGACAGAGGGACAGGCCAGGGCGGGCCAGAGGGCAGAAGCCACGGTGCACCATCTGGTTACAGCCTACAGTGAGGTTTAGAGCTTCTGGGTAACAAGCAAGGTCAAGGTCTCAGGGGAAACCATCACCTGTCGCTGGAACCACAGCCCCAGCTGCTCTGGCTCTGCCCCAGCCAAATGCTGCCTGGGGACGCCCGTGCCCTTTCTCCTTGACCACTCTCTCGCTCGGGTCCGTCGGCCGGCGAGGCACCGTGTCCCCATCTGGATGTGAACCCTCAAGGTCCCTAGCACAGGTCCCCTGGGTCTGCGGGCTCCCCGTGCACCCCACAGGGCAGCAGGGCGGGCTCACACCAGCTCGGTCAAGGCTGACGGTGCGCACCTCTTCCCAACCACGTGGGCAGGCAGCCAGGCTGGCATGGAGGAGACAGAGGGGACTCGCTGGGGCCCCCAGCCCTATCCTGACGGTCAGGGAAAGTGCCCTGGAGGACAGCGAGGGCAAGGAGGAGCCGGCAGGCCAAGGAGACGGCCTGGGGGTCCTATCCGTTCACCGCCTGCATTTTTCCCACCACCCTGACCACCTGGGGGGAGCCCCACGCCCTGCCCCCTCCAGCCAGCGGGGTCCTGAGGCTCGCCCCCATCACCCACCTCTGATTCCAGCGTGGGGGCTGGCACAGAGTAAGTGTTGAGCAAACAATTACGGGGTGCGGTGGTCCCCTAGGGACATTTGAGGGGCAGCCTCTCTCCCTGAAGAGCGGCTGTGAGGGTAGCGGTGGGGGCGCAGACTTAGCCTCTTTACAGCAGCTGCAGGGCGGGCCTAACCGCACCCACTTCCCAGATGCGCAAACCAAGGCTCCGCCTAGATCTGCAGGGGAAGCGGTCCTGACTCCTCCCGCGCTGGGCCTCAGCCTCCTCACCTGAGAAATGGGAGGATGATCTCATGGGAGGATATGAGGTCACCCGCACAGAGCCCTGAAGAGGCCCCTGGGCAAGAAGACCACAGGTGCCCTCCGCGGACCCGCCTGGTCTCCACCCCGAAGCTGCTCCAGCGCCGGACCCACGAGCCCACGTGCAGCGCTGACCACAGAGCCCGCAGGCCGGGAGCCGAGGCCCAGGGCCCGGCGAAGAGCCAGGGCTGGGGTGGCATGGGCACTGTGACCTGCCTGCCGGGAGCCCTGCCCCCCGCAGACCCGCTCTCACAGAGCCACGTGCCTGAACCTTCACCGCGACCCAGGGGCCGCGCTCTGCCGGCTCGCAGCCGGGCACGCCTCCCTCCCCGCAACCACCAGCTGCCCAGCAGAGCCCCGGGGGCGCGAGCGGAGCCACCTGTTTAATCCCTGCGACACCTGAGATAAGGCCGCTGACCTGGTTCTGCAGCTGGGCCGCGGCTCAGGGAGGGGGGCACTGCCAGGCTCCCAGCCCCAGCAAGGGTCTGATCCCGCCGCAGACCCCGGGCTGGGACCTGGAGCTCAGCCTCCGGGGGACGTAGGCTGCCCTCCCCGTCCTAGCGCAAGGCAGGGAAGTCCGTGCGGTTCGGATGAGACCAAGTCCCCCCAGGCTATGCCGAGGAAGAAGCGGAGCAGGGAATAGGGCAGAACCAAATCCTGAGCTGGACCTTCGGGAGGATGAACTGGGGACGGGGTCACCCGCGCCCCCCAGACACGGGAGCGGGCTCAGCTCTTCCAGCCGGGGGCGTCCCGCTGCCCGCACGGGGTGGGGGGACACGACGGGCTGGGCCCCGAGCCGGGCCTCCAACACCCGGCACGTGGCCGCGCCCAGGCCCGCGTTCCCGCAGCAACGGCAGCGGCAGCCTCAGCGGCGGCAGCGGCCAGACCAGGGCGCGGGGTCCCGGGACGCGCCCAGCGCAAGAGGCGGCCGCGCTCCGCCTGCGCGCCCACGGCCCCACGCGCCCGCGCCGCGCACCCCAGCCCGAGCGCGCGCCGAAGAGACTGACCTGGCGGTCCCGGCGCCGGCTCGACGGGAGGAGGCAGGGGCGCGCGCGCGTGCACGTGGCCCGGCGCGCGCAGGCGCGGCCCCGGCTCCGAGCGCGCGGGCCGCGCCGTCGGGTCACGTGGGCGGCACGGCCCAATGGGAACGCTTTCCACGCTGCCGCGCGCGCGCGCGCGCGCGCCCCCGAGGCCCCGCCCGGACGGGAAGGGGCGTGGCCATGGGGCCGGGCCGGGGTCTGACCTTGGCCCCCAGCCGGGGCTGGCCAGCGAAGGCTGGGACTTCCGGACCGCCTGGGGTCGTCAGGGCCCGGTTGAGCCTCGAGCGAGGATGGAGGGGGCAGTGAGGTGGAGGGGGCAGTGAGGTGGAGGGGGCGAGGTGCCCCCAGGGACAGTGAGAATGGAGGCTGAGGTGTCCCTGAGCTCAGAAGAGGTCCGGAGGTCAAGAGTTTTACAAAAATTATAGGTGCCTCGACTTCCCCACTTGTCCATGGGGGCTGAGCCCCAGATGCGCGGGAGGGGTTGCTGGAAGGGTGGGGCCTGGATAGCAGTCACCCAGCGGCGGCCTGGGGGTCTCCTATACAGGGGTCCCTGGAAGTGGGCTCCTGGAGGTGGTCATCAGAGCCACGGGGACCTGGCGCCCTCGAGGGCCGGTCCACACACAGAGGTGCCTGGTAGAAGTGAGGCCCAACACTCCTCCGCGTCCCTGTGCCACGTGGGCCATGCCGTTTCAGCCACCAGTCAGCCCCTGGGGAGATTTTTAAGATGCCTCTTGGGGACAAATGCCCCTTCTGGATCCGCACTTACTAGGGAGCTCGTGGCAAGGCTGGGGTGGCCTGTGAAGGAGGCCCGGGACAGAGAGGGACCCGAGAGGTAGGCACAGAAGCAAGTCTCAAGTCCCCCCACACACACACCAGTCCGTGGATGCTCCTTGCCCCTGTCCAGCCAAATGCCCAGCCTCTCCTCCCAGGCTGGAAGCTTGCTCTGGTATCCCCACTTCCTGGGGAGGATGCCCCCCAGCCACCCGTGCTCAGCAGCCACAGGGACCCTGGAAGGCAGGTGATGGCTGAGCAGGGACAGGTAGAGTCAGACTCCAGGCCTGACTTCCAGACTCCAGAGTCCTCCCTGGGATTGGGGAATGCTGCATGAAGAGCCCCCACCACCGCTAAGCCAGGAGGAAAGGAGGCCCCCCCCACACAGGCACACAGGAGATGGATTAGGGGGAGACCGGCTCCGCGGGGCCCAGGGGGCGGGCAGGATTAGCAGATTAGTTTGAGGAGGACAAAGATGAGGTCAGTGCTAAGTGGATTTCCAGAAAGCAGCCTCCAGCCCAGCAGGCGTGGCCCCAGAAGCAGCAGGGCTGCAAGGAGGGGCCGAGAGCCAGCCACCGGGACCGCAGGTGGGCTGAGGACACCGGCCTCCACATGTGAGCCTCGGCCAGCAGGCTGAATGCTCTAACCTCTCCTAGCCTCGGTTTCCTTACCCAGAGATGGGGCCATAGCGATCGCTCCAGCCTCAGAGGGTACGATGGGGCTGGTTAGTTCTGTCTGGCCCTGAGCAGGTGCTCAGTAAACATTCTTAGGACTGTCCTTTGAGGGTCATCCTTGAAGAGCTGGTGGTTCAATGTCAAGGCAGGGGAAAGCGGAAGTTCTGTGTGGGTGCGAGGTATAGGCGTGGGACAAGAGAAGGGACTCAGGAACCGACGCCCGATGGCTGTCCCCCTGCTGTGTCAGCCACAGTGGCCCATGCTGAGCGCACCCCGACAGTGCCTGGCCCCCCGAGCCCTGAAGGCATCAGCACCCCAGGACGGGCCTCGCCAGCGGGCGCACACCCCAGCCCCCGGTCTGCAGATGAATCTTCACGGTGGCATCCGGAACACTTCTCAGAAGGCCCTGGGCTTCGCCCCAAATACACGTCCTGCACCCCAAGGTCCCACCGCAGACTGCCGCCAGGGCACGCGAGGGAGCCACCATGTTCCAAAGAGGAAGAGGAAGCCAGTCTTGGGGAGCACAGGCTTGTGGGCGAGGGAGCAGTGAGAGCCGTGTTTGTTTCCTTCGTTCCCGATTTCCAGTAATACAATCGTGTTACTTAAGTGATGCCAGATTTTCCTCGGGTATTAGCTAGGCGTTGGTTAGCTTGGCTGCAGAGCAAGGCAGCTCGGACCCGGCAGTCACCACCCGGCCTTTCTCAGGGGCGTCAGGGTGTCTCGGGGCGCCTTGGGGGTGTCAGGAGCTCCTAGCAATTTGGCGTCGTGGGGGGCTCAGGTGGCCCCGGTCCCTCCCGCCCAGGTTGAGCGATCCCAGGGAGCAAGGTTGCCATGCATTTATCATCGAGCCTCCAGGGTCACACGTGGCCACCTCCCATCGGTCACACAGGCCAGCCCCGAGTCAGTGCAGGAAGGGCAGGGCCGCTGAGCAGGGGGATGGGCAGCAGGCGCTCAGGCCCCGGGACGGCGGCCGGGAGCACCCGGCAGGACCCACCAGCTCTGGAAATCGGGAAGGGTGAGTCCTGGGCATCAGAATTTCAGGGAGTCTCTGCACACCATGCAGATGTCGGCCCATTGAGTCCGGAGGAGTGCTCCGGTGTGTGTGTCCCCCACCCAGCCCTGCGGGCCTGGGCCCATCTGCGCCTGCTGCTGCAGCTGGTGACCCAGACTCCGGGAGCACCAGGCCAAGCCGACATCCCAGACTTCGCACACGCCACGCCCTCCGCCCAGGACGGTGCAGCAGAGACCGCCAGAGGCTGCAGGACCCCTCGGCGCGGGCTCCCAGTGAGCAGGCCCAGACACCCGCAATGCCCGCCATCCCCATGCCCCCCAGGGCCGCAGGACTGGAAGGCTGACGGTGGACATCTCAGGGATCCAGCACGCCTCGCGGACGCCCTCTGGTGGTGTCTGTGGGAAGAGCCAGCAGCGCGCGTGGGAGACCTGGAGGGGTCATTAACACGTCCCAGCAACAGTGGGTCCAGGCCAAAGAATTCGGATGGAACTGGGAGGTCCCTGGGGGGCCCCCATCTATGGGGCAGGGCCCACACGAGCCCAGGGACTGTGGAGGCCCCCGCCAGGCCCACCCAAGCCAGAAGACACCATCCTCCACATCTGTGTGTGTGGTGTGTGTGTGTGTGTGTGTGTGTGTGTGTGTGTGTCTTCTCCACGGGTCCTGTGGTCCACTCACCGCCCGCCCGGGTCCCCAGCATCCCCAGCGACAGGCACTCAGGGACCCGAGGAGAGGGCCCCTCCACCCCTGTGGAGATGCAGTGACCCTGAGAACGGCAGGCGGCAGCCACCAGGGGGCAGCATGACTTGACAGAACACCCGCTCTCCAGGTGCCTCTGCAGAGGGGGGATCCCCACAACGCCTCACAACGCCTCACAACGCCCCACCTCACAACGCCTTGGGTTGCTGACCCTCTACCCCCCACAGTAGACTTTGTAGTGAGGCCGGGCCCTCATTCCCAGGAAGCTGCCATGGCTGCCCATGTGGCCCTAATGAAGTAGTGAGCTCCCCATCGCAAGAGTATCCAAATATTCAACAGCAAACACGAGCTCATGAGTTTGCACCCTGCCCCACCACTTTCCAGGAGAGCCCACATGGACGTTGGTTACGGCTCCCTGGCCTGGAAGAGTGCCCACCATCCACCAGGTACTCACCCTGAGTGGCAGTCCCCTCGGTCACGTCTGCAGGCTCTGCAGGTAAACCATGGGCCCCGCCCTCCAGGGCAGACTGACACTCGGGGTCTGGGTGACATTAGCGTGGGGGCTTGCAGGATGCCGCAGACCCCCAAAGCGGGCAGGGCAGCCCAGACAGGGGAATGGTGTCTACGAAGGAAGGTAGAGATGTGGAAATACAGGGCACATTGGGACCACACAGGCAGCCTGGCACCACCAGGATCAGGGCGTGCACTGAGTCGTTGCGCCCAGGCAGCAGAGGGCCTCGGACGCCATGCAGACGTGCCCAGGCTCTGTGTGCACAGGGTGTCTGTCCTTCAAGGGCCCAGGCTGTGGCTTATTAGTTGGGGTTCTGGGGTTGCAGAGTAGCTACTGAGTACCCAGTGCCTGGGTATTGAAAACACATTTGGGGGCACCCCATGAGAGGGAGGGACAAAGCTAGAGCAATGGCCCAAGGTAGTGAAGAACCAAGTGAGTTCAGGATGGGATGCCAGGGGTGGGGGACTCCCACAGTTCCCTAGGACTTAGAGAAGAACAGTCAAGAGTGGACCTTACTGTTGGCAAGATGGTAAGCACCCTGTTCTTGGAGGTAAGCAAGTCCTGCTAGGGGCTCCTCCAGCTTCAATGGTGGGGAGATGCCCCCACTGGAGAGGAGGCCAACCTACTGCCCTGGGCATTGCAGCATTGAAACTGCTCTTGGGGGAGTTTCTTCAGAATCAGTTTACAGGGAAGAGGCACCAGGCGCTGCCCAGCCTCTGATCAGGCCTCTGACAGCCTGATTGTTTACACCCCAGTTCTCCATGAAGGAAACAGAAGCACAGCAGGAATAACCGACGGTAGGGAACAACTGTGTGCGGAAGCCCCCGATCCGCGTGCGGGAGCCCCCGATCCACGTGTGGGAACCCCCCAGATCCATGTGCGGGAGCCCCCGATCCGCGTGCACGAGCCCCCGATCCGTGAGCAGGAGCCCCCGATCCGTATACACGAGCCCCCGATCCGTGAGCAAGAGCCCCCGATCCGTGTGAGGGATCCCCCCATCAGTGTGCGGGAGCCCCCGATCCGCGTGCGGGAGCCCCCGATCCGTGTGAGGGATCCCCCATCAGTGTGCGGGAGCCCCCCGGTCCGTGTGCGGGAGCCCCCGATCCGTGTGCAGGAGCCCCCCTCCAATTAAACTTCCTCGCTGGTATGTACATGCAGGAAGAAACCCAGTCCGTCTGGGTTCCGTGCTCTACAGGAGCTCAGGCATGCACAGGCAGAGGGGGGGGGGGGAGCGGCAGGGCAGTGGGGAGGGGGATGCTTGGCTTGACTTCCGAGAGGCCCTGGAAGAAAGGAAACTGGATCCCTAATGCCAAAGGGGAGGTTGGCAGGGAGCTAAGTGACGCCCCTGTGCTCTCTCCGGGCCTGTCGCCAGTACTGGTGAGGATGAGAGGGGGTGACCTGCCCGGGGGACCAGAGGAAGTGAGGCGAGGGCCACCGCCCAGCACAGGTGACGTGACCGTGGATGACAGAGCCAGGCGGGGAGGGGCCCAGGTGTAGCCGTGCGCCCCAAACCTGAAAGCAGGACGCCAACAAACGTACCCACGTGTGCGCCGGGGAGCCCTGCTCGCGACCACCCAGGGTGGAAGCCCCCCAGGTCAGTCCCTGAGGAAGGAGACGCCAAGGCCACGTGTCCCTCCAGCGCAGGAGCCCCGCGCTTGGACGCGGGGGGGCAGGGACCAGCCTGGAAGCAGGGTGCTGAGCGAGAGATCAGACGCGAAGGACCAGGACCGCACTCCCGGGATGGTGCTCTCGTGCGACTTCAGACCCAGAGAGCGGACAGCGCTGGCCCGGCCTGCGGGTCGGTCCTTCTGGGGTGACGGAACTGCTCTCAGATTGGATAAGCTGGTGGCTCCACAGCGCCGAACCCCGAGCCGTGCACGATTTCTGTCCCAAAGTTTCTCCCGAACAAAACCAGGGCGAGGATTTGAGCAGAGTGGCAGAGGGCCTGGGAGCCCCCGACAGGTCCCGCTGTGTGGGACTCCTCCCTCCCAGGCCCAGGGTCACCGTCCCGAACCCTGACACTAGGCGCGGCCGCGCCCGGGAAGTCAGCCCTTGGAACAGAGCAGAAGCCACGGGCTGCCTCCAGGCCCTCTCCCCCGAGGCAGTGACCCTGACGCCTCGGGTCGAGGAGCTAGCAGCTTCACGTGGTGATGGAGCCTTGGTCGCTTGGGGTGCCCAGGACAACAGGGAGCAAGCGCCCGCCCCCGCCCCCACCCCCACCCTGCAATGGCACATGGTATGGGCGACAAACACGTCTTCACGGGTCAGGCCCCCCTGAGTCAGGGCCGTGTGGGCGCAGCGTGTCCCAGGCCATCCCGAGCACTCCCCGCCCCGCGCAGAGGACACGTGAGCAGAGCCCTCAGCGAGGCCACGGGCAAGACAGCGCAACAAGGCCCGGGGCAGATGGTCCCCGTGTGTTCAGGGACCGTCAAGGAGCCAGCATGGGTGGACCCAAGGCCGCAGTGGGAGACCCCGGCCCGCAGGGCCGGTGGACCTCCAGGAAGCGCAGGCTGTCCCTGTAAAGGGCTGGGACCCCTGGGGGCTTCAAGCAGGGACTGGTGTGGGTGAATTTAAGCTCCAAGGAGATGCTCTAGGCCACTTGGGGGGAATGGGCACTTCCAGGAACAAGGAAAAGAAACCAGGACCACACTGGCTTCCCAGGAGGGAAGTTATGATCTCACATGTCAGGAAGCACAAAGGAAGGGTGGGCTTCAGACACTGGACCATCCAGCCTCTGGCTGTGCTTCTCTGAGATTCTTTATCCTCCTTCTTGGTGGGTTTCCCTCATGGTCACAAAAAGGCTGCCTGGTTATGTAGGGACGGGAGAGAGCACAGAACCCACAAGGCTGCCTCTGGTAGCATCTTCGTGGCCTAAATCAGGCTAGATTTGCCCACCTGGAACCCACACTGGCTTGGGGGGAGGGTGGGTGTCCTCTGACTGGTCAGAGGGTGGTGGTAGAGACCCCCAACTGAAGGGTGGTGGTGGAGACCCCCATGCAAAAAAGACAGTAGGAGCTCAGAACCCACCACTCTCTGGAAAACGGGCAAGAGCCGAGGCAATCTGTCCGCCTATGGCCCTGCTGAGTCACCTGCCAGGGCTCTCTATGCCGCCAGGGTGGGGTCCAAACTCTTGAGCTCCTAGATGATTCCCTCTTTACAATGACCCTGAGAAGCTCTCACTCTACAGGTGAGGAGGACACTGACACCCAGAGCAGTCAGGTGGTGTGCCCAAGGCCACACAGCAGGGAAGAGGCAGAACCAGAATTCTTACCCGGGTGGCCACCCAGAACCTCCCAGACGCTGCCTGCCCTCTGGCCACACCCCTCATTGGACAGCACTGCCCAGGTTTCCCCCCTGCAAGTGATGCCTTTCCTCCACCTACTTGTTTACTCCTCCTTAGTCTTCACAACAACCAATTCAGATGTCACCTCTTCCGAGAAGCCTTCCTGGGCTCCTCCTCTGGGGTGGCGGTGGCGGGAACCTGGAAGCCTGGGGCCACATCTCAGGTCTGTCTCTGGCCTGCAGGGTCCCCTCTGAGCTTCCGAGGAAATGATCTGGGGACTCACCTGTGAAATGTGGACAGTGACAGGGCTGGGGACAGCGCTGCCTGAGACTCCTGTGCAGAAGGGTGCCCTGAAATCCCCCTGCAGTCCCCACCCTCTCTCTGGTCAGAATAAACTCAGAGGCCTTCCATCCACACCTGGAGTTTCCGCTGACCCTATAAACACACGGAGTTAGCGGGAGAAATGTCAGCCGGTCCTAAACAAACCTTCTTGCCGGAGATGAGGTGCAGGCCCTGGCGGAGGGGGCTCTGGCTGGAAGGACCGAAGCAGGATTTAAACAGGATTTGATTTACAGCGGGGAAAATAATTATCTACGGGACCTCGGATAAAGTAAAGTCCATTTTTTTTTTAAGGGATTGGAGGGATGGGAAGATGGAAGGATAGAGGGACAGAGGAATGGAGGGACAGAGGATGGAGAGTTGGAGGGATGGAGGGATGGAAGGATGGAGGGATGGAGGGATGCAGGGATGCAGGGATGCAGGGATGCAGGGATGGAGGGATGGAGAATGGAGGATAGAGGGATAGGAGGATGCAGGGATGGAAGGATGGAGGATGGAGAAATGGAGGGGTGCAGGGAGGAGAAATGGAGATGATGCCCACTTAGGACGAATGTGAGGCAGTAACTAAGTGTTAGCCAGGTTCTGGGTTGGAAGCGGGGACTAAGCAGGCTGCTAACCCAGTGTCCACTCTGACCAGCATCCCACAGGGCTGGCAGGAACCAAGGTCGGCCCAGTGACAGTCACCGCTGGCTACAGAATCACCGGGAAGGTTTTGGTTAAATGCTGGTTCCCAGACCACCTGAACCCGCCTGTCCAGGGTCTAGGCAGGTGTGTCTGATGGAAGCTTCCAGGTGATTCATATACACACCTATGCATTCGACCCCACACGGCCATGAACTGGACCCCAAAACACATCTGTTTTCTCATTCGCTCCTCACTGCAGCACCGAGTATTACCGTCCTCATCATACGGTTGGGAAACTGAGGCACGGGGAGCCTGAGTGACCCACAGCAGAAAGGACGCAGCAGGGCCAGGGCCTGAATCAGAATCTGTCTTCCTGAAATGTCCCCGTCACCTCACTGGAGGCCCCATCCCAGTCTCTCCGGCCTCCCGGGGTCCAGGCTAGAAACAGAAATTGGCCCAGAAGCAGGAGGGCCTGGGGTACGGGTGCAGAGAGGCACCCCGAGCAGCGGTCAGCCTGTCTGGGCTCCGACCCCCCAGCTCTGTGACAGCACGGCAATTTCTTCGGACAGAACACTCTGATGGCTGAGCTTTGGGGGCTGTGGGCTCCCCTGCCTGCTGGGGGCAGGGTGAGAGGTCGGTTCCGGTCCCAAGCCCTGATGCGCGGTCTCCAAGGGCCTGTCTTCTGGGCCCTCCTGTCCTAAGCCCGCAGAGAAGAGCTGTTCCGGAATCGGGCCAGGGCCCAGCCCTGCCCGGGGGTGACCGTCACTCCCCCATGCTCCTTCCGGCCACCCCGTGGGGCTCCCCCCAACCCCTGCCAGCAGCACACACGTCTGCTGACCGATCTCCCGCCCAGATCCCAGGCCCCTGGGCCCACCCCCTCCCCCAGAGAAGGGCATGGAGGGCAGGGACAGGACGCCAGGCTCATCTCCGGAGAGCGGACGGGGGAGAGGCTGGAGCCCGAGTCCTCACCAGCCGCCTGACCGTCACCCTCCACTGACTTGCCCCAGCCGCCCAGGAGGGAAGGGGAACCAGGTTGCTGGCCATGAAAAGGCACCCTTGACCGTGGGCAGCCCTCCCAACAGCCTGCAAACAGGACTTGGCCCCACCCTGTCCCTCACTCTGCCTCAGGCTTCGACCCTCTCCAGCCCTCCTGCCCACCTGAACACCTTCCGGGCCTGGCCTCTGGCCTCCGGCAGGCCCTCCGCGGCCCGGTCCCAGGCGCCAGCAGCATCATGGGAAGAAAGAGGACGGCTTGGGAAGGGCCTTCGGTGGGATCTCTAGCACCTCCGTGTTCCCCACCAGAGAGAGAAGCCTCCCTGGGGCAGAGGCAGAGCAGGGCACAGAGGTCATGGGGCCTGCTGTGATGTGTGAGATCCTTTCTTAAGAGGCGCCAGGGTGAGATGGGAGGGTGGCACAGGCCCAGACTGGGTACCCTGACTGCTGACCCCCACCAGAGATTGAGACCTCGTCACACACTGAGCCTTGATCCTGGGCACACACTGAGCCTTGATCCAGGCTACATGCTGAACCCTGATCACAGACTGAGTCTTATCCTGGTCACACCGAGCTCTGACCCTGGTCATCACCAAGGCTTGATCCTGGTCACACACTAAGCCCCGCCCCTGCCCCACACCTGACCCCCCGCACACTGCCCCCTGAGTTTGGCAAGGCTGAGGGATCATCATTCCTTACACCAGGTGAGCAAGCTAAGGTTCTGGGCCATGAAGCCCCAGCCCTAGCTCCCATAGCTGGTCCATTGCCAAACTGGGACCTGAGTCCAGGTCTCGGACTCTGAGTCTGGCCCTGGAGCCCTCTCATCAAAGCTTCTGAGGACCCAACCAGGGCCCTGGAGGGGCCACATGAGAGAGCGCAACCTCTCCTGGGCAAGTGCCCTGGGGCTGCGGGGTGGAGAGGGCCTGTCCCCACCACTGATAGAGGGTGACGCCTGGCAGAAGTGGGGTAGCCAACCTCCCAAGGAGGCCTCTGGGGGAATGGGTCAGCAGAACAGAATGATTTGGGGGGCAGGTACTTCCTTAGTGGTGAGTGACCCCACCCTGCACCCCGTCAGCAAGGCTGCGGATCCCGGTCCCGTGGGAGCAGGCATCCCAACCCCGGGCAGACCCCCAACTGCGGGTCACTTCTCTATAAAATGCAGGAGAAGGAAACAGACGGGCCCAGAGCTGCTTCTGTGAGCCTCCCGGGGCCCGTGCACCTCTGACTCCGACGTTTCGAAGACAATAAATAGCACCGAGCCCCTCCACGGGGCTGGGGCAGTGCCCCCCCAACACACTGCCCGTCCCACTGTGAGGAGTAATTCCGAAGAGTCCAAATACCCTCAGGCTGGCTCCAGTCCGTGCTGGGACGGGTGGCTTCATGTCAGATGGACCGACACGCTTTCCCGTCTCAGAGCAGGGTGGACTTCAGAATCCCGGGGCGGGGGGCGGACGGCTGAGGGGGCGACGGGATCTGGCCTGCTCCTCGGTCCAGGCTGCCCGTTGACCAGTGCCCACCCGCTCCCTGACACTCCACGCCCGCCAACCCGGAGAACTGGCACCAGCTTTCCGGAAAGCCACCGTCCAGGCCAACAGAAATAGCATCACTGCCCGTTCCCGCCAGCTGCCCGCCCTTCAGGGCGGCGGGCAGTGTGGATGAAGCAGGGGTCCGCCCAGGTTCCACCAATCCCCCTGCGCCTCGTCAGCTGCAGGTGGGGCTCCGTGCAGAGACATGGGGACTCACGTGCCCCCAGTGCCTAATTCCGATCCTGGCTCCACCTCCCGTGAGCTGGGTGGCCTCAGGTCCCTGCCCTCTCTGAGCCTTTGTTCCACCGATAAAATGAAGGGCGATACTGACCGGGCATCCCACCCCACCCTATCCCCTTCACCAACCAAGAGGGGGCTGCCTGGCCCTTCAGAAGAGAGGGCAGGAGGAGCAGCCCTAAAACCCAGCAAGATAAGACAAGGCTGCAGCAGGAGAGAATGTGGTCAGACACTAGGAAGGACTTCCTGCTCATAAGAGAGGTATATACCCCCCAGAGAGGCTCTCTGGGGAATTCTGTAAAAGCAAGAGAGGGGCCTACGTTCCTGTGATGGGGCCATGGTAGCCTGAACCCCTGCCCTACTTGCCCCTATCTTTTAAATGAGTGAGCAGTGGCATTTATTGAGCTCTTACTGTACACCCACACAAGGGCTGAACATCAGAGAGGGAGAAACAAGTAAAATTTGGGCCCCGCCTGGGAGGGGTTGAACACCCAGTTAGAAGCTGACTCGGCGAGCCCCGTAGTGCCCTCGGGATACCGGCCAAGAGAAGTCAGTAGGCGGTCTTCAGGAAAGAGGCGGCCTTGAAGCGAGCGTGAACTTGGATCTAGAAAGAAGTGGGAGGGCGTTCAAGGGGGAGAAGAGTTGGGGTCAAGGTGTGGGGGTTAGAAGAGACTTGGCGTCCCCAGGGAGTGAGGCAGTGCCCTGGGGTCTGACTTTGTGTCTACAGATGGGAGTTGAGCCCGTGGCCCCAGGCTCTTAGAAGTGATCAACAGAAGTTCGGAGTCACAGAATCTTAGGACCAGTGTCATTGAGAGCCTGGGGTCTCTGTGCCCCACACCTCAGAGGTCATGAGTCCTCCTGCCCACCCCCCAGGGCTGATGCCCATGCAGCAGCTCTGAGCTGTGCCCGTCTGGGCTCTGTTCTGGCCAGTTACAGTGACGGGGAGCTCACTACCTCCTGCGAGGGAAGGTGGACAAGGCTGTCTGAGAAGCACGGCGGCCGCGGCGTCCCTGCACGGACACCACCCCCTCGCTGTCCCTGCTCCCACAGCGGGGTCAGGGAGGCAGCTCAGGTCAGGGGAGCCTGTGCGCCCGGGGCCGCCCCACCGAGTCCTGCTGAACACGCAGACGCACACAGACACAGCAGTTCCGGTCCCACGGGGCCGTCCAGAGGCCAGGAAGGGCTGAAATAGAAAGCAGGTCCGGAGGCCCTGCAGGGGACGTGGCCAGCTCTTGGCCTGGGCGGGACCGTCTGGCTCTGCGAGGGAGCCACAGCCCCGCCCGGCCCTGGGCAGCTGGGGAGCCTGGCCCTGGGCCTCCAGAACCTGCGGGACCCGCTGCCCGAGGATGGGGCCTGGACCTACAAACCCCCTCAGACCCAGCACTGTCTGCGCTGGGGGCAGTGCCTTCCCACCGGGCCTGGGAGGGTGCCCGAAGCTTCTGAGCGAAGGCTCTTCAGGCCGGCCTAGCCCCACCCCCTCCTGGCTTGTGACCTGGGGCAGGGGACTTCACGGGTCCTCTCTGGCCAACAAAGATGGGACAAGGGCGCTCCCCACCGTGGGCTGTTGGGCAGACACCCGAAATGCTTTGGGACTGCGCGTGCCGGGCACACGGCGACCGCTCCATAAACGGGTCCGCTGCTGAGCGACCGACCCCTGGGCCACTGTTTCCAGATGGCAGGTCACGCCCAGTGGGGGTCAATGGAGCGGGGTCACGACGGGCTCTGTGCTGCCTCCCAGCACCCAGGCCTTACAGGACTTCCCCCCGTGTCCCAGAGCCCAGGAGGCTGTGGGGAGGGCCCGGAGCTGAGGCCTCCTGTCACGTCTCCCTGGGGCCTGCGTCACCCTAAGCAGCCCCTGCACCAGACAGTCTGAAAGGTTCTGCCCCCACCTCGACCCCGGGGTGTGGTAGGTCCCGCGGCCGTGGGAGCACCCGCGCCCAGCCCCAGATCTCCCGGCCCCCATCCTGCGTCCTCAGGAGCAAGGGAGAGCCCAGGGGAGGCGCGGGGCTCAGGGCTGGGGTAGATGAGCTGGTCCAGCCACAGGCCTGGAGTGGGGCACCCCCAAACCAGCCGCCATAGCTCCATTGTCCTCTCTGCCCCAGGGGAAACTGGCTGTTCTCCTCCCAGCATCTCTGGAGCTGGTCCTGGATGGGCTCTGCAGCCCGGGGCTAGTAACAGGTGAGGGGGCAGGCCCTGGAGGGCAGGGGGAAGGGGAGCACCTGCCCAGACTATGGGGAGGCTCAGAGGCGGCCGAAGCAGCGTCCGAGCCTCACCCCTGGCCTTGGTTCGCTCACCTGTAAGGTGAGGCCAACTCGGGGGCTCCACCGTCAAGGCCGGCAGAGCCAGAGGTGAATCCTGGGCCGGCCTGCGGGGCCAGTGAGGAGCTCCCGCCCCTTGGGCAGGCCAGGCTGGGAGGTCGGTCCCAGGGAGACTCAATGCCGCCGAGGGATCTCTTCTCCATCTGAAGTGTCTCCTCCACCCAAGGCCGGGGCCCGGCTGGGCGTATGGGCGGGGCCGGCACGCACTCCCACGGGGACTGGATGTTAACCGAAAGGCTAGACAGGACGTGTGTGCACATCCGTGTGTCACGCATGCATATGGAGGCTGGAGCAGGGCCGGCTGCTGTGTACGTGCCCAGCGGGGGCGGGGTGAGACTCCTCCAGCAAGCCCTCCTGGATTGGACCCACCTCAGCCTTCACACGGACGAGCCGAGCACCTCTGTATCTCCTCCCCACCCCTCAAGGGGCCCTTCCCTTTGTTCCGCGGGGCCTCAGGAGCCCTGCTGGCCCCCAAACCCACTCTGAGACCCACCCGAGGCCCACCAAGAACCAGGGCCGCAGTCTCACTGAACTCACTAGGAAGGCTGTTCTCATGGTCCCAGACACTGAGTCTAATGGGAGGTCGACAACCCAGCCCTGGTCTCTCAGGTGCCCGATGGGCCCAAGAGTCTGAGGGCGGCCTGGAAGCCCAGGCTGGTTCCCCCCCAAGCATCTGCAGTGACCCCTTTGCTGTGTGGCTTTGGGTGGGTCTCTTTCCCTCTCTGGACTTCAATTTCTCCACCTGTAAAAATGAAAGGTGGGACAAGATGAGCTCTGAGGGGCTCCTGGGGGACAGACGGGCCATGGAGAGTGGTCCAGGGAATTGGGGGGCAAAGCCCAGACGTGGTGGTCCCAGTTGTGACCCCCGCGACAGTTCCAGGGCCCCGAGTGTGTTCCCAAGATAACTACACACCGGCCCTTGTTAAGTGCCCCAGACGTTTCTCCGCGAGGCGGGTTGTGCGCCTGAACTAGGTCCCTCCTTTCCAGAGCGGCTCCCAGCCCCGCCCGTCCTCGCTCTCTTCGAGAACTCTGCCCCACCTAGCCTCAGTCCCTTCCAGAGGGCCTTGTGTCTCGGGCTCTCCCACTCCATGGGCTAAAGCTGTGGGCTTTCGGTGAGGCCCCACCCGGCCTGTTTCCCTGCGCCTGCTGGGGATGAGCCTCCCTGGGGCACAGCGGGGCGAGGCCCTTCCTGAGACAAGGGGACCTGGCCTGGGGGACTTCCATGGGCCCCATTGTCCCCACTTCTGGGGAGACGCCTAGGGCCAGAGAACATAAGCGAGCAGTCCAGCCAGGCTTGAACCCAAGGCTGCCCAAGAGCACCCCCATTCCGAACCTCCCAACACGCCCACCTCGAACACTCGGGGTCACCTTTCCCTGAGAGAGAGAAAGACCCCACCCACCCTGCCCTCCCCTTGGGGGTCCGGCCCCTGCCCAGAGCTCTGGGCCACAGAAGGAACGTGTGGCCACGGCCCCTTAGGAGGGCCCTGAAGGGCCTCTCACCCAGCTCCTGCCGTCACCTGTCTTCTCAGGTGGTCCCCAGCAGTTAGAGTCCCTGGGAGCCGGCCTTTGTGCCCCTCTCCACACCCCCGACCCTGGCAGGCTGCCGGCCAGGTGGCCAGAGCCCCAGCTCTGTTCACATCTTCGAGTGGCACCAAGACAAGGACCACTCAGGAGGATGAATGAGGTCTGGAGCTGTGGGACCAAGAAAATGACAGGACCTGCCCGGCTGGCACCAAGTGTCCCCTGTCCCCACCCCCCGCCCCCACTTGGCAGCTCGGTCACTCTTTGTGGCTGAATCCCTCAGGAGGGCAGACTCCAGGAGTGACAGGACACGCCGTACATTGCGAGCGCCACTGTGGGTCCTGGGGCCTGGGGACGGCGCTCCACAATTCCGTGGCTCCCACTGTGAGAGGGAGGGGCTTCTGTGGGTGCACGGAGGGCTCCCCGCCGGGAGGGGCAGTCCCACCCTGACCCAGACACAGACAGCCCGGCCTGACCCAGCCTGTGGGGGTGACAGGGTGCAATTGTGTCCACTGCAGGCTAGGGGAGGGTCACCCCAAGCCTCGTGGGCTCCAGCACCTTCCCCCACCACCCCCAGGACCCCTGGGTCCTCCAGAGAGGAGCTTTCCTAGGGGGAGGGGCTCTGGAAGCCGCCCCAGGCTGTCCCCCTGCTCCTCAGGCAGTCAGCTGGCCTCTGTTTTGCCCTAGAGGATCTCCCCAAGATTTCTTTGGGAACCAGCCTGTGTGTGCTGGGCCGGCCTGTGACTCAGCGGCAATCTCCAGCTCATAAAATTTGAGCCTCCCCTGGCTCAGCCCTCGCCCCCGCCCACACCCTGGCCGCCTCCAGGCTGCCCCCTACGGAAACAACACTGAGTGGACACTCCCTCGGCCAGCCCCTGGGTGCCCTGCCTTGCCAGCCCAGAGCCAGTGCTGGCCTGGGACCGGGGCCACCGTGGACCATACGCCCTCACATTCCTGGGTCTCGGTTTCCCCTTCTGAGACACACAGCACAGTGTTCGAAGGAGACAATCAATGGTGGCCTGTGGGCTGGGCCCTGCATTAGCCGGGAAGCTGCTCCAGGGACCTCCCTCCCCCGGAATCTTCAATGGCTCCCCACTGCCCTCAGGGTCAAGTTCATTCCCACAGGACAGCTGCAACCCAGTGTGGAAGGGCTCTGTTCACTCCGACTTCACCACTCGTTCCTGCCCTCCACTCCCTGGGACCTGACGTGCCGCGCCCACAGCCCAGAGGGGCTCCCCTCCCTCTGCCCTCCCTCCCCCAGCCGGACTGCCTATGCCCACCTCCCGTGCTGCCCCTCCCCAGTCGGCTGTTGGTTGCAACGTTGTCCCTCACAGGACTGAGCTCTCGGGGGCCGGGGCCTCGTCTCGGGCAGCGTCCCTGTTCCCAGTGCCCGGCGAGGGCCGGCTCAGTAGTGCTGGGAGGAGGGCGCCGGGTACTCCATGACAGGAGTGAGGAACCGTACAGGGCCGGGAGACCAGAGAGGGCACTCGGGCCGAGGACACCGCACAGACCTGACCCTGAGCCCTCCCTGCACTCCCCCCTCACGGCAGCCACCCTAGACCCCGAAACCCAGACGGGCCCAGGCTGCCCATGAGCCACCACCCTGGGCAGGCTGTCTGTGGGGGCGGGATGACCCTCCCAGCCGCCACTCCCAGGTCAGGCCCGGCTGCCGAGGGCTCCGACCCACGGGCCATCCCACCGGCCCAGGGCACGTCCAGGTCTCTCCCACGCACCCAACCCCACGCCACTAGCACTCACAGGGGTCGCCCCGCATCCCAGACGGGCCCGGGGCTGGTGCGGAGCCCGCAGACACACTCGGGCATGCGTGTGCCCCAGGGACGCGCATGAGGGGGCACTGACGGAGGCCCAGATGCGGAGTGTGCCGCCCTAGGTCGCAGGCCCACACAGGCACGCCTAGGCTCCGAACGGGCCAAACACAGCAAACCCAGACCGCCGCCGGGGACCCGGAGCGCCACTGTGGGCAGACGCAGCCAGGGTGCATCCGTCCCTCCGGACAGAAGCCCGGGTCCCTCCCGCCTCCACAGCACTCGTGAGTACCAGCCATGCTCTCCGGGGGCGGGGTGGGGGGGGGAGGGGGGGGGTTACTGAGAGCCAGGGCAACGCCCTCCCTCTCCACTCTTCTCCCCGCCAGCCTGCGTGGTGCAGCTTTGGCTCCGCCCCTCTGGGCCTCAGTTTCCTCCTCTGTCTGCCCCGGGGCTGAGCCGCAAACTCAACTGCCCCTGGACTCCCTCCCCCAGGGCCCGGGAATCAGGCTCCTCCAGGGGGCCGGCCAGCCCGGGAAGGAGCCCGCCCCCACCCCGCCCCCACCCCTCCGCCTTTGCCCAAAAGGAGCCCCAGCGCGGGCCTGACGTCAGGCCCCAGGAAGGCGGTCGGGCTACGGGACTGAGTGGCCCACAGAGCTGCCCCAGGAGGTCGTCCAGGCTTGGGCTGTGCCGCTCTGTCTCAAGCCGCTGGACTAGGCGAAGGTGTGGTGAGTCCCCCAAGGGCTGTCCCCCACCTCGCGGAGCTGGACAGTGCCCGAGTTTCTCACTCCCCAGCCAGGCAGGCAGCGCAGGGGCTGAGGGACCCAGAAACCGCCCCCAGACCCGGGGAGGGGAGAGTTCAGAGCCTGAAAGGGCTTTGAAGTCCCACCCTGCAGGGAGCCATTGTACAGATAGGAAAAGTGAGACCCCGAGGAGGGCAAGGGGGTGGGTGGTCCCAGCTGGCCTGGCGGGCTAAGCAAAGAGAGGGGAAGGGAGGGCTCCCAGGGGCTTGTGGGATCATCCCTCCTGACCCCGGAGCTCCACCTGTACTGTTCCCACCCCCCACTTCCCTGGGTTTCATTCATTCTTTCCTTCATTCATTCAGCATTGAATGATCATCTGCGGGGTGCCCAAAGCTCTGCCTTGATTTTCCTACCTGTCGAGGCACTAGGGCGGCCCCAGAGGCCAGGGTAAGGAAGGGATTGGATGCTTGGCCACCCTGACCACCTTTGGGACCTTGGCCACCACTGTCCCCCAGGCTGGGGCAGGGCCAGGGGTTGAGGGACTCGTGTGGACAGGCTCCTAACCGTGCCACTCCACAGCTCAGGTTCTATGCTCCAGCCCTGGCCCTCTGCCCACTCTTTCAGAAGTGGGGAAACTGAGGCCCAGGGCAGCTGGCCCTCCCAGCCCCCAGCATGAACCTCGGAGCTGGCACTGCCCCCGCCTGGCACCGGCCGGCGGTGAGCGCCCTGGGAGAAGGGCAGCAGGAGCAGGGTCCCGAGGGGGGCGGGCGGGTTGGGAACTGGCCGGTGGCCAGGGTGCCGGGCAGGGCAGACAAGGAGCAGCTGTGCAACCTCAGGCAAGACTGGGGACGGAGGGATGGCGGGATGGTGGCGGCAGCTCACAGCCTGCCGGCAGGGGCCGGACCTGCCTGCAGGCCCCCATACGCTCCCGCCACGATTGCTCCCTCCCAGGCAGAGGGCCGCCCAGGGTGCCACCTCTTCTCCTCCGGTAGCTTCCCCACAGCATGGCCATGGGCAAGTCACTGCCCCTCTCGGAGCCTTGGCAAAGGTAGGGGCTGGGGGAGGGGGGTGCTCCTCCTAGAGCCCTGGTCTGTGTGGGGAGGGGGCCTGGAGCTCTCCGAGCACATGCACGCTGCTCTCATTTTGTCCCAGGGGACTTGAGGCGCAGGCCATGGGTCTCAATGCGCCCACTTCACAGATGATGAAACTAAGGCCCCGAGGGGTCTCTTTAAAAATCATCCATCTCGTCATTCAGCTGCAGTCCTCACAGACTGCCAGTCCAGTAGGGAAAGCAAATAATCACCAAGCTGCCAGGGGGTGGGAGAGCAGCAAAAAACAAAGCCAGTGAAGAGGAGGCAGTGCAGGGAGCTGGGCGATCTGGGAGGGCTTCCTGGAGGAGGTGCACTGGGGTCCGAAGAACTCCCTCAGCCGACCCTGCCCCCCCCCCAGGGGCATGGCCCCCACAGCAAGTCAAGCCAAAGGTATCCCTCAGCCAGGCCGGCCCGCAGCCTTCTCAAGGGTCTTGAGTGCGGAAGCCCCCAACTCAGGGCCTTTGCCACCCTCCCCCTCCTGCCTCGAGCACTTGTCCCCCAGAGCCCCCTGAGGCCCCCCAGCTCCCCAGTTTGCTCCCCCAATTTGGCCACAGCTGTGAGCTCCGGGGGTGGGGCAGACCCGCCCAGGAGCCTCCGTGCCCTCTACACCTGTACCCTTGGGGGTTCAAGGTCAGGTCTGAAGCATGGGGTCCTAACCATGCCTCTTCTGACCCTGGGCTATGTGTCCTAGGCCAAGCTGCTGGCCCTGACCCAGGCTTCCAGTTCCTGGTCTGCACCGTGGGCAGCAGTGAGCTCTCAGGGTCACCGGGGTCCGCTGCCGCGAGCCCCTGCTAAGCACCCCAGGGCCAGCTGGGCCTGCAGCCGTCCCTCCTGCAGAAACCTGCGCGTCCTCCGGGGCTGAGGATGTAGAGGGCGGACTGTGGGCAAGGTCAGGCCCAATGGAGCCCAGGACCTCTTGTCCCCCAGTGCTCAACCCACACCCTCCCGCAACCCCTGTCCCGGAGCCGGGGGAGGGAGCTGGGCCGGGATGGGAACCCGGATTCTGGCCGGCTCCACCTAGGACCTGCTAGGTGACCCAGGGCCAGTCTGGCCCCTCCTGGGGACCTCGGTAGGGACCCAGCAGTCCCTGGATGGAATGAGCAGAGAGACTTAGACCAGCCAAAAACAGCAGGCGATGTTCTAAAGCGGATGCCATGAAACCAAGAATAATCGTAAAAATAAACAGGCAGATGGTCCCCCCAATAATGGCTATTTGGGCCTCGGAAGGCGAGGAGGGCCACCCACCAGCAGCCTGGGCATGCGCACAGGCACTCTCCGCTGCAACCATGCCCTCGTGCACAGACCCCAGGTCCCGAGATGCCAGCCCCCCACTCGTCCCACCCTGCCCAGGCTAGGTGTGCTGGACCCAGGTTCGGTTCCCAGCTGCACCAGCTTTGTGCTGTGTGACCCAGGGCATGCGGCTCACCTCTCTGGGCTCCTGCTTCCTCCTCGGTGGATTTCAAGCGTCCCGCAGGTGCCCAGCCCACAGCAGATGCTCTGAGCACCTTGTTGGGGACAGACCAGGCCTTCCCCTCTTAGCCTCTGGTACAGACTGAACTCCAGGCTGCCGCCCATTGGCCCAGGGCAAAGCCCAATCTCCCTGTCTGCCTGGTACCCTATGTAGCGGGACCAAGGCAGCCAGGCTGCACGACTGGCATCCGCGGGGAGGCTGGACAGCTGGGAGAGCCCGCGCAGGGAGGGGGTGCGGGAGCCAAGATGTTAGCACGTGCCTACCCCTGCCAAGGAGGGGACCCGTCTCGGGATCCGTGGGCAGGTACCGGCTCCTGACGTTGTTGGGCACATAGCAGGGACCCAGCGAGCTGGGAGCGGCAGCCCCCATCACTTGTTGGAGAGGACAAGGTCAAATGACCTGGGCAAAGACGCTTGTCCCCTGCTCTGGGGCCAGGGGCAGGGTGAGGATGACAGGGACGAGCTGGACCCCACAGGGCAACAAGGTGGGCTTCCTAGAGGAGGTGTCAACCCTTTCTGTGCCGCCCTGTCCCGGCTGCTGGAGGAACAGTCTGGAGACCTGCCCCCAGCCCCTCCCCCACCAGCCCCCCCAGGACCCCCTTTGGGAGGGCCAGGCAGTCCTAAAGATGGGTGGGCAAAAGGGGGAGGGAGGGAGCAAGGGAGAGCCCGGGGTGGAGAAGAGCTTGGGCCGAAGCTCGAGGTCGGAGGCGCACGGAGTGTCATCAGACAGTGAGGGAGCAGCGGGACGGGAGACAGGGCCCCCAGCCTATCCAGGGCCTCAGGTCCCTCCCAGGGAGGGCCCCTACCAAGGGCACCACCCCTTGCCTTGCTTGTGAGACCCTGGGGGGTCTCACAAAGCGCCGGGAGGCCTGTGATGTGCAGGGCTCTGGGTCCCCCACCTGGAGGGGCCGGGAGGAAACACCGCCCTCACCGTGCACCCCCTCCCGTCCCCTACCCCTCCACCCCTGGCCACACCTGCACCAGGCACGCTGGGGCTGAGCCCTCCTCCAAGGCTGGCTGGGGCCGTAAGCGGTGCAGGAGCCTGGGAGGGAAGCCTGCGAGGTCACCTCTGGCCAGGAGCCTGCCGCCCAGTGAGCTGGAGCCAGGCCCAGCACCTTGCACCATGTTCGAGGCCCTGTGAGGGGGACTCCTGGCCTCAGCTTCCTAGGCTGTTCAACCAGGTTTCCATACCTGCAGAGTCCACTGCCTCCTCCAGGAAGCCTTCCCTGATCCCACCTTCCTTTGCCTCCCAGTCACCCTGCCAGCATTCAGCTGGGGGTCTATCTTCTCCACCCAAGACACCCCGCAGGTCTCAGATCCATAAGAGAACCATGGGCAAATGGGGGGCTGCTGGGTGGGGGCATCAGGCCTGGGTCTAAATTGGACTCGTTCCTGCTCAGTATGGGGCTCGCCCCTCCCGCTGCCCACTTCTCAGGGTCTCACCTGGAAAATGGAAGGCCTGGCTTTCTGGTCCGCTGGGTGGAGGAGGGCGACACCCAAGCATCAGGCCCCAAGGCCCCACGGAAACACCCAGCAAGTGCACTGTGTGTGTGCAAGCGTGCAGTTCAGGGCCAGCCCCGCCAGGGACAGGCCCCAAGGGCCAGCAGGGTGGCCCCAGTTTGGTTGCTGAAGCTGCCAGCTGCCTGTCTCTGCGTCCTGTGTCCTCACTTTGAAATACGGATTAGAGCCTCTCCCAATAATAGGAGGGATCTAGATGTCCCTTTCCACCTGCTCCCACCACAGCCCCCCCCCCCCAAGAGCAGGGGGCAAGAGAGAGCCGGCCATTGCCAGACATGCAAAATGGAGAGTCCGGGGGCCCTGGGCCGTGCTCAGGCGGAGCCAGTTTGGGCTGCAAAATAGAAAGACTTTCTTTATCTTCACAGCAGCTTCACAATGGAGCAGGCTAACCTGGGGCGAGCTCCTCATCCTCAGAGGAATGCAAGCGAAGCTCTCGTTCCTCACTTATCCACTCGACATGCACTGAATGTGATCTACGATCCTCTCCTCTGTAGAAATTCACAGACTAGTGGGGACACCAGACAAGTGGCCAGGCAATGACAGAGCCATGGTGCTATGAGAGCCCCAAAGAGGCCAGAAATCTACTTGAGGCAATCAGGGAGGGCTCTCTGAAGGAGGAGGTATCCAAACTAAAGAGAGCCAGCATGTGAACAAGAGTGTATAGGTAGGGTTATTTTAGTCACAGAGGACGGAAACTCAGCTCAAACTAATGTAAGCCAGAGAGGGAGGTAATAGCTTCATTTAACTGACAAGTCCCAGGATACCAGCTTCAGGCAGGGCTGGATCCAGGTGCTTAAACCATATCCTCAGGACTCGGTCTCTGTACTTAGTCCTGCTTCTCCGGGTGGCCAGCAGGAGCTTGATCTCACAACCCCAGGGAGGAGAGAGCTATTGCTGGAAGTCCCCAGCGCCAGCCATGCTGACCAATCACCATAGCCCAGGGCAGCTAGCTCATCACTGGGAGTAGTTGGGCTCGGGGCTGCCGGAGCTCAAGGACAAGACTGGGGAATGGAGCAGGACCAAGTCCCTGAAGGACTTTTTTCCGTAAATGGTGAAGGGAGGCTAAGCCAGCCTGCCCAGAGGTGTGCAAGGGCCTCCTCTGACCCCAGGAAGCCCTGGGCCTGGGTCTCAGCTCAGCCCCCCGCCCCCCATCACTCCTCCGCCCTGCCCCCTGGAAGAGCCCTCTGGAGCAGTCCAGAGACAGGCAATGTTGCCAGGTGGCAAAGACATTCTGGAAGGTGCAGACATGTCCACACCTTGCAGCGTTTCAGAGCTGGAGGTGCCCACTGTATAGATGGCAAGACTGAGTCCTGCAAGGGGCCTGGGAGGGCCCGGGCGGGATGGACAGACTCCCGCCCCCTCCTTCTGAGACCCCTCCCTTTCTCTGAGACAGGTAGGAGCAGAAAGAGGGAAGGAAGGAAAGAGGCAGGCAGAGCGAAGCCCTACAGGGGCTGGGAACCAGTGCGGGGGACTGAGGGGAGGGAGACGTGGCCCAACCATCCAGCTGCCCCGCCCGGACCGCGGCCCACCAGCGGCTCACTCCTACCCAGGATGGGACTCACTCCTCCGGGCAGGGGGCTGCGCGGGGAGCCCCTGCCGCCTCCCGCTGCCCTTCTCCCAAGGGGCCCCCTTTCCCTAACCCTCACCTGGGTGCATCCTGGGCCCCGTCTCCCCTCCCCCGCAAAATCCCTTCAGGGCCTGTCCTGTGCCACCTCCTGGCATGCCTCGGGGTGGCCTGAGGCGGCTTCTAACTCTGCCCATCTTACAGGTGAGGACACTGAGGGCTATTCTAGGGTGTTCGGGGTGGGCTGTGCTCCAGGGCCCCCACCTGCTGTGTGTCTTCCCAGCTGACCCTGAGCCCCCCGAGGGCAGCCTGCGTCTCTCTGTTCTGCCCGGAGAAGTCCCTGAACGTGGCAGGCAGGCCTAGCAGGCTGGGGAAGCAGGCAGTGCCCAGGCCCTAAGCCCAGGACGGTTGCCCTTGAGCCGCTTCCAGGCCCCGGGCCGGAGCCGCTTCCAGGCCCCGGGCCGGCCCCGCACCAGGCACTACGAGGACGCGGCCTGTGCCCACGGGGCTCCGGCCAGCTGGCCCCGGCTACGAGGTCTGCTCTGCCTCAGCCAGGCCCAAGACACCAGCCAGGAAGGGGGAGGGGACAGGGCCGTGCCTCCCCCCTCAGGCTGCGGAAGGCACGAGTGACCCCATTTAGCAGATGAAGAGAGCAAGGCTCACTGGCAGGGCCAAGGTCCCCGGGCGAGGGAGTGGCAGAGTCAGCCTGGAACCCGGGTCCTGGGACCCCTCTGCTCGCTCCCGGCCCCGCGGCCCTCTGAAGGCCAGGTCTGTGCCTCCCCCGTCAGCCTGGGGGGGCGGGCCTGGGGCCAGGCTGTCCCCACAGAGGAGCAGAACCTTCTCTCCTTTCCCCTCATTCCAGGCTATATTTAGAGGGCAAGCAGAGAGCGAGGCACGTGGGGAGTGGGTGCCCGCCGGCGGAGGGGCCGCTTGCCAGGGTGCCCCCGTCCCCTCAGGACCAAGCGTCTGGCCGTGGGCTCTCCTGAGGCAGGCCCAGGTTCGAGTCCTGGCCTGTCCCTCCCAGAGCTTCGGTTTCTTGGAGTGTGAGGGCAGGAGGCCCCGGACAGGGACCCAGCACCGGCTCTTCGCGGCCCCCACACCATGAATCCGCTAGAAGCAGCACGAGGCAGGCTCTGCGACATGTGGCTGGGCGGCCGGGGAGACCGAGGCTCGGAGAGGCTCCTCAACAACCCAGAGCCGCTGGTGGTGCATGGGGACCAACCTCGGTTGGCCACTGTCACTGTGCGAGCGCTCCCACGGCCCCAGCACTCCGGCCATCGCCGGCGGTGACACCCCACGCCTCCCTGAGTCCCGTCTTCCCTGGAAGCGCCGTGCACAGGCCCAGCCCTGGCCGGCATGTGCGTGCGCGGTGGCAGAGCCGGCAGGAGGGGGTGGGGGGAGCCGAGAGGGAGCCGCGAGACCAGGGGACGGGAGCACGGGGCTGCTGGGGGTGGGTCGGGTGGGTGGAGCACCCTGCTGAGGGCCACAGCCTTGGCCAGAGCAGATTCAGGGGTTGGCAGGGGAAGCCATCCCAGGGGACGGTCAGGGGGCAGCGGGAGCTGAGGCAGTGAAGACCAATGGGGAAACTGAGGCCCGGAGAACAAAAGTCCTTCCCGAGGCCGTGGGGGAGGGGGAGGAGGAGCGAGGGGGCTGCTCAGCCCAGAAACTCCCAGCCCAGCTCCTCCCCAGGCCCAGAGAGGGGCGGGCCAGGTGCTGTATGGGCAGGTATAGGAGGCCGTCAGCAGGCCGCCGCCCAGAAGACCCGCCTCCACAGTCCAGGCCCTGGGCCCGGAGGCCCACCACTGAGCTCCTCAGTGCTCAAAGCAAAATGAACAGATGCCCTAGAGAGGGGTCATGAAATGAGGATGCCAGCACATAAACACTGTGAGAAGTAAGGCAGTGGAGCGTGGTGTGCGGGGACAGGGAGTGGGTGGGCTGTCTTATAACATGGACAGAGACAGCCAGACTCACAGAGAGAACAGGGGAAGAGATGAGACAGGCAGAAAGTCGGGGATCAGGACTCAGAGTGTGACCAGGGTCAGGGCTCAGTGTGTAACCAAGATCAGGGCTCAGAGTGTGACCAGGGTCAGGGCTCAGAGTGGGACAGGGATCAGGGCTCAGAGTATGACCAGGGTCAGGGCTCAGAGTGTGACCAGGGTCAGGGCTCAGAGTGGGACAGGGATCAGGGCTCAGAGTATGACCAGGGTCAGGGCTCAGAGTGTGACCAGAGTCAGGGCTCAGAGTGGGACAGGGATCAGGGCTCAGAGTATGACCAGGGATCAGGGCTCAGTGTGGGACCAGGGTCAGGGCTCAGAGTGTGACCAGGGTCAGGGCTCAGTGTGTAACCAAGATCAGAGCTCAGTGTGTGACCAGAGTCAGGGCTCAGAGTGTGACCAGGGTCAGGGCTCAGAGTGTAACCAAGGTCACGGCTCAGAGTGTGACCAGGGTCAGGGCTCAGTGTGTGACCAGGGTCAGGGCTCAGAGTGGGACCAGGGTCAGGGCTCAGAGTGGGACCAGAATCAGTGCTCAGAGTGGGACCAGGGATCAGGGTTCAGAGTGTGACCAGGGTCAGGGCTCAGTGTGTGACCGGGATCAGGCTCAGAGTGGCCCAGAATCAGTGCTCAGAGTGGGACCAGGGATCAGGGTTCAGAGTGTGACCAGGGTCAGGGCTCAGTGTGTGACCGGGACCAGGCTCAGAGTGTGACCAGGATCAGGGCTCAGAGTGTGACTGGGGTCAGAGCTCAGAGTGTGATCCGTGTCAGGGCTCAGTGTATGGCAGGATCGATGTTCCTGGGATCCTTTGTGGCTGACATCAGGGCTCAGCCTTGTTTGGGATCAGGGGTCAGACTCTTAGAGCCGGGAATCGTGCTTTGCAGACACTGCCATCTCTCCTCACCTGTCTGGCCTCTGGGGCATCCTGAGCACCCTGTCCATCTCCTTGCTGCAGAGGCACCAGGCCCCCAGCCCTGGCCTGGAGCCTCCAGCACCTCGAGCCAGCGGCTGCCCAGCATGTGAGGCTGGCCCTGGGGAGTTTCCTGGAAGGGCAGGATCCCCGGGGCCGGCGTCATCCCGGGACTATCTCCCAGAGGAAGCGTTCTGTAATGTTTATTATTTGTCTCTCCCTGACACGGGCTCAAACCTAGTGCAGACACACTGGAAAACCAAAAAGCATGTGGAAGGGAATCCAAGACGACTGTTTGCTGTGTCACCGGAGCCGGACCCCAGCCCTCCTCCATGGCTCGCCGAGGCTCATTTGTTTTCACAGCAGAGAGACAGGCCGGGAGGCATCCCTCTCCTCCTTGGGGGCATTCAGGGGTCCCCCGCTGCCTGGGGCTCCAGGTTCCCAGCCCTGTGCCTCAGCCTCACAGCTTCCCCTCACTCCTGCTCATGTCCCCAGAATGTCTCTCCCTGCCCTTGATGTCCCGTGCTCCCCCTCGGCCTGAATTATCATTCGACAGACACATCCATCGACCCTGCGTGTTAGGGGCTGGGGTACCAAATAGAGGGCAGCCCAGCCCAAAAGGACTGGTGAGCTGAGACCTAGGCCCACATCTGATGGGTGTGGCCACGGGCCTGAGCAGCTCCTGCCAGCAACCTTGTGGGTCAGCAGATGCCCTGGGCTGCGGTCCCGGAGGCAGAGGCAAAGCTGGGTGGCCTCAGGCAGGTGCTGACCTCTCTGAGCCCAAGAAGAGAAGTGGCCTACTGCCCTGCCCGGGGCCTCCCTCCAGGCCAGACTAGAGCCTAAGCCTTAGCCAGCAAGGACTCCACTGCCCTGCCTCCCCCACACCAGGCTGGACCTTTAGTGCCCAGCCCCCAGCGGGCAAAACCCAGTACCCCTAGTCCACAGGGCGGAAGCTGCCGGAGTGAGCCCATTGCCAAGGCCAGGCGGGCAGCCACGGGGAGTGGGCAGTGTCCCGCCTGCTTGCAGCAGGCACCCCACGTCCATGGGCCACGGCGGGGGGTGAGGGGGCGCACAGTGTCTTCCTTTCCCCTTGCAGGTGGGGGAGGGCACACTGCACGGCTGGGATGTCCCACGTACCCACCCTTCCCCCCCACTTCTCCCCAAAGCCCTCTCCTTTCTCCAGAAAAAGCCAGAAATGTCCTTATTTGGAGCATCAGCTAGGCCCGGGATGGGGGTGGGGGGCCTGTTAACCCTTCACGTATAAATAGAGATAAATCTCAGCAAGTTAAACACAGTGGTGCAGGAACATAAACAGAGTGGGCGGCCCTTCCGCGGCCCGGAGCGGGGAGTGCCGCGTTTATTTAACTCACACCCAGCCCCCGGCTGCTGGGACAGGGCTCCAGGCTCAGGCACCAGCAAGCACCCTGCACGGTTCTCGAGCCTCCCAGACAGCAAGGGTGCTCACCTCTCAGTGCGCAGAGCCCCGGGGGCCGGTGGGGGGGAAGATGGCCCTTGGGTAACGTTCCTTATGAGGATCCTGGCCCCGGCATTGACCCTCCACCAGGCTTAGAAGAGCCAAGAACAGATGGGTGGGCGGGAGGACAGGGTCTGACACGTGGGTGCGGGGACAGCCCACCGGGGCCATCGTGGGCAGGGCTCTTTGGAGCAGAACCGTGGTTTATCTGGCAGCAACGAACCCTGTGGTTTATCTCGCACAAACTGTGTGCTGGGCGGCCCTGTGCTCAGTTAATCCTAGCGGCTCCACAGCCCCAGCCACACGGGTCAGGACGTGCAGCACAGAGAGGTTAAGTGACTGGCCTAAGGCCACACAGCGAGGAAGGGCGGAACCAGGCCTGGAGCCCGGGTTCAAGCCTCCAGCTCTGGGCTCCACAGCTTCCCTGCGCCGCAGGCTTGGTTTCCCCTCTCAGTCCTGGGACAGTCCTGCACAGCAAGGGTTTTTCCTTCCCGCTGCATCAAGGAGGGGTTCGGACCAACAACATTCGGCAAGTGCGGGGCCCGTGGGATGGAGAGGGCAGACGTCTCGGGGCCGGACGGGAACGCCGGGGAGCCCGGGGAGCTCGGCGCACAGGCAAGGCCAGCAGCACCAAGCTCCAGGCACGGCTCCCTCCACTAGCTCCCTCCAGGGCTAACCCGCCTCCTTCGTTCCAGGCCCGCAGGCGAGTGCCCGCCGCCACCATGCCCTCCGCGTCTCCCGCGGGCTCCTGGACCCCAGCGGCGCCCAACGCCACGGTGCCGGAGGCCAACGGCAGCCTGCCGGAGAAGCCCCTGTTCCACGTGTTCGCCCGGCTGGACGAGGAGCTGCACGCCGCCTTCCCGGGGCTGTGGCTGGCGCTGATGGCGGTGCACAGCCTCATCTTCCTGGTGGGGCTGGCGCTCAACGGGCTGGCACTGTACGTCTTCTGCTGCCGCACCCAGGCCAAGACCCCGTCAGTCATCTACACCATCAACCTGGTGGTGACGGACCTGCTGGTGGGCCTGTCCCTGCCCACGCGCTTCGCGGTCTTCTACGGGGCGCGCGGCTGCCTGCGGTGCGCCTTCCCGCACGTCTTCGGCTACTTCCTCAACATGCACTGCTCCATCCTCTTCCTCACCTGCATCTGCGTGGACCGCTACCTGGCCATCGTGCAGCCCGATGGCTCCCGCCGCTGCCGCCAGCCGGCCTGCGCCCGGGCCGTGTGCGCCTGCGTGTGGCTGGCGGCCAGCGCTGTGACCTTGTCGGTGCTGGGCGTGGCGGCGGGCGGGCGGCCTTGCTGCCGCGTGTTGGCGCTGACGGTGCTGGAGTTCCTGCTGCCGCTGCTGGTCCTCAGTGTGTTCACGGGCCGCATCGTGTGCGCGCTGTCGCGGCCCGGCCTCCTGCGTCAGGGCCGCCAGCGCCGCGTGCGGGCCATGCAGCTCCTGCTCACAGTGCTCGTCATCTTCCTCGTCTGCTTCACGCCCTTCCACGCCCGCCAAGTGGCTGTGGTGCTGTGGCCGGACGGGCCACACCGCGCCAGCCTCGTGGCCTACCACGTGGCCGTGACCCTCAGCAGCCTCAACAGCTGCCTGGACCCCATCGTCTACTGCTTTGTCACCAGCGGCTTCCAGGCCACTGTCCGAGGCCTCTGCCGCCGCCACGGAGTGGGGTACGAGCCCAACAGCAGCAACATGGTCAGCGTGCACAAGAGCTCCCGAGGCTCAGGCCACCATCACATCCTCGGCGCCAGCCCCAGCGCCTTCACCCAGGACCTGGCCAATGGGCCTGACGCTTAGTCTGCAGTCCACTGCAAGGGCCCAGAGGTCAGGACCGGGCGGGGCAGGCCAGGTCAAGGCCAGCAGAGACCTGGGCTCTGCCTGGGGGTGGGGGGTGGGGCAATCCCGTTGCCCTTGATCGATTGGTGATGGCTACCCCGTGCACTGCCTGGAGAAGGGGTCTAAGGCCACACAGCTCTGAGGTCGATTAGCAATGTCTGCCTCGGGTTCCACAAGGGTTGTGGTAGTCCAGACGCTGATGGCTTACCGTCCCGGGGGCAGACTGTGTCCAGTGAAAACTCTGAGGGGCAGCCCGGAGCTGCTTCTCTCCTGGTCCGTCCTCACCCCTACAGGGGACTCCTCAGACACAGGCACTGGGAATCCCAAAAAGGTTCGCAGCCCTCCCGTCCCCTCCTCCCCGTACCTGCCCCACACAGAGAGAAGAGCAAGGATGGAAAGGAAGAGTCGGGGGGCACGAATGTCACGTGAGCCGACAAGAAGGGTTCAGGTCTCTGGAAGGCCGCTGCCCGAGGCCCCCGTGAGCAGCCCAGAGAGACAGCATCATGACCCCGGGGTGCTTTGCCGGAAGAGGCATGTGACAGCAGGCCGAGGCCTGACCCCGCCAGGCCCCCACAGAGGAGAGGCTGTGTCCTGCCCATCTGGGGCGGAAGGGGGTAAGCAGCACGTTCAGGGGCCACGGCTGGGCCTCAGCCACGTCAGAATCGAAACCCCACCCCACGTCCTGCCACACCCCTGCGCCTGTCGCTGCACCCAGCTCCAATCCGCCCAAAGCCCCCACTCCAGGAACGACCTCAGAAGACCCTGCCTGCTGCCCTAGGAGGGCGGCAGGGCTCACGGCCCACCCTACGGATGAGAAAACCAAGAGCAAAGACCTAGGGCAATGTGGCTCCAGGCCTAAAAGCCTGAGGCTCCCAGTGGCCCTCATATGGAGCCCTTTGTTCTCCTCCCGGAGCAGAGAGCGGAGCCCCTTGTTCTCCAACCTGGGCAGAGAGTGCTGGCCAGCAGCTCCTGCCTCGTTTCTCCTCTGCCTTTCCTGGGGAGGGAGCGTTTTTCTGGCGTGGGTCTCTGATGCCTCCTCTGAGCTGCACTCCGGGATTGCCTCCACTAACCTTCTGTGGAGCAGCCAAGCTCTCTGAGCCCTTTGTAGACTGCTGCAGGGGTAGGGGCCTGCTGGGGGAGAGGAGCCCCAGGCATTCCAGGCCCCAGGCCCCAGACTGGCACTCGGCCACAGCTACTGAAGCAGGGTGAGACGGAATCCCGCCTCAGATCTGCCCAGCCTTACAGAGGAGACTCCTACGTGCTCAGTAGCTCCAGGCAGAGGGCTCCGTCCTCCAAGTTCAGGACCCTGAAGAGAGGCCTGCCTGGGAGGCAGGAAGGCCATTTATAGCCCTATGCTACAGATGAGAAAACTGAGTCTGGAAGAGGGAAAGGCCCGGCCAGGGTCAGAGCGAGCACCGGGCCCTGCGAGGTTGGCTCTGTCTTCGCCAGCCCCCGTGGGAGCCTGTGGGAGCAGGTTCCAGGCACAGTGTGGGAGTCTCGCCCCGACCTCACTCAGAGCAGGGCTGTGGCTCCCCAGGGGCCCAGAGCTGCATGGGGCAGAGCAGGGACCTGGGAGCCTGTGGCCAGAGGGATGCCACCAAGGGACTGGCACTAATGGTGGGGTTTCAGGCAGGGAAGCCCCCACAGAGCTCTGTTTCCGGCCCCACGTTGGCACCTGGGCAGGCACGCGGGGGGGGAGGGGAGGGTCAGTGTCAGGGCTTTGTCCCAGCACAGCGCCACCCGTGGGCTCCCTTCCTCCGCCCGCCCGCTGTCCCCGTCTCCCATTCTCATTCACGCTCAGGAGTGAATGGCTGGCACCAACGGACTGCCTGCCGTGTTTGGGGGTGGAAGAGTCTCGGTTTTTCCAGGACAGTCCCTTCCTCGAGGGGGAGGGGTCTCTAAAACAGGCGAGCCAGCGCGAATCTGGGAAACGGTGACCAGGACCTGGGTCTGTCCCCCTCGGCTTCACAGCTGTTGTCTCATTCATCCCCATAGACAGAGGGAAGAGCCACAGGCGGCGCTGGGATCCAGCATCCAGGGAGGTGCCCCAGCCCCTCCCCTCGTTCCCAAGCCTGAAATCCCACCACCCAAGCTGGGTTTCTCAGGGACCCCCCAGGGTGCTGCGGGAACCTTCCACCACTCGAGCTCGTGAGGGAGCCACCTGTCTTCTGCAGCTTGGGCGGGAACTGGGGGCTGACCTCGTGCCTCCGGGAACTCAGTCTGACGGCCCCCCTCGCAGAGCTCTCTCTAGGTGGGCCTCAGTTTCCCCAGTCTCCCCTCCTTGGCCTTGCAGCTGGAGGAGAGAGGGCTGGGGAATCGCCCCACGGCTCTTTCACAGGCTCGATCCCACCTCCTCACGTCTGGTTCCGTACTACTCCGGCCTCCTTGTCAGGACTGAGCCCCTGGGGAACTCCGGAGGCTGACCCGGACTGTCCTTGTTCCCACAGGGGCCAGGGTGTGAGGTCTCTGACCCCCTCCCCCTGGCCTCCCTTGCCTGATTTTCGAAAAGCCCAAGTGACATGACATGGCGTGTGTATTTATATCTGATGTGTATGATCTCCTTAATGGGAAGTCCTCATCCTGAATTAAACCTGTTTCTTCCCTTCATGCCCTTAATTCAGCGAGCACACCCGGGCAGAGAGGGGTGCCCTGGGTCGCTGAGCTAGCAGCAGCCCACTCACCGGCGGCCCTGGTGGTGGGTGTGTGCTCGCGCCATCCTGGGATCCCGCGGGGGGGGGGGGGGGGGG
>CM052798.1:166835808-166880336 GCA_028533885.1 Nasua narica | reverse complement strand
AGCCCCCGGGTGGGAAGGGGCGTGGCTGGATGCCGCTCATCGCTCCGCTGTCTGGCGCCCTCTGAGGCCGGAGGCGGCTGGAGGTAAATATTAGGGCCTGTTTAGATTAAGATCCATTAATAGCAGAAAATGTCACTGCGGCGCCCGCCCCGGCTTCCTGGGGGCCTCCGGTGCCTGGGGCAGGCGTGGAAGGCCCTGTGGGAGATGGATGTCCCCCCGATGGCCCCGATCCGACCCTGCACTGCCCCCTGCCTTCTCACACCCCCTTCCCTCCCCCAGGAAGCTCTCCGTGCCCCTCCCCAGGGGCCCAGGAGGCAAGTGCAGAGGAGGCGAGGATGTTCAACCGGCCGGGGGCAGCCCCCACACGGGGTCTGTGTTCCCAACTCCCAGAGGAGAACACTGAGGCTTAGAGATGTGAGGGGACCCATGCAAGGCTGCCAGTGCTCTCACCCGGGGAGAGCACTGCCCGCCCGGACGTGCCTGGTCCCAGCGCCCAGGCCACCCCACCCCCTGACTGCGGCAGGAGCCAAGGAGGTTGTGGGTCGTTGCGCTGAGTCGGGGAAGGGGGCCGTGCCCTGGTGCGGGAGGGAGGAGGACGGGACGAAAAGGAGAAGGGGAAGTGGGGGGACAGTCCTGGGGAAATGGCTTGTGTCATCATCCTGCCCCCCATTTCCACATGACCCCCTGCCTCTTGGGGCCTCCCCAACCCCGCTCCCACCCTGCGCTCAGGGCTCTGCACACCCTCCCCCGGGGCCCTCCCTCTGGCGCAGCACCGGCCCTGACTGTCCCCATCTCGGGTCCCCTCCCCTCCTCTGGCCCCGGGGCCAGCCTACCGGAGTCCTTCCCCCCCAGCCCAGGACAGACCCCCCGGCCCAGCCGTCCGTCAGGACTTGCCCCTGACCTGACCATCGGGCTTGGCCCCTTGCTGAGCCCCCAGGGACTCTGCTGGGCTCCTGGGAGTCCAAAGCCTGGTGGTGCAGCTGGTGCCCAGAGTCCTCTGCCACGCCAAATGGGACCAGCCAGGCAAGGGCATCCCGAAGGGCTTCCTGGAAGAGGAGTTTCAAGGCCCTTGCTTCCTGGTCCTCACCCCGCCCACCTGGCTCTTTGCCCCCTCCGGGCTGGGCCTCTCCTTGAGGTTGTGGCACTGGGAGCTTCTCGAGCCCCGAGGGCCCCAGAGTCTTGCAGGGGCGGGACCAGGCATTTCACCCCACAGATGAAGAAAGTGAGGCCCAGTGGGTGAGCGGGCCCTGGGACCATGCATCGTCCCCTGCTGCACTAACTCTGGGACCCCACTGAGCCTCGGCCCCACTGTCTGTGAGGAGGGGTCTTCTGCCCAGACCGCAGGTGCCCCAGGACTGAGCGGCCCCGGCCCCGCTCCAGAGGCAGCAGAGGAAGGGAGCCGAGCCTGGCAAGGCAGGCATCCCTCCCAGGGCCCCCCGAGACCGCGGCCTCATCCTTGCCCCTCTCCGGGCCTGTTTCCTCAGCTGTAACCCAAGAGCTCAGAACGAATGGCCTCCCAGCCCGGTGTTAGATCCTGGGGTCTAGTTGACAGAAAGGACTTAAATGGGAGAAGCACTGTGCGTGTTTATAAACCAGCCCGAGGCTCTGCCTTCCTCCCTCCTCCCCACCCGCTGGCCCTCCGCTTCCAGTGCTCTGGCCGGGACAGCGTCCTGAGCAGAGAGGCGGACTCACAAGGCATGGGGTCCCCAGGCATACCCCCAAGCCAGGGAGGCCTTCGCAGCGTGGGCGCTCCCGACAGGGGTCCCAGACAGAAGTGGGGTGGGGCGTGAACTCGGTGGGGGGAGTGGGCCAGGAGCCGCGTCCCCCGCCCTGCACTGGACCCTCAGGACCCAGGCATCAGTACGTCCCCAGGTGTCGCGGGGCGCCACAGACCTTCCCATTAAGGGACTCCGGGGGGCTAAGGGCGTCTGACCCCCTGTGGGCCCCAAGTGTCCAGACTATACCAGTGGCCTTCAGGACCTGCTTCCTGGAGGAGTCCTGGGTCCCGTGAGGGTCTTGCTGCTTCACCCACCCTGGGTGCCTCTCCTAGTGGCCTGCTTGGGGCGGGGGGTTGAAGGTCAAGCTCTAGTCTCCGGAAGTGAGGTCCAGGGGTCTGACCCCTCCTGCAACCTGCCCTCTCTAGAGCGAGCCCTGGGGGCAGGACTGGAAGCAGCTCTGGGACCCTAGCACCAGAGCCCCACTGAGAGCGCGGCACAGCACAGCCCGGGGCCGGCACGCACCTCCAGGCACAGGGCCCAGGCAGGTCACCGGTGCCCTGGCCAGGTCCCTTCGGCCACACCAGTTTCTCCAACCGTGAGTGAGTCATGTACCACTTTTGGGCCTCAGTCCCCTCTTCTGTCAAAAGGGGTAATTGACATTCTCTGCCTTTAGGGCCGTTGTGACAATTGTGTACGTGTGAGGGGGGGCATGTGTGTTACATGCATGTTGCATGTACGTGTGTTGGTGTGTTGTGTATGTGAGCATGTCATGTGAATGTGTGTACCTGCGTGCGCATGTGCACGTGTATGTATCTATTGAGTGATCACATGTATGCGCGCTTGTGCATATGTGTTGTGTGTGAATACGTGTGCGTGATTGTGTGTGCATGTGTGTGTGTGTGCGTTGTATGTATGTCATGCCCCATTTGCATGCTTGTGTATTGTGTGTCTGTGTGCGTTGTGCGTGCGTGCCCGTGTTGTGTGTCTGTGTGAGTTGTGCGTGCGTGCCCGTGTTGTGTGTCCACATGTGTGAGCATATCTGTGCGGCCGTGTGTTTCTTCCCGTGGCTCTCGGCACTCGGGAATCAGTGACCCTCCTGAGCTAATGAAGGACATAAGGCCCCAGCACGGTCATCCACTCCCCGCACCCTTTACCTGCCCCGCGCCGTGCATGATGGAGGGTCTGTCTCCCCACAAGACCCCTGCCTGCCCCCCACGCACACAGCGACGGTGACTGAGACACGTCCGTTCTCCCCCATTCCTCCGGGGTAAGCCCTGTCTTTGAGCTTCCCTGGAACGCGTGCCCGCGGTGGGTCGGGGAGCCGTGAGACAGGCTCAGGGCTTAGGGGGCACCTTCTGGGCTCAGCCCCGGGCGGGCGCAGGATTCCCGGGAGCGAGTCCCTCCCAGACTGGGCCCAGAGCCCCAGGGAATGCAGGACGGACAGAGGCGTCTGGGGCCGTGGGCCACCAGGGGGCACTGCTGGCCTGGGAGAGGCGGCCAAGCTGTCCACCGCCGCTGGACTTGGCGGGCAGCGGGGACCCCTCCAGATCACCTCTGCCATCTGACCCGCAGAGGGGTGGTCCCAGAGTTGGCAACCCTGGAGGGCTGCTTGGAGGAGCTGTGGTGTCCTGACCCCAGTGCCACCTGGGGTCAGGAGCCCCCTGAACCCTCTGACTGGGCCCCCCTCAAGGCTGCCCCTCACCCCAGGCCTCCATCCTCCCCCCAACAACAGGGAGGCTCGGCGAGGTGGCCACAGAGGGGAAAGGATGGTCGGAGAGCCAGCACCTGCTCGCGGGCTGTGGAATGAGGCTTACGTCCGCGGGACACACGGGACGGTGGGCCCCGTGGGCAGCTAGTAACCCTCCCCTCTCCCCAGGCGCTGTCTCCGCTCCCCGGCACAGGCTGCATTGTGCTGGCCATTCAGGGGAGCCAAAAGGCCCCTAAGGCCACACGTGGCCCCCATAAAACCCTCACTCACTCTCTCGTGAGCCCAGAGAGGGTCGGACAGCTGCCCAGAGTCACACAGCCTGGTGGGGGTGCCCGCAGAGGGAGACCGCGGCCGATGGACCCTAGCCCGATGCTGGGCCGACACGGCCCCCGTCGCCACCCGCCCGCCATCCACCCACATGGTGGTCCTCACTGAGGCAGCTCAGCGGACAGCTTGGCCTCGATGCTGTGGGCACAAGGCCGACTCCAGCCAGCCCTGCCCGGGGCCTGGATCCCTGGAGAGGCCTGCCAACCTCAACTGGCAAACGCGGGGAAAGGGACAGGCCTTCCACTTACGACCACTCACCCGTGAGTGAAGGTCGTCTGAGGATCAGCCCCTCAGCAAGCACGCACTGAGCACCGGCTCTGCTGTGTGGCGTAAAACTGGAGGCCACAGGGACGACTGAGGCACAGTCCCTGTCTCAGAGAGCTCACTGCTCTAATCCAGCGTGGCAGGGTCCTGGCAGAGATCCCTGCTAGGGCTCAGCGGCCTGCCAGAGGGCTGGGGAAGGCTTTGCAGAAGAAGCAATGCTTCGCTGGGTTTTGAAGGACGAATAGGAGTTTGCCTCTCAGAGAAACAAGGGAGGGCCTCTCTAGCGGCACACGGTATGGAGGTCGAGGCTCAGAGGTATGGAGGTGCAGGCCAGGGGTCAAAGTCCTGGTTGAGTGGCAGAGGGACCTCGGGCAGGTCACTTCTGTCTCTGGGACTCTGTTCCCTTGTCTATCAAAGGAGGATGAAAACACCACCTCCCCAATGAGCTGATGGCAGTGGAAAGTGCCAGGCGAATGCTAATGTTCCCTATTTAATTTTCCATGCTCTTTTTTGAGGCTAGGGTTATTTCTGTCCATGCTTGGCTATTTCCAGGCCCAGAGCGCGTCCTTTCCCACAGAGGACTCCCTGCTCCCAGGCCACGGTGGGAGGACAGGGGTAGCGGGCACGAAGAGCAGAAACAGAGCCTGTCTTACACGAAGAGGAGCACAGGCCCCCTTATCGGGGCAGGCTGGGTGCTCCCCTCCCCCAGGGACAGCAGGCACCAAGAACCCAGTCTGAGAACCCCCGGGGCATACACTCCCAGCTCCGAGCCCCCTTTTCCAGATGAGGTGGGACCGAGGCCCAAAAGATGTCAGGGGAAGGGGACAAGAATCATTTACCAACATGAATGATCTCATCGCTGCCTGCCCGGAAACCGCCCTGCTGCTGTCCAGCCTGCCAGCAAGCATCCCTGTTCCCACAGTGACGCCGGTGGGCCCAGCAGCTCCTCGCCGGCCGCCCTCACCCACCTGGCTCCCTCGGCCCATCACCGATGCAGAGGACGGACCCAGGGGGCGTTGACGCGGGGAGGACAAGGGGGGCAAGGAGGGGAGGGACTGGAGTGCAGAGTGCCACACATCCTGCACCGCGGCTGTCTGCGGCCTTCCTGGAACCACAGAGGGCCCACCAGGGCCCCTATCCTCCTACCAGCTGCTCAAGAAGCCCTGACAGCCTGGGCGGCTTCTCCAGAAAGCGCAGTCCCCGCCACCTCGCCCTACTCTGAGACCCTGCAGGCCCTCCCAGGAGGGCATCCCTTTGGGGCCCTCCCTGGGGGGGCCCTCCCTGCAGGATGTCCCCACAGGGTCCTCCCTCCAGGGCCCTCCCAGCTGTCCAGGAGCCTTGCCTGGGGTGAGGCTAGGGGTGGGTGGCAGGAAGGATCGGGGCCCACCGGGGCCAGCTGGGAGGGAGCAGGGAAGGGTCGATGGGTGTGGGAATGGTTGCACGAGAGGCCAGGACGGAGGGAGGAGGGAGACGGGACAGTTGGCACAAGGTGGGGGCCAACAGACCTCACCACACACGCGCGGTAGTCGCTGCCCCAGGCCCTTGCAGGGGGTCTTTGGGCTGTTGAGGCTCTATTAGTGATGTCTGCTGTTGGGGACCGTGGGGTAGGCACCTGGATCGTGCTCAGAACTCTGTCCCCCGGAGCCTCGGGAGCTTAGTGTTTGAGAATCTTCTGATTTGGAATTACGGTTCTGAGAACCTAGAATTGTAGAACTTGCTGATTTGGGAACATCAGGCAGGAAGGTTACCTGCAGGCACCTGAAAATCCAGGCGACTACCCCATCCCCCCAGCCTGTCAGCTGTCAGCCCAGCCTGCTGGGAGACAGACGCCCCCACATCAAGGACCCTACTCCCAAGGGGAGGGCTGGCCTGGAGCAGAGAAGGGTGCAGGAGAGAGCACAGCAAGGACCCCACAAAGAGGAGTTCAGACCCACGCTGGCTCCGGGTTCCCGGCCGGCCCCCCACTCTCCGCTCTAGAACCTTTACCTGGCCACTCGGGGCAGCGGCGGCCAGAGGCAGCCCCAGGGTCCGCCAGCTGATGAGCGGACCCACAACCACGGAGCCCGATATCCCTCCACCACGCGAAGGGATGAAGCCCGGGGAGCCCACGACGACGTGGATGAACCTGGAAGCCACAGGGCTGAGTGCGAGGAGCTCCGTGGACACGAAGTTACATCCCAGAGACAGGGAGTGCAGGGGGGCGGGGGGGAGGTGACCGGGTGCTGGGGCGGGGGGGCTGGGTGGTCGCTTGGTGGACCCGGGGCTTCCTTTTGGTGTGACAGAAATGTTCAGGAATGAGAGAGCGGGGGTGGTCGCCCAGCATCGTGAGTACACCCATCGCCACAAAATTGTTCACTTTAATGTGGTTAATTTTATGTTATGTGAATTTCTCCTCAATTAAAAAAAAAAAAAAACCCTATTGAAAAAATCCTTATTGGGATGCTCGGCTGGCTCAGTCAGTAAGCATCCGACTCCGGATCTTGGGGTCATGGGTTTGAGCCCCATGTTGGGTGTAGAGATGACTTAAAAAATAAAAAGTAAAAAATGTTTTTCAAGAAAATAAATTAAAAAGCCCTTATTTAAGAAATGGGGCTAACAACCCCCCCCCCACAGGACTGTTGAAGGGATTAACCAAAAGTACTGCGTGTGCCGCGTGTGGCACAGCCGGCACCGTCCCCCGCCAAGCCGAGGGCTCGCTAAGGGCAGGCGAGGGGAGAGGAACCGGGGCCGCCACGGGAAAGCGCTGTCACGGGGACCCTCACTGCGGGTTTGGAGGTTTCCAGGCAGATCCTAAAGGATCCCAGAGCCCGGCCGGCAGACTCCACCACCGTCTGCGTCACCCCCCACCCTTGACATCCCGTAGGGTCCCTCCATTCTTCCGCGCCTCGGACCCCACTGCACCTTCTGCCTCTTCCAGCAGGGAGACCTCCCCCCCTCGGGGCCCACCCCGGGGCCCCCTCATAGCGGCTCACGCTCCCTCCCTCGCCTCCTTGGCAGACTCCCTGAGCGCAGCTCCCTGCGGCCACGCTCAGCACACCCTAGGGACATCAGCCGGATGCCCGCCAGTGAATGTCCTAGGTGTCATCCCGGCATCCCCCCTGGCACCCCTGGCCCCGCCATGGCAGAGTCTTCTTGCGTTCCAAGGCCTTGGCCGTGCCAACCACTCAAGTAAGTCAATGTCCCCATGGGCGCTGACTCACGGATGAGAACACCAAGGCCCCTGCCAACAGCTGCCGGCCCCTGGCCTGCCAGGGAGCGGCCCTCCGCCCTGGGAGCACAGCGTCGTGAGCCCGAGAAGCCACCAGCTGCCTGCGTCACGGCTGCCTGGACGCCGTCCTCAGAGTCTAGGGGCTCAGACCGCCTGCAATCTCGGTCAGGCCCTGTAAGGAGGCAGGAGGAAACAGGCTGAGCAGGGGAAGGGCCACTAACCCAGCCACTAACCTGGAGGCTGCCTCCTGGCTTGGCCTCCCACCCACCACCCCACCCCCACCCCTCCCAATCCCGACCCCCCCCCCCCCGGAGGGAACTTTCCGCTCAGACTTCTGGGCCTGGGGTGCCCTCAGGGACGAGCTGTGGTTCCTCATCTTAAAAGAATCCAAGAGAGAACCGTCCTCCAGCCCACCAAGCCAGGGTGACCTTTGGGAACCCAAGGTCCAGGAAACTGAGTCTCAGACAAGAAATTTGAGAGAGGTAGAGTAAGGCTCCCCAGTCCTGGACAGCACCTAGGCTCCTTCGTCTCCCTCCCCTCAAGGGCCTTGCTGCTGGTGGGGAGGGGGCCTGGGCCTGCAGCCCTCCCTGGGCTGGAAGGGCGAAGAGCTGTGCGAGCAGAAGGCCCGGGCTGGTCCAAGGCACAAAGAGAGGCTCCGCTGGGGCAGCGGTGAGGTTTGCTGGGGCGGGGAGCAGGAGGAGGGTCTCGGGGGCAAGGGGGATGCCGGAGGTTGGTCAGTCTGTAGCTGAGACACCGCTCTGGGCCTTGGCAGGGACCCCAGGGCGCCTGCATCTCCCCGTCTATAAAACAGGCAGAACCGTAGCTTGCACACCGGGCTCCGGGGGGTAGGGGAGATGCACAGCCACTGCCTCCCGGGCTCAACCCCATGTGGACAGAAGCCCTCGTTTGGCTGCTTGGCTCCAACCCTGCAGCTCAGGGATGAGAACCCAGCTCAGACTGTGGCCCCAGAGCCCACCCTCTGCCTCTCCCCACCCGGAGACGGAGGTGGGAGACAGCTCATGCCCCCCAACCACCCCCCTCCCCCAAGACCAGGGCCCAGGGACCTGGGTCTTTCAGGGCATCCTGCACACTGAAAACTGGATTTTAAAGTTTTTATTCCATGAAAATTTTGGGGATATGCTCTCAATTTTAACCAGTGTTTGAGATCGACAATAGCACACTGACCTTATCAATGTTTGGTAAGGGTTATTTTTAGCCAACTTTCTGTGATCACCTTTTGAATTCAAAGCTCCTGGACATTGGACAGGAACGACCGAGACGATAGGACACACAAAAGAGAGGGAGGGAGTGGTGTCTCTCTCCTAATCAAGGAGTGACTGGGGGCACGACAGCGCTACAAACCGGAGTGGACCGGGACAGGGAGGGGCTGAGATGCTTATCGAGCTGCTGAGACGGTAATTACAGACCTCTCCATTGTTCACAGATCTCAGGGTGCCCTTTATCGCCAAGCGGCTCACCTCTGCTCTGCCCAGGCAAGCCTGGCGCAGAGGGCAGGAGCTGGGGGCTGTTTTCCAGTCGTAAGCTGGGAGTAAACAGGCCCTGGAGAGCGTGGGCCTCGGGAAATCCTGCCAAGGACCAGTTGGACTTGGGGGCCTGAGAGTCCTTGCCCTGGATTTCAAAAACTGAAATATTCCCTGGCGAGCGGGGGTCCCCAGAAGCCCCCAGCAAGCCGGTGATACCACCATGACACCTCGGAGGGCCACGCTGGGGAGCTCTGAGGGTGGGGTGAGCCTGGAGCCCACTGTGCAAGGATTTGCCGTGATCGAGTCGCCGCCATAATGCCGAAGACAGGTTCAGAATGCTGCCTCCCGCCGTCTCGCTGAGCGACCTCGGGTGAGCTGCTGCCCTCTCTGGGCTCAGCTCTCTCCCTGCAGAAAAAGAGGAGGCCTTGGGGATGTGTGTTAGAGTCGACCACCTGCATAGCAGGGACTCAGTCCCTTCCCTGTCTGGCTGGGGCCAACGTGGGGGAGGGGGCTGCCTGCTTGAAGCAGCTCTTCCTGATGTCCACCCCCATGTTCCACCACAGCCACTTTCCACTTCTGCACTGTGCCTTCGCATTTGCTGCTCCCTCTGCCTCACACGCCTTTCCGTTTATGAGCTCTTCTTCCCTCAAGACGCAGCTTGGCTGCCGTCTTCTCTGGGAAGCTTTCTCCCACTCTGGGCCTCTCTGTGTCCCTTATCCTCGCCTCCATTCCAATTGTGGCCGCGCTGGATGGTCACCAAGCAGGCTCACACTTATCTCTCCTAGAGCCCTGTGAGCTCCGTGCGTAAGGGCCCACCTCTGGTGTGCCTCTCTCCCACACAGCTGACACAGGGCCTGCCCAGAGGAGCTATTCGAGACGGCTCGGGGACGCAGTGTGGAAGCCTCTAGTGTGGGCTCCCAGGAGGAGGCGCCACGAGCAGGGATGTGGGTTCAGGCTGTGGACAGTGTGGACGCCACTCCCAGGTTGATCTTCGATCATCCACACAGGACCCCTGGGGAGAGGCTATTTTTCTTATCCCATGCTACAGAAGGGGAAACTGAGGCCCAGAGGTGAAGGGATCTGCCCAAGGTCACATGAGGCGTCAGCAGTCACGCTCACTAGGGACATGGGGTGCCTCGCCGCCTCTCCTGACCCCGCCCCCCAGCACCAAGTCAATGACAAACCGGACTCCCCCTCTGGCAGAGAACTTGGCCCCACCCTTGGCCCGCCCCGCCCCACCACGCTGCAGCTCCTGCTCTCCCGAGGCTGCGCGGGGCCTGAGTGCTCGGGTCCTTGTGTGCGCACGTGCATACGCTTCTGGGACCCCCCGAACACCCTCTCCAGCTGGGTCTGCCCACGTCACGGCCCTGGTGTGTGCATAAGGCCTGGGACTGGGGAGGCAGCGGGAAGAATGTGTAAGTTGGGCTGGGTCAGGGTCAGGCACTAAGGCCAGAGAGCAGAGTGGAAAGGGCCCTGACTTTGAGCGGGAACATGTGTGGTAATCCCTGTGCGCAGCTCCTAGTCACCAAGAGGTTATAAACATGGGTACGAGCAAAGCCCCCAATGCGGAGCTGACCCCGCTCCCGAGTCTCAGGCTGCCTGCAGCCACGGGGGCCAAGGGCTGGTTCCAGGCCAACACGGGCCAGCCGCAGAGGACTGCACCGAGCCATCTGGCTTCAGGGCGTGCTCCGATCGTCACTTGCCGGGCTTCGATCCTGGTCATACGCTGACTCCCGAGCCTGGTTGTACACTGAGCTCTGACTTCAGTCCCATACTGAGCCCTGACCCTGTTCACAAACCCACCAGCCAGAACCAGGCATGGGGTCCAGCCAGTTCAGGGATGGGGGAGGGCTAGGTGGGAAATGCAATCCTTCCGGGCCTAAAACAGAGGAGACCTGGTACTGTTTTGAGGGGCTGTGCCTGTGAGCCCGAGGACCCGTGTCTGCTCCGAGGAGCCTCGTTCTAATTCACAGGAAGGGCTATAAACCTGGGGGTGGGCTCGGACACGGCCTCCCAAATGCCCAGGACCCCACTTTGACCCTCCCAGAACCCAGCTCCCTGCGCTGGGCCCCGCCTCCCCATCCCCTAGAAATCAACATAAAGGCTAGCGCAATATGTATCGTCAACCTAAATAAATAGGCTCCAGACTCTGGCAGGATTTCCGGAAGGAATTCTCACAACTTATTTTGTAATTCTATCTTAGTATCCCATTTGATAGGGGAGGACACTGAGACGCAGAGAGGCGAAGGAACTTGAGGGAGGAGGCACAGCTCATTCACGGCAGAGCAGAACTGAATCCAGGACTGGGGGACCCTAAGAGCAGCTTCTCTGCCCCTCCTTCCCAGCTGCCTGGCTAATCGGCTTCATCCATCCTGGTCCAGGGTCTTGCTGCCGCTGCCAGGATTGGGGTGGGAGTTCCAAAGATGAATCAGGGTCCTCCCCACCCCATAAGCAGGTAGGCTGGGTTCCATACTGTTTCCGCCACCCAGGAGCTCAGTGACCTTGGGCTAGTTATCTAACCTCCCTGAGCTCCTATTCCTAGTCTATAAATGGGCTGTTAAGAGGATTTATTTTCTGCATAAATAAGAGATGATAAAAAAAAAAGGAAAAAACCAAACCTCAGCACAAAGCCTGCTACACAGGACACCCTTAATAAGCGTCAGCTGCCAGCAGCGTCTGATGAATGTGGGCTCAACGCTGGAAAATCCAGCAGTGTTATAGGATCAAAGCCGCGTGACCCCGATGATGGGGTTTCGGGTACTATGCCTGCATTCAGGAAAGGGGAGCCCTACAAAGGCCCCCCGAGGCCCAAGTCACGGCCCCTCACTGTCTGGTTGGTTACCAAGAAGCTGGCTAAGGAGATGATGGGGCCCTCAAGACCAGTCTCCCTCTTCCCAGCCATCCTATTAGATCAAGTGTGCCCTCTGCTCAGGGGAATTTATAATGAACTCTCAATTCTGCTACGCACTGGCCTGTCCCCGTAGACGCCTGTGTCCAGGACCTGGGGTGTGAGCATCGTCTCAGCCCAAAGACCCCTTACATCAGAGTGCTGATTCTGAGGACAAGAGCAGGGGCCGGCTTAGAACCCACACTTGCTCCTCATCTTACCTCCAGTCCCCGTGTTCTGTCCCCATGCCCGGTCATGACCACCCAGGTCCTTGGCCACAGAGCCCCTTCCTATGGACCCAGGACCCCCACTTGGGAGACTGAGCTAGTTTGGCTCTGCAGAGTGGGTGCCAGTCTCCTTCTGTAACAGGTGGGGAAAGCGAGGCTCAGAGGGTGAAGGAAGCGTTCCCGGCCACACAGGAGGCATAGGAGGAAAGGCCCATGGGGCTCCTTCTCCCTCCCTAAACCTTTAGCTCTGTCTGCCTGTGCCCACAGCCCAGCTGCAGCAGAGCCCCGGCGGGCTTGGCCGGAGCCCCCATCCCCATCTCCCTGTCAAACACTGTCCATGCAGACGGAGCCAATGCGTCTTCGGTGGACAGTGAACCCTTTCTCCACCTTCTCTCCTCCAAAGGGGCAGTCTGGCAACCGACAGCTAGCACAGGGACATGCAAACGGAATAAAGTCTGACGCATTTGAAGTTGGAAGCAAAAATCCCAGTCCCCAGAGTTTGGGTGGGGCAGTGAGGGCACTGCCGAAGGCGGGATGACAGGCCAAGCGCACGAATCCCGACGTGTGGCCTGAATTCCGGAACTTGCCGTGGACCATAACTGCCTGCTATCGTGCTTCCCTCAAGCCCACCTGCCGCCCAGGAGCGAACCTAGACTTTGGCTCTCCCCACCACCACCCACCTGTGCCCAGCAGGTGATTTCAACCGTCCTTCCCCCAATTTAATTCTCAACGAGCAAAGAGTAAGGCATATAGACAGTCAGAGGACACTGGAGGGGGACATAGTGGACTCCCCCGCGAGCAAAAGACGGATCAGGAGCTACCCAGACACGACTCAGCAGCTCAAAGAACAGCATAGACGGTGCGCTGCCTGCGGGCAGGGGCCCCGGCGCCGGGCATGCGCAGGGAGCACGCCGCCCGCGGGAGGGGCTCCCAGGGCTGGGCATGCGCAGAGGACGCACAGCCCGCCGGCCGGGCTCCCGAGGTGGGCATGCGCAGAGGGTGCACCGCCTGCGGGCGGGGCTCACGGGCCGAGCATGCGCAAGGCGTCCTCCCAGACCCACCAATCAGAGGAGGCGGGAGGGGGCGACCGGCGCGCAGCCCTGGGCTGAGTGCCCTCCACGTGCGTGGGGCTGCGGCGCCCGGCTCTCAGCCCCCTACTCGGCCAACCTGTCACAAGGGCTGGCAGATGGCTCCTCGTGCGTGTCACAGCTACCCACTTCTCTTTTCTGCCCCTCCGCTCCTGTCCGAGCTCTCCCAGGAGCCAGGCTGATCTCTCGGACCAGAGCACCTCACCCCGGCTTAGTCCTCTTCCTCGGGCTCCCATTGCCCTTGGCCGAGAAGACCAACGTCCCCAGCCCACCCCAGGAGGCCTGCCTGCCGTGTCCCTACCCTCGTCCCCAGCCTCCTGCCCCAGCATCGCGCCCTGCAGGACATCGGCACCTGCCCGTCCCCCGCCCACCATACACGCCTCCCAATTCCACCTGCTTCCCATGCCTCTTAGTTCTCTGTCCCCCACCCCTCTGCTCTTTGCCCTCCTGACGCCAGCCAGGTCTGAAGGACTGAAGACGGTCACCATTGTGCATCTGCTCTCCTTTCCGGTGATGAACGTCTGCTCCATGAAAGCAGAACTTTGTCTCCTTCCTTCCCAGCTAAACCCCCAGCGCCTCACCGGTGCCAGCACCTGGTAGGTGCTCAGTAGATACTCGTGGAGAATGGGGGAAGGAGAGAGATGGACACCCCAAGGTCGGGCATCGTGGACTATTTGCGGGACCCCGAGTCCTCATTCTGAAGCAGCGTGAGTGAGTTTACTCCCAGGTCGGGGTGGAGTTTACGGTTTACATCCTAGAGTTCAGCTTGGGGAGAGGAGGCTCTGCCTCAGAAATGAGCCACGGCCAGAAACTTCTCACCACACAGCCATACTTAGCTGTCTTGTGGGGACACACACGTGAGCCCGTCGAGTTCCCGCCCCGGCCCATGAGAGCAGCATCTCAGTGCCCCCATTTCACAGAGAAGCAGCCAGAGGCTCAAGGAGGTCAGTGCCTCCCCTAGGCCACACGGCTGGGATGAGCTCCAGACTCACTTTCTGGGGCCCCAAGCCCTGGGGCGGGGGTCTGGGCTGGGGAGGAAGCGGGGGTGCCAGCTTGCTGTCCTGTTTCCGAAGAGCTCCGGCTATCTCCTGAGGCAGTCTTGGCGTCCTCCTCCACCCGGGTATGAGCTGCCTGTGACCCAGGGGCTGGCCTCCTGCAGCTGCTGGGGGGCCCCTGGCTGCGCGCCCACCAGCGTGTGAAGTGCTTCCCGAGGACTCTCCGGGGGAAGCCCCTGCCAGACGCCTGCTGGCGAGTGCATCAAGGAGGAGGTCTTCCTTCCGGGCTCATCCGCCGGGGGCCTCGGGGGTCAGGTCTCGGGTCACCCTCCAGCTGGGACAGGAAGCCTCACAGGAGTCTGGAGTGGACAGAGGCCACAGGGCTGAGGACACTAGCCGTCTGAGCTGACATCAACCCCAACTCCAGCAGCTCTCCTGCTCTGCGACCTGCCCGCTGCCTTCTGGGCAAGCTGGGACCAGTCCTTCCAAGTCCCTGCTGGGCGCCCCGCCTGGGCTGGCACCTGGAGGGGGAGCCCAGAGCCCGCCACAGCTCTCCCGGGACAGACAGACGGCGGCCTCCCCCCAGCCTCCCCGCCTCCACTGCAGCCCCCACACCTGTGCTGTCCGAAACGGTGGCCACTCGCCGCTTGTGAGCTCTTGAAGTGTAGCTAGTCCCAACTGGGAGGCACGGTATGAAACATGCCCCCATCTCAAAGTCTGAGGGTTAGAAAGATGATGTAGAATATCTCAATTTAGCTCAATAATTTTTGTATTAGTGACATTTTGGATAATATTTTGGCTCTATAAGTTTAAATAAAATATATCGTTAAAATAAATTACACCGGGGCGCCTGGGTGGCATGGTCGGTGAGGCATCTGACTCTCGATTTCCACTCAGGTCATAATCTCAGGGTCCTGAGACTGAGCCCTGCATCAGGCTCCATGCTCAGCAGGGAGTCTGCTTGAGATTCTCTCTCTCTCCCTCTCCCTCTGCCCCTCCTGCTCATTCTCTCTCTCTCTCTCTCAAAAACAAATAAATCTTAAAAAAAAAATTGCATCAATTTCTTTCTCGTTTTTATAACATGAGCCTACCAGAGACTTGGAAGTGACTTCCGTGGCTGACATCGGTTCCCACTGGAGAGCACGGTCTACACCATCGACAGAGGGAGATTTCTCAACCTGCGTCGGACCAGCCCCACACCTGCTCAGAGTTTGTCCATAGCTCCCACTGCCCTCCGAGAAAATCCCTCATGCCTAGTGGATTTTTGTCATGACCCAGCCTGTCATTTCTCTACCTTTCTTCTGCCTCAGCTGCTCCCATCCCCTCGCATCCGGGAACCCTTGCATAAGCCATTCCCTGTGCGGGGAATGCCCTTGCTTGACCCCTGCTCCTCCCTCTGTCTGGAGTGTCGCCACTCCCTCAACACTCCTCTGACCACCTCCCCCAACCGGTCCCATGGCCCCTGCTGCACCCTTCTGCCCTGGGCTTAAAGAAGTTTAGTTGGAAGTGTAAAAGTATGGAGGTCACCGAGGCAGCCACTTTCCTAAATGGAGCCAGTGGATTTCAGAAATGTTTCTGGAGCCCAAGCCTTGCACTGAGCTCTGATCCCGCCTGGTGCCTCCCAGCTGCCTCTGCCACTGCTCTTGACCGCTGGGCTACGCGGTGCTCCCTGGCCCGTCCCCCCAGGGCTCAGAGGTAAACCGTGAGGGCTGCTTCCCCAGCTGCTGAGCCCTGGGTCTTGGCAGTTGTTTTGTTGTTTCAGGAGTGTGATGTGCTTTTTAATATTAATGTAATCGCCCACACTTCTTTGGAGGCCGACGTCTGCCAGACTTTGCAGTGGCCCTTCCTATAGAGTAATTTAAATGATCGGAACCACCTCCCTGTATGAGTTGTTCGGGCTGCAGTAACAATCACGAAAGATGGGGCAGCCACGACGGCCACTGGTTACCCACAGAAGCCCCAGGTCAAAGTGCCAGCCCCGCTGGCTCTTTCTGAGGGCCGTGAGGGAGCACCTGCTCCTCTCCTTGGCTAGTGGACAGACAGCCGTCCCCACGTCCACGTGGTGTCCTCCCCGCACATCCGCGTCCACATTTCCGTCTTCCGAGGACACCAGTCGTGGCAGTTTCACGCTCACCGCTATGAGCTCACCAACACCATCTCCTCCGTACAGGGCCCGGGGGTCGTGGGGGCTGGGACCTCAGTGTATGAATTTGGGGATGGAGGTACAATTCAACTCATGACCTTCCCAGGAGACCCTCACCCCCCTATGTCACAGACGAGGGAGGCCCTGGTGGCTACAAAGTGGGCCAGGACCCCACCGGGGCCAGAGAGGCTGCAGGGTCCCCTGCAGGGAGGGATGCTCTGGGTTCCAGAGAAGGCGGATCCCCGGCTGTGGGTGAATTGAGTTCACGGGTGGTTATCGCAGTCAAATTTCAAAATCGGGGCCCTTGCAACAGCCTCCTCCTCCTCGACTAATTGGCCGTGGGTGCCCAGGGTGGTATCGGTTTCTTCTCCAGCTCCTGGGTGACAGTTCCCACAGATGGGCGCAGGGCCCGCCCTCCCCGCGAAGCAGTCTTGACTACCCCACCTTGGGGCCAGGATGTTCGTTTCTTCCCAGTAGTGACCCAGGCAGGCCTCGGGCTCCCTCAGCATGCCAACCTGCAAAATGGGCTGAAAAGAGGATTGAGTTAGCACCCCTGGAACAGGAAACTGCACAGTAAGTGCCCCAAGGGGCTGTGTGCAGAACGACCGGCTGAAATGCCCCTGTGGGCCTTCTTCCAGCTCTGGGACCTCTACCCACTTCTCTCCAATTCTTAGAAACTCCTGGGAGGAGAGGGGCCGCCTGACTGCCTCTAGCAGAGCAGAGCCGGCTCGGGGCGGGGAGGGGGGCCTGGACCTCAGGCCTGGCTCGAAGTCCTCACCTCCTCTTCCCTTCCTTGTCCCCCAGTCCCAGCTGCTGAGTCACCTCCCCCAGGGAGGCCTCTCTCGGGAGCTCCGTAGGCAAAAGCTTTTTTTTGAGCTGGTCTTGGTAGCGGCAAGGAAGGCCTTTGTGAGTGAGGTTGCGTCTTCGTTTAGTTTGGACGGTGGGGAGAGCGTGGGCAGCGCTGGGTGGCATTCTGGAAGGAACCAGAGTATGCAACAGCCGGGAGAGTGACTGGGCGTGGACAGCAGCCCCTCAAGAGTACCCCCTGCACTGCCCATCCCGTGCCTTGGGCTCCAGCCCTACTGGGGGGCTGCCTGGCCTAAAGCAGACCTCCAGGCCTCAATATCCTTGTACCTGCTGTTCCTTCTGCTGGAATGCTTTTCCTTGCCCATTAATAGGGCAGCCCTTCCTTACCGCCAGGCTCACACACCACTCGTGCCGGGAGGCCTCCCTGAGCCCCGATCTTTATGACACAAGGGGCAACACGCTCTGGCTGCCCCCTCGCCTGCACACCACAACCCTGCCCCATTTCACAGATGAGGAAATTGAGGCACAGAGAACCAAGAGCCCACATGAGCTCACACAGGGCTTCGGTGCCTTTCTCTTTAAGTCCTTCGCTTCCTAGAGCCCACTGCTGGGCTCCTCCTGCCAGGAGGGCTGGAGGGGCAATGGGTCCCGCGGGATGGCATCCTGGTCAGTGGCAGGTCCCACGCTGTGCCACGTGAGGCAGGCTACAGCTGTGTGAGGCTCCGACCAGGCTGCAGCAGCCACCATGGGGCCGAGGCATGGCTCAGCCGTGGCTTCGGCGTCTCTTCTGGAAAGGCGGGGGGGGGGGGGGTGTGTCTCAGGTGTCCCTGGGGATCACATCGCGGGGCTGCTGTCCTTTCCTCTGGGCTTTTCCTCTGAGCACGGCAGGCCTGCACCCCAGGAGCAGGCGTGAGACCCTGCTCTGCTCCCCCCCACCCCCGCCCGTGGTCCTGCGGGAGGGACACTGTGCAGGGCACCCCCGCCCCACCAGGGCAGAATGACCAGAATGCTCAAATTTCAAATCAGCCTCAGGGAGTCTGAGAAGCTTCTGGAAGGAGCTCATGTCTCAGGGGGGATGAAGAGTTTGGGACTCATCCCTCGTCTCTGTCACCATCTTCCTTCAGTGAAAGCATTTCTTTTGTTTGGTGCAAGTTTTTCGTTTTGTTTTGTTGTTTTTGTGTGGGTTTTTTTTTTTTTTTAAATGCAACTAATGAACATAGAGCGTATAATTCGTTTCCGAGATAGAGTTCAGTGATTCATCAGTTGCCTACAACACCCAGTGCTCGTCTCATCCCTGCCCTCCTTCAGGCCAATCCCCCAGCGGCCCCATCGCCCCACCTCCCCTCCCCTGCAGCCACCCTCCAATTGTTCCCTAGAGTTAAGGGTCTCCCATGGTTTGTCTCCCTCTCTGATTTCCTCTTGTGTCTGCGGCCATATCCCCCTGCACGCAGCCAGTCTCTTCTGATCTGGGAAGCTAAGCAGGGTCGGGCCGGGTTAGTGCACAGATGGGAGGGACAGTGTTTCTGCCAATAGCCTTATACACCGTCCCCTCAAGTCCTGGGGCCCAGGAGGCAGGAGTGTTAGAACCAGGATTCCAGGGGCACCTGGGTGGCTCAGTGGGTTAAAGCCTCTGCCTTCGGTTTAGGTCATGATCTCGGGGTCCTAGGATCGAGCCCCACATCAGGCTCTCTGCTCAGCAGGGAGCCTGCTTCTCCCTCTCTGCCTCTCTGCCTACTTATGATCTCTCTCTCTCTCAAATAAATAAATAAAATCTTTAAAAAAAAAAGAACCAGGATTCCAGGTGGCAAAGGGGGTAAGTGGCTGGGCAGCCCCCTGCAGAGGAGCAGCCTGCCGCCCGGAAAGGAGGGGCCCCTGAAGACCCCCCTGGGGTCCACAGGGCACCAGGCTCAGGCAAGCCAAGCATCAGCCTGCCGGGGAGGCTCTGTGTGGCTCATGGGTGGAGAATGGGTGGGCAGTGACCTCAGCTCGTGGGGACCCCCAGCAGGAAGGAGGGCCCTTGTCCAGCTGTTGTTCCTCCGAAGCTGCTTGAACCCGTGGGCCCGGGGCTGACTCTCGGGAGACACAAGCTCCAGAAGCACGCATCCAGAAAAGGGGCAGAGGGCTAAAAGCAAAGCAGAGGGAAGCCGGGGGCAGCTGGAGGCGTGCCTGGGGACTCGGGTGGGGAAGGCGGGGCGCCTGTGCGTATGAGCCGCAGGGAGGACGGGCCAGCGGGCCTGCCGTGGGTGGGAGGCGGCAGGCGCTCCCCGAGGGGCGTGGCGTCCAGGCTGCCCCTGTGGGCACGAGTGGGCGCGTGTGCATGGTGCCGAGGATGGCGTGTGGGCGAGCACATGCACATGCATGCACGTGTGAGTGTGTTTACCTGCCGATCTGAGGGCAGAGGGCGTGCGTGTGAGCGTGGATCCCCAGCTTGGGCCCCTGGGGTCCTCGCCCCCCCCGGACAAGCCACCAGACTCTGTCCGTGAAATCAGAGAACTGAACACTCCTACCCGTCCGGGCGAGGGCCACGTAGCGTCACAGTGGGGAAACCAAGGCACAGAGAGGGGAAGCAGTCTGTCGGACAGCCCAGCCAGCAGAATGTGGAAGGGACGGGAATGAACGTCTGCCTCTGATTTCAGCCCAAGCCCTCTGCCCACCCTCTCTCCCAGGACTAGGAAGCGAAGCCCCATGGGGGCCGGGGGCGAGGCCGGCCCTTGGAGCCATCATTCCAGTCTCCTGCCAGGCTTCTCTGAAGCACGTTTGCTGCCTAAAGTTGCAGGTGTGGGAACCAAAACCCTGACCAGCAACGTGACCTTCCACATCCCAGGTGGGGCTCCCCACGCACACTTGCCCCAGGGGCTGTGCGGGCCCCGGGCCCCCTCACTGAACACCTGTGCTTACTCAGAGGGCCGGCAGGCTTGAAGTCTAGCACAGTTTCCGGAACCCGAGGCCCTCTGGACACCGAGGAGGGTGACCAAGGCCCTGCACCCACCGTGGCCAGAACTGTGGCCGTGGCTGTGGCCGCAGTGGACTCTGGAAGTCCCTGCTCTGGGAGAAAGCAGTGGAGAGGGCGGCGGGCAGGCTCCCCAGGCGTGGGGCACTGGCAGGGCCAAACCAACCCAGCAGGTTGGGCGGGAACTGGGTGGGCCTCGTTCCATCCCCGAGCCCCACCCCTGCAGGAGGTGGGAACCCTTCTCCTGGCCCTGAGGACAGCCCCGGGGCAATGAACAGAGGGGTCGGGGCTCTGCTGTCCCTTGGGTGGAGGCCAGGCCACCACCGCCCTCCACCTTCCTTCTGCATCAGTCCGTGGAGACCAAAACGTGGACCTCGGTCGGCGGGGTGATGAGCAAGGGATCAAAAGGGCTTAGCACAGAGTAAATGCTCCGAAAATGCCCTCTGTTAGTTCAGGCTCCGGTGACGCTGTGTCCGTGAGGATAAGTCACACCAGCACAAGGGGCCCAAGCAGGACTGGGGGTGGCAAGCGAGGCCCTCTGGGGGCCTGAGAGAGCACTGGGACAGGACCCACCAGCCCCCGGGTGCCCCGTCCCCCCTGAATCCAGACGCAGGGCATCCGGGATCGGGCCCCCGGCACAGCGCCAGGCTCCACCCTGGGACCTGACTGCTCCTGGGGTCTAGAGCTCCGACGCTGGGGTCGCTGGTCTAGAGAGCAGCCCTGGCTCTGCCCACTGGCCGGGTGGCTTTCGAGCCATCACCGGACTGCTCTGGGGCACAGTTTCCTCCTCTGAGCAAAGGGAATCACGGTCACCCGGGTTCTTGCAACAAAATGGGTTCTTGGAGGATTGAATGAGCTCTTGTGGTCGTGTAGCCCAGGCCCAGGGGACCCCCAGCCCTGCCTGCACCCCCGGCCTCCCCGCCCTGTCTGACGCAGGCTCAGGCGTCCTCTGAGCCCACAGCCTCCCCAGCCCTGCCCGCACCCTCCTCCCGGCCCCCCTGCTGTGGAGCCTCAGAGTGCCTCCTCCCCTTCAGCAGGCAGAGCCTGGGATGCAGCCCCCGCCCTCTCACCACCCGGCTGTCACTCCCAGAGCCCAGCCTCACCAGTGGCTGCCTTGACGGGGGTCCCATGAACCAGGCGGTGGGAGAGCACTGGGGTAACCCAGGGGTCTGATCCAGGGACAGGGAGCAGGAGAATGGGAGGGGGCTCAGCGGGGGCAGGACCTGTTCCCATCGTGCTTGAAAACGAAGACTCTTCAGCTCGGTGAAGGGGGGTGTGAAGTGGGGCCCCACCAATGCCAAAGCCGAGGTCTGGGGCTGGTGGGAGGCCTGCGCCCAGCAAGCAAAGGACCGCGTCCTACACACCCCTATACAAATGGCACAGCAGAGGGTCCCCAAGGCCAAGGCCTGCAAGCTGGGTGGGGTGGGGGGGACAGAGGCGGCGGTGACTTGACCAGTGGCCAGTGGCTCAGGCACTCAGAGGCGTCGCCAGCTAAGAGCCCTGCCACGGAGTCCTACCCGGGTTCCGGGTGTCCACTGCAGGCCCCCTGCTGACCATGGTCTTCCTCGGGCTGTGTGAACCCTCGCCCACTCTGCCGCCCTCCCCTCGCCCTCCCTTGCCTGTCAGCCCCCTTCCCAAGAGCCACACTTGTCATCCTCCAGCGCTCATTCCTTCCGGTGTCTTCCGCATTCTGTCCACCCCAGGTGGTGGCCTCTGGGGCAGGGCGTGCTCGCCAAAGCAATCACTGTCACCTTGGGGGGACTGCGGGGTCTGTGCAACCCTGGCTCCTGTCCCCAGGAGGCTAGCCCAAAAGGCGCTTTCTGATACCTGAACGCTATTCGTCCATAGCCCGTGGTGTGACCCGATGCCGGCCAGGGGCTCACCTCGGCAGCCAGATTCCGCCGCTCGGAGCGCCCAGCCTCTGAGCCTCTGCTCGGTGGCACCCTCCGCCTGGAGCGCCTCCCGTCCACTCCTGCAAGAGCACCTGGCTTCAAAGCCTTCTCTAGTAAACCTCCAGTCCTGGGGAGGAAACGTGTCCTTGGGCCTTCCTGGGGAGTATCCTGTACGAACCAACTGAGAGATGGGAGGTCCTCCAGGGCTGGGACCGCTGCCGAGTGAGCCTTGAGTCCCACTGAGCACCTAGTACCGGGCCTGGCACAGAGCACATGATTCATACGTGAAAAGAGAAAGATGAATGGGGCTAAACTGTGCAGAGGAGAGACCCATCAGCCCTGAGCTCGCTGCAAGCTTGTAGCCGCCCCACTAGCACTAGCCCCTTGCTGAATCCTGATCCCACCACAGACTGAGCCCTGATCTACGCTAAACTCTGAATCCCGGTGACATACTGAACTCTGACCCCAGTCTCAGAATGAATTCTGACCTTGCTCATGACTGGGTCGTGATTTTCATTACGCACTAAGCCTTGACCTGATCACACACAGAGTCTTGATCCTAGTTACATACTGAGCCTTAATCCTGGTCACACACACACTGATGTTGACTCTGATCACACTCTGACCCCTCTTCCTTGTCACAGTCTGAGCCCTCACCCTAGTCACACACTGAGCCCTGATCCCAATCCTAGTCACATACTAAGCCCTGATCCTGATCATATACTGAGTCCTGATCTTAGTCACATACTGAGCCCTCAACCTAGTTACACAGTGAGCCTTGACCCTGATCATATTCTGAGTCCTGATCCCCATCACACAGAGCCCCAATCCTGGTCACACACTGATGCTGACCCTGATCACACTCTGACACTTGATCCTGGTCACGCTCTGAGCCTCAATCCTGGTCACATTCTGAGCTCTGATCCTGATCACACACAGAGCCCGGATCTAGTCACATACTGAGCCCTGATCTTTGTTCACATTTGCAGATCTCTAACCTCAGTCAGAGACTGAATCCTGAATCCTTCTTAGTTATACACACAGCACTGATCTTACCCTCAATTTATCACTGGCTCTAGTTTTACTGACTGAACCCTGGCCTTATTTGCTCCATGACTGAACCTGGCCCTGTTTACTAGTCATGACCCCTTTATACCTACCTACTCCACCCCGTCCTTACCAGGCAGCCTGAAGAAAGAGGTCTCAGCTCAGTTCCACCCTGGCCTCCAGCTCTGAACCCAAATCAGAGGTGGGCCTGGGAGTGGTTTCCCAGGACTCCAGATTAGGGAGGGGCTGGGCCTGTCACTTCTCTCCCCTCACCTGCTGCCTCCACCCTTCCCAGCTGCCCAGCCACCCCACTGCTCCCTCCTAACCTCCAGCATGCTGTTGCTGTTGAGGGGATGACCCTGGGAACGTGGCCCAAACACTCAGAGCTCCTTGGAGCTGGAGGAGTCAGTAAACACCATGGAACACAGGCCTCCTGGCACGGCTGCCTCGGAAAACGGGGTCAGCCCTCTCTGCAGCCTGCCGCTCTTGGCTCTGGGCTCCAGCTCCCCCCAGCAGCTTCTGCCGGGCTCTCCCACCGCAAGGTCAGACAATGCCTACCCTGCCTCAAGAGTCACCTAACACCTTGACTCCAAGCCCAGCCTCTGCCCCATTTCCAGGGCCCCAGTTCCATGAGCACTTCATTGGGCCTCAGTATGGCTTCCTTCCACTTTTTTTTTTTAAGGAAACCACAATTTGTGAAGCACCTGTAACAGGCTGTGATCCCCAAGCCTAGCCCAGGACAAGTAGTGACCGGGCCACATTCATTGGACGGATGAAGGCTGACTCCCCTCCTGTGCTTTCCTGGGCTTCTCACCAGAACCTGGGCAGTAAAGTCCTAGCACCCCATCTCACAGGTGGGAAAACTGAGGCTTCAGGAGGCTTAGCCACGCTTTCACGGCTACTAATGACTCAGTGAGACCCGAGCACTCCGTACTACTTGCTGAACGAAGGGGCGTGCGAACGCACACACGGGGCTGTGAGCGGATAGGAAGGCAGCAGAACCAGGAAGGCGCCCATCTGAGTTCATTTCTAGAGGGTGTGCTAGTCCCTGTGCACGGCCTGGGGAGGGGGGCCACCTCCTCTAATGCACCTGGAAATGGGGCATCCGGGAGCAAGCCCCAGACCTTGGCCCGCGGCCCCTACCTTCTCCGGCTCACTGCTCCTTCCTGCCTTGTGGCCGCTGTGGGTGTGCGCCGGGCTCAGCCCAGGGAACCTGTGCCCCAGAGGCCATCCTGTGTGGCTGAGAGGGTTGCAGGATCGCTGGCGGGCCAGCACAAGGGCCCAGCAGGCAGGCCAGGGAGAGCTGCAGGGAGGGGCCCGAGGAGAAGGCCCCTCTGTGTTTGGGGGTGGAGGACAGAGGGGCAATGCCCAGCCCCCGGTGGGCGACCGGGCTGGCCTCTGGGATGGACGTTGTTGGGGCTGTCCCCTCCCCTCCCTCAGGTTTCTCCAAGTCCCCTTCGCAAGTGATCTTGTCTGACGCGCACCCCCGACAGCCCCCCCAACCCAGCACTTCTCCCCACTTCCTGCTCTGCACACAATCTGTCCCCACCTAACTTGCCACGCGACTTACCGTCTGTCTGTCCTCTTGTGGGGATGCAGCTTTCAGGAGAAGGGACTGGGTTCATCTGTTGTCACAGCATCTGTGACGACGGCTGGCACAGAGCAGGTAGGTGCTCAGTCAGTGGTTAATGGAATGGAAATACAAGGCAGCTCTCGGCACCCAGGAAGTTCCCAGTGTCAGCCCTTGGTGACTCTGCACCCCCATGTAAGCTCACATCCTCCCCTTGCCTCTGGGGTCCCCATCTGCAAAACAGAGGTGAAACCCATCTGACCCCATAGGGTTCCTGTGAGGTTCGGTGAGACATGGACAGGAAAATACCTTGTAAAGGGTCGATTGCTCTGTGAAGGGTGATTCAGGGCACAATCAAAGCCCAGCTTTATTTTTGGTATGTGCTGGGGGGAGGCAGGAATTACCATGCGCTTGTGTGGGCTGGAAGGGCTTCCTGGAGGAGGTGCCCCTGGGACGGGAAGACTGAAGGAGGGGAAATGGCACTGCTGGCAAAAGGAACAGTGTGAGCAAAGGCAGGAGGACAAAGGGCCGACCCAGAGGGTGGTGGCGGTGGCGGTGGTGGGGTGTGGGGGGTGGGGGGTGGGGGGCTGCCATCCAAGCAGGGGTGCCAGTGGGAGTTCCGAGTCGAGGCCCGGCTGAGGGCTGCCACTGGGCTGGAGCACCCCAGAGGCCCACTCTGCCCTTATTGACGTCAGCAGGTGGGGCCTGGGCCTCAGGCCGTGGGTGGGGTCGCCCCATGCATCACCTGCCTTCACCCTTCACTCTGAGTTCTGCTAGACGCCCCACCCCGCCACCTGCCAGGGCAGCTGGCTCCCTGCCTCCTCGTCAGGTCACCCTGGCCATTGGGCTCCCCGCTGGGCTGCAGGGAGCCTGGCGCTCCCTACCCCCCCCCCCCCCCGTCCTGGCATGTACCCTCCCAGCGCAGAGCAGACATCCCAGCTCGTCCTCACTCTGACGATCCAGAAGCTCCTCGCAAGCCCTCAGCCTTGGGCAGAGGGTACAAGGACACAGAGCCAGGCAGCCTGGGTTCAAATCCCGGCTGGGCTACTTACCCGCTACCTGCCACCTTCTATCCCTGTGCCTCGGCTCCCACTTCGGGCACAAGTGCCCTCAAGTGCTGTGGGCGGGGCTTAGTTGGTGTTCCGTTCCACCCCCCCCCCCCCCCGGGGGCCTGTCCATCACGCCCCAGGTGCTTGAGTCAAGCCAGACCAGCATTAGCACGGAACTCATGAGCCCGTTTTGCAGATGTGGAAACCAAGGCATGGAGAAGCAAAGAGACTCGTTGACAGCCAGCTGCGTCATTTTTAGGTCCAGTGTCAAAGCAAAAATGGGGATCCTTGTTCTTCAGCTATTAGTGATAGCAAAATGGCCACGGCAGAGCGTTAAACCAAACGTGGGGCCCTTCTGAGGGAGGGGCCCTGTGTGCAGCCCCCAAGGAAGGGGTGAGGCTAGGACTTGAACCTAAGCAGGCTAGTGCCCAGCTGTGCCCACCCTGGGACTTCTAGGTCCCCTTTAAAGAAGGCCTGTTGGCCCTGGTGCCCCTTTCTCCAGCAACTGCAGTCTCGCAGGTACTCAGACAGGAGGAAGCCCCCGTCACCCGCCGTCACTCAGGCCCAGGCCAAGAAGGGACTGAGAGACAGGTGTTCTAGCCATGGAGTCATGGTGTGTGTGTGTGTCTGCGTGTGTGCGACCGTGTGTGAGTCTGCGTGTGCGTGACCGTGTGTGTGTCTGCGTGTGCGTGACCATGTGTGTGTGTATCTGCGTGTGCGTGACCGTGTGTGTGCCTGCGTGTGCGTGACCGTGTGTGTGCCTGCGTGTGCATGACCGTGTGTGTGCCTGCGTGTGCATGACCGTGTGTGCCTGCGTGTGCGTGACCGTGTGTGTGCCTGCGTGTGCGTGACCGTGTGTGTGTCTCCGTGTGCGTGACCGTGTGTGTGCCTGCGTGTGCGTGACCGTGTGTGTGTCTCCGTGTGCGTGACCGTGTGTGTGTCTGCGTGTGCGTGACCGTGTGTGTGTCTCCGTGTGCGTGACCGTGTGTGTGCCTGCTTTCAAGCTTTGTGAACCTCAGTAGGGCTCCACCATCCCCAAGTTCTCCACCAACCCCTGTTCTATTCATTTACCCCACCGTTTAGTTGTAGAATATAAGACAAGTACAGGAAAAGGCAGAGCACAGAAACCTAACCCGGGTCTGCTCCCCAGACCCCCGGGGCTGGGCGGGGAGGGGGTTCTGCTGCCCCTTGAGCCTGTCTCCCCCGCAGGAGGCCTTTCCCCGCCCTACCTCACTCATCTGGTCCTAACTGCAACTTGGAGAGCCCTCCCCCACTCTGGGTGGAAAGCTGCCTCACTCTCCTGTGGACCTCCGGCTCTGTCCAGGCTGGGAAGGTAGGGGCTATGCTGGGGGCCACAGCTGGTCTCCCCAGTGTCATGGCCACTCACGGAGCACGGCCTTGGCGCCTGCATGGGCTCTGTGCCTTTCCTCATGCTTGACACCACCGCCCCGTCCTCCAGGCACAGATGTCCTGTCCACCACACAGATAAGGAAACGAAGGCTGGGACGGGGTGGGGTTCACCCAAGACACAGCCGCAGCAGAATGGCCTAGAAGAAGGCTGAATCTTTTCCGAAGTCGCACTGTGGCCCCAGGTGACCATATGACCCAGGTAGCTATACAACCCTAGGTGGACATATGACCCTGGGGGACCTTATGACCAGAGAGTCATAGGACTCCTGGCGATTGTATCATCCCAAGAAGCCCTATGACTTTAGGAAGCCATACGGCCCCAAGAAACCATACGACCTTGAAAGCTGTATGACCCTGCACAGGCACATGACCCCAGGCAGCTTATGACCCTGGGAAGCTACATGACCTTGAGGGTCCATATGAACTCAGGTGGCTGCACGACCTGGACAGCTGCAGGAGCCCGAGTGACAATGTGTCCCCAGTTATCTTTATGATTCTGACAAGCCATCGACCCCGGGGGAACTTCCAAGCGCCAAGGAGCCAGCTGCTCTCTTGCCGATCCCAGCGCCTGGAGGGCCTGCCACGGCTTCATCCCCCCCGGGAAATGAGGCTACTCTGAAGGTCACTCACTGCTCGGGACGCCTGGGCAGTCATTGTCTTCTCAGGCCTCGTGTCCCATCGTGGACAACTGGGGAGCCTGGCCTTGCTTTAAGACCTAGGACCTGTAGGGTGTGGGCCCAGCCGCCCCGCATCTCGCTCCTGCGCTCTGGGAGGGCCCAGCCTCTCCATTGCGCCTTGGGACTCGCAGAGATTAGGCATTTCCCCCTGGGTCACACGGTGGGAAGTGGCCGAAATCTGTCCCTGGGCACTCTGCTTTCTCCATCACTCCTAAACTCACCCGCTCTGCCTGCCCCTCCTCCCCCAGGCTCTCTTTCTCAAAAAATAAATCTTAAAAAAAAAATAGAACATGTTATTGCTTAAAAATGAAGGACAGCATTTCAAATGATCATCCACTGAGGGTCACAGTCTTCTCCGCCCCCTTCCCTCCACAGGCCCCCCTGGGCTCACCCCCCAGTGTAGAGCCCGCAGCCTCCGCTGATGTCAAAGTTCAAACCCAGGCCTTGTGACCTTGAGGAACCTGTCTGCTGATTGCCCCTCCATTTCCCCAACCCTGACCTGCCCCAAACCCTGCCCCTCCCAGGACAGCACGCCCATCCCCTCTGCCTCCAGGCACCAGGGTTGGGGACCTCATGCCTTCTGCAAGTGTCCTCAACCTGGTGGGGTCACACGATGGAGATGAGAACTCTTGACCCACAGGGGCACGGGACCGTAGGGGACCGTGGAATGCTGGGTCTGGCCTTCAGCAAGTAGCTAGGGAAGGTTGGTTTACATTGTTTCAGGAGTCTGGGGACCCCTCAGTGTCTCTCTATGAGATTCCTTTTCTCTTCCTTTCTGTCCCCCTTACCTGTAAACATGTCTGCAGCCACACTGTGGGCAGCCTCTGGGATGCAGCAATGAATCTTACCTGGTTACCAGCCCCCTGGACAGGGCTTGCAGACCACTCGAGACTGACATGCCAATTATAGCCGTGAATGATCTGTGAAGGTGCAGAGGTTCTCAGAGCTCATGGGAGGGATTCACTCTCTCCGGTAAGGCAGGACATTCAGAGGGCTTTCTGAAGGAGGGGAAATTCCTGGCCGGTCTCTGGAAATGGTCAAGGTTATGGTTTTATTAATTCTCAGGCCCTGCAGATCCATGGATGAAAAGGAAGAAGGACACAGGGTCTGCTCCAAGGGACCCCAGGTAAGGCGGGGAGAAGGCAAGGCTGCATGAGCAGTGATGGAGATGTTGTCATGCCCCGGGGTCCTTCCAAGTGTCCCAAGAGGTCAACGTGCTTACAAATGAGGATATAGGATGGGCTCCATAATTTGTTAGAAATTATGAAGATTTAAAAAAAAAAGATTTATTCATTTATTTCAGAGAAAGAGACAGAGAGAAAGAGTTCTTGAGCCAGGGTGGGGGTAGGAGGTGAAGGGCAGAGGGAGGGAGCAAGCAGACTCCCTCCTGAGTGGGAGCCCAGTCCGGGGAAGGGGGGTGTGTGTCCATTCCACAGATCAGGACCTGAGCCAAAACCAAGAGTAGTTGGACGTTTAACAAGTCGGCCCCCCAGGCACCCCAGAAATGATTAAGAATTTCAACCTAGTCACCGCAGAGCTGTCCACCAGGCATGGAATGCTTCTGAGGTCGCACACCTGTGACAGGTAAGTACCCGGGCACGTCCTGCTCTGGGGCCAGGCCTTTCTGACTCTGGGGCGGGAGGGCTTTTCACATGTCCAGCTCCCTCCTCACAGGACTGGGAACCTTGTTGTTCAAGGAGGGACTGAGGAGGAGCTGTATGGCCCCCCACCCCAGGGGCTTGGGCAGTGGGGCCACCAGCAACATGCACACCTTACCCTCTGTCGTAATCTGCTCAGGCTGCTGTAACAAAAATAAGGCAGACTGGGTAGCTCAAGCATCTGGTACTTATTTCTCACAGTCCTGGACACCGGGAAATCCAAGACCAGGGCGCCGGCATGGCTGGGTTCTGTGGAGGCCTTCCCCTACGGGCAGGCCTCGGTGCAGGCATGCAAAAAGAGAGGAAAGGAGCTTTCCTTGGTCTCTTCTTATAAGGGCACTCATCCATCAGTAGGGCTCCACCCTACCAATCACCCCCAAAAACCCCCTCCCAAAGTCATCCCACTGGGGGCGGGAGTGTCAACAGGACTTTTAAGGGAACACAAACATGCATTCCACAACGCCCTGCTCCGGCGCTGGCAGCAGGATGCGGCCCCATTGGGCTAGGCTGGAATGGAGTGCAGGCGATGTGGCCCCGCCCCTAGCTCTCAGGCGCGCATGCGTGCACGCGTGCACACGCAGGCCCCCGCACTTGTGCGTGCACGTGCTCAGTGACCTTGCTCTCTGTCCATTCTGTGTCCAACTCCAGACGGTAGAAGTCGTTTAATCTGACGCTTAAATTTTATTCACATGAAACGTTACGCATATGCTTTTATGCATGCGTTCACTTGCCTTTTCAGAAACATCGATGCGGGATCTACTATGAGCAGGCCCTATGCTGGGCTCCCCGGCTGCGGGGGCAGGCATTCCGTTGTCATACGTGCTTCCCATTCTGCTACAGGATTCTTAAGGAGGGACAGCAGATGTCGCTGCCAGCTCTAGCACCCTGCATCTGGCTGGGTACATGGCAAATGGTAGGCACTCAGTAGTTGGTTGCTGAATGAATGAAAATAGATTTGGTAAGTCGCAGCATTGGATGTGTGTAGTGAATAATTAAAGTTATTAAATCCTTATTCTGTGCTCCTTACTGTATCGAGTTTTTTTAAAAAGCGCTATTTAATCTCCATGAGAACTTGTGAGGTAGGTGTTATTAGAAGGATCATTTACAGATGAAGGCTCTGAAAGATTAAGAAAGGTGCCCAAGGTCACAGCATATCTGGGATCACCTCTGTCTCCATCCTGTGGCCATAGGAGACAAAAATCCAACAGAGGAGGTAGACAGACAGTTATGAGGTACCCACGATGGGTCGGGGGCCACTTTGGGGTTTTTAGGTGCACACCACTGATGTTCTTATTAACCCCTCATTGAAGTATGACATATACACCTGTGTAACCAACACCCAGATCAAGACATGGAATCTTACCAGCACCCTAAACACTCTCTTGGCTTTTCCGGTGTGGCTCCCCCTCTAACGCTAACCACTATCCTGACTTCTACATATACTTTACCACTTTATACACACAGAACCCTATATGCTTTCATTCTGGCTTTTCTTACCCCAAAATCATGCGTGAGGATCATCCTATTATGTGTGGCTGTGGATTATTCATAGCTGCGCTATCATTCCACTGCACCAACAGAATGCTGTCGATGTATCTGTTCTACGGCGGATGGGCATCTGAGTCCCTTCCCATGTGTGGTTACTACCAACAGGGCTGCTATGAAGAGAAAGACGATCACATGGGGTACCCATGTAGGAGGGGATTTGCGAGCTTGTAGGGTTTGCAATGCAAGCTCTTGGAAAGAGACTCCCAGGGGCTGCATCATTCCGCACCCCCACCAGCAGTGGGAGAGAGTTCCAGTCGCTCCACTTCCACACCAACACTTGATACTGTCAGATTTTCCCATCCTAACCGCTCTGGAAGCTGTGCGGTGCACCCTTTATTTCTAAATCCCTTCAGCGGCCCCACGAGAGGGGGCTGATGACCTCTGCGTTGCAGATGACGACACCCACTCTGAGAGGCGAAGCGGTTTGTTCACAGCCACTTCCACCCCGGCGAGGGCACAGGGCTGTCTGACCTCAGTCCCTTAGATCATCCGTTTCTCTGTCAGGCGGCCTCCCACAACCTTGTGTCCCTGGCTCCGGCGTGGGGGGGCGGACCGCCCATCCTTGGGACTATAGCCATTCTGCTTGAGCGGTGCTGCAGGATCGGTGTCCCTGGCTGGCATGAGTCCTGCCCAGCTGCTCAGAGGGGGCGCAGAGTGCGGGGGGATGGGCCAAAGCGAGGAAGGGGTTTCGAGGAGGGAGACCCAGAGGCGAGGCCGGGAAAGCGTCCCCTGCAGCACCTGGGGGCGGAGCCCACCCTGCTCGGTGCGGCCGGGGCGGGGTTAGGGGGTGAGAGGAGGAGAATGCTCTTAGAGGGGATTGGCTGGTGGGGGCCCCTCTGCGTTCGGAGGGAAGGAGACAGGGGGTGAGCGGGGGAGGGGCAGGGGCTCCGGCTCGCGGAAGCTGGGGCTGGGGGCGCGCGGACGCCCCTCCCCCGAAGAGGGAGGTGGGCCGCAGCGAGGGGCGGGGCCGGATAGGGGCGGAGCCTGGGGTGGCGGGGCGGGGCGGGGCGGTGGGCGGGGCGCACCAAGACCAATGGGCGCTCGCGAATCCAGCCCCGCCCCGGCCTCCCGCGGCGGCTGCTGCATAGTCATGAGCGCAGGCCGGCGCTGCGTCAGCGGAAGCGGCGCGCGGCGGCTGTTTCCGACCCGATAAAGCGGCGTTGTCCCCGCGCGCCGGCCGCAGCCTCGCAGCGCTCCGTCCGCGCCCGCGTCGCTCGCAGACTGACCGCCCGGCCGGCCGGCCGAGAGCAGCCGCCGCCGGGCCCCGCCGCCGCCTTCGCCGCCGCCGCCGCCCCCCAGCGCCCGGGGCCCCGCGCCCCCGCCGCCTCCGCCCGGCCCGGCCCGGCCGCCCCGCCGCGCCGCCGCCCCCGCGGCCCCGGCCGGAGGAGACAGGTGAGCGGCCGCCTCGCCTGCCCGCCCGCCTCCCAGGCCCCGCACCTGGACGCTGGCACCTGCCGCTTCCCGCCTCCCCACCCCACCTCCGCGCGGCCGGGCCTCGAGCTCCTGGTCCTGCTCCCAGCCCGCCCGGGCATCTCGTCCCCGGGAAGGAGACCACCCCCCAAACCCCCGACTGCCCCCACGACCCGGCCGGGGCGACTCCCGCCGGGACTCCCGCCCCATCCTCGGCCTCCCTCCTCTACCCGGGCTGCACCTGTCCTTCTTCACCCCCGTCCCGGAAGCCTCCTAGAGCATCCCGGGCCCCCTCCCCGCCGTGTGCCCCTTCCCATCGATCCGGCCCCCCGCTTCGGTTCCCCTACCCCGTTTCCTCAGGTTTCTCTACCCAGAGGAGAATCTGGAGCCTCGCCTCCTTGCCTCCGACCCCGTCCTGCCTTCTCGGCCTGATATCTCCCAACTTTGGGAGTCCAGCCCCTGCTTGTTCCCTCTGCCTGCCTTCAACCCACCCCCCTGCCCCCCAGCACACACACGCGCTCCGCATGCCCATCTAGTGTTCCACACCGCCCGCTCCAAGCTGCCCTCTGGGCTGTGCCTGTGTTTGTGTCTTATGTGCTTTTCCTCCCGTCTGTCCCTTTGAAGACACCTTTATTTCCTGTGGCCAGGCTTGTCCCTGGAGGAGAGGGGCCAATGCATCAGTGCAGCCAGGTCCGGAGCCCCTGCCCTGCACATTTCTCTGCATCTCAGCACCGCTTTACTTGCCCGAGCAGCTCCTCCTCCTGGAGCTCTCAGATTTAACCCATTCCTCCCCAAGGTGTGTTGCTCTTGATTTTGTTATTGGGGAGCACTTTCCAGCTGAGGGCTTTTCCAGGGGAGGTGTATCAAAATGGGGGAGGTGGTGGTTTGGAAAAAGCCGAGCCTTTCGGTTAGCTATCTGTAATGATTCCAGAAAGTGGTGTGGTGGTGTGGGGGGGAAGGGTTGCTAGGGAGGAGTGGGAAGGGGCACCTGATCTGGGGAGTGTGAGACTGTTTTGTTTTTCCAATGGGGGCACTGATGGGTGAGACTGAGCCACCCAGCCCCATTGGATACCTCAACTAACTCCAGCAAAAGGGGCCCTGGAGCTCCTGGGTATTGGGGCATCTCCTAGCCCTAGGAAGGGAGGTCCTGGGAAGGGAGGAGGGTTTGGAAGTGAGTGACTGAAGCAGTTGTTGTGGGGGTCAAATGATTGTCAGAATCGAAGCCTGTATCTGCTGGGGAGACCGGGATCGGATCTTGGCAGTGTTTTGTGTGTGTGCCCTGCACTTCCCTTCACTGCGACCACCTCACACCACTCTCCGGCCACGGACAGACAGGTAGGGCACAGGGGCATCAGTCATCTCTATTATTTTGTGCCTGAAAGAAAGGGGAAGAAAATAAAAAGCTAGAGGGTTGGTTTATTGATTTAAGAACTGTAATGAATGATTGGGCATCAGAAACCGTAATCCCCAATCTCCTTTTAAAAATGGGAGTAATTTCCTTGCTCTTTTGCTCGATCGGGATTAAGTATTAAAAGAAAGAATTTTTAAGGCTTGGGAGAGATCTTGCAGAATCTCCCTGAAGTTGAGTCCTGGCAGTGTGTGTAGCCCAGAGCTCTGCAGGCCCCGGGTGGAAACACCCAGGCGGAAAGACCCAGGTTTGATCCGGATTTCAAGTGCTCTCTGGTGAGAGGGTGTGGAAATAGGTTGTCTGAAAAACCAGGAATTTCAGTCCCACACAGGCTAATTGTTTTATGGGCAGCAGCTGTAAAGGAAAGAGGTGGGTCTTTTGAGATGCATTTAAAATGCATATTAGGTCTTTAGTGGTGGTTTTTTGTGTCCCAGGTGCCCCCCTGGGGAGGCTGCCCACCTGCTCCGCGGGGGGCCGGTTAGCCAGTGACCTGCTTCCTTTGCAGAAAGGGGTGTTGCAGCCTTGGGGGGCCCCTCTCGCATGGGGGTGGGGGGAGGGGAAAGAGCAGAGATTGGACTGGGTGAGCTCCAAGGGGTGGCTTGCAGCTTTTAACGGCCTGGGGCTCGCTCTGTTCTCCAACTTTGCTTATTGGAGAGGAGGGGAGCTGGGGAGGGGCCCTGCCCTCTCTGAGCTAGGAGATCCCGCCCTGCAGGTCTGCAAGGGGGGGGGAGGGGCTGCGGCAACCGCAGCTCCCCCAACCCCAACGGAGGAAAGGAGTCCAAGAAGGCATTTTGTCCGGCGATTAGGTCGCTTGTCGTTGGACTGGTTTTATCTGCGTTGTCAGAGGGATGGTGGGGAGCAGAGCCGAGTGGGGTCTGGGCGCTGCTGTTATTTTCCGACGGTGCTGCCTATCACCCGTCTGCATCCTGTACTCTCTCTGCCTTCTTTGCCTGTCCAGCAAGCCCCTGGGGCCCAGCCTTGTGGGGCGGTTAGGGGTGGCTCCTGACGAGCAGCCTCCCGGCCTGGCAGGGAATGAGGGTGCCTGGCTAGCGCCGTAGGTGGCCGACAACCCCCAATTGCCCATGCTCTCCTCGGGAACACCCTTGGCAGAGCCCTGTCTGTAATTTGTGGAGCCGGAATGCGCTAGAAGCCGTGTTCCCGGGGAGGCTGCCGCTCCACAGTTGTTGGCCTCTGGCTCCCCCACCATTGCTCTGTCACAACGCAATTCCGTGGATGAAGGTGCACTCAGTGAAACACCACTAAGAAGGGTTGCTTCCACTCCCAGCTGGAAACATGAGCATTTTAGCTTTGCTGAGTGGAAATCTGACCAGAGGGAAGAAGCCTCCCAGCTGAAGAGCAGCCACATAGAGGGGGTGGGGGTGGGGGCCGGGGTCGGAGAGGACCCTGGAGCCCCAGCAGCCAGCGTCAGCAGGGAGGGCTCCCCGGGGCTGAGGCGGGCCCATCGCACCTCCCCCACAGGGGCCCAGACAAGGCCCCCTTGTTTAGATTAGCTTAATTACCCCACCAAAATCAATGAACAAGGATCTTTTTAAACATGGAACTTTCAAAATGTGCTTCGAGTGGCTTTTTTTTTTTTTATTAAAGGTATCAAATGCGAAGCCTTTGTGAAATAAGGCACTTGGAGCGAACTGGGGGATTGTGGATCTTTTCACTGTGTGCAAAGGAAGCTTCCCGGCCCTAAATCAGAAGGAAGCTCGCCAAAAGTCCGACCCCAACCGGTCTGCACGATAGTTATTTCCAACCAGCCTGCTGCCTTTCGGGGGAGCGGTAGCATTGGAAACGTTCGTGGGGGTCTCACAGCATCTGCGAGCCTCCTTCCTTGGCAAGTGACTTTTAGGGGAGACATTTTAAGAAGATTAAAACGTCCACAGACTTTCGAGGGCAGCAGTGTAATCCACTTACTGTTTTCATGTCACAAATAGAGTTCCTTTGAAGCTTGGCGCTCCTGCGGGGCCCCTCGGCTCTGGGGGGACAGTGGTGTCCCCACCTTCGCCAGTAGGCAGGTAGAGTGAGGGAGGCTGTGGGAGAGGACACCAAACCACGAAGTTGGGCGAGGAGGGCTTGGGGTTCCGCGCTGCTAATTTGGGGCCGCACAGGGTCAGTGGCAGACTCTGGGGGGGACCCCTGACGACAGTGCATGTTGTCCTGGGCAGGGGGAGTGCCCGCCGCCCCAGGATGGGGTTTGCAGAGCCTTTTCTACGTTACCGAGTGAGCAAGGCTACCTTGCCCTCCCACCTCTGCTTGGCCTGCAGCCCAGGTAAGGGAAGCATTGTTCAGACCGAGGTCGTTGGTGTTTTCATCCTCCCAAACCTGTTGAAGGATTTTGCTGGCGGAGAGGAAAACTTGCATTCCTGAACCAGTGCCCGGGGGGGGGTGCTTTTCTTTTGCTGCATGCAAAAAGGGCCTTCTACTACTAACCCGGGGTTCAGGGTTGTGGCTCCTCCTCTCCTGTGTTTTTTGGGGGTTTGCCGGAGGATCTCTCCTGGGGCTCTGCCTCTGAATCCCGGAGCCAGATGAATGAATCCGTTGGCAACCCAAATGCTCCCCGTTGTAAAGACAGCAGAGTCTGGAGTGCAAAATACATAGCCAAGCCTTGCACGGGCTGACGGAGGGGAGTGGGACAGCAGGCTGACGCGCTCCAGATGGGGCGGTCACCGTACTGCACAGACAAAGCTTATCTCGCAGTTTCGAGCCATCAGTTGGACGCCCCACGGCCAGGAAACAACAAATATGCTTCTCATTGCCAACGTTTTAGTCATCGTTGCAGGAGAATCTATTTATCCAAAAGTACGATTTTTTTGGTTTGAAATGGGAAGGAAATATTTTTCCACCGATTACTTTGAGGGGGGGGGGTTTGCCGTCCCCACACCAGACTTGAACTTGTTGACCCAGAGTTCACCGGACAGAACAAGGTGTGGGGAGCTCGGTCGCGGGCGACCGGTTAGAGTTTGATAGTTTGATTTGCCTTCCAGCCGAGCTCTTCAGAGGTTTCGGCCCCTGTAACTTCATGTAACTCTGAAGACTACGGGTGCGTTTCTGAGCGGACATTGAGTTGATGGCTAATTTTAAATAGAACTAGATGTAATGTGTAGGGTATCTGTGGACATTGAAATTCACAATTTGGCTGCCCTCGGAAGGGTCCGATGCTAAGTATGCTGCTGATCAGATAGCCACGACCACCCTTTAAAAACCTAGCAGACTGTTAATGGTCGAACACGTGCATCTTTTTTCTGCTTGAATTTGGATGTTTGTTACGCCCCCCCCCCCCCCGTGAAGTTTTATTCTAATGTCACACACTTTTTTTCACATCATGGTCTTTCATTGATTGTCCTTCCCATTCGTGACACGAGTGTATATAAATTGGAGTTTAAACCATTTCTGTGATCATGTGTTTATGCCTTCCAGAAGCATCTTGTCATTGTAATTACCAGGGCAAAATTGATCACAGAAGCGTTAAGTGCGCCATTGATCTTCATAATTACTAAATGCACAAAATAAAAGTACATGGGAAAGGCGCGTCCTAAAGAGCTGAGTGGTGGTCCGATTAAAGGAATTAGGGATCTGCCCTTGGTGCCTCGGGGCACACCCTTGCTGCTGGAACATTCCCTGAGAGGAGTGCCTCCTGCTGATGGGGCAGGAAAGGAGAGTGAAGGCTGGGGCCAGAGCTCAGGCCATCTTGTCTGGGACGATGAGATCTGTAAATTCAGTCTCTCAAAGGCATCCCCCCCCCCCCCCCAAGAACCCCGGAAGTGCTTCTGCCTGCTGTGTTTGCTGTGCTCGGTGGGGAGAGGGGTAAAGAGCATTTGCCACTTGGTTAAACGATGACATTGAGTGCTGACCCATGTGTACTTTAATATTGCGTCTTTTCTAGATTTATGTGTTAAAGGGCAGCGAGGATGATAGATCTCGTAAACATGTATGTTTTAGTCAAGGGGCAATGCATTTTTATTGGCCTGGGTTAAAATTTAAGCCTATGGGATTGTGCCCTGAGTTACATTTTAATTTTCCAGAAAGATGTGTTAAGAGCAGACAAGACTGCTTGGCTGGGTGTTGGATTCCAAGGAGGTTTTTGTGGTGCAGGAATGCAGTGTGCCTGCTGTGAGAAGCAACAGAGTGCCTTCTGGGAGGAGGAGAGGGGTGTGTCTTCCTCTAGGGTGCTGCCTTCCTTCTAGGGTGCTGGCTCTTGGGGTGGGCGAGAGGGCCCTGGGCTTACAGAGGAGCCTGACTGCTTGGGGTTCGCAGAGGTGGGGCCTCTCTCCCTGGGAAGCCCGGACGAACCCGAGAACTTCCTCAGACTTGGAAAGTCCTGGGCCGGTCCTCTCCCAGGAGGGCTGGAGATGCTTTCAGGGAGCTCCCTTGTTAGCCCAGAAACAGAAAGCGCCTCGGATTGAGGACGGTAGAACTTTTGTATTACGGGATGGTTTTATGACCTCCAGGGAGCCTCTGAGTAGCAGGGGGTCCCTGGCTTCGCCCAGTTTTGTGGGGGATGAAAGCAAGCCGCTCGCCTGGCTCCTGGGATCTTGGTAATGTGTGTCGGCTTGAAGTTTTATCTGCCTTCTGTCCTCATGACTGGCTGTTAAGAATCCACTTAAGAATGCTTCCCCATGAATTTGGATTTGTAAATATTTGGGAACAAGTCGGGTCCTCAGATTGTGAGGCAGTGCCTTTGTTCCTAGGGTTAAGTGAAGATAGGAAGGAGCTAGTTCCAAGATCTTGTTCTAGGAACCCTGTGGTTTTCTCTAAGCAGTGCAGAGTAGTGCTGGGCAAGGCAGTGCAGCCGGGACCCGCCCTGGTGGGGAACCGGGTGGGCCGGCCCTCACGTGGACTCTCCATTGATGTCTCTCTCTCTCTCTTTTAAGATTTTATTTACTTATTTGAGAAAGCGTGAAAGCAAGAGAGATCACAGAGCTCTGGAGAGGCAGAAGCAGGCTTGCTGCTGAGCGGGGAGCCCGATGCGGGGCTCGATCCCTGGACCCTAGGATCCTGACCCTAGCCGGAGGCAGTCACTTAACCGACAGAGCCACCCAGGCCTCCCCCCCTCCATTGATCTCTTAAACACAAACCCTTGCTTACACTTTCTTAGCATTTTGGGCCTGCACACCAAAATCAAGGTTTAAGGCTTGTAAAACAAAGGCTAAGAGAAAGGCTTGGGCTGCCGAAGGTGAACTGGGGCACCCAGGTGACCCCGCATGGAGGGCTTCAGTTCTAGAACCCTGCTGTCCCCCGGGGCCTGACACAGATGCCCTTCTACTCCCAGCCAGTCCTGCAATAACGGGGACTGTTAGTGGTTCTTTTGCAGCAGAAGCTTGGAGGACGAAGTCCTCCCTCAGGCCTGCACACCACCACCCTCTGCTGGATGGAGCCAGAGCTTCCCGACGCCAGAGGCGGCCTCTCCGTCCTCGGCGGCCCCGTGTGCAGGAGCTCCGACTCCGTGCTGGGGCGGATGATGGACTTGAAGCCGGCTTGCTCCTTGCTTTGCCAGCATGAGCCCGGCAAGCCTAGCGGGACGGGGAAGCCGAAGGGGAAAGCTCAGGGGTGTTTCAAATGTGTCTAGCTCATCCCTGAATTATTCAAGTGTCTAAAGTGGTTTTAATTCTTAAGAGGAGAGGGAGGAGCCCTAGGCCTTTTATTCTGCAGCAGAAACGTCCTAGAGCTTGACGTTAGGGGTGCAGGGACCATTTCCATCCCTGGCTGGGCCGTCCCTGGCTTTGTGACCTTGGCCCAGAAGCCACCCACTGCGGCAAGCTTCAGTTTCTGTGTTATAATCTGGGCAGCATAATGAGTATTTGTTCCTGGTACTTAGCAGGCCCTGGGAAATGATCTGGGAGGCCAGGACCTGTGCAGACGCTCAGCCCCCTCCTCTGCCTGCAGAACCCCAGGAGGGCGGTCTGTTACTACCTGCATTTTGCGGGTCGGGAGAGGAGGCGTGGAGAGGCGAGGCTGCTCGTCCAGAGCCACACAGTAAGTGGCCTGAGCCTGGGGGTGGGCCCTGGGACCCACACATGGGGCACTTGGCCCCTAAGTGTCCCGTGGGGCCCTGAGCCCCAGAGGTGTGGCTCATCTCCCCCCATCCGAAAAGCGGGGCTCCCAGGTGTGTTAAGAGTATAAATTTTTGCAGTGCGGGGTAGCCTGTTTTTGTCTTAGAACATCAGTAACTTCACAAAATTAAACATTTAACGCGAATCAAATCCCAAATAAAATTGGGACCGTGCTTTCCAAGGAACTAGGCAGTTGAAGTGGGTAAGAAGAGACGTGCTTTCGACGCCTCCCCAGAAGGCCGGCTGAATGGAAGCTTCTGTGGGGGCCGGTTATCAGTCCCTGGTTAAGTCCTGACCGTGTGGGCAGCCTGCGCAGAAGCCAGGCGGTGTGTGTGCCGGGAAGAGGCCTGTGGACCGTGTCAGTTCGCGGCTGTCAAGGTCGCGTGGGCTTGTGAGGAAAGCCTGTGGGTCTGTGGGGGAGCGGGAGCCACGCGGATGCAGGCCGTGGTTTCTGCCGGCCTCGGATACGGTTTTGGAAACGAGTTTACAACTTTAATGCGGATTTCCTCATGATCCCGTCAGAACCTTGTCCTTCTGGCGATTGATTCTTGCCCACAGAGTTGGGCCTCGGCTTGGAGCCCCTGCAGTTGTGGCCTGGGATCCCAGGCCCGCCTTCCCACGGCACCGCCGGCTCCCCGGCCAGATGGCAGGCTGTGGGGCTGGAGGCCCGGCCTCCCCTTGCGATGGGAGCCCAGGGGGCACTTAGTTTTACTTATTTGTTTTTATTATTTTTAAAGATTTGTATCTTTTTACTTGACACCCAGAATGAGATAGAGAGAGAGAGGGCAGGCGGGCGAGCGAGCGCGAGCATAAGCTGGGGGAGCGGCAGGCAGAGGAAGAAGGCTCCTGCTGAGCAAGGATCCTGACTGGAGACTCTGGGATCAGGACCTGAGCAGGAGGCAGAGGCTTAACTGAGCTTCCAGGCTTCCCTGCGCTTGGTTTGAATAACCCGGTTGAGGGCAGGGGTTAGCTGCTATATTCAAACTTTGAGAAACACCGGACGGGTTGCATGGGGAAGAATGTGAAGAGTCTGGACTTACTGAGGCATCGCTGAGCGTGTTCCCACGAGAGTGCAGTAGACTTGGGGGACTCTAATGACTAGTTCAGCTGAGTCACCTCGAGACCCCAGGGGCCCTGTGCTGGTGCTGTGCTCGGAGTCCTGACGTCCTCTGTCCTCCCGTGTGTCGATGGAGTCCTTGAAGCTCCACGACGGTCCCGCGGGCACCTCTGTCCTAGATAGGCAGCTGTCGGCGCGGCCGCGGGCCGGGCTCTGTGTGAAGGGCCACCTAGGCCCAGAGTGAACTTCTGGGTTTCTCTGACCGCTCTGCATGGAAGCGGTGGTACCCCTGGTTTATAGATGAGGAAATGAATGCCCAGAGATCTTACGGACCCTGCCTGGGATTCTCTCTCCTGACCGAATGCTCTGCTAAGCAGGGAGGCCCCGGGGACCATGCGGAGACAGAAGTGATGACACAGTGCTCGTCCAGCACGAAAGATAGTTCCCGCCACCCTCGGGCGGGGCTTCTCAGGGAGGGCTTCTTGGAAGTGGGGGCCCATGTAACTGGCTTCAGGAGAAACAGCTTGAGCCTGGGGCCCGAGGATGTGGATGCTGCTTTGGGCAGTGGAAGTGGGGTACGCTTTCAGCTGGCGTCTGTTCTGATGAGTGACAGCCCCCCTCGGGTGACCACTTGATACAAGCCAAGGAAAAGACCCTGCGGAGCCCTGATGGGGGCTGATGGCCTGGGGGGCGGCGAGGGCCCCCGGCTGCCCTGCCGGCTGCCCTGCCGGCTGCTGGGGAGTTCTTGGACTTGTCTCAGGGCCTTTAAACTTGGGAGCCGCCTCCTGGCTTGATGCCCGGGCTGTGCGCCGCGAGTGGCATCCACGTGAGTGTCCTGCCGGTTTGGGGCTTGGTTCCTGGGACAAGGCGCCTGCCTGGCCGCCTTTCCGGCCTCACGGGGAGGTTTCCGTGCTGGCGCACCAGAGATGGGCTGCGGAGGGGTGGCGGGCGGCGGCTGGTGGGAGCCTGTGCCGCCCCCACCTTCGTCCGCCCACAGGGGCTCCCATGGAAGGAAGGTGGGTGCTGCAGACCAGCTGCTCCTGGACCCCCTGCAAGGTAGCCGGGGGGAGGGGCTCAAGGCAGCGTCCAGGGGACCTTCCGTCCGCCGAGTGTCCTGGAGTCGACTTCCGATAACTCCCCGCAGGGCTGTTTGAAAGTGCAGATGTCATGTCCGTTTCACGAGTGACATCTCGTGTTGGTTGGTGGCTCCAGGGACTGGCTGCTGTCCCGCACCATGCCTCCCGGCTGGTTTGCAGGTGCAGAGCGGGCAGGTGGATGGGCCCCCCCGAGACTGGCCCCGAGGCCGGCCTCCCTTCGGCCCTCTGGCTTGTGAAACGCCCCTGCAGCTGTGAGCCCCAGGGGCTGTCCCAGCAGCCGGCCGGAGGCTCATGGGGCTGGGCCCGGGGAGCTCAGGGGTGTCCGACAGCCCCTGAGCGCCTGCTCGCCTCCCCGAGCAGGTCTGCACCCCCTGGCCGAGTTTCCCCGAGTACTTCGCGGGGGTGCTTGTAACTAGGTCGCCGTCTTCCCAGCACCAGACCAGGGCCCGCGTTTCCAGTCGACGTGGGGCTGCCTTCGCGTTCCGTTTTCTTTGCGCTGTCCCCGAGGCAGCGCGCATGTGAGCGCCTCCTACCCATTTCTGGTGATTCCTATGCGGTTGGGGTCCTTAGGGCATGGCTGGCCTCTGGTCAGGAGCGCCTGGAATCGGCTTACAGGGCCTATCTTGCCTCCAGAGAGTCCCTTTCAAGGCCGACGGTTCTCATCTGGATTTGCTAACTCCTTGAGAACGATCTTAGAGTTACTGCTTTGTAACTACGCAGGGGTGTCGGGCTTACTGCTCCCCGCTTCTGCCCTCGTGGCGACCATGTCTGTGTCATGGAGGGACGTTGGCCACGGTGTGTCTCGTGCCTTGTTTGCAGGAAGCAGGTGGACATCGCAAGTAGAGCGAGGAGTCTTAGGGCCACAACAGAGGGGTGCGCAGGGTTGAAGAACACCAGCAAGGAAGGCTCCCCCCCCCCCCCCCCGGGCCCAGGGGCGCGGGAGAGAGGGAGAGAGGGGCGTGGCTTTCTGCGCAGGGGCCTGGTCAGCCCGTGGCAACCGGTCAGGGCCCGGCTTTCCCTGCACGCGCCCCTGCGCTCCCGCGTGGTCGCTCAGTGTGCATGGGCTCTCTGGCTGCCCAGCTCGGTTCCCTGCCTGGTGGGAGCTGATGCGTGTGGGTTTATGGGAATTCGGGGTCTCGGTCAGGTGGCGGAAGGAAGGAACGGAGTTGGCCGGTGTAGCTGAGGAATGCAGGCTGAGCAGCTATTTTGGGTCCAGGGTGTAGCTGTGACCATGCCGCGTGGGCCCCTTCCTCTTTTCCTGGGGTTGGCTGCTTTCACCGTTGTTGGCCAGGTGGCCTGGAAGCCACTGGAAGGCAGTCTGGACCTCTCGGTGTGTGCAAGGTAGGAGTGCGGTGAGCGGACGGATGAGGGAGGGAGGAGAGCCTTGGGGAGGCGGGGTGTCTGAGCTCTGATGCCGTTGCCCAGGATCTGGTGACAGTATGGTGACAGTGGCAGCTAGCGCTAGAGCCAGACAGCCGAGGGAGCACAGCTGCGCTCTGGCCCGGAGGGAGAGAGGCAGTGCCCGGACCCCTGGTCTAAATGCAACATGCAGATCAGATTAAGGTTTTATCTGGAGCCTGGCGCGTTTCGGTTATGAAACGTGAGAGCGGTGTTTTGCTGACCTGGTTTTCCTTGCTCACTCTTTCCCCAGCTAGGTCTGTCCTGGGTTACTTTTCGAAATGAATGAGCCAACACCATATCCAGGAGGTTCAAAAGAAGTTCATTATCACCCCGGCGAGCCAAGTAAATACCATTTTATCCAGGACTTGATTCCAGACGCCGTGGCCCGATGGAGAGAGTGACAGCCCTTTGACTGTAGCGGTTCATACTTCTGTCCTTTCCTTTAGGGTCAGTTCTAGAAATCACTGTTTGATCTTTCTGATGTCACCAAATGTTTGATGAGCTCTAGAACATTCTCAGCTCCGGAATAGTCTGGGCGGGCCCTTAGTTTTTCCTAAATTTAAAGTTCATCTTTCTAGTTTTGTTTCTCTCTGCCCTCCCCCCACCCCATATGAACCTGAATTGTTCAGCTGAATTCTAAAGGAAACTGTAAAAGGGAGGGCCAACTTTCCAAAGTTAAGAAAAGCTGATGCGGTAACTGTCGCAGCAACAATCCCTCTAACCAGCTGTGTGACCGTGGGTACTTCCCTCTTCCCCCCTGCAAACTGGGGTCAGGCGCTTAACCTTTCTTGGGTCCTGGATTCCTTTGGAAAACCTGGTGAGCGTATGGACCTTTGCCACAAAAATGCAAAGAGACACCATTTTGTGGTTGAGAGGTCTCCTAACCCCCAGCCGGGGATGGTCCTTCTCTGGGCCTCCGCTGCAGAGCCCGCAGCCTGGCCCGCCTGGAAGCCCGAGGTGGGCCCGAGCCCGTGCGTTGGGCAGCTCGGAAGCAGGCGTGCAGCTGGGGCTGGGGCTGGCCTCGGGCGGTCTCTCTCCGGCAGGAGTGTGCTGGAGCTAAACCCCAGGGGCGGCGGTTGGGTTTCCTTGCTGTGGCCTGGACGAGCAGCCGCCGTGCACTTAGAGCGCTGTCTGGGCCAGCACGCATCCGGCCATCTCAGGTGGCCGTTGGAATCCGTTGTGATGGCGACATTGGGACGCTCCGGTGTACTTTGTGGGGAAACAGAGGGTGGTTAAAATTAGCAGTGAGAGAGTCAGGTCAAGGTTGTGTAAAAGAATTGAGCAATGTCACATTGAGATAAAAGTTGGGAGTGGCCGGGTGGCATTCCTGACCTGAGCCGAGCCAAGGTGGAAGGGTCCCGCTTGCAGCGGCACGTATGACCTGGAGAGGAGTCACCTGGTCAGACCTGGGGGGGGGGGGGGGGGGGGGGGGGGGGGGG
>CM052798.1:166774674-166835308 GCA_028533885.1 Nasua narica | reverse complement strand
GAGGGGAGGGGCAGAGGCAGAGAGAATCTTAAGCAGGCCCCACGCTGAGCTGGTAGCCTGACCTCAGGACCCTGAGATCATGACCTCAGCTGCTATCTCGCATCCGACACCTAACCTACAGAGCCAGCCAGGCACGCCAGTAAAGGCCTGTTTTAAACTAAGGGTTTTGATCAGGCTGGGTTTTAATTTCTTCAGTTTCGGCAACAAGTACAGCCCTCTCTAGAGCCACACCTCCCCGTGGCAGCTGCCCTGCTCCTTTGCAGACGACGTCTCCCGGAGCCCGTGCCCCCGTGTTCCCAGGACCCACCACCGCCAGCTTCTCCGGGTTACGGACCCCGATGTCTCGCGTGGCAAGGCAGTTCTGGGTGCCTGTGTCCAGCTGCCTGCCTCACGGGAGGGTTCCCTCCAGAAATCAGGCCTGGAATGAGGCTCCTGTGCCTCCTCGGATCCCCTCCGCTTTCTGCAGCCTAGCCGTGACCTGACGCTGGGAGGGAGCGCCTGGCCCAGCCGCCGAACCGCGTCCTCGGTTCTCCTGCTGCAGCTTCTGTGTGCCAGTCTTGGTGTCGCGGTTCCCGCATCTGGAAAGTGGGGCTGATGGTAGGATTCCCTGCGTCGGTGTTGGAGTGTCCTGAGGGCTCAGTGAGTGTGTGTGTGTAGCATCTGGAATCAGCTCGCAGGAAGGACGTTCAGAGTTGCGGCTAGTTCTGTCCCCACGTGAAGCAGTCGAAGAAGAGGGTCTACGGAGAAACTGCAGTTCCCGAGAGACGGGTGGGGGAAACTGGAATTCGCCTTTCCTTTCTGGAGGCAGGCCCCTCCTGTGTTGGAGGGGCAGGGCTGGGCTGGGTTGGGGGAGGCCTGGGGGGGGGGAACAGAACGAAGCCGAGCGAGAGCCCGAGGTTCTGGTGGATGTGGTCTCTGCGTGCCGGCCCCTGCCATGCATAAGCTGGTGCCCTGGGGGGCACTATTTGGGGGTTAGGGATGTGCCTGGGAGAGGAAGTCAGGATCTGGTAGGAGAGGGGGAATTGTGGGTGCGGGGAGTGGGGTGGCGGTCGGAAAGGAGCCACTGAGGTAGCCTAGACGTGAGCTGCGTGTGGGCAGGAGACGGGGAGAGAACCCTGGGAGTCGGGCCTTGGTGCCTGTGCCCTGGGAGGCCTGAGGGCGCCTGGCCGCTGGTGCCGTGGGTGCTGGGGATGCTGGGAGTGCCGCCTGGTCACCAGTCTGAGCACCAGCCGAGGGGCGTTCCGCCCGGCGTGGGATTGCTGAGCCGGCGGGAGCCCTCGAGGAGGGCAGTGGGGCGAAAGGGGGCACAGTGGACCCTTTATGGCCTACGTTTTTTTGTTGTCGTCGTTAATAGCCCTAGCAGGTGCTTAGAAGGACAGCCTTTTTAAACAAGTATGTCAGTGACTTTCGTATTTATAACTAACTGCCCTTAACTGGCTGCGCAGCCAGCGAGGCCAGAGGCCAGCGTCCTGACCAGCCGTTGGGGTGCTCCCCGGAAGGAATTAGGAAATCCAAATGTGCCATGAAGCCTCGATGAGGGGGCTTCGAGGGACCGTGGAAGGGGGAGGCTGGGGACGGCAGCAACCTGCTCTCCCTGCGCCGTGCGTAGGCGTGCGTTGTTGCCTTGAGAAAACGCCAGCCTGCATCCAGGTGACCTCACCTGTCAGGCAGTCGGGGCAGCTGAGTCACGGTGCTGTAAATCATATCCGCGAGGAAAGGTTTGTTAGCTGCGGTTATGTCTTCTCCCTGTTAAAATTAGTCTTGAAGACAGAGTGAGGTGTGTTGAGTTTATGGCGCGTCTATTACAGGCTTCCTGCCGGCCCTACAGGCCTTTCTCCTGTGATGATACTGCCCTCCGTGTGTGGTTTTAAATTGTAGGATCAAAGCTCGTGGAAGTGCCAGAGAAGGGACAGGTGCTTGGGTCCCACCCTGGCCGTTTTGCTTGTGGCTTGGAGAGGTGAGCGGTTTTCTCAGGGTCCTGCGGTGGCCAGAGGGTCCTGCCCCGGGGCCCGTGCCTGATGCTCGTCGGGTCTGGTGGTACAGCCCCGTGCCGGACCGTGAGCACCCTCCCCCTCCCTCCCTTGGGCTCAGACTGTTGCTTGAGCGTGGCCGGCCTCGCTGTGGGCGCGCGGTTTGTAAAGAGCAGCTACTTGTCTTTCCCCCGTGCTCTCGAACTTGCTTGGGGAAGGCGTTTCCCGTGGTCTTGAACTTGCTTGGGGAAGGTGTGGGCAAGCTAGAATGCAGGGGGATTGAGGGGAGGGCAGGCAGAGGAGAGTTTCCTGGCCAGCGGGAGAAGGAGTCGTGCTCCCGTCCTGTGGGTCAAGCTTCTGAGGGCGGCGGGAGCAGAAGCCCAGCTCAGAGACAGATTAATGCCATCTACTGTTTTAAATGCACCTTGATGGGGAGACACTTGCTTTTGAACTAAGGTGGTTATCCTGCTTATACTCACCTGATTCTGGAAAAGACGTAAGCCGCTTTAAGTAGAGAATGTATTTAGGAGACTCTTGTAAAGGTGTGTTTGCGGGCTTGCTGCGTGCTTCCCTTGCTCTGCCTTGGTCCCTTCCTCACACCGCACACTCGGGCTGTCTCTAGGCTCTGTGCTTCCTGGGCTGCAGAGGGAAGGCCTCTGCCAGGACCGGCTGGCAGGCCACATGCCTCTGCCGTTCCTCCTCCTCTGGCTCTGAGCCAGTACCCCCCCTCCCCCACTGACTTGAAACTGGGTGGGGCCAGAGGCAGAGATGTTGGGGGGCCCAGTGCCGGGGCCGCTGCTGGGCCTGTGTCCCTTGTGCCTCTGTGAGGCTGCTCGCCCCTGAGCAGGAGGAGGTGACCGGAGCTCTCCCATGTCAGCACGTCCACCTGTCTGTGCTGGGTCCAGCGTACACAGCGACGGGGGAGTCACCGCAGACGGCGGGGGCACGGGTCTGAGTGCCCCCCGCTGCGCCTTCTCCTCATGCTGACGGCCTTGGCGCCTTCATGCCCAGCTTCAGGACTAGCAGCCTCTGTCAGCGGCTTTCTGCCTTGTGTCCTGGGTTCTGCCTCCTGCCGCTGTTCTCCCGGGCCGGGCATTTGCACCCCAGGTGTGCACGTCCTTGGAGAAGGCCTTCCAGGAAGGTGGGTGCGGAGTGCAGGGGCTGGAGCGCGCTTCACGGTTTGAAAGAGAAGTCGGAGGCAGACTGCTTTGGTGGGGTTCATGTCCTAGAGTGTGCGTCCTTTTGCAGGATAAGTGGGACGTGCCCTGGCCCGGGGTGATGGGGACTCAGCGACAGGGGAGCTGGGGAGAGCTGTGGGGGCGCTGGCTGCAGCGTGAGTTCGCCGCTCTGTGCTCCAGATGAGAGATGGGAGCCTTTGAGGGGCCGCGACCCGGGGAAGACCTGCCGACAGGTGGAGCGTGGGTCCTTGCTCAGCGGCTGCCACGTCAGAGGACTTCAGGCCGAGGGCCACATGGGGCAGGCGCGAGCTAAGGGCTCCTTCCCACCGACGGGGCCCCACCGGCAGCAGTCGAGTGCGGGAAGGCCTAGCGGGAGCCGTCCTGGCACGGGGAGGGAAGCCCACCTTGGAGCCGGCAGACCCCCACCGAGCCCTGCGTTCAGCACCGTCCTGGTTTTAGGCAGGCCTTCGCGGATCATCTGCCGTCTCGGGGTCGGCCTTGCTGGGTTGTGGGGGCTGGGGTGGGCACGCAGGAAGTGCTTCTCCCCGTGAGGCCACGGTGGGGCGTGGGGGGGCTGACACCCAGGAGGACCCAGCGCCTCAGGGAAGCGCCTGCAGCCTCGCCCTCCCTGCAGAGTGGAGTAATGCGGGCCGCTCGGTGTACCGGATTAGGTTTTTATCCCCCAGGAGAGGAACCAAGTAAACAGAATAGAGTTTCTCTGGGCCACGGGCCAAACGAGAAATATTTTGGATCTGGTGACCTTTTTCTTTGGGTCACTATTCACTGTGGAAGGTTTTGACCCGTATTGCGTTTCAGAATAGGAAGAACGGCTTATTTTTCAGAGTGGCAAATAAGGAAAAGAATGAAAGTCTCTTGGAGTCTCTGCTTCCAGAGGCTCCCCCGGGAGGGACATTTTTATAGACACCAGACGTCCTCTCCGGCCGCGGCCAACTTTCCATGGTGCTGGCGGGGGCGTGCTGAGGGCCAGCCCCTCCTCTCCTCAGCCCGCGGCCCAAGAGCTAGGGCCCTTCCTCCCCTAGCGAAAGCACCACCTGCCGCCTCGTCCCCGGGCCCGAGCCTGTCAGCCCAGCTTCCCCTGGGGCTGTGGTCTCTCTTCTGGGACTATCCTGTCGTGGGTCACGGACCCCTGCGTTTTCACAGTTGAGTTGCCGCAGGTCACCTCATCGAAGGTCGCTGTCCTAATTGAATTTCAGGGTAAGGCTCTTACATAGTTAAAAGCCAATGAAGGAAATAGGACTGAAGCCATTGGTTTTGTTCTGTTCCAAGATTTATTTGAGAGGGGGGAGGGAGGGCAGAGGGAGAGAGAGAATCTCCAGAACCACCCCCCACCCCGCGTGCGGGGCTCGCCATGGGGCTCGATCCCTCGACCCTGAGATCACAGCCTGAGCCGAAACCAAGAGTTGGACACTTAACTGACAGAGCCGCCCAGAGGCGCCAACTTCAGCCGTTGTTCACACAAGTCTAGTGTTGAGATGAGCACGGAAACCTCCTGTCTGACTCTCGTGTTCGTGGGACGTGGCGTGGGCTGCCGGGGAGCAGGGCTCGGCTCACAGAGACGCTCCGTGGAGCACCGGTATTCGGGCTGCCCCCTTTCCACCCTTCCTCCGACCCCGGGACTCAGGTTTGCACACGCGGTGCTGTGGGTCTTCCGGACCGGAGCATGCCCAGGACGTGGCCTGTGTCCGTGGCCACCTGTTCCCTGAGCTTCCAGCTGCAGAGAGGCCACTGCGGGAAGGTCCCCGAAGCCACCCATGACCGACGCTGACCGAGTGCTGCCCCTTCGGTGCCCTAGTCTGGTGGGCCCCCCGCTCCGCCCGAAGGTGCAGGCCGGGCCCGAGCTAACGTCCATGCCTGGAATGTCTGGAGAGGCTGAGACATTCTGGGCTGCAGTGTGGAGAGCTTCCTTGTTTGCCCTTCACTCTGCCTCCCTCTCCTGCTTGTCCCAGGGCGCTGGGCAGGACGCTGTAGACGGGCCTAGAACTTCGAGGCAGGCGGGGAACCTTGCTGTTTGTTCATCTCCGGCCTGCTGGAAGGCAGCCCGCGGCTGGGTGCCCCCGCTTCTCCCAGCGCCTAGGCCCTTTGGTAGCCTCGGGGTGTCTTGGGCGTGACTCCTTCCCGAGAGGCTCTGCACGGGCCCAGGTTGTGGGGTGGCGGTGGTGATGAGGTTGTGAGTTAGGGGTAGCGGTGGCTTCTGGGGAGCCTTGGATACAGCCAGCGGTCAGATAGCAGACCTCCCCGGGGCTGGTCGGGGTGGGCCGGGAGGTCCGTGCTGGACCGGGTGTCGGCTCCCGCTGGGCAGGCCCTGCCACCCTAGTTCCCGTCTCGCCCCGCTTGTCCCACCGCCGGCTGCCCGGACGAGCTGTGCGAGGAAAGGACACTGGGTCAGGGCCCTGGCCATCTGCCCCTGCAGGGGCAACGTGGCCGAGGCGGAGGGAGGCCGTGGTTTGGAGTCGGGCCCGGGCTGGACGGGGCTAGGGGGGATTAGTGTGGGTTTGCTGTGCTTGAGGGGTGAGGGGTGGGCAGCCGGAGGGGCCGATTCGGGCACAGAATGTTCTGGCCATACCTCGTGCTGGGGACACGGCAGCAGGGAGCACTGAGGGCCTGGCGCGGTTCTGGACTGCAGGGGGAGGCAGGGATGGTCGGGAGAGCAGGGCCAGCGGGGGAGAGCGAGCCAGAGAGCAGGGCTGCACGGGGCTGGCGGGCTCCTCTCTTTAACAGTGGGCGAGCGCACACACTCGTTCTTCACACCTGTCCGGGAGTGTGGCCAGTGCACGGGAGCCTGGCGGAAGCCTTAGCCAGGGGGGCACCTGGGAGGGCAGGAGGAGCGTGTGGCGGCATCAGCCCTGCTCAGGGTCGCTGTCCTGGATGCCGGGTCCCCCGGCCTCTCAGGCTCCCATCTCTTCTCTGAGGTTCAGCTGGGGCCGGACCACGCCCGAGGGTCTTACCGGGCCACTTGCTCTGTGACCTGCAGCCCTGATACGTTTCCAGGTACCTGCCCCCCCCCCCCATTTGCTAGCTTGTTCCTTGGAGCCCCCGTGGCTGACGCAGGTCAGGCCAGAGCTCCTGCCGTCCCTTTGCACCGGCGGCCCCCTCCCTGAGCACCTGGTCTACCACAGACCCGGACAGCGCCTCTCCCTGCCTGGGCTCCCCGCCACCGGGCTAGGTGGAGCCCCCGCGGGGGCAGGTGCTGCTGGCCGAAGATGCCCCGCACGCAGCGCCGTCCGCAGCGGTCCTGCACCGCACTTGGGCCTCCGAGCGCGGCACCCCCAGTCGGTCTAGGCGTGCCTGCTGCCCTCCGTTGTCACCTGGGCCCCTCCATCTCTGACACCGTGCGTGGGGGGAGGTCTCACTGGCCTTGCCCTGAGGTGACACGGCTTCTCTTCACTCTCACCTACCCAGCCCCGTACCCCTGTTTTCAGGTGCCTTGAAGGGAGGGACCCTATTGTAGACCACGGGTGGCAGCTTCTTTGTGTCCCTGGCGTCTGCCTGTCCCGCAGGCGGCCTGGAGGGGTAGCCCTGGTCACCTAGCGGACCTCCGTCCTGAGCGGTTGGTGTTCTCGTGCTGGGGAAGGGGGCCCGTGTGAAGGGCCCGCGGTGCTCTAGGCACGGGTCCTTCCTTTGCAGCGAAGTCCCTGGCTGTGCCCGCTTTCTCATGACTGAGCGGAACCACTTAACCTAAAGTTTCGTTTTTCCAACAAGGAATTTTCCCCTTTTGGTGACAGCTCTGCATACAAGTTCTCGTGATTACTCGTTGATACTCCAAGCTGTTCAAAGCGAAATTAGACCATGTTTGGTTGACTTAAGGTCTATCAGATGGTTCCTTGCTCTTCGTGTGATTTCTCTCTTTTAGGGCTGTGTACCTGAGCACCACACTCGGTGACGTGGTCGGACCCAGGATTTGGTTCACCCAGGGAGTTCTCGACACTCTTAGCCGGATGCGATCAGAGGGGACCGCTGCCCTACTTGCGGGGACTTGGGGGTGACAGCAGCTCCCCTCCCCGAGAACCTGCAGGATTTGGGCTCCGCGGTGGCCCTCTGCACGGTCTGGAGGTGTCGTTCCCCTTTCAGACGGGGCGGGGGGGGGGCGAATGTCCGAGTCTGCAGTCACGAGATGCGCTCGTGATTCGGGGCGTCGTGCGGCCCGTCTCCACCGTCCGCAGTCTTGGCAAGAAGCATGACTTGTTTCGAGTGTATGGCACGCTCGGGGCTGGGAGGGTGTTCAGCACGCCGCTTTGTTTCAGAGGAGCGTGAGGAGAAGAGTGAGAAGAGCGTGGCCTTGGAAGATGAGCGGGGTGGGAGTCAGGGTCCGGACGGGTGTCGCGGGGCCCGTGATGGGCGAGGCTGTGCTCGGCAGGTGCTCAGTACCCCCCACCCAGCCGGCTCCCCGAGCCTGTCCTTTACTGGGGAGCACCCGTGTCACCCACGTGTCACCTGCGCGGTGGCTGGCTTTTCCTGAGCTCCCTTCCAGTTCCTGTTGAGCTGTGAGCTACTCTGGTAAACGTGAAAAGCCCCCCGCAGATGGAGTGAAGGGTAAGCAACATTGGGAGTCAGGCGGGGCGTTGGCAGCAGAGACACGCCGCCCGCCCGGCCTGGCGCTCGGGGGCCTGGCTGCTGACGCCTGGCCCGCTCTCCCTTCTCCGCACTTGGCTACCCAGGCTTCTTCACTGTCTTCCAGGAAATTAAGTTTAAATCAGATCGAAGCTGTGATGCTCCTTGTTCTTTTCATCCCGACAATTATCTTAAAATCTCTCCTTTTAATTAACTCAGTTTTCCAGGTCTTTCTGTAGGCCGGGTGGTTTGTTTGTGGAGGGCTTGGCGCTGTGCCCCCGACAGGGAGACGGGGCTGCAGCCTTGCCCTCCTGGGCTGGGCGGGCCCGGGACGGGTGGGGGAACACGGGCTCGGCCGCCCAGCCTTGGCACAGCGCTCAGGGCGCGGGGCAAGGGCCCAGCCTCCTCCCTCCGGCTGAAGCCGCTCCTAGTTTTTTTTTCTTTTTAGAACTGCTTCTTTGGCAGCTTTCACTTCTCCTGTAGGCAAGTCTCAAGCTAATATTTATCCTGCAAAGTATCTTAAAAATGCTGGAGGGCGAGTATTTGTGGAGAACCTTATCAATCTTTGAAAGAGCGTTATTGTTACTTTGATAAACTGAGGCACTGTTTACAATAGGCAGATTGTGTTTGAACTTGCAACCTTTAATTCAACAGTTAGTTTTTGTTAACAGTTGGAATCGTTTAGCCGTTCTTGTAGAGGCCTTTATCCGTGGTTTTTGTTTGTTGCTGGCGAGCCTTTGGCCTCGGCCGGGGGAGGGGAGTCCCGAGTGCTCCGTCTGTGACACATTCAGGTGTTAACTCATTTTTACAATCGGTGGACTTTTCAGGAATGTGGACTTGGGTGCTTGAAGCCAGCCCTGCCTCTTCACGATTGTGTCTGTAAAGTGGAGGTGTCTTTTTCCGGAGGGGGCCCTGAGCCTCACCATGAGCTGGAGCGTGGGGCAGGTGGGAATACTTCGTCCGGTCAGGGGATCTCGAATCTGAAGAACAGTAACACTGAGAGTGAACTTACTCCTTAAAAACGCAGGTAAAATCTTTCCTGCAGGGGGTTACTTTTTAGTAAAAGGAGCTACTTCCTGGATCTTCTCCTGAGCGTCTCCTCCACCACCTGGCAGCCCTTTTAGACTGTTGGGTGAGTGAAATGCCTCCGGAGGGTCCGGCTCCCACCCGGCGGCCCGCTCCCTGGGCCCAGCGGCGGGGACCGGCGAGGGCTTGGGCAGGAGGGGGGCGAGAGGCAGTTCCCGAGAAGGCTGGGCCCTGCAGAATGTCACCGTGATTCAGCCGCAGCCGGTGGGGGCCGGCCAGAACTGGAGACAGAGGCCTTTCTCTGGGGCTGGGGGAGTCTGGGAAGGGTGTCAGCCGGGCCAGGCTTGTGCACCTGACCTTGGGGGAGGGGGGGCGATAGACGGGCCAGGTGGGTGCCTAGCAGAGGTCACAGTGGTGCCTGCGGAGGCTTGTTTGTGCCCTGCGGGGAACCTTAGGGACCGTGTACTTCCTCCTTGGTCAGCTGACTCACTCTCTCCTGCTGACTTGTTCCTCCTCTGACTGCTGGTCTCGGGCTGTTTGTGTCTCTCCGTCTCTGTGTGTGTGTGTGTGTGTGTGTGTGTGTGTGTGTGTGTGTGTCTCCGCCTGCTTGCCTCCCTCCCTCCTGACTCAGGCCCTGAGCTGGATGTGTGGCTGCAGCAGTGCTGGGGGGCCGGGGGGAGGGTGTCCCGCGGCCCCCCTGCTGCCCCCTACTCCGCAGACTTGCAGCGCTGTCTGCCAGCGCCCGAAGGCTTCCTTCCAGTGTGCCCAAGATGGGGGGTTGGCTGCATTGGGGTGCACTGAGTACCTACAGGGTAGACGCCCCACTACCTTGCTGATAGGACTTTCCAGGTCATTTCTAGATGAGTTCTTCGTATCGCACTGTTTACTTTTATTTTGGCAAAGTACACCTAACACACGGTGTAGCATCAGAATCGTCCTCACGGGTAGGATTGCCCGGCCTTAAGTACACTCCACCACGCAGTCTCCGCCACTGGCCTCTGTCTGCAGAGCCTTGGCGTCTTTCCGAAGGGGAACTCTGTCCTCCTCACGTTTATTTCTCTTTAAAAATATATATATATATTTATTTATTTGATAGAGACAGATCACAAACAGGCAGAGAGGCAGGCAGAGAGAGAGGGGCTGAGCAGAGAGCCCAATGCGGGGCTTGATCCCAGGACCCTGAGATCATGACCCGATCTGAAGGCAGAGGCTTTAACCGACTGAGCCGCCCAGGCGCCCCCCGTTTATTTCTAATGCATCCGAAAATCCATCTAAACAGTAAGGTCCCGTGGTGGGTGCTGCTGCCGTCGGGCATCAGGGCTGTCGGGTTTGAGGTCCCTGGGCTGGCCGGCGGGGTCGTGGGGCTGTGTGCGGCAGAGCCGGTCTCGGGTGGAGAGCACTGTATGAAGGGCAGTGACTTGCTCGTGAGTGGCCGGTGGTCTCCAGTGGATGTAAAATCTAGCCCGTTGAACCCCCTTTGTTTCGTGCACGTGGGGGTCAGTCTGTGGTCACATGCTCGGGTCGGACCGTCGGGCTGAGTTCATGGAAGGCAAATGTTGTCCGTTTCTGTGTCTGAGAACTACCCTGTGCCCGGAGTAGTTGGTTTTGATTTCATTCTCGGGGCTCCAGTCCCCTGAGCTTCTGAGCAGCTGAGTGGCCGGGTACTGTCCTTTGGGGGAAGGCGGCCGCGGCTCTCTGTGTCTTTGCTCTTCTCCGCAGCCTCCTGCTGCGAACATTCCATTCGTAAGCGTGTCCGCATCAGGTGCAGCTTGCCGGTCTCCCAGGATGCCGCAGGGGGAGGCTGAGGGCCACGTTGGGCTTCCTGGGCGTGGATTAGCCGTGTGTGTGTGTGTGTGTGTGTGTGTGTGTGTGTGTGTGCGCGCTTGGCTCTGCTGGCACTCACCTGCACTGCGGGCATCCGGGATCTGGGCTTCCCCTTCGTCCGGGGAGGCCCGGCTGTGATCTCGGCGCTGGGTTTTTGGCCGTGTTCTCCGCATGGGCTGGAGGCAGCCTTCTGCTGGCTCACAGATGGTAATCCGGTCCTGGAGGGCAGTGCCGAGAGGCCCGGGGGATGCCAGCACCCACAGAGTAACGAGTGGGGAGGCTGCCCGTTGGCGTTGTCAGTGGAGAAACACACATGAGGCTTTGGGCCTCGGGAGCCCAGTGTTGTCTGGGTCGCAGGCCGGGAAGGACGCTGTACGTCACCTAGACAAGATTAGGGTTTCTTCATCCCACCTGGGCCTATTTCAGACCTTGACGTGGGGTTTCTCCGTCTTGCCCCTGAACCTGGACAGAAGAGGAGAGAGCAGTCCTTTCTCCTCGATGGGCACAGGGCCTGGTAGGCAGGCTGACCCGGGGGTGCCCTTAAGCGGGGGAGCCTGCGGTGACCGGAGCAGGTGGCATCGTTCGGGGCGGGTGCTTGGCTTCAGTCCAGCGGGGAGGAGGCCCCGTCCAGCAGAGTGACGCTGAGTTCCGGGGGTGGGGGGGTCTGTAGGTGCTGTGGGCGGGGGAGCCGTGTGATGGTGTTTGGGGAGCAGGCCAGCCGGGGCTCCCGGGGGGGACGGGTTACCTCCCTGCCCCAGAACACGCGGGCTGGGTCTGCTGCTTGCCGGGCCGGGTTAGAGCGCAGTCTGCGTCTCGCGATGCCCAGCACGGATTGGGAGCAGCTTCGGGCATGGTTCCTCGTGATCCGCCTTGAACCTGCACCGATGGAGGGCCTCCCAGTCTGGGCCGCGCGAGATCTGACTTTGTGGTTGCAGAACACTCAGCGTCCCAGCGCACGCCCACATCTTACTCTGCACTTGGAGGTGACCCCCAGAACATTTACTTTTGAGGGTAATTTACTGTGCATGTTTGTGTTTGTTGTTGCTTTTTAAAGATTTATTTGAGAGAGAGTGTGTGCAGGATGGGGTAGAGGGAGAGAGAGAAGCCCAAACAGACTCCCGCGGAGCCCACCGTGGGGCTTCGTCTCACGACCCTGGGGCCATGACCTGAGCTGAAATCAGGAGCCTCCCAGGCACCCCTACTGTTTCTTTCTAAATTTAAAATAAGGTTCTACGGAAGCAAATCACCCAGAAATAACACCTTTTTCTCTGTTTCCATACCTTTAAAAAAAAAATCTTAATGTGATCTTAATGTGTACTTGATTTATAATCTGCTTTTTGCGTATGATATCAGGAACATTTCCACGTCGACGGAGTCACAAGCAGAATTCCAGGTCTGGGTGTCCACGCTTTATGGACGCTTCCAGTTTCTAGCTGTGTCGCCTGTGCCACACAGAGACTGGGATCGAGGCTGGGATCGAGTCCCGTGCTGGGGTCCCCCTACCCTGCGGGGAGCCTGCTTCTCCCTCTCCCTGGGACAAGCTCCGAGGAGGGAACAGGGCTCCGAGGAATGCCCAAGGGCATTCACATTCTGAAGCTCTGGACACACATGACCACAGCTTCCGTTTTCCCGAAGTCCTTTTCGTGGTGCCGGGACCATCCTCACGAATTCCGTGCGGAGAGTCTGCTCAGGATTCCCAGGGAGCCGTGGTTCTGATTTGCTAACTTCTCCAGGTGGTGGAGGGGTCGGTCCGTGAGGTACCAAACTGGGTTTGTTTGTCGCGGGAAATCAGGGAGCGTCCAGGTTAAAGGGTCAGTCTTGTCTGTAGTCTGACTTACGCTGTTGAGGAAACTGGGAGCCCCCCCTCCGCCCCCCCTTCCCCTTCTGTAAGAGGTTCTCTGCTGCCAGCCTCTTCCCTGGGCGGGGACGTGGGCGCCCTGCCCTCTCCCCTCGGCGCCCTGCCTTCCCCGGGCCTCCGGACGGGGGCTGGGACCCCGAGGAAAGAGGGTGCTGTAAGGGGTTCGTGAGGTGGAGGGGTTTATGAAGCACACAGACACACAAAACACCATGTTTTTAGTGGTTCAGCGACGTGCGCTGCGTGTTAGTGTAGACGCGACCCATCCCATCCGTGAACATCGCTGCCTTGCGTCTCTGGCTTCACGTGTGTGGGGGAAACAGAGTCTGGTCTCGTTGCTGTCCGTTGTACTTCTTAGAAAGTAAGAGTAAATTTAATTCCGGGACGTGTATACAGCGCATGTCCGTTCTACTCATTAAGCAACACTTGACCTTTTCTAAGAAAACTAGGTTTGATTTTGCCGTTTCTCAAATAGGTTTCCTACTTTCCTTCTTTAAAAACGGTCATTTTGCGTTCACCTGACATGTGGCCGGTACGAAATTCAAGGGGACCGTCGTTCGCAGTTTCTGACCCCCGCGGCTGTGCATCCTTCTTGCCGTAAGATAAATGCGGAGCCTGGAAACTGCTTTGGTTTGACGTGTAAATGCCAGCGAAAGGTTTCGTTGTGTCTTGGCAGAGTGGCTAGTGGTTCTCCTCCATCCTGCTGCTGGCTCCGAGGTCAGTCCGCGGAGATGTTTGTAACGCGAGGCGCTTGTGTTTTTATGTTTTGATACCGTTTGGTGGTCATGAGTGACCCAGGGCACCTTGCCGCCTGCCTGCCTCTCTTGCGCGTGGCCTGGAGAGGCGTCCATCAGCCCCTGGTTCTGCCCTCAGATGAAGACCGTGCCCGATCGGAGCGCTACTCTGAGTGCTGGCCGCGGACACCCCCCCCTCCCCGCATTGCGGGCCGTCCTGAGGCTCTGCGCATGCCCGTGGGGGCTCCCGCGTGGGGACGGCCGTGCCCTTGTTTCCATGGCAGCCGAGGCTCCAGCGGACGCCAGAGGTTTGCTCAGAACATGCAGAAGGAGGGCAGGAGGAAGAAAACCACTTGGTGCTTTTTAATTAACAAAACCCATCCCACTGAGTTGATGATGCAAGTATGGGAAAACTCTCTAAAGGTCAGAGGTAGAAAGTATTTGTAGGAGAAAGTCTGTGTTTTAGCAGAAGACAAATGTTGCAGGGAGTATTCTCCTGTGGGGCCAGTTTGTCCTCACTCAACATGACCTCCCAGACGGACTTACGCTTGCTTTCCGAGGGTCGGATGCCGGCTGTGTTCTCCTTCGTGTTAGGGAGCAGGTGGTTCTAGTACGAAATGCAGACGGATTCTGTGTAGAGAGGCGCGTGGTGTGGGTCCTAATACCTGGCCCCCTAAAACTGAGGAAGAATAAGTACTTTGATTTGGTCCAACTTTCCAAATATGTACTGTCACGTGGACTGTCCATGGATTGTGGCTTCTGCCGATTTAGCTTGCATGTATTAGCCTGCACTTTTTTTTTTAAAGACTTTATTTATTTATTTATCTGTCTATCTATCTATCTATCTATCTATCTATCTATCTATCTATCTATCTATTTGACAGAGTGCCTGCACAAGCAGGGGGAGTGGCAGGCAGAGGGAGAGAGAGAAGCAGGCTCCCTGCAGGGCAGGGGGAGCCCAGTGTGGGACTCGATCCCAGGACCCCCGGACGGTGGGATCATGACCCAAGCCGAAGGCAGTCACCCAACCGACCGAGCCCCCCACCAGGCGCCCCATCCTGCTTTAAACCAAGCACATGCCTGTGACAGGTGCAGTGTGGCCATGGGCCGGAGGAAGGGGGATGGCGGGGCACGCCGGGTCTTGTTGGAACGCAGTGCCCTCGGTGTTGTGTCCCTGGGATGGGGTTCGGGCACACTCGGGCTCTCCCCAGTGGCCCCCGGCTTCTGGAATGGGGTCTGGAGGGAGTTGCTGGGGTGTTTCTGTTTGCTCCCCTTTGAGTGACCCCATCGTCCGCTGTGTGTTACCTAAGAGACGCGGTTCCTGCATGGCTGGGCAGGTCTGCGACCTGAGGAACCCGTAGCTGAGCCCTGGCCGCCTGGCCCTACAAATTCCTGCTAGGGTTCTTGCAACCCTGTGGGCACTCTCACATCGTCCCCTGGGCATGGGAAAGTGGCTTCTGGAATTGGGTGCGCTCTGCACAGCGACCTTGGGGTCCGGCGAGTAGATAGAGAGCCTCGGTGGCACTGTAGCCGGTAGGTCAGTGCCCTGCCCGGAGGGCTCTGCTCCTGCTGCCTTTCCGTGCCAGTGGGTGCGGGGTGAGGCCGGGCGTGCCCCCACCGAGCCTCTGCAGGGAGTGCTGCGGGAGGGGCTCTGGCCTCTGCCCCAGTGCAGTGCCTGGGAGGACCTCACCTGTCTCGCCATTCTGATCCCCGTCGGCCCCTGGGGCCACACCTCCTGTGGGTACGAGAGACCAGGGGCAGGAGGCTGCTTCTAGCCGCCACGGAGCTCGGGCTGGGGCAGTGGGAGCCCCTGTGCCGGGGAAGGCCTCTTGGTGTCTGCGATGTCCTGCCGAGAACTCAGGCCCAGCGGAGGCCTCCCCGCAGGGCTGGGACCAGCCCCCTTGACTGCACGGGCATCAGGCCCAGCGCGGAGAGCCCCGGCAGGTGGCCGGGTGCTGGGCGGAGGACGCTGTCTGGGAGACTCCGCCGCGCTGTGTTTATGCTCCCGGCGCCCCTGGGCTCGGGCAGTCTCATTAGAGCCGAGGAACTCCTGAGAAATTCCGCCTACGTGTGAAATTGGGAGCTGCTGTGATTTATTTGGAAGGTGTGGGGCCTTTAAAAAAAAACAAACACTTAAGTAGCGTGTGTGTTTTGAATGTTTACCTGAATTGTAATAGCCAGTTTAAGGCGTTACAAAAATCATCTCGACTGTTCATTAGCACTGACACTGCTGTCTGCTTCCTTTTCAGAAGAGAAAGGGATTTCCTTTGCACTGGCGCTTACTTCACTTTTCTAAGAGGGAGGGATTTCTAAAAATCGGTTTTCTTTTTTTAATGGAGTAATTACGGGCTGGTCTGGCCTTCACCTTCAGCGCTCACGGATCCATTTCTTTCCAGGGATCCATTTCTTTCCAGCCGTCTCGAATGCCTGCACTGGTTGGGCACCGGACCGCCCCAGTGGGATCCGAGCCATCCTGCCCTCGGGCTGGGCGCCTGCTGTCTGCCGCGTGCTCCGGCCCCCTGCCTCCTGGGGGACGGGCCCCTCCCTTTGCTAGGGCCCAGGGGAGGGGAGGTGGACAGCTGGTCCTGGCTGGGCCCTCAGGCTGGTGGGACCTGAAGGCAAAGCAGAGCGGCCGGCCAGCCCAGAGGACATCTTGCTTGCAGGCGAGTGGGCCGGAGCTGCTCCCTCCTGCCCTACAGGCCTGTCCCTACCCCTGGGAGCTTCCGGTGGGGCTGGACTGTGCTGCCGGGCAGTCACATGACATACCCTGGCCTCGACGGGAAGGAGCAGCCTGGCCCCGGTCTCTGCTGGAGGCATGTGCGAGGGGGATGGGCATGTGTTCGAGGGGCAGGTGCATAAGAGGGCGGGGGAGGAGACCAGCAGCACTGACCAGCGGGGGGGGGGGGGCAGGCGCTATGGTGCCATCCGGGAGGAGCACTGGGGGTCCGGGGGTCGGCCCCTCCTGCTTGCTGCTGCGATGGGGATCCGTGGAGAAACGCTTTAATTAGACTGACTTGTTAACAGCGTAGCAGTATTTTCATCCCCTTGCTCCCACGGGGCCTCTTGCCACATTTCCTTTGCTTTGGTCTGTTAATACAATAGTGTGCACACACACATCTCTCTCCCCGCCTCCCTTTCCCAACATCGGGTTCCCAGCAAGCTGATCCAAAGGAGTCAAGTAGAAATTGACGTCAGGTCCGACGTGGGTCGCGTTTGGTTTCTGAAGTGCCCCCCACAAAACACTCAAGGGCTGGTTATGAAAAGATTTCAAGTCCTAGTTAAGCTTTCGATCGTTTTTCTCTGGAGTGGCAACGCGCTGTCCGAACCGGGACACTTGAGGGCGGAGGGGTGCCGTTAATAACCGTGGCGCGGGAGCGAGGCGCGTGGTCCTCACCCCCACGGGGAGCGTCTCGGCTGGGCTGAGCCGTGGGTCCGTGTCGCAGTGCTGATTCTTGGGTCCTCCTCCAGAGATCGGGCTCCGTGGGCTGGGTGGAGCCCTAAACGACTTCCTATTGTCCTAAGGGGCCCCCGCTGCTGTCCCCATTCACACAGATCCGCGGGGTCTCGGGTCGTCGGGGCTGCCGTGATAGCCACGGGCTGGGGGGCCCCTCGCCAGCACATACGGGGTTCCAGGTCCGGGAGGTGTCTGTCTGTCTGAGGGGCGTGCCTCCTGGTTCAGACTCGCTGTGGCCTCACCTCGCACGGTGGAAGGTGGAAGGAGCCAGAAAGCGGCGGGTGTCTTCTGTGAGGGCACTAATCCCATTCACGAGTGCTCCACCCTCACAACCTGATGGCTTCTCTGAGGCCCCAGCCCCTGATCTGGCAGCCCAGGGATTTGGTGGGGGGCACAGACACTGAGGGACTGTGCGATTGGGGAAGCCACAGGGTCACATGCCTTATTTATTTATTTTAAAAAGATTTTTTTTTATTTGAGAGTGGGGGGCAGAGAGAGCAGGGGCAGAGGGAGAAGCAGACTCCGAACTGAGCAGGGAGCCCGACGGCAGGGCTGGATCCCAGGTCCCCAGGATCGTGACGTGAGGCGAAGGCAGACGCTTAACTGAGTTACCCCGGCGCCCCTCCCCCAATTTAAGTTTATATTAATTCTGTATTTCTTGAGCCCTCGTTTCCTAGACTATAGCAGAGGCACATTGAATCATGGAGACCCTCAAGGATACCTGGAGGAAGGTAATTTCAGGTGTGAGAAGGTATTCTCAGGTACAGAACGTTCAGACTGATCCCCTCTTGAGTCCTTTCTTGTCAGGTTTTTGACTGTGTGTTTTCAATGTAAGGACACTTTTTTAAGAATCGATAAACTATTTCTTAGAGTAGTTTAGGTTCACAGCAAAATTGAGCATGAAGTACAGCTTTCTGTATCTCCTCGTCCTCATGCACATACAGTGCCCCCCATTATCAGCATCCCCTAGCAGAATGGTACGTGTGTTACAGCTGATGAACCTGGGGCGCCCGGGGGGCTCAGCCAGTTGAGTTTCTGCCCTCAGCTTATGTCGTGATCCTGGGGTCCTGGGATCAAGTCCCACATTGGGCTCTCTGCTCAGCGGGGACCCTGCTTCTCCCTCTTCTTCCTGCTTATGCTCCCCGGTTCTCAAATAAGTAGATTAAAAAAAAAACCAAAAGCAACCAATAAACCTGCACTGACATGTCATCATTTCCCAAAGCCCATCGTTTACGCTAGGACTTCATGCTAACTCCTGCTGTTGTTCACCCTGTGGGTTTGGACAGATGTGTAATGACGGGTATCTACCATTACGGTGTCCTGCAGAGTACTTTCACTGCCCTGCAGTTCCTCTGCTCTGCACCCGTTCGTCTGTCCCCACTCTCCCCGACGCCCCCGCACTCATCCCTGGCAGCCACAGATCTTTTTCCTGTCTCTCTAGCTTAGTGTCGCCTTTCCCAGAGTGTCACGCAGTTGGAATCATCCAGGGAGTAACCTTTTGGGACCGGCTTCTTTCACTCAGCAGTATGCATGTGAGGTTCTCCGTGTCCTCTCATGGCTTGGGAGCTCGTTTCGTTTTCCTACCAGACGACATTCCACTGTCTGGGTGGGTCACAGATTATTTGAACACTCACCTACTGAAGGGCACCACGGTTGCTTCCAGGTTTGGGCAATTAATAATAAAACCACATCCACGTGCAGATTCTTGTGTGGACATACGTTTCCAGCTCCTTTGGGTAAATACCGAGGAGCCTGGTTGCTGGGCCACAGGGGAAGAGTGTGTTAGGTTTGTGAGAATGTGCCAGTCTTCCCGTGTGGCTGCGCCATTCTGCGTTCCCACGAGCCATGAGTGAGCAGTCCTGCTGCTCGGTGTCCTCGCCAGCATCTGGTGCCGTCTGTGTGCAGATTGTGGCCCTTCTCGTAGGTGTGTCGTGGGATCTCCTTTTATTTTACAGGTTTCTGATGCCACGTGGCGTGGAGCATCTCTCCACGTGATTACTTGCCGTCTGCGAATCTTTAGTGGGCCGTCTCTGTTGGGTGTCTTGCCCTTTCTTAAATCAGGTTGTTCGTTTTCTTATTGTTGAGTGTGTTGTGTATTCTGGAGAAGAGTCCTTCAGCAGATGTGTCTTTTACAAATATCTTCTCTCAATCTGTGGCTTGTCTGTCTCTTGAAACAATATTGACTTGATGCTGGAAGTCAGTGGGATTTCTTAAATGCTTTTTAGGAAATAACCTTATAAACTGATTTGCCGGAATGCTGCTTTCTTATCAAGGATACTTTGAACTTGCTTGATTCGATTTTACGTCTTCTTATACTCTTGGTCTAAAGGCCTATATCTTCCTTATAACTCGGTGGCCACCCTTTGGTTTCCCTGGCGTTGTGTTGCGTGTGGGTTTGGATTTTTGCCATGGTCCTCTGGTGAGAGGGAGGCAGGCTGATGGTGAGCACTGTAGTAAGTCGCTCTTTGGCAGGGCTTCGGAGGTTAATAGCTGATGACGTTTTAAAACGTTGGTAGTTGTAGTGGATTTTCTTGGGGTTATGGATGCCTGGTTTTAAATGGCGGGTGTACAAAACAAACAGCTGTTGCCATAAAGCTGCCAGGGCGGCTTGTGTGCCTGGGGGGTGGGGGACGGTGGAAGGAGCAGGACGCGTGGGAGTCGCATTGCAAGCACGCATTAACTCCTCTCTGACCGCATTCCAGGAGATGGAGAGAATCGCAGAGTTGAACCGAAGTTCGTGAGGCCTGTCAGGAATTGCTCCGCAGCTAACTAACTTCTTGATGGTGTTCCGTTCACAGCCGGCTTTCCACAGAGCAAATTGTAGGAAGTCACATGTTCTGGCATCGGTTACCCTTAAATTAGAAACAGGACAATAGAGGAAGTTGTTGATTGGAACAATGGTAGTTTCACTGGTCTAAGTGCATCTGCAAATCATACCCACGTCGCTGTCCCTGAACTCAGTCCCTGAGCGACAGTCCCTGGAGCGGGCCCCAGAGGGAAGTGCGTCTTCTCTGCGAGGGAAAACCTGTCTTTCCCTGTCCGAAGTGTGTTTCTGGGTCTTCTGGATGGAAGACGCTGGGAGGAGTCCCAGCTTAAACTTAACGTTTTTCAGCAACTCTGGAGGAGGCTCTTGGGAGCTCGCCCTCGCCCGTGCTGCAGGGAAGGAGCAAACTCACCCGTGCTGTGGGGAAGGAGCAAACTCACCCGTGCTGTGGGGAAGGAGCAAACCAGTCTCCTCTTTCAGCTGCTTCCATGGATTTGTCAGGTTTTAGCTTGGGCTCTTTACGTTCAGTCCTTCCTTCAGAAGAATGTTCGTTAAAGGTTCTATTTTTATGGTTTTAGTTCCTTTGGTTCATGGTCTACCATTTATATAAAATAGCTTTCTTAAAGAAAATTGATTGCGTGTGATAAGAAGATTTGTGGGCAGTGTAGACCTGGTTTTACGGGGTCCGGTTGCTCCCCTCTGTGCGATGACTGCACCGTTCGCCCAGGGACTTGGCTGGCGGGAGAGCAGCTGGGGGGTGGGGGGGGACCTGCCCTGTGTGCTCTTGCCTTTCCTTCTCAAAGCTGCTTTCCTTTCCTTTTCTTGTGGAGTCCTGAAGGAAAGGACCCTAGAAATAGAGCAAGCGAGGGAGACTGTTTCAAAGTCTTCATGCCCAGGACAGGTGCAGCATATGCGCGTGGGTCCTGGTCCCTCTTTCCTGAACCAGTCGGTGCTGTGATTTAGTTCAGTTCAGACAGGGAAGGACCCTGAGTTCTGTCTCTAAGGAGCTGACGATCGGGCTCCAAGCAATGCGTATGTGAGCTTTGGAACATAACCCTGTTGGGCCAGGTTGGGGATTATGCATAGTTTGGTAATGATTGATAGAGTTGTTGTTAACTGGGTGGTAACCTTGTTGTCCATTCTCAGACATGTAAAGAAGTAGATCACCAGGAGCCCCTGGGGGGCTCAGTGGGTTAAAGCCTCTGCCTTCAGCTCAGGTCGTGATCTCAGGGTCCTGGGATCAAGCCCCGCATCGGGCTCTCTGCTCAGTGGGGAACCTGCTTTTCCCCCTCTCTCTCTGCCTGCTTCTCTGCCTACTTGTGATGCCTCTCTCCTCTCTGTCAAATTAAAAAAAAAATTAAAAAAAAGTAGGTCACCAAATTAAAATGTAAAAATCATTAGCCTTAATTACAGGGGAAGGGACACTCGGGGACTTGCCAGAGGATTGGAAATGTTCTGTGTGAATATAAGTTTGTCAGAAAGCATTGAACGTGGCACGTTTTCATCATGTGTAAGTCCTACCTGAGCAAATGAACAAAGCACACTTTACTAGCCTTCTTGTAGGATGACTAAATAGTTGGAATATGAAGGAAGAGAAAATCCCATTTACAGTGGTCACAGAGAAAAACAAATCATTAGGAAGAAACTTAACTAGAAATGTGCAAAAGCCTGTAGAAGGAGTATTTTGAAATTCTCACGAGAGGCACCGAGGTAGTCTCAGACAAACAGAAAGCCCTCCTTCTCCGGCCGAGGGTACACTGCAGTTTTCCCTCAGCTAATGTATAAAATCAATGGAATTACAACAAGCATTACCAACAGAAAATACCCTCTTTCCTGAGCTAGTGCAGCTCTTAAAGCTCATCTACTTGTACACCGACATGCTAGAAGAAACAGGGAAGTGCCGGGGAGAAGCTGTGAGAGGGTGCGGCCCCAGCAGAGTCTGAAAGCTCCGGAACCCTCTATCCTTACAGCGGTGGGTTACTGGGCATGGGCGGGCGGTCGGATGGAATAGGAAACTGGGAGACAGACCCAAGTACTGATGGAAATTGGATGGATGGTAAAGAGGAGTCTCAAAGGGTCGGGAGTGGACTTAGAAATAAATCCCATTGACAGGATCCGATGGCCACTGTGAAAAGAGATTGGTGCACCCTTACCTCACACCACACACAAGAATATGTATCCAAGATGTCACACGTGCCCGCTAGATTTTCACTAGGGACTAGCACCTGAGTCGAACATCCCTCCGCCTGTGTGCATAGTCTGACCCAGAGTCTATGGAACGTGCTCATGTTCTTCTCAAATTTATCAGAATCGGCCGGTGTGCCTCCCATGTACTATGGACCCTTCAGTCGTGGCTCTTTTTCCTTTTTTTTTTAAAAGATTGATTTGCGAGCGAGCACAAGCATGAGTGGGAGGGGTAGAGGGAGGGGAAGACGGAATCCCAGTCGGCCGTTGAGCCGAGCGTGGAGCCTGATGGTGGGCTCTGTCTCACGACCTTGAGATCATGACCTGAGCCGCCACCAAGAGTTGGACGCTTAACTGACTGAACCCCCCGAACGCCCCTGGACTGTGGCTCTTGAACAGAAATGCTTGCGGGCCCTTCTGCCTTAGCTGGCTCTCCCCTCACAGGCTTGGTTGCCGTGGTCGCTGTTCAGTTTAGATCTTAGGTACCCAGTGTTCACAGTTCCAAGTGAATGATGCCCAAAGCCCCTACAAAGCTTGTGAGACCCCCAGGGCTTGCAGAAAGCGTGCTCGGAACCTGGTTCCACTGAGTGATACCTGCTGGTGGGCGGTCGGGCATTGTCTTGAAGGTGCTGGACTCCCCACCACTCGGCCAGACCTTTAAAGAACCGCGGTGTCCGCCAACAGGAGTAGATTTTGTTAGATCAGCCTCGTACCAGTGGGAAAGCAGCTTCCGCTCCGGGAATCCGTGCTGGCTCATGTGGGCGCTGCTGCCTCGGCTTGAGGATGCCAGTGTGGGGAGTCCGCAGAGCCGTGAGGCGCGGACCGATGTTTGTGTTTACGAACTGCTGCTTACAGGGCAGGCTCCCCGAAGACGCTAACGATGCCTCGTTTCCATCGCCGTAGATGACAGTGAAGTTCCGTGTGTAAAACCCGTCCGCTGTGCCACCGCACTCACACGGGGTGGGGGGGCGGCACTAATGCCTCGCTGCCTTGAACAACAGGTAAAGCCCATGCCATGCTCATGCCATCCCACGTGGGCCTCCCTGCAGCCCGACCGTGGCTGCCGGCCCCCCAGGTCACCTGAGCCGGTGTGGGCGGGGGTGGTTTCCGCTGCGCACAGGCCCTAGGACGTTCTGGTCGGCGAGCTAGCTGGCTGTCATTCATTCATTCATGTGTTCATCCGCTGTTCCTGTGACCTCCCTGGGCTCCTGCCGCACCGCCGGGCACCGTGGGAGGCGCAGGGACAGATGAAGCATGGGTGGCGTCCTCTGCCACAGGGAGCTTGTCCCTTCCCCGGGCCGGGTCCTCTTACCCAGGTACAGGCCAGAGCCCCTCGCGCGAGGGCTGGGGCCGCGGCCCGTTTCCCGGGGAGGGCTGAGCTGGAGGGGTGTTCACGCGAGCCACCCGAACACAGGTCGCCGGAGGCTGTGGCGGCGAGCTGAGGCCTCCTGGAGAATTCCCCAGAGGTTCTTAGACTCCGAGAGGGAACCGCCGGCACCCTTCTCCCTCCCTCCAGCCGCGTCCTGGAGGCCTCCTCCTCCTGCGCTGGGAGAGTGCGGCTTCGGCCCACCCACCGCCGTTTTCCCACCCACTCTGAGCAAGGAGTGATTTGGTTCCATGAAGAGGCGATGACGTCAAGTTCGCCACATCTGGCCCAGTTGATGGATTCTAAATGTAATAGCGTAAAATGTAATGTTTCAGCATTTCTGGAGGAGGCCTTTTCCCATTTAATAGTAACCTCCAAGCAGAGTTTCTCGGCTTTGATGTGGTTGACACTGGGGGTCGGCTCATTCTTGAGCGTGGGGCCATGCGGAGCAGCGTCCTGCCAGGAACCTGTCCAGACACCGGCTGGTGTCCTCAGGGGGCAGAGTTGGCGGCAGAGGACGAGGGCCTTCGAGGAGCTCGCAGATACCTAGTGCGGAGCACGGCTGCCGGATCTCTCCCTGGTACGGACGTGGCCTTGGCCGAGGCCCCCTCGTTCAGGCGTGGGTGTCTGGACGGCGTCAGGATGGCAGCGGCTGTGGGCAGGGGCGCCGGGACTGAGCTGGACGGCTGTGTGTTCATAACTAAGTCACTAGGATTCTGGGAAAACAATGACCATCGTTCCCGCCCCCAGAACCCCAAGTCATCAGCGTGGGCTTTGAAAACCTGCCTGGGGCACACATCCTTCTCATAAACATGATCCATCTTGTTTGGTGGAAAAAGGCATTTAAAACATCAGACCCTACTATGGTATAAGACTAGCAGGTTGACAAACGGATTTCTTCTCTTCCATTTTCTTAGGACAGGGGTCTCTCCCAAGGTGGGAGAGTGGGCGCAGCGGGTGTTGGTAATTGTTCCTGCTGGGCGATTTGGGTTTGTTGTTTTTTTTAACGCCGTTTTGTTTACTATGTATTTTAGAAGTAGTTTCGCAACACATTTTTTAAAAGATTGAGGTTTGAAATCCTGATTGTTTTTGTTTTCTGGGAGAGAGCCTCGCGCACGGGGCTGGAGCGAGGGGGCGGGAGAGTCTCAAGCAGGCCCGGCGTCTTGATCCTGAGATCATGACCTGAGCTGACCCTGAGGGTCCGGTGCTCAACCGACTGAGCCCCCCAGGTGCCTGCCAAGCCCAGGTTTTAATCGAGCTGTCATGTGGTAGGGGGCACTTGGAAAATTTTGAGAGCAGGCTCGAGGGCGGGATCGTCCGCGTGAAGTGTAGCGGCCCTGGGGTGCCTGAGACCGGACACAGACTGGCGGCCCCCGAGGCTGCTCCGTTGCAGCGGCGGGAAGGGGCCATGAGGGAGCCCTGCAGTGGTGATGGGATGAGGGAAGGACTCGGCATCGCCCGAGACTGGGGCCCCACCACCGCCTCCGGGGCTCCCCGAGGGGGCGCTCAGTGTGAAGGCTGCCCTTGGTTGGTCATCTGTTCTAGTGGGGAAGGGAGAAGGAACTGATTAAGACCATCCTTGGTTGGGGCACCTGGGTGCCTCAGTCATTAAGCGTCTGCCTTCGGCTCTGGTCATGATCCCTGGGATCGAGCCCCACACCAGGCTCCCTGCTCCGCGGGAAGCCTGCTTCTCCCTCTCCCACTCCCACTCCTACTGCTTGTGTTCCCTCTCTTGCTGTGTCTCTCTCTATCCAATAAATAGATAAAATCTTAAAAAAAAAATAAGACCATCCTTGGTTAACTGAATATTAACTAGAAATATTTTTATTTAAACGAGCTGTTGAAAATCTCTGGTAAGATTTCAACTCACAGGAGCTACCTTAAAAGCAGACGGAAATGCTGTAGTCTGATTTCAGGGCCCCCTCTCCTGCACGTTGGAGTGGAGAGAACCCCAGTGCCTGGAGGCCCGCGTCCAGCAGAGCGCGTGGGGCAGGGGGAGCTGCGTCCTGAGTCTACCCCGCATTCCTTCCCCCCAATACCTTTCTAAGGGGAAAGTTCTAGTAGACGCGAGGCGGTGGAGCTTTGTTGCGGTGTGTTCCTCTGGGTAGAGAATGTGTCACAAAGCTGGCCAAGGCACTGGGACCCTGAAGGTGTAGGACGAGGTCAGGAGTTGCACACCTCGGAGTGGCGTGTGTGGGTCGGGAGTCCGTGAGCCCCTCCTTGACGGGATATTCAGCGGCGCAGGCACTTTTCTCTTGGAGCGGGGCTGTAACCTGCCAAGGTCAAAGACCACCGCTGTAGACAGCCCACAGCACGCACTCAGCTGCCTTTGGGTGAGCTTGGAGCTATCCCCCCCCCCCCTGCCCCTTCGGGTGGCAAGCCGCCCCATCCTTGCTCTACCCACCTCCCTGCTTTCCACTCCTGGGCGCCATCTCCGCTCCTTTATCCAGCCTCCCTGCCGCCCCAGCCTCCCATCCCCACCCCGCAGAGACCGACGGTTCTTGCTGGTTCTTGCTGTCTTGGGAGCGGAAGCCGAGCTCTCTCCTGTCTGCCCTTCCTTGTCCCGGCTCCACCCTGCCTCGGGATTAGATTCATGCTCGAAGACGCTTCTCCAAGCATCGGGGTTTGTCTTCGCCACCGCTGACCCGGAGGCGGCGCCGGGGAGCTGCGGCGGCGTGAGGTCGGGCTCTCCCGGGTGGCCGAGGACCAGTTCCGCGGAGCGCCTGGACAGCCGGGGGTGGGAGGCCGCACGGCGGCCGCCCCCGACTGACCCTCTCCTGGGCTTGTTTTCCTCTTTTCCAGATCCACCAGTCACTCGATGGGGAGCAACGGCGGACCTCCTCTTTGTGTCACCTCCCCACCTCTCTGTAGCAAGGACAGTAACTTCAGCACCTCTTCAATAATAATGATGAAACTGGTATTAACTGAATGGCAATTATGGATTTTTAACTCTAATTCACAGTAAACCAGCAAGCCATATGTTTAAAATCCAACCAAAAATCATTTCGTTTTGCTGCGTGTCTCACCCGCTCGTGAGAAGTTGCGAGATCTCTGTGCACGGAGGGATATAAGCATCGCTCGCAAGAGGAACACAACTGAAGCAGAGAGAGAAGGCGTCCTAATTTATCCTTACAGATACCTGATAGTATTATTTATATAGATAGAGGAAATATATATATATAGCTCTATGTTTTTGGTGGTAATGAGAATGGCCCCGCAGAACGCCGACTCGGAGTCTATGCAAGTTCAGGAGTTGCCCGTGGCCTTGCCGGACCTGCAGAAGCCGGGCAGCGCGGACGCCCGCGAGGAGACCATCAGCGAGGGGTCCATAGACCGGATCCCCGTGCGCCTGTGGGTGATGCACGGGGCCGTGATGTTTGGCAGGGAGTTCTGTTACGCCATGGAGACGGCGTTGGTCACGCCGGTCCTCTTACAGATCGGTAAGTGCCGTCCGCGCCTCTCTCCGGTCCCCGGCACCGAGCATCGGCGGTCGCGGCTGGGGCACGCGCGTCGGCATGCAGAGCTCGTCGCGTGCTGGACAGCATCGGGAGCCCTGGGAACCAGCATCCTGGGCTCTGCTCCCCTCCACCTCCTCTGGCCATTTTTCCCCTCCCGTTCTAAACGGGGGCTGGGGTGGCGGGTGGGCCTTGGGTGTGGACGAGGAAGTACCTGTTTTGGCGAGGCGGTGGTCGAGCTCTGGAGCGCGTGGTCACCTTCTAGTCGCTCCAATCCCGGGGTGCCTGTCTCCTCTGCGGTACCTCCCGGACGCACGCAGTCACCAGCCTTGTCGTCCTGGGGCCGGCAGGCTGGCGTGCCTCCCTGACTCTCCCTCAGCTTCCTTCCCGAGAAGGAGAGGGTGACTGCAGACCATCCCCCAGTCGGGCACAAGGCAAGCGCTCAGAACAAAGCCCGGCCTAGAAAACCCAGGACGACATGGTTTGTTATCACCAGCTTGTTGTCGACGACTTAAATCTGAGTTCATCTGGACGTTGCGTGGCTGAATGACGGGCATTTCCAGAAATACTAGAGCTCACGGAGTTGCTCAGTGAGCCTTACGAGGCCCTGTACAGCAAGACCCTGGCATCGCCTCCGGATTTCCGCTGGGTGGGCCTTAGGCCCTGCACGTTTTGTCGGTGTTCAGTTTTTCCTCTTGTCTACGGAAGTTTGACAATCTGCAAGTTTCCAGCTTCTGAGAGTTCTGGATAAGGGGCTGAGCTGTTTAAAGTCTTCTGTTTCATTCCAGAATCCCGTGTGTGCATAGCGTCTGCTTACTTTGGTGGTTTTAGGAACGTTTCTTTGTCCAAACGGGATGCTTCCTGTTCGGTGAGCACTCACGGCTCTGCGGCTCTGTCGGCCAAGTGCAGGGTCTGTAGATCCTGGCGTTCTTCATGGGTGTCGAGTGGCACCCTCATTGGAGGGCAGAGCCCCTGTCCCACCTCGGTGGGGGCAGGCAGGCGCTCGTGATCATTTCCGATCACCGTGGGTATGGGACGCACCCCTGCCTCTTGTCAGCGCATCCTTCTCTCCGTGCTGAGGTTACTGTCCTGCCGCACGTTTCTCTCTTTGTAAGTCTGGGCCTTATTGTTCGTCTTTAAAGATGTCCTGAGAAGGTTTCAAGAGACTTCAGGCAGGGGGAGCGCCTCTCGGGAGAGCTGGGGACGGCGTGGCGTGAGTGATGGGTGTCACTTTTGTTCTCTGACCTCCGTGCTTGTCGCCTCTGTATCTCTGCTCTTCACGTTCCGTACCCGGGAAGGCATGCCGGGGACCCCAGGGGGGACGGGACACCCCGTCTCGTCTCTGCTCCTGCAGGACGTGGGGGAGTGACGGGACCAGCCCGAGCCGCTGCGCAGTTCTCTGAGCCAGAGGGAGCGGGGTGGCCGCAGACCCCCGAGGGGAGCACCTGCCTCGTGCTGGGGGGCTCAGGGGTGACGGGGCGGTGAGCAGAGGGCACTCGGGGAGACGGGTGGGCAAGTTTAAGAAATGAAGACTGGCTTTGTGGAGTCCAGAGGCAATTAATTTGGGTTTGGCCACGATTGAGGTCATCCCAGAGGGAGGCGGGACTATAAGCGGGGTGCTTATAATTCGAAAGAGTGCCATCATCCAGTTTCTGGACCCCCTCGTGCTTATGGTGACAAGTATGGAATTCAGAAGCTCCAGTTCCTGAGAAATAGGATGTTCCAGAAAGACAGATCTGGGGCTTTTATTCCCAGATTTTCTTTGTGTTGGGTTATGTGTGTTATGGCTTAAAACCTTGGCACTAACAGCTCCTTGGAATGTTTCAGTTTATAGGTTGTGAGACTCAGTTTCTATACAACTGTGTTGTATAGAACTGTAGCATGTTTCCTTGTTGGGGTTTGAGTATCTAATGTGCTATGCTACACTAGTACCGATTTTGTATAATCTGGGACAGTAAACGTGGGTATTTACGCTGCAGTGTAAATGCACGTGCTATGTTCGGATGGTCGCTTCGGGAAGTCGTGGCAGCGTCTGCTGCATGCCCACGTCTGCAGACCCCGACCCTCTGACCCTCGGGAGTGGGGGAGGGTGCTGACCCCCCTGCGCTACAGGGCGCGGCCTCTGGAGGAGAATGGGGGGGCCTGCGTCGAGTCTAGGAGGCCCAATATATTTCCCGGGGTCGGGCTTCACGCTCAGGGGCGACGCAGTGATCAGGATTTCCTCTAATTTGAGCCTGACCGTCTTAGGAAAGGCATCCGCTGGACCCGGAGGCGCGGTGTTTATCACCGGGTTTGTGTGTGGGTGGTTATCGAAGCCGATGCTGAAGCAGTAACGTTCTGCAGTTCAGCCCACCTGCTTCGCGTCTGTGGTGAGCGCTGGTGTGACCGCCTCGGTTCCGGCCGGCATGTGCTCCATCGCCCCAGACGGCCCCCGGGGGACCCCTTGCGTCCGAGCCGACGGAGCTGGGATCGGAGGAGACGCTCACCCTGTGCGTGTGGCGCCCGCCTGAGACCGCAGGGCTCCCGAGGGAAGAGGCCTTGAAGGGCTAGGTGTTCCAGTCAGCACCGTTCTTGACCCAAAACGGAGCCTCCTCATGGCCCTGGGATGCCTGGGGTGTGCCTGCTTCGGGTGGGAGCCCACTAGGAGCGAGCAGGGACCAGAGCTCTCCGGTGGCCCAGCTGACCTGCTGGGGAGGCAAATGGGCGTCGTGAGAACGAGGGAAGTGTCCGGCCACGCTTTCAGCCTAGCGTCCTTGGTCGTGAGCTGTTCTCTTGTCTCGACGGGCAGAAGAAGCAGGGGGCTTTGCCACAGCCTTGCCCGGTTTGTGGTCCTAAAGCCACCCATTAACACAGGGGCTCTCGCTGTGTCTTTGCTGTGGCTGCTGGGCTGTGTGACACGCAGAGCCAGTAGGTGCCGGGTGGCGTCCGCTTCTGTCCCCCCAGCCTTCTGCATGGGCCTGTAAGCTGAGCCCGGTCCGCCCTCCCACTGCCCTTGCGGGTCAGCGGTGCCGGGGGACCCAGCGAATCACGGGGCTGGCGCGTCTGGACGCGGAAGGAAGACACAGTGCTCTTGAGTGCACAGCCTTCCGGCAGGGACAAGTGGGGCAGAGGTGGCCGGGCTCAGAGGATGGGCTGAGTGTGCTGGGGCCTCTGGGGATAACGATCTGATGCTCATGGTCATTTTTACTGGGGTCCCTAACACTGCGTGGGGCTACGGAGCTCGTCCCTTCCCTGCTGGCTGCCCGCTGAGCACGCGTCCGGGTCGGTAGATGGGGAGAGTTCTGGAGTCCTCTGTCGGCGAGATGAAGCATATAGCGTTGGGGAGGCTTGACCTGCCGTGTGGTCTTGGCCGAGCTGGGAGGGAGTGAGCTGCGGGGCTCTTGCCATCTCTGAGGAGCCGGGCCCCATCAAGGGGATCCCACCGCTGCCCCCAGCAGCCAGTGGCTGCCCCGATTTGCTGACTCTCCGCGCCTCGGGCCCCCTGGCCTTCCCGGGTCTTCTAGCGTTGACCTAATTTTGTGGCAGACTGAAGGGTAGTGGCTTTTTAGAAAAATGGACTTTCTTTTTGGTTGAAACAATTGTGTCATGACACGTGCGTGGAGTGTACGCAGCTTCGGAGAGCCAGGAGGCCCGACGTGCTTGGCAGATGTCGGGCGCTCCAGGAGACTGTCCAACAAGGACCTGGAGCCTCTCCTCTCGCGGGACAGGCTCCCGGGGCTGGGGCTGGGACCCGGGCGGCCTGCCGTATATGCTCTAACTCCACAGCCACATGTTAGGGTATGTTAAGCAGTGACATCGGGGACCCGTATTTCAGTTGAAAGTCCCCTTCCCGGGGGCGTGTATCTGTCAGTTCGGCTCGGGGCTGGTGACCAGGCCTCGCAGGTTCCAGTGGAAGGCAGGGTCCCCGGTCTTCCTGGCCAGCCCGTGAGCTGAGTGGGAGGGACAGCAGCAACCAGCAGGTGGGTGGCCCCAGGCTGGGCCAGGTGCCCTGTCACGTGGGGCACTTGCCCCCACGCCAGGATCTCCGGTAGGTGACAAACCCGGATAACTTTCCTCCTGACACTGTGGAGCATGGTGGTGGTTCTTGGTGCTGGATCCCCCAACTGTAGTTGTAGCTTTTTCTTTTTTCTTAAGATTTTTTATTTATTTATCTAAGAGAGCGAGATCGAGCGGACATGGGGCTGGGGGAGAGGGAGAGGGAGAATGTCCAACTAGGCCTCCTACTCAGCACGGAGCCCGACCCAAGGTCATGACCCCAAGATCATGACCGGAGCTGAAATCAACGGTCAGACGCTTCACCGATGGCGCCCCGTGCGGCTTTTTCTTCTCCGGCTGAATGTGCTTTGTGGGCATGCAGCGTCGAAAGGCCCGACGGGGACCCAGCTCTGGAAGTCAGCTGGCCTGGCCTGTTGCAGTCCTCTGTTGGAGAAATTAGAAAACAACAATAATTCCAGGATTCGGACTTTGTTTCCCTCTGTAAACTCCGCTCGATGCCCACGCGGGGTGATAAGGAAGAACCCCGGTTTCCCGTCGTCCTCCTTGCCGCTGGTAGCCGTGTGCCTTGGTCTTTTCCAGGAAACTTGGTCTTGGGGCTTTTATTTTTGGTCGCACGCTGTCTCCTGCGATGCTGTGCGAGGTACGTGTGATGACGAGCAGACTGGGCAGGACCAGTGTGTGTCTGTGCCTCGGGGACGAGGAGCCCGTCTGTCTTCGGGTCATGTGGGAAGGGTGGGGCCCCGCTGCCGCCTCCTCCCTTGACCCTGGTGCTGAGCTTTGGGGTCGGCTTGGGCCCTTGCTCTGCGGGACCTGGAAGGGCGCTCCAGGGCCAAACGGGTTCTTCAGGAGGTGAGAAGTTGGAGTCAGTGCCAGTCGAAATCCAGACAGGCAGGAGTGTGTGTGTGTGTGTGTGTGCGCGCGTGCAGGTGGTGCTCGAGTGAGGCGTGCACTCCTGTCAGGTAAGGGTAAAGAGCGCCATGGCACCCGTGGCCACCCTCCCCACGGGAAGCTCTGCCCCAGGAAAGCCGTCGTCCCTGTCCCTGCTGTACCCAGCCAGGTGGGGACCCGAAGTCAGCTGTCTCCATCCCACGTGACCACTTCTTTCTCTGAAAGGAGCCTTTAGAAGCAGGTGTCACATCTTGGGGCTAGACGGGATGCTGGCATGTTGGCCGGGTGCAGGAGGTGGCACACGAGGCGGAGGGATGGTGGTGGAGCCGGGCACATCCTTCCTGGCTCTGTGCCCCAGGGCTCTGGTTGGGGGCGGGGGGCAGGACGTTGGCACGAGGGGCCACCGTGCTCCATGGAACATGCCGCCGGCGGTCCCCGAGCGCTGTCCTTGGATCAGGCCCAGCCCAACCTGGAGCCTACGCTTCTGAGCCCTCGCTCCCAGGGCAGGCCGTCTTTATATTTAAAATTGATTTTACTTTAATCGGTAGCGTTGCCACCAAAGTCAGAATTCAAAAGTTTCTGACAGTTGGGATGGGGAGGTTTCTATCCCTCTCCTGCCCCCACTTCCAGGTTCATCCCTAGAGGCAGCCAGGTTCTTGCTCCTCCTTCTGGAGACTCCTTGCAGGCCAGACACGAGACAAGGGGTTTTGTGACTTGTCACTGTCCCCAGTGGCCGCTCCCGAGGGGCAACCAAAGCCAGTGAGGATCCCGACTCCAGGTCAGAGCAGAAAGCCCGTCTGTCCCCACCCCGCTCTTGAGGCTTGTCCCCTGTGCCTTCAGAGTCCCTGCCATCCCCCCTCTCCTGTTTCGTACACGCCGGATCCCCATCCCGTTTACTGAACAGCTCAGCTTTGGGAAGGAACTTTTAAAAACTGTGTTCTTGGGCCCCGGGCTCAAAGATTGGAGCAGAGGAGATCAGAGCGGCACCTCCGAGTCTGGGTGCCAGGTTTGGTTTGGTTAGTGCCAAGGCGGCTTCAGCCCTTCCCCAGGGAGGACGCCTCCTGGGACCACCCGCCTGCGCCCCCCACCCCCCCTGGGATCTGGCGGTGGTGAGCCTCAAGGGGACATGTGGGGTCACTCTTCAAAGGAAGCCTGGGGAAGCCCCGGAGCAGCCCTTCCCAACCATCAGACACCCCTCCTGGGCCTTCCCATCCTGCCCCCGGTTTCCTCTTGGTTCAAGGTGTATCCTCCAGGGAAAAGGGAAAGAAAGCCATATAAAAGAAAGGAGGCTGCCTTGTTGGGGCTTTTCCATTTGGCTTTGTAAGCTCCTAATTCAGGGGAAAGCTCGATTTCAGCTTGCCTGCCTCCTCCAGGGTGCAGGGCAGAGCTTGTGTGCATTTGGTACGCGTCTAATAAAAATGATGCGGACTTCGCCCCCTCTCCACGGCAGCTCAGCATGAACCAGGATGCCTCGGCTCTGACGCTCCCCTTTTCTTCCTGTGCGAGATGCCTGGCCTTGAATGGCCGGCCTTAAAGAAAACCTTCGAAGTCTTAAGTGCTGGTCACTTTGCTCCACTCCCTGGATTGTTCGCGGCGGGGGGAGGGGTTGCTGGCCCTGCCCTTGTCCTGCGGCCGCCGGCTGGGGCAGCTGACTCTCCATGGCCCGTGGGAAGTCTGCAGGATGCCGCGCCCGTGAACACAGTCTCGGTGAGACTTGAGAAACAGGGTCACGCTGTGTCGGGACTGGAAATGCAGCTGGTGACTCAGCGTGTGCGTGCGTGCAGCCACGAACTCCGGAGTCGGAGGGCACGTGAGTGGGAGTGACCAGGTGACTTGCTGTGAGGTCGTGTTACCATCTTCTGAGCTTCCAGCAGGTGTGTTGCGATCTGGGCGGCAAGGGCTGTACCGGGGTTACCATCACTCCCCTTGCCTGGGATGCGGCAGCTGCTGGTAACACGGTACTTTCTGCAGCTCGTGTGCCCTTGACGTCTTTCTGCAGCTCGTGTGCCCTTGACGTCTTTCTGCGAGTCCCCTTCGCGTACCTTGATGCCGCCGGAAGGGTCCAGTGAAACCTTGGTACTTCGGTGCTGCTACTCCAGGGCCTTCTGCAGATAACACGCTTGGTTGGTTTTCCTGTTTTGCAAAAGCAAACCCGGCAGCGGGCTACCCTCAGTTTCCTCTCTGCGCAAGAAGCATCCCCGAGGCATCCCCGCCCCGCCCAAGTGGGCCCCGCAGAAATCCGCGAGGGCCCTACTCAACCTCGGGACCCAGACAATTGGGCCCGGGGACACGAGATGAGTCGCCTCCGACGCCTGGCCTCTCGCTTCTGCTGAGGCCTGGCTCCCCTGGTTGGCAGAATGCGCCCCGGCGGGGGCAGGAAGGGAGTGGCCTCCCTGAAGGGAGATGGCGAAGCCTCGCATGGCCAGGCCAGCCCACAGAAGCCGCTGCTCAGGAAGGCTGGAGACCTCGTCCGGGGAAAACGGGCAGGTGCCGAGGCCTGAGCCGTGCCTCTGGGGCCCAGACCCCAGGAGCAAGAGACAGATGGCCCCACTTACAAGCGACTGTGCACCCGTTACCCATGCCGAGGTGATGCCTTCCAACACCCGGGCACGGGAGGCCCACCCCTCGGGCAGCATGAGGACCCTTCGTGTCATTGGGGGGTTGCGGGATAGCCCTGGGCAGGCGGGAACCTCCCCTGCACAGAGGGATCATTGTCTGGGCCTGGGCCGAGAGCAGGTTGGAGTGTTTGGATTTTGATTCTGTATTCCTCTCTTCTAGCAGCCGGGCGGGCGCGGCTGCCTCCCCTGCAGGGGGCTGAGGCTCCTATCTAACGGTTCTTCCCCAGGCTTGTGCGGCCTCCGGGGAGAGGATCCAGGGAGTTTTATCAGCAGGCTCCATTGGGTGGGTTTCCCCCAGGACCCACCCGTCCTTCCTGGCACTTGGCTCTGTCCTTGGCTTATCTTTGCTTGCTTGTCTGCAAGGCCCCAAAGGTAGGGGCACGACTGCCCTAGTCCTCGCGGGCTGCTGGGTGTTGAGCCCGCGTGGGCGTCTGCGTCAGGCCTGGTCTTGGGGGAGGCGTGCTCGGACTGCTTCCCGCTGGGCTATGGGGCGCAATCCCCCAGTGGTTGATCTTTCCCCGTGTGCGGAGCGCTGCTCGGTGCCTTCCCCCCACTGGGCGAGCTCCATAGAGTGAAGACCCAGGTGTCCCTAGCACCGAGGGCCTCAGGGCTGGACCTCCAGGCCTGAGGTACTGAGTGGGGGAGGGGATGGCCAATGGCCAAGATCGGACGGCCCTAGAAGACGTGTGTCTCAGGGAAACAATCCAGATGCAGAAGTTCAAATGCTGTGGGATTCCATGTTTTTGAGCAACCCCGACAGCCAGGTTTGTGGGGACCCGGAGTGGTGGGGGCTAGGGAGGGGGAATGGCGAGTCAGTGTTTCACAGGGCTGGTCTCCGTTTTACAAGCTGAAAGTGTCCTGGATTGACCTTGGTGACGCTGTGCGGCCGCGTGAATGTATCTGATGTCCGCGAACCGCACACTTAAAAACGGTCGAAGTGGCCCATTTTCCGTTATGTGTATTTTACCATGGTTTCCAAAACGTGGGAAAAAATAGGATGGGCCCCACAGAATGTGCAGCTCAACACTGGATTTCCTGCCGACGCGAGACTGAGGAAGCCCGAGAGGTGCCCCGTGGCCCGGGCTCGGAGCGGGCAGACGGCCCGCCCTCGTCCAGCGAGAGCTCCGCAGCCTGCAGGCGTGGTGCCCGAGCCTGGGAGTCCCGCCCGGACGGCCCGCCACGGTCAGGGGGCCCTCCCTGCGCCCCCCTGCACCATCCACACTGCCTGGACCGCGGGCAGCACGCCAGCCGGAGAGGCACACACGAAGGCAGAGTTTGTCAAAATCTCCTGAATTTTGACCAAAATAATTGAAAAAAATTCGCGTTAGCCTGTTTTGTTTGGATTGGGAAGTCTGGATTTCCTTGTGTTACAGATCATTGTATTTTAGAAACAATGAAATGTCAGCTGTAGTCCTTTTTCCCAAGGAATTACGAAGCCTGTTATTCTTCCGCTGAGTCCTGACCGAGGGCCTACCTGCTCGGTGCTGGGCACGGGGCCAGGTGCAGCCGCGGGGCCGAGAGTCAAGATGCAGACGGGCCACGTGACCAGAACAATTGGGGGAGGTCAGAGGTGTGGGAGGCCCTGCAGACTGCCGGAGCCCTCGGTCCAGGGATCAAGTGACTCCTGACCAGGGAAGGCCTGCGGGGAGATTGTGCAGCAAGCTGGCCCGTGCTGCGGGCTCGGCCAGGACCTGGGGGAAGGTTGTGAGTGATGGGCTGGAGAAGCAAGATTAGGAAGGATAGCTAGGGTACTAGCTGTTGGCTGCTCTCGGAGGCCGGCATGGAACAGCAAACAGGGCAGAAGGCTGCCCACCTGGGCACAGGAAGGGGACAGGAGGTCGGGAGGCTGTGTGGAGGACACTGGGCCTCCCTGTTGCAAAGAGTAAGGTGAGGTCAGTGAAACAAGTGTGAGTCAGCACGTTCTAGGCTGTGCTGCGTAGGGAGAGGTGTAGGGGAGAGTGCGGTGTGGCCAGTGGCAGAAGGCAGGAGCTCGCCTCAGAGTGGTGTGAGCAGAGATCTGGCTGCTTGTAGGCAGGGGTTGATCACAGGAGGCATTACGTGCCACTCCAAGGAGGTGATTTCCAGAGAAGCTGGAGCAGTTGTGCGTTTTTTCAATATCAAGCATACAAGCATTGGTAAAGCAATAGGTTTTCAGAAGTGTTAATAGTAAGCAGCATATTGTAGCAGTTTCCAGACTTAGATCAGCCTTCAGAATTGTGGTGACCAAACATGAAGCACAGACACAAACTTGGTTAAAGAAGACAGAAAAAATTATGTATGTCCTTTATTCCTGCAGGAAAAGCTCTTTGAACTGTATGATGAAAGCCAAAAATCAGGTAAATTGTAAACAAAACATTACAAATATGCATTGCAATAAGATACCCCCAGGCAGCCCAGACACCTGAGTGTGTGTTTCGGGGTGACCTGTGGCACCTGTGTGCCCCCCTCAGGTGAGCACAGCCAGGTGGCTTCCCGGCTCCCTCCAGAAGGGTGTTGTTCAAGGCAGACTTCCTAAGGACTTACTGGAAATAGTTCATATTTTCCTTAAACCTGTATCAAAAATAAAATCGGAATCCCAGAGAGGTTTTTTAAATGATAAATTTAAGAGCAAATGCTCTCTTCTTTTATCTTAAAAACAGTCGGTATAAATTATGTCTACCCGCAAAATATTTTCCAGATGATGGTAATTTTGTCATAAAAAAATCAACTATTTACATCTTAACAAAAACATGGACACAGAAATTCCGTACAAAGTGTGTCCGCAGGGCTCTGCGTCTGGGTGCGGTGTAGGTCGTCGGCCGCCCGTTGAGATGAAGAACGGATACACACGTATCTTAACGCTGGTGAAGGCTTTCGGGACATCACAGAGAGTACCTTTAAAAACTTGGTTGACCTTTGAGACTCTGGAGGAACTATGTTAGAATATGTATCTGCAAGTCTGGACGGGGGTGGGTCACAAAATGCAAAACAGGGGGCCTGGAAACCCGAGTTTGAGTTTGAGGTGGTTGGGGCCGGGCGGGCTTGGACATGCCCCTGGGCCCGAATTTCCCCAAAGTGGCCAGAGCCCTGGCGGGTTCTGCCGGCAGGAGGTGGGCTGGGCGGCGGGGGCGGGCAGGTCTGCCCTGGCATCCCAGCCGCCCGCCCCCGGGGAGGCCCGGCTCCGGACATGTCCCCCGGTCCCCCGGTCCCCAGGGTCGGCGGAAGGCCGTGGGTCCCCGTGCTCGCTCGCTCTGCTAGATGGTGACGGCACGGCAGAATTGAGCCACAGCTCAGCTGAATCTGCAGGCTGTGTAGACGCGGCCGGGTTGTGGGCTTGAGGGTCTGTTCTCTGCACCACTGTGACTCGACACTCAGGAGTTTTACTTTATTTTTTAAAGATCATATTTATTTTGAGAGAGAGCGGGCGAGCACGAGTGAGGGAGGAGCAGAGAGAGAGGAGAAGCAGGCCCCCCCTGAGCAGAGAGCCCCCTGCGGGACTCGATCCCAGACCCCAAGATCATGACCTGAGCCAAGGGCAGACGCTCCACCGACTGAGCCCCCCAGGCGTCCATGACACTCAGGATTTTTAAATGGGGGTCCTGTGCATCTGCTGTGTCTTACGTGTTCGCCTCCACAAAGAGGGGGGCGGTGTCTGAGCAGAGGAGAGGACTGGGGTCCCCCCGGCTCTCACCTCCGTGGGGCTACTGAGCGGGCCCTGAGGCCCCTGCGGTGCCCAGCCTGGGCACTTCCCCTCCGCGGGGGGTGAGGCCGCACGAGCCCGCCTGTCCTCAGGGCAGACCAGCGTCCGGGGGAGGGCACACACTCCTCACCGGCTAGTTCCCGGCCTCTAGCCTCCGCTCCGACAGCTGCCGGGAGGACGTGTCAGAGCCAGGCCCGAGCCAGGCCCGGTGCGGTGAGTGGGCGCGGCTTTCCTGGGTCACGAGGCCATTTGTCAGGGCAACCCCCCAGGCATGGCCGCATAGAGGGGAGTTTTCTAGAGGCCAGCCGTCTGCTGGGACGCGGGGCTCAGCTAGCGCCGGCGTTTCCGGACTGCTTCCGGGAGCCTTTCGTGGTGAACAGCCCGTGCTGGTGGGGAGGCCAGGCCCCGTGGGACGCTGAGGGTGAGAGCAAAAGGCGAATGTCATGATGGGGAGGCCCTCACACTAGAGTCTGCCTTCCACACTGGCCCCAGGCCTCACCTGCTACGTTCAGTGCCCCCGAAGGTCCCGGGCGAGCAATTTCCATGGGTCCTTTTCTTCAAAGCAGGCTGCCTCCTGCTTGCACCAGGCCCAGCCGGGCTGCAGCGACACTGCTGGGGGGACCGGGGGGACAGGGGGCTGGGCCTGGATGTAGAGAGGGCCGCAGAGGGCACGCACGGTGGCCGTGCCCCCTGCCTGCCAGCTCGACATACGGGCGTGATGGCCGTGTGCCGGCCAAGGGCTGCTCTCGCTGACCTTCGGGGTGCTTCTCTGAGCTGTCCGCCGAGAGCATCTTGTCCTCGCCGGCCGGCTGTCTGTCTCGGCCTCAGGCAGCCCGCCCTGTTCCGCGGGCGTGGGGCGTGGGGCTCCGGGGGGTAGTGGACCCGCCTCCACGTCCTCCGTGGAGCAGGTGCCCGCTGCAGTGCCCGGTCCCCGGCGTCTGTCTGTCGCCTGTGCATCACCGCCGCCTCACCATTCTTCTGCCGGGTTCGGCTAGGGGGTCAGGAAAGCGTCGTGTCCACGCCGCCGTGCATGGAACCGGCAGGGGTCTGGTCTTACCGGGAGGCGGCAGCGGTGGAGCCCGGCAAGGGGCCCGTGGGTCCGTGAGGGAGCATCGGAGAACACGCTCGGGGGACTGGTCGCCGTCGCCAGGACTCCCGTGTGGGAGCTGCTCTCGGCCGTGTCTGTGGGGGACTTGGGGTCCGTCCTGTGGGCCTTCTGGGAGGAGGGCGGGGGGCCCGTGTTCTCCCAGGGTGCGTGTGGCTCGGGGAGCTTTCTGGTTCGGAGAGATCGAGGGCTGTGCTGCTCACCTCCTGGGGGGCTTGGCCTGCACTGTGTGGACGGCCAGCGAGCCCACTTTTAGGTGCCCCTCGGTTACTGAGAGCACGTGGATGCCCAGAGAACTTTCTTTGGGTCACGTCATTGAGCTGTAGGGTTGTCCTTCTGGTGTTTTAAACCCCCTGCCCACTGAGCCCCAGGGACGCAGGGAGGGAGGGGGGCTTGCACACAGAGCCACCTGTGTGCCAGGGGCTGAACACCTGTCTTGTCCCATCTTCTCGCCTCTGTCCGTGTGTCCACGTTACACGGGGACCAGGGTGTTCCTGGCCTCTGGCTGCACAGCCCACGAGGCTCTCTGGTGCTCACTGGGGCCGGGCCCCATCTCCTGGACCTGGAGGCTGCTTGCACCCTTCTTGTGCTGGTGCTGGGCCTGGGGCGTGGGGCCCCCGTCTAGGGGGAGGCATGCCGCTCAGTTGTCCTTCTCTCCCCAAGGGTTTGCTGAGGGGCTCCTGGCGGTAGGCACTGGAAATGCCCTGCCATCTAGAAGCTTCACTCCAGCTGGTAAAAAAGCAGCAAGACGTGATGAGGTGGCGGTTAGCACCACGGCGGGAACATCCGAGTGACGAAGGGAGTGGCCCCTGCCAAGATGGTGTGGGGGCTTCCGTTCGGAGGCGGGGGCTATGGCAGGGTCCCGAGCTGGATGGGAGCCCAGGAACAGGAGGTGGGGGCGGGGTTCCTGGAGCCCAGAAAGGGGAGGAGGTCTGGGATGGGGCCCGCCCCGCGGTGGGTGGGGTAGGACCTCGGAGGTGCTTGGGAGTGCGGGACAGGCGCTCACTGAGGTTTTGGAAGGCTGCTGGCTGTGAACTGTGGGTGGTGGGAGGGCATGGGGAAGTGGGGGACATTGGGGAAGTCTGTTGCCCTCAAGTAGAACTCTGCCTGTGGAAGTGCAGCTGGTCGAGGGCACAGAGGGTCTGGAGGCCCTGGGGAGAAGAGGGCGGGTGGGTGGTGGGGGCAGGAAGCCCTGGGGGTGCTTGTGGGGGAGGGGCCGTGGGGGGAGGGGACTCCTGGGCTTCCACCAGCGTGCTTGGGTGGATGGTGGTCTTTTCTCCGAATTAGGGGACCCCCGAGGGGCCTCGACTTAGAGCCGCGGATCAGGATGGAAGCTCTGCACACACTGGATGTGAGGAATCTTTGTTCTTCTCCAAGGCCTGGGTCCTCTTGGCGGGCAGCCGTTGGCTTCTCACCCCAACTCGCAGCCGTCCTGACCAGGGAGCTCAGGCCTGGCTGCGGGGTGAGCCGTGCATTTCATGTGCTTCGAGAAGCTTCGAGAAGCTTCTGGAATCTTGGGCCTTGTGGTCTCCTGTGCTGCTGAGGTGGCACGGCTGTGCCATCCTGGCGGTGCTTGCTCACGGCACAGCGGACCTCAGAGCTGGGGGGCGGGTGCTCCAGCCGCGGGGGGCGGGGGTGCGGGCCACGCTCCCGAGGCGCTTCTCCTGCAGCAGCTGGGCACCAGGGCAGTGGGAGGTTCGCGCTCCTGGCTTCCCACAGGCTCAGTGACCCGCCAAGTGCATCCGGCCGGGCTGCTGGGTCTCCTCCTCCTTTAAAATAGGACCGGCACCCCCAGCACAGAGACGCAGGGAGCCCCCCTTGCAGGGCTGGGGTGTGGGGGTGGGCTGTGCACCTTTATTCCATGGAAACAGCCCAGCCTCAGGGCCAAGGCTAGGCGGGGGAGGGGTGCTTGTTTGACCAGAAGAAAGACCTTTCAGGATCCCCCAGAGTCCGGTGCCCCTCAGTAAGTTTGAAGGACTCTGTCCGGAGTAGCTCGTCCCGAAGCGGCGCATGGAGCCCCTGGGAGCCTCTCGGGCAGACTTGTTTACCATCGACCCACGGGGAGCGCGAGCCGACTGACCACTTTCCCCGTCCCTGACCCCAAGAGCGCCTGCGTCCCCACGGCCCGCCCAGGTTGGGGGCTGCACTTTCTGGGTGTCTGAGCCCACTCTTCAGGGCTGTGATGGAGGATGACATGTGGGGAGCACATCCCGGGTGCTGGGGATGCCGCTGAGAGCAGCCCGGCTGGTGGTGGGGGTGGGCTCCTGGACCGCTGGGAGGGACTTGTGTGCATACACGCGGGGCCTGTTCCTCCTCCCCTGGAAACGCCAGTTGCTGCTCCCTTCTCTGCTTCGTTCCACTGTCTCCCTTCCTGTGGCTCTGGGGTTCTAGAACATTCCATGCAGATGAAGGCGTGCCTGCCCCCTCTGGCCATTGTAGACCCTCCCTGTGCCGGGCGCCCTGGCCAGGGTTCCCCACTGGGCTCGTTGAGGTACATTCATCAGAGGTCACTCGAGGCTGGTGGGCATTTCCCACGGAGCGCTAGTTCTCACGAGTTAGGCATTATCACGGAGCTCTTGTCTCCGAATACAAACCTATCTTGATGTGGAAGGCTTTGTCTATTGAAAGAAAGAATGTAAGTTCCTATTCCCGGTTCAGATCTTTTGTTAAACATTTATAGGCCACTTTCCCGGTCCCCTGGCTTCCCTCCCCCAACAAGTACTAGTTTATCAAACAAGACGTGGCAGCGTTGAATGGGAGCTGCCGCGCGTGAGCAGCGTGGCTGCCGCTGCCCGTGACCTCACACGGCCCTCCAACGATGCTGACACACTGAGCATTTCCTGTGAACGGGGAGCCTTCCTGGTCCCACCATTGTTGTTCGGCTTCTGCCTGGGAGAAAACAAAAATTATTTACTACAGGCGGCGTGGTGTTTGTTGAGACCGGGCTGGGAAATGCGCTGTTGGAGGTGTCCCAGCGGTGGCCTCACGGCGGCGGGGGAACCAGGCCCGCTCGCCCCTGGGGCTGCCTGGGGGACGTGATGGGAAATGATGCTTCTTGCCAAACGTGCTGGACAAAGAAAGCCACTGCCCTGTGTCGCTTCTGCCGTCCCCAGCTCATCCCCCTCACCGAGGCCGCTTAGCTGGGGTTCATGGGGCTTCTCGCAGGGGGGCTGGGGTTCACCTTCGGGAGGACCGGGGACAACAGCACTGAGCTGGTGCCACTGCGGGTCCTGTCGGCTCCTCCCGTGCGCTCCCGCCTGCCTCAGTCTCTGCTCTGGGGGCCCCTGTGGGGGCACTTTGCTGGATGGGTGGACACTTCGGGTGCCCCGTTGGAGGGGACAGATGGGGACAGGCAGTCTGGGAGCTGCCGGGCCTGGCGAGTCTGCTCCCAGGATGTGTGACGGGCGGGATCTAGCCCAGCCTTCCAGCTCCGAGTGTCCAGGTCCGGAGAAGCCGGCGAGGCTCCTGGGCACGGAGGCGATCACCCCGGGTGCTGATTGGGGGGGGGGGTGCAGGGAGGGACGGGGACGAGTGAGTGGGAGCCAGAGAGCAGCTGGAGGCCTGACCGAGGACTGGGGTTGTCAGCACAGGGAGGGGGGCAGAGCTGGGGTGGGGAGCTCCAGGTGGACAGGGAGGCTGGGGGGACGTTTCCCAGCACAGAGCACGGGGCAGGCAGGACCACCCTGCTGGGAAGAGCGCCAACGGGTGCTGGGGCTGCGGGGTGGGGCTCCAGGCTTTGGTGCCCCCTGTACGCCCAGCTCCAAGCCAGCACTCTGCCCTCAGGGCGCCTGGGCCGAGTGGGGCACACGAGGACCAGCTCGGTTGGCAAGTTGGCGACACTGGTGGCCCGCGAGAGGGCCGACCTGGGAGGGCTGTGGGGTGGGCCAGACCGCCGCCGCTGAGGGGTGAGCGCGAGCTGGGGGCGAGGAGAAGCTTGTTTGGTGACGGGCGCCGGAGGGAGAGGACGCACCCCGGGCAGCGTTTTGCCGAGACCGTGGCAAGAGAGGGGCCGGCAACGTGCAGGTCCCGGGCGCTCCAGGGCCGGGCGGCTCGCCTCCAGCGGTCGTCTCTCCGGAAGAGTCTCCAGGGCACGTGCCGTGCTCCACGTGTTGACCTCAGCTTTGACAAGGCCAGTGGGCGCTGTGTGCGACAACCCAGCCTTGGGGGGAGTTGGGGGGAGTTGTTGACCCCTGTCCGCGTGACTGGTTTCCTCGTGTGTTTCTGAGATTGCGGTTTCCGTCACGCAACTGTTTTCAGAAAGGAATGACAACCTCCCAGGGCTCGTCTCCCCTCGGAGTGGTGCTGCGGGACCCCCACAAGCCCCAACGTGGGCCCCGGTGGCCCTGCTCGGGAAGGCCGCCTTGGGCAAGCCTAGTGCAGAAGCGGCCGTTGGGGCTGCCCTGTGTGTGGTCCGTGCAGAGGCAGACGGGTGAACCCCGTCGGCTCCGGGACTCCACGCCGAGTGGGCCGGGCTCCTGCTGGGCCGGGTCTCCTCTCCCTGGGCGCCGGCCTGTGCCAGGAACGGCAGCAGCTGCGTGCGTGGCGCAGGGAGCGCCAGGGCGTCCAGGAGCGGGCACCCCACTTCCCCAGCTCCCCCATCCGCCTGTCCGGGACCGGAGCACGAGGCGCGGCGTGAGCACGCCCCTGGGCCCAGCCACGGCCGCACATTCTCCGGGTGTCCAGTGGGCACGGGGGCTGTCCGGGCAGTGCCAGGCTTCTGCCCACGCTGTCAGCCCTCTCCTGGAGGGACAAGAAGCCCTGATTCCCAGAGGGCTCCTTTGGTGGAGTGGCTTTCTTCCTAGTCTCCTTGATGGCCAGCTTTTCAAGTCACGTCCGTGCCGTCGCCTGTGCTGGGAAGACCCTGCCGTGTCTCACAGTTGCCGGCTGCCTGGACTTCTAGGGACAGCGCTCTGGCCTCCCGGGGGCCGGCGGGCCGGGTTGGGGCCTGTCTCGTGGCAGGCGGTGGTGTGCGCTGGGCAGCCTGTCTTGGGCTGCTCGCGTCCGGCGTGGAGCCTCTCAGCCGCGGGCGCAGCTCTGGGAATGACGAGCGTGGCCAGAATGACGGAGCACGGCTCCTCCCTCCAAGGCCACGTCTCTCCGGAGCTCTTGTCTGTGCGGCTTCTTCTGCTCGTTAGCACAGCGGGACCGACCCGGGTGCTGGAGCTGCTGCCGCCCGCGGGTGGGGCGCCCCCAGCCTTCAAGCCCCGCCCGAGGGGCGTGCTCGCCCATCCAGTCGCCAGGCTCTGCATCGTGGGGTCGGGAGGGCGCTCCTCATCGCGCCGTGTGCTGGAGCTCTTCCTGCCCCGGGGCCCCCACGCCCTGCAGACACAGCTGGTCCCCGAGGCCCGGGGGAGCGGAGGAGATGACAGACCCCAGTGCGGGGCTGCCGGTGGCACACACGAGACCTCACTGAGAGCGGGGTGTGCCCTGCGGGGTCACCGGTGTGATCTAGCAGCAGGAGGGTGTGGGCTCTGGTGACAGTGCCCGGTTGCAGCATGGGTGTGTCCCTCGCCATCCGGACAGGCAGGCCCCCTCTCCGAGCGCACAGTCCCTCACGAGTAGGACGGGGACAGTGGCACGAATCCCTCTGGCTGCCCCTGAGGTAAGGAGATGTGATCGAGCTCTGGAAATTGTGTCACGAGGTTATCGTCATCAGTGGGGCATCGAGAGAAACTGGAAAGTGGGGTGGCCTGCTGACCTCGGGGCATCAGGAGCCGTCCCCTCCCTCCCCCAGTTAGCTACCGGCCGCCCGCCCAGCCATCACTTAGCACGGGGTGCCCGGTCCCCCCGTCGTCCTGCACAGCGGGCCTGGCTCCGGTTGCTGAGGGGTGCTCCACTGCGGCCAGTCGTTCCTGAGCACCTCCGGAGGGCCCAGGGCCGGAGGGCACGGGGCCGGGGCTTCCCGTGGCGGGGGGCAGGCCCGAGGAGGTGGTGGGGGTACGGGGTGCCGTGAGGTGGTGCCCTGGGTCTCACGGAGCCACGTGAGGACCAAAGTCAGTGGTCCTTAGCGTTACTCATTTTGGAAACTCAGCAGAAGCTGAGGTTCAGCAGCCCCATCGGCACAGCTCTTTTGCCGCTAACAGAAATCGTGGCCCGAAGGTCAGAGCAGCCCCTTGAAGCCACTGGAGAACGTTGGAAACCAGAAGGGAGCGGTGCTGGGCAAGGTTGCATCATTTCACGGCCTTCCGCCTGAAGGTGGGCAATGGCCGGATGTGTGCTCTGTCGCTGGGGGACCCAAGGACAGAGTTTGGGGCAGAGTTTGAGCGAGGGGAACCCCAAATCGTGGAACAGCTCACATCTCTGGCTGGTTTGGTTTTTTTTTTAAGATTTTATTTTTCTGGTTTTTAAAAGATTTTGTTTGAGATAGGGAGAGGGAGTGAGTGAGAGCACAAGCAGGGGGAGAAACAGGCCCTCCGCTGAGCAGGGACCCAGATGCGGGGCTCGATCTCACAACCCTGAGATCGTGCCCTGAGCTGAAGGCAAACGCTTCACCAACTGAGCCACCCAGTCGCCCCCCTGGCTGATTTTTGAAATGCGGATTTATGGGCCAGATTGGAAGCAGCTCGGATTAAAGCTGAAAGAATAGAAGAGGTTTCTACGGGCTCCCGTGGCAGGGGAGAGTTTTGAGCTGCGTCTCCCTAAGTTACTTGTCGCGGTGAGAATCTCAGCGCCCGTTGGAGGGACGCAGCAGAACGCAGTCTCCGCAGCCCGTCCTTTACAGTGCGTGGGCTGCGGCTCAGTGTCATTAGAGATAGGAAACAGAGAAGATGAAAACGTGACCCTCACTCCAAGGTGGTGACTCGTTGGAGTCGTCAGGCGTGTGTGAGCGCGCTCGAGGACGTAAAGGAGAACACGCTCACAGTGGGAAGTAGGAGATCTCAACAGAGAGAAACCATTGAAGAAGAACCAAATGGAAATTCTAGGACTGGAAAACGTAATACCTGAGAAAATTAGGGAAGATGGGGGTTGACATAAGAAAGACGCAGCATACTGAAGGCTCAGTTGGCAGAAATGTTTTAACAACAGAGAGAACAAAGACGAAGACCGGAAAGGGACAGGGCCTTGGGACGCCGTGGCACACTGTCTGCAGGTCGGACGCACCTGTGATTGGGGGCATAGAAAAGTTGGGGTACTAACTGGAAATTTCCCACGTGTGCTGGAAGATGGGTAGGTACGGCTTTGTGGAGTTCAGTGGAGTCCAAGCAGGGGAAAAAGAAAGCTTGGCTTAGGTTCATCATAGTCAAACTGCTAAAAACCAACAAGAAAGAGAAAATCTTGAAAGCACCCAGAGGGAGGGAGGGAGGGAAGACGTTTCACTCTTCTGGTCACATGAAATGTCACCGCCTTCCCTGCAAAAACGGGAACGACAGCCCCACAGCTCTGGAGGGGACCGCGGGAGGAGTTAACCCAGAATTCTTCATCCGGCAAGAATACCCTGTAAGAATAAACGTGGAAGAGGATTTGGGTAAAATACGGGAGAACGTGCCGTCAGCAGATTGCTGTAAGAAAGGCTGAAGAGACCGAAGACAGTCCTTCGAGGACGAAGCATAGTACACCACGTGAACACTCGGGTCTTCAGAAAGGAAGGAAGATGTGGTTCGATGGGAGGAAAAATAAAAGGAGTTTTCCTTTTAATTCCCTTAAACACGACCGTTTAAAGCAAGGACCGTAGCTCGCACAGGGTTGACGCCGTCTCGACGGGATGCGTGGACGACGTGTCGTGTGAAGAGACTCGGGGGCAAGGACACAGGCATTCGAGAGGTTCTGACTCGCCTGCTGGGCCTGTCGTCCACTAGACTGGAAAGCCGGTGTGTGGTGAACTCTCTCGAGCAGCCCCTTGCAAAATAATGCTAAAAAGCCAAAGTGTAAATTAAAGCGGAGCGCAGTAACTTGGCCGTAAGCGGGCAGGAGCAGGAGGTGCAGGGAAACAAGGCAGGGAGGGACAGAGGAGAAGAGCCGTGAGGCACGACCACGGGGAATGCGGGTGCGTCCTGGCAAACGGGGCTCGGGGGCACGCAAGGCAGAGATGAGCCGAACTCAAGGTTATGCCGCCCCACCCCCAGGCGGGCCCCGCAGGTCCCTGGGGACCGCGTGTGCCGATCTGCGACACTGGACCATCAGTGTGCACGTTGCGGGACGCGGGAGCCGTGACGGGTGCTGCCGGGAGCCAGTGCTTGTGGCCAAGGATGGTGCGGGGGGCATGGCCGCTCGTGGGGACGTGTCCTCTCACTGGGGAGCGTGGGCTCGTCGGGAACCCGCTGTCTCGGGAGGGTTTGGAGTCACGGCTGGGTCGAGGCAGGCCTGGCAGGTGAGAGCATTGCAGGGATGGGGAGCGCTCGCCACAGCCAAGGGCTGGACTGGAGCGGGGTTCTCGGGCCAACAGAGGGTCGAGGGTTGGGGTCTTCTCGAGGCCGGGCAGGGTTTGTTAGTCCAGCTGTGCCGCGGTGAGAGCCCCAACAAAAGCAAGAGTCCGTGTGCCGGGGGTCAGGAATACGGTCCATTCTTTGTATGACGGGGACCGTGTCGCACACGTGGCACTGCGGTCCTTTCTGAGGTGCCCGGTGCCCAACACGGGCTCCTGCCCAGGGGCAGCGTGGGCCCAGCCTGCGAGGCTGCTGCTCTCCCCTCCGCCTGCCTTTGAGGAGGAGGGGCGAGGCCCCAGGCCTGCGGTAGAAACCAGAGCCTGCCCCGGGGACGCACTCAGCCAGCCGCTCGCTTCCTGAGACGTGTGTGGTCTGCTGACTTGGGGTGGGAGCCCAGTCCACCCTCCCCAGAGCTCCGTGTGATGTCGACGCCAAAGCTGATGCCTGGAACTGTGGACTGCGTGCGTCAGTGTTTTAGCAGGTGCCTCCCTCTGCCAGACGAGTGTGGCTCCCGGGGGCGCAGCCCAGCCCCCCATCTCCCAGGGCCCGTGGCCGGGCACAGCGCTAGCCGGGAGGTCACTGGCATGCCGGGACGCTGTCGTTGTCCAAGCTTTCCATGGGGGTAGCACCCCGGCAGCCTGCAGTGGGGTGGCCGGTCACCTGTTGACCCGCCCCCATCCAGATCACGAAGGGAGTATGCCAGCCCCGGAGCGCCCGCCCCTCCCAGGGGCCACCGCTGCCCTGGCTTCTGCCGGTAGAGGCTCCATTAGCCGCTTGGACCTCGTGTGCACGGAGCCGTGGCGGCGCGTGTGGGGTGCAGCTTGTGCCCAGCTGCAGCCCGCTCCCCCGGCCGCTGAGTAGCGCTCTGGTGGGCGGAGGGCGCCGTTTCCCTGGCGACGGGCACGGGCTCTGTGCGAGGGGGGGTCCTACCTTGTCACTGTGCGACCCCGCGCAGGTAACCGGACCTCTCCGAGCTTCGGGTTCCCCTCCCGGACAATGGGCGCGATAATCCCTGCCTCCCTGCACGGTTAGGAGGGCCGAGCAGAGCGGTTCCGGCGCCTGACGGAACACCTGGGCGCCGCCAGCTCGGCACCTGCCCACGCCTCCCCTCTCGTCGGCCCCCCGCGCGGGTCCTTGCACGTCAGAGGGACTCTGGTCGTGGATTTCGGCCACTGGGGCCCAGGATGGCGGCAGGGGTGCCTCACTGCTACCCCAGTTCTGGGCTGAGCCGGGCGCCGGGCCCGGGGCCTCTGATGCGGCCTCGCGCAGCCGGAGACGAGGGGCCCCGGTCAGCACGAGAGCCACCGCGGGGGCCCGCTCTCCGTGCGCGCGGCCGGCCCAGGCTCTGCTGGCCTCAGCCACCTGGTGCTTCTTGGTCGGCCCCGGGTGGGTTTCAGATGTCGCGGCCTCGGAGGGGGGGCGCTTGGACCCTGCGGGGTCTCCGCCGGCCCCGTGACCGCCCGCCCCGTGTGCCGCAGGCCTTCCGGAGCAGTACTACAGCCTTACCTGGTTCCTGAGCCCGGTCCTCGGCCTCATCTTCACGCCCATCATCGGCTCCGCCAGCGACCGCTGCACGCTGAGCTGGGGCCGCCGGCGGCCCTTCATCCTCGCCCTGTGCGTCGGCGTGCTCTTCGGGGTGGCCCTCTTCCTTAACGGCTCGGCCATCGGTGAGTGTCCCCGCGGGCTGGCAGGAGGGGCTGCACGCTCAGCGGCTCCCAGCGGGCAGACGCGGGGCTTCCGGGTGCCGCCGGCCGGGCTGGGCCGGGCCCCACGTGGGAACGCCGGGGGGACCTGTTCACAGGGAAGCCCTTCCTGTTGTGAGCCGCGGGTTGGCCTGCGTATCTGACAGCACGTCCTGTCTCCAGCGCCGGTGCGCAAACCCCCTCTTCTCTTTCCCACTTTCTCAGACTCCACATCGAAAGCGTCCAGACCCAGCTCCGTATTTGGTTTTTTGTTCCGTGTACTCAGTTTGTTGTGGTTTTGTTTTTAAGTCCAGCAACTCTATGTGGGAAATAGCTTTTGCCCTGAGGAAGATCGTCAGAACTGTCCGCAACAAAACCTGACTCTTGTCTGGCAAAGACTCTTCAAGACCGAGGCTTCACCTGTGCTGTGACGCACGCACGCCCCAGGTCGGCACCAAGTGCCACGGAAGGCAGTGACGTTGCAGCGCTCGCAGAGAGGTCCCAGAGCCCCTCGGTTCTTAGAGGCCTGTGTGGGGCTGGGCTGGGACCCAGGAAGGCCACCGCGCCCGGCTGGCCCGAGGTCCGCGGGGGCCGCTCTCCGGGACCCTGTGGGCTCGGGGTTGCTGGCTCTCAGCCTGTCCCCTTCAGCCTAAGGAGCAGGTGTCCCTTCCCGGCACTCTCCCCCAGAGAGGAGGCTGTGGCATTCTCGGGGGCTGTGTCTGTGGGGTGGGCCGGCTGGCTTGTGGCCCGCTGTGACACCCTGTGTCTAGCCGTGCTCACGCCTCTCCCGGCCTCTCCTCTGCTGCAGCTAACCTGCCCCAGGCCCGGGTCACGTACCCACGCCCCCCCTGCAGCCTCCCCCCGCATCCGTGGGCGCAGGATACCGGCTAGCATCACGGACTCGGCTCTAGCTCGGCCGTTGGGGGACTGGTTCGGTCTCCAGGTTCAGGGCGCACTCCCCAAGGCAGGTAAGAGGGGGCGTGTGACTGCCGCTTCCTCGGGTGCTTACAGCCTGCTGAGGGAGGCACGGTGCTGCACGGTCATTCCCATCGCTCCTCAGAGCCGCCCCTTCCTGGAACCCAGGCTGCTGCCAGGACGCACCCGATGACCCTAGGGGAGGTCATGAGTACTTCCCGAGGTCGGGGGCGGTCTGTCACCTGGGGCCTGGCTGTGGCCGTCCGTGCGGCTGGCCCATGTTTGGGCTGGCTGCCTTGGGTGCCGTCCGACGTATAAAATGTCATGAGTGTTGGCCTTGAACGTTTAATTCTTCCTGGAAAATAAACATGCTCAGCAGGTAGCACTGGTGGGACGGATTTCAAGTCTTCCCTTGGAAGGCGTGAAACCACAGTGGACGACCCGGGAGCCCCATCATGTGTTCAGGGAGCTCCGAGGCAGCACCCCGCGGGCCCGTGGCCCCGGGGCTGACCTTGAACCCCAGTGCACTACGTGCGCATGGGTGTGTGCGACTGTGTGTGCCACACGTCCCCTTTTCTCCCTGGTGCTCACTTGGTGCTCCCAACACGCCCCTCGTTTCCCAGTGAAGGTTAGGGAGGAAGGATCCTTTTCCTTTTTCGGTTACAAAATGTGAAGGTAAGTAAGCGTCGAGCTTCACCGAACAGCGAATGTGACCCGGGAGGAAAAATAACCGTGCAAATACCAGAAATGGAAACACAAGGCCCATTTGCCGCACCGAACGTCTGTGCCAAGGAACACGCCCCTTTCTGGCGTTGGCGAGAATGTCCCCTTCTCCCCTTGCAGGCGGCGGTCTGCTCTTAGGAGCTGCGCTCTGACTGCCTCATGTGTTCGGTCAGGTCTGTCCCTCGGCGATGTCCCCAACCGGCAGCCCATTGGCATCGTCCTCACAGTGCTGGGCGTGGTCGTCCTGGACTTCAGTGCCGACGCGACCGAGGGCCCCATCCGGGCCTACCTGCTGGACGTGGTGGACAGCGAGGAGCAGGACATGGCCCTTAACATCCACGCCTTCTCCGCCGGTGAGAGCGCGCCCCCGCCCCCTGCCTGACCCGGCTCGTCCCAGGACGGCCAGCGCGGGGGAAGCTGTTCCCGAGGCCCTGCTCCCCACCTCGGCGGGGGCGGGGGCGGGGGGTGTTGCTGGGCGGCCCGCTGCTAACCTCTCCCTGCGCTCAGGCACCGTTCACATCCGGTGGGAACGGCAGCTTCCTGAGCTGGAGGGATGGCGGTCCGCGCTGCCCGGAGTCGCGGGCAAGCATCTGTTTCCTATCCTGGCAGATAGCTGCTCCTGATTCCTTAGGCGGGACTCCGTGAAGTCCCAGCTCCAGACCTCGGGTCAGCTGTGGTTTCTCATCGTGTTTTTCCCACCGTATTTTCATTTCCCGTCCCCAAAGCTTGTCCTGACTCGGGACAGAGCTGTGAATGCCGGGCCTGGTCCGGGGTTCAGGGTGCAGGCCCTTCGAGATCTTTCTGGGCGTCCCCCCCGCCCCTTCCTGGGAGGGGCTGTCAAGGTGCCCGACTCGGCTCACGGGCTCCACCTGTCTCTCCCACCCGCTCAGGCCTCGGCGGGGCCATCGGCTACGTGCTGGGGGGCCTGGACTGGACCCAGACCTTCCTGGGCGCCTGGTTCCGGACTCAGAACCAGGTGCTCTTCTTCTTCGCGGCCATCATCTTCGTGGTGTCGGTGGCCCTGCACCTGTTCAGCATCGAGGAGGAGCAGTACAGCCCCCAGCAGGAGCGGGCCGGGGAGGCGGCCGACGCCCTGGCCCCCGCCGCCCGCGGGAGCGCGCTGGATGGCGCGGGCGCGTTCCCCGAGGAGGTGCAGTCGGCGCACGAGCTCGCGCTGGACTACCTGACCGTGGACATGGTGCGCAGCAAGAGCGACTCCGTGCTGCACGTGCCCGACGCCGCGCTGGGCCTGGAGCCCGAGCTGCCCTTCCTGCCCGATATCGAGCCCTCCATCTTCCACGACGGCTCGTGCCCCGGCACCCCCCGCAGCACCAGCCAGGAGCTCGCCCGCGCCAGGCCACCCCGCCTCGCCTCACTGCTCAGGGAAACCGCCAGGGAGGACGACACGCTGCTCGATAACCACGCGCCCGAAGCCAAAGTCCCCAACGGCAGCGGCTCTCCCCCGAAGGACGGCCCCATGGGCTACACCAGGGTGGACGTGAGGCCCGCCGCCACCACCTCCGGCTCCATGAGGCGGCGGAGGCACATGTTCCGCCGCCAGGCCTCCAGCACCTTCTCCTACTACGGCAAGATCGGCTCCCACCGCTACCGCTACCGGCGGGCCAACGCCGTGGTCCTCATCAAGCCGTCGCGCAGCATGAGCGACCTGTACGATCTGCAGAAGCGCCAGCGCTGCCGGCACCGCAACCAGAGTGGGGCCACGGCGTCCAGTGGGGACACAGAAAGTGAGGAGGGCGAGGGCGAGACCACCGTGCGGCTGCTGTGGCTGTCCATGCTGAAGATGCCCAAGGAGCTGACGCGCCTGTGCCTCTGCCACCTGCTCACCTGGTTCTCCGTCATCGCCGAGGCCGTCTTCTACACTGACTTCATGGGCCAGGTCATCTTCGACGGGGACCCCAAGGTGAGAGCCCGGGGGCCCCCGCTGCGTCGGCGGCCCCTCGGACGGACCTGCCCCGCCCCAGGGCCTGGCGGGGATCGGCTTCTGTGCCCCGGGCCGGTGGCTGGCTCGCACCTGGGCCTGCGTCGCCCACATTGGGCTGGGCGGCCTCCCCCCGGGCTCCGGTGTGGGGCAGGGGCGAGGCTGGGAGGGGTCAGGAGCACCTGCTCGGAGTCCAGCCCGTGCTGCGAGGTCCTGTCTCTCGTTGGTGTGTAGCATTTGTTGCGGTTTGTAAACTAAACAGCCCACCTGCCGTCGAGTTGTAAGGTCCCCCCTCTGCCCAAAGGCTGCGGCACGTGATCCCTCCCCCGCCCTGAGCCCCCGTCTCCCCTGTCTCCTTCTTGGAACAGGCTCCCTCCAACTCGACCGCCTGGCAGGCCTACAATGCGGGCGTGAAGATGGGCTGCTGGGGCCTGGTGATCTACGCGGCCACTGGTGCCATTTGCTCAGGTAAGCATCCCCCAGGGGAGCAGCCGCGCCCCTGGGGGGTGCTCAGTGGTGGGAAAGAGGCCGAGGTCGTCCCGGGCCGAGGCCGGGCCTGGCTCGGAACAAGGCCGTTGCTCAGGGGCAGGAGCACGGGAACTCGCAGGTCTGGAACTGGGCCTCTCGAGACCCCACGCGGGCTGCCTTCTGTGCTGCTTCCTGCCTGGGGGCGCCTCAGAGAGAGGCTCTGGCTGGGGACAGGCTCGGGGGCCAGGGTGGCCAGGGGACTGCAGGATCTGGGCCCACGGGCGTGGGAGAGGGGTCTTTCGCATCTTAGCTAGGAGGATTGGGGGGCTGTAGACGTCACGGAGGAGAGGGCTTTCCCTGGGTGCGGGGCAAGCCCGCTTGACCGTCACACAGCATCGCCTGTGAGGCCTCAGAGGCTTCCTGGGGAAGGGACACTAGGCCGCTAAGCCAGGAAGGGCGAGCAGGAGTCTGTCCCTCTAGACCCAGGGGTTTACCCCTGAGGAAACCAGCCTTGACTCGAGACCCCAAGTCAAGAGCGGGTGTGGGGCTGCCCGGTGGGAAGGGTCAGGGCCAGGCCGGGCCTGCAGGGCAAGGAGGCCCGGGGAACTACTGGATGGGACTGGACTTGGGGCTCTGGGACCCGGGAGGCCCGACGTCTGAGGTGCTAGAGCCCCGGGGAGCTGAGCGGGGCACCAAGGGCTCGCACGCGTGGTGGGGGCGGGGGGGCCTCGGAGGGGCCTCCGTGCAGCAGGGGACAGCCGGCGGGAGTGGGGGGAGCCTGCAGCTCCGGGCCTTGAGGGTCACCGTCCCGCGGCCACACTCTCCCTGCAGCGCTCTTACAGAAGTACTTGGACAACTACGATCTGAGCATCAGGGTCATCTACGTGCTGGGGACGCTGGGCTTCTCCATCGGGACGGCAGTCATGGCCATGTTCGCCAACGTCTACGTGGCCATGGTCATGATCAGCACCATGGGCATCGTCTCCATGAGCATCTCCTACTGCCCCTACGCCCTGCTCGGGCAATACCACGACATCAAGGAGGTGCGTCCTTGGCCAGGGGCGGGGGCAGCGGATGAATGCTGGGGCCCGAGGTCACCAGCCCAAAATGTAGCTCAGGTCAGGCCATCGGTCCGCCCCGGCTCGTTCTCCACCCATCGCTAGGCAGAGAGCTCTGTACCTTCCACTGGGGGGTCACTTGGGGTGTTGATGGTCCCCCTAGGTCTTTGGTTCTGAAGGGCCCGGCAGAGCTGCCCCCTGCCCGGGTCGGTCTGAGGCACCGGCTTCCCGGCTGCCAAGGCTCTGCCCCTTCCGTGGCCTGGCCGCTCCGCCCGCCCCCGGGCTCTGGCCTGGAGGCTTCGGGTGCATCTTGAGGGACTTTGGTCGGCACCTGGGAGGCTGCCTGCCCCTGCTGCCCCCTCACAGACCCTGGCGGGGAGCTCAGCCGGGACTGGTGTGCACAGTAGTGTGCGAGCCCCCTGGGCCCATCTACACTTGGAGCGGCTACATCTGAAGAGGGATAGACAGGCGGATTCGGTTTATCGTCCTCTGTCCCAGACACCATTACTTCAACACATTCGGAATAAAATACAGATTACTCTTCTGGAGTCTTGAAGGGAGTGTGTGTCCAACACCCATGGTCCCTCTTGACACAGAGCAGCCACCCGTCGAAGCGCTCCGTGGCCGCCGTGCTGGTGTAGGCCGTGCTTCTCAAATCTCAGACCCAGACCCTAAAAGGAAAGGAAAAACACAAAAAAAGCTCAGATTTCTTTCGCTTCAAATCCAAACTATGTTTAATCTTCTCTTCCACGATTACAGAAGCAAAATAAATCCGCTGTTACTAGGTGCCTACCAAATCCCAAACTAATGAAAATCCAAATAACCGCATCATCATTTTCTAATAAGCTGTTTTAATGAGCTTCGGGTAACAGGGCTACACAAAAGTACGCACACAGTACACCAATAGTTTAGGGGGGTTTTGACAACAAACTGGAAAAAGTAACCCAGACCCAGAAACAACAGAGCTGGTCCTCGTCCTTGTCCTCACCTCTGACCCCGTGCAGTCCTCTTGTTTGTGTTTGAACCTTATGTCTGCTTTGACTTCACGCCTGTGCTTCCCTTCTGTGCTGCAGGTGCCATCACTGGCACCCTTGTTCCGTGCGTGCTTGCAGTCCACCTGGGACACGTTGTGCGTGTGTGTGGTTTGAGGTAGAAGAGTGTGACTTCCTTGTTTCCCCTCGTCCGGGTAGCTGTGTGACCCAGGGCCACACACTGTTAGGACCACGTGGTCTCCGCCCGCACTGCGGGGCGGTCCTTGTCCGAGTTGGGTGCCCGTCTGTCGGGGGCAGGGAGGGGGAGTGGCATTTCTGGTCCCTTTGTCCTCTCTTCCACTGGCCGGTCTGTCCTCAGACGAAACCTGGTGCTGTGTTTCCTTCAACTAAAGATCGTCTTGGGTGTTCCTGACGGTTTACTTTCTACCTAAATGTTAGAGCAGTTTCTGGGCTTTTGCATTGAATACACATTAATTTATATAGATGAGTTTGGGGAGAGTGACAAACTTGATAGTACTGAGACTTTCTACCCATAAATATGGTGTATTCTTGTGTTAACTCTTAGGGCATATTTGTAGATTCAGACATCACACACAATCCCATCACCCGTATATAATGAGATTTATTTTTTCTTTTCCAATCCTTAATACGTTTTATTTTCCTTGCCTTATTGCAATGGCCAGAATCTCCAATACAGTGTTGAATAGAAGTGGGACGGGGTCGGGGAGACAGGCTGAGTGGTCGCCAAGCAGCTGAGTGGAAGGCAAGTTTTGTTTCCAGACTTCTGAGCTCATATTCAAAGCACGGCAATGTTGACTGACCGTTCGACGCCCCGCCGCGGCCCTCACTCTCGGCTCCCTTCTCTTGCAGTACGTCCACCACAGCCCCGGCAACTCCAAGCGCGGCTTCGGCATAGACTGCGCCATCCTGTCCTGCCAGGTGTACATCTCCCAGATCCTCGTGGCGTCGGCCCTCGGGGGCGTGGTGGACGCCGTCGGGACCGTGCGCGTCATCCCCATGGTGGCCTCCGTGGGCTCTTTCCTGGGCTTCCTGACGGCCACGTTCCTGGTGATCTACCCAGAGGTGTCGGAAGAAGCCAAGGAAGAGCAGAAGGGCCTGTCTTCCCAGCCGTCTGGGGACGGCGGCCAGAAGCCCACCGTCCTGACTCTGTCCCGGAAGGAGGGCCTGCATGGGCTGGTGGAGACGGAGTCGATGGTCTGAGCCTCGCCCCTGTGCGCACACATTCCGGGGGGGGGGGTAGGGCTGGGGGGGGGATGGCGGGCAGGTCAGTCACTGTTGCTTTGGTGACGGCACAGAGTTCCTTCACAACACGGGTGGGGGTGCGGTAGCTGTAGGGTAGGGCTGAGCCTCTGGGCAGAAACACTGATTCCTTTTTCCACGATTAAAAAAATCATTTGAAAATTTTTTTTTAATTGAAAAGGAGCTTCTGATTTCAACTCTTTAATTCCGCAGGTATGTTATTCTGCATGTTTTTGAATTGTAAGGCAGATTTACGATAGACACGAGCAATTTAGGGAAAAGTAAGATTTTCATTTCCAGGGTTCTGATGGAAAACCACAAGTCTGCACTGTCGTTTGCCGTCTGCGGGCGTGAGACGGCGGCCGTGTGGCCAGTGACAACTCTCCCCCGTCTCTGCAGGGGTCGCACGTTCTGTTGGTGCTGCCATTTCGGAGAGTGTTTTTCTTTATCGCTATTTTATAAAAAATTTTTTTTCCTTTCAAAACTGGTTTTCTTAGAAGAAACCGCGTTTCTTCTCCTCAGAGATTCTGACCGATGGCGCGTGGGGCAGGCCTGCCTCTGGGCAGCAGGAGGTGGCAGCTGCCCCCCCACCCCACCCTGTGCCGCCAGGAGGGCCCCAGGGAGCCTGGGGGCCGGGAGAGGGTCACCTGGGGGTGACCTGCGGGGACGGCGGGCCGGGCACCTGTGGCGGGCAGCATCCCAGCAAGCAGACGGGCTCGGCAGGTGCGCAGGTGTCCACGCCCGGACCCCCGCCCCCATCATCTGTCCAGAAGCTCCCCAGAGAGGCGGTGGACTCTTTCGTTGCACTTTGACTCGTGTTTAAACCATTTGTTGGGGAAATCATGAGGGCAGAGCTCCAGGCGCGGCCTTGTCCCCTGGGGCCTGCCACCAGGCCTACCTCGGGTGCGTGGGACGCGGCGACTCTTCTGACCTCTTCTGACCTCTCGGCCTGCTCAGCCCGCTCGACACCGGAGTTGTGGCAAAGTGAAGCGAGTGTCTGGGACCCGAGGACGGTCCCCTCCCCCGGAGGACCTGGCGGGCTCTCCGTTCTCAGAGTCTGAGCCAAGCGCCCATGTGGGGGGAAGCTCGCAGTTGCGAGATGCCGCAGCTGCTGGGGAATGCTTTCCCAGCCAGTGTCTATACCTGAGCAGTTTTTGCGTTTCTTACTTGGAACGGTCGGTCTAAGCTTCCTGATGTCACCTGGATACAGACAATGGTCATACTTTGCTGCCTCAAGTTGTTTTTTTTTTAAATGAAGAACTTTCAGATGCATGAACAATCATGCCGCAATATCATTCTAGAGCAAATATATATACATATATATATATATATTTCAAGAGGAGACTAAGCAGTTTTTAAATAAATTACTTGAATTTTCTGTGTATTCCAAGGACTGGCTGTCTACTGTGCTTGGCCGGGCCCCGGTCGCGCCGTGTCTCACAGCCGCTGGTGGCGTGCGGTGCCGGCGGTGGTTTGGGTCCAAGGGGGCGCGTCTGCTTCGGTCCCTTTCCACCCAGGAGCTCGTCTCTGAGAGCTGACCTCCCAGAGCTGGGACGCGAGCGTTGCGTGCGTGTTCACGCGGGAGGCTGGCCTCGGAGGCGGAGCGGGGAAGAGTCTGGCCGGCTGCGGGAAGCACCGACGGCCTGGGCGCGAAGCCCCGGCCTCCTGCTCCAGCCGGGCTGGGCACCTGGGGCAGGTCCCTTTCTCCAGCTCACCCCGTGCCCCTGGTGGCTCTGTGGCCCTGGGTCCTCCCGCGGTGGGCCCTCCAGGTCACGGCTGCGTGGGCCCGTCGTGCGGGGCTTGGCTGGGACTTGGTGTTTAGGCACGAGGGGCTTACGGTGGGACCGCCATCGACAAAGCATGCTACTCCTGCACGTCCCAGCCTTCCCCCTCACCATGCTCCAAAATGGCAAGGACCCCAGAGGACGCTGTTAGAAGAGGAACCACGCAGCCGTCCCGGGATTCGCCGGCCCGGGGCAGGGCTTCCTCGGTATGTTCTAGTCTGATGTGGATGCTTGGGACCAGTCCTTCTTGCTCCGTAGGTCTGGTCAGGGTGCAGACCTGCGAGAAGAGGGAGGTGCCTCGTGGTTCAGATCGGAGCCGGTCTCCGGGGCTGCCTTCCTGGGCCCCTGCTCCGGGCAGGAGCTCAGAGGGGCACTCAGGCCTCCCTCGAGGGGAGATGATTTCGGGATCGCGCTGACTGGAAAGCCTTGAGTGTCCTCACACGTGTCGTAAGAGCCGGGAGGAGGAGCCAGCCGTTTGCACGACGTGGTCGCGCTCTGAGGCTCGGGGCGGGGGTGCGGCGTGTGGTCTAACGCGGTAGCTCGTGGGGACCCCGCAGGACTGTGTCCCGGCGGGCCTGCGGGCGGAACCGGTGGCCCCGGGGCTCACGTGCACAGATCCCTGGGCTGGGGTTCCGCTGAGTTGGTTGCTTTGTGGTGGAAACAGGCTTGTCGCCCACGTGGCATAACATGGGTCTGATTTGCCCTTTTGTTCCCTGTAAAAGTCACCGAAGTAAAGCGTCTTCCAAAGAGATGACCCAAACCCGTGCAGCCGAAGCCTGGACTGTGCTGGAACCTGTGGGGAGGGCGGGGGGTGGCTGTCCCTGCCCAGCCGGGCCGCCTGCCTCCGTGCCCCTCCATCCCCATTCTGTCGGCAGAGTGCCGTGGTGGCCTTCCAGGTGGCTAAGGGCCGGCGGTGCCTGTCCCCGCCCTGGGAGGTCCTGGAGCCCCCGTGAGTGCCAGGCCCCTGTCGGAGCTGCTCAGGTGTGTTCTTACAGGTACCAGCGTGTGGGGAAGGGGGTCTCTGACCCCCAAGGCCCCGAAGGGCGACCCGTCTGTGGGGCCACAGGAAGCAGGACGTGGGAAGCTGAGCTCGGGCCAAGGGCCCCAGGGTGGTCCAGCCTCATCACCTGTGACGCTTCCGAAGCGAGTCTGACCGCTAGCTGAGAGAGTACCAACCTCCCTTCGGCGTCTGCTGGTGGCCGCTGCAGTTGGAGGTGGTGACTCGAGTCGCTGCCCAAGTTCGTAACCGCACACAGACCTGCTCCCTAGGAGGCATAGCCGGACGTTCCTGTCCACCCTCGGGCCGCGGGGCGCCAGCTGCTGGGGACAGGCTGGTCGTCCTCGTGTTCCATCCACAAGCATCCGTCCTCCTGCCTGCTTCCCGGCCTGGGGGGCCGCGGGCCCACTTAGCGAGCACTCCTGGGTAGGAGCGCAGCTGGAGGGGGACTCTGCCCAGCACCCACGGCCCAGCCCTGAGCTCGTGACACTGCTGGGGGCCCGGCCTCAAAGCTGCTCCTTGCCTCCTCGCTGAAGCCAGCCGCCACCGTCCTGGCCCCCAGTCTGGAGAGGGCCCCTCGGCCAGCCCGTCCTCAGGAGCCGGCTGTTCCCGCTGGGACCCCAGGCTGGGCAGGTCGCGGCTCCTCGTGCCGGGGACGGGATCAAGACGGCCTCTTGGTGGCAGAAGGACCCATTTGCTGAAAATGCCTCTTGTTATGAGAGAAAGCCGCCAGGCGTCTCGGAAGGACGCTACTTAGTTCCATTGTGAACTGGCCACAGGCCTTTTTACCAACTTACTAAGTTGGCGAGTATAACAGCTCTTGCTGATTTCGGCAACGGCGTGTGTCAGACACATAATGTTTTATGAGGCAAAGGGCTTATAAAGAAGAGTAATATCACACAGTAACTTTTTTATTGGGTGCTGAGAAGTGGCCCGATGTCTGTGCGTCTGTCCGCGGAGCGTCGGCTGTTTCCTTCCGGGCGCACCGAGCTTGCGTGTCCCCCTCGTTTCTGTGGAGCGTGCGGTTCTGTCTGCGGACTGCTGGGCTCCCCAGGACCTCCCTGGTCTGTTTGCTGTAACTCCGTGGTTAAATCTCAAGAAACCTCCCCTGCCAGGTGACCACGTGGGTGCGTCTGAGTCACTTCCCCGGCAGCCCCTCCCTGTGCCTCTTGTGGCTGGGCTGGGGTCCCCGGCCTCCTGCCCCCGTCCTGAGCCCCAGGGGTTCTGAGGCAGGGAGGACAGAGAGCCCCCAGGCCCGATGCTGAGTGTGGACAAAGTATGGGCTCCGGAAGTCTCCCCAGAACCTCTTCCCCCATCCCCCCAGTTCCCAAACCTGAGGGCCCGGGGCCCCTCCAGGACGGCTCCCTCGGGCAGAGGGGAGGAAGATCATGGCTCAGGCCCAGCCGGCTGGCGGGGGGAGACTCGGGGGCTGGCTCTGTGTGCCCAAAGGGCCGACCTGGGGCTGGGGCCCCAGGACAGGGGTGGTCACAGGTCTGGCAGCCGGTCAAGTGCTTTAGAAGAGAAAGATGAGGTAATTTGGATTGCTTAATGATATGAAGGGCTTTCGTGTCCTACAAAAGGTCAATTTCAGGAGGGGCATAGTCGGCAGCCATGGTATCCGGAGATGAATGGTGAGTGGTCCCTCCTGGGCCACACGGGTAAGCAGCCTCAGCGGGGTGCCTGCGTCTCGGGCTGGGTGGGGCCCTGGGCACCGGAAGCTGCTGCCACCCCTGGAGGTGTCCCCGGAGGAAGGGGGGGCGCTCTCCCAAGGCTACTGGGCCAGTGATA
>CM052798.1:166720709-166774574 GCA_028533885.1 Nasua narica | reverse complement strand
GGACAGAAAACGGGGCGGGGGTGAGGGGCCAGCCCGCCCGACTCTGCACGCGCTGACGCAGAAACCATGTGTTTTGTTGTTTTTTTATGAAAATGGAAACACATGGGGTTGCAATCTACATATTCTCTAGTAAAATATTTGATCATCTTATTTGCACATGTATGTTTCCTACAACCTTTTAATAAGATGAACACGGGGTAGGAGGCACCTGGGGGGCTCAGTGTTGAGCATCTGCCTTTGGCTCAGGTCGCGATCCCAGGGTCCTGGGATGGAGTCCCACATCGGGCTCTCTGCTCCTCGGGAAGCCTCCTTCTCCCTCTCCCACTGCCCCTGCTTGTGTTCCCTCTCCTGCTGTGTGTCTCTCTGTCAAATAAATAAAATATTTAAAAACCAAAAATGTTGAACAGAGGGTTTTTGTTATTGAAGTTTGTATCTACCTACTGTGTAGATCTCATCCATCTAAAAATGCAGCATTAATTTACTTTTCTGGGTGAAGCACTTTAGGGATTTTCCTGGGAAGTGTGGGACACCTCAAGTGGGAATACTTTATTTGTGAAACAATGAGATTATCAATGAGAGCTCACATCTGGCTTCTGACTCCATCCGGAGACCACACTGGTTGTAATTAACAGTTTTAGCTTCCACTAATGTGGCTCTTTACCATCATTAGGTCACTTCCAACGAAATGGAAAGGACTGTATGTGTATTATCATTTTCAGATCAGGAAACCACTCAGAGACTAGAAGGCGGACACACAATGTTCTATTCCGGGCTCTTAGAAATGATAGAAAACGCACATAACACTCAAGACAACAGGAGGAATCCCGGAAGGATGGGAAGCCATCGGACTGCAGACCGAACCCCAATCTGAAGTGTTCACCGGGACTTTCGCAAAGGGTTGGGAAGGCACCAAAGGGGCCGGGGGAGCTGTGGGGGTAACTAACCTATCGCACAGCTCCCGGGCGGAAGGCGGCGGGGTCCGGGACTGGAGCCCTCCTGGCGGCAGCTCCTTGAACAGGCACGGGCGGCGCTGGACATGGCCGGGCCTGCACGGCACAAGTGAGCCGAGATCGGGCGTCACCGTGTTAGTTGGAATGCTGCATCGGTAACGTATGCGTAACGTATATAATTGAAGATTGATCATGATTTGATTTTTTTTTTGCTCTAAAAATTAGCTTTATTGAGGTTTGATTTACATGTGACAAGATGGACTGATTGCAAGGGCCCAGTGTTCTGACGAACGTGTTCAGTATGAGCTCGTCGCTGCCGTCCCCGTCACGGGACGCAACACGCACGCGGGCAGCCCAGCAATTGGTCTGCTGGGGTGTCTCCCGAGAGAAAGGAAAACCCAAGACCTTCTATGGCACATGCTCCCGGCTGGATGTCGTGCGGTGTGGAGAGGCCCCCCGGTGCCCCCCGTAAGGCTCGCCTCCTCCCGCCGCTTAGAACGGTGACGATCCCGGATCTGCCTTGTGTCACGGAGAACCCCACAGTGTGCGCGTTCCTCCCGTTGGGTCTGCAGTTCGGAGGCCCCTGCTACTTCAAGTATCGCGCGTTTATCCTTTGTTGTCCTTGCTCAGGATGCGGTTAAACGTGCCCGTCCGCGAGCCGTTGGTGGACACTGAGGCTTTGCTGCCCTCTGATTCTCACCAAGACTTTGTGTAGATGTAGACTTCCCTTCTCCTCGGAAACTACCTGAGCGGATGGCCGAGGCACGTGCCGTGTGTATTTTTATTAAAAGTTACCATAGGTTCCCGGGGGCGGGGGAGGGGGGAGCCCATGACTCGGTTCCCGCAGCGCCGAGCAGGGGCTCCCGGGCTGCACCTGCTGGGCCGCGTCCTCACCAGAATGGCTCACCCAGTGTCGGCCAGCGCTCGGGGGCTCCGGGGCGCTCAGCTTCTCGCCCTGTGCTTGCCGTCGGTGCATCTTCCTCGGTGAAAAGTTGAACCGGACGTTTTATCCTGTTTTTTTTTTAGTGGGTTTTTCTCATTATTAGGGTTCTAAAGATCCAAGTCCTGATCGATATCTTCTCCTCGTCTCGGAGAGAGAGACAAGTGTGCCTCGCTCCAGAGTTCCGAGGGAGGGACCGAGTCTCTGGCCGGGGAGTACGATGTTTGCGGGGGGTTGCAGGGGGTTGTCGGAGCTGCTCCCGAGCTACCTGGAGCTCGTTCTGCTCCTGGTTCCTGGTTCTCTATCCCGTCTCCTGCTCTTCCTGGATCTGTGGAGTTGAGCGCGCGTTTCTCTTCCCGAGTTCGTTAATCCGGTGATGAATCACGTCGTGGTCTCGAACACGGTATCTTCTTACATTCCTGGGATGGATTCTGCTCACTCATAGGTAGTATCCTTTTTACTTATTGCTGGACTTGAATTTCTAAAATGTTGTTACAGATTTTAATGTTTACGTTTATGAAGGGAAATGGTCTGTTTTTTTGTTTTTGTTTTTGTTTTCCTCTGTAATGTGTGGTTTGGGTAGGAAGGTAATGTTGGTATCCTAAAACGAGATACAGAAAAGTTCACTCCTTATTTTTATGAAAGAATTGGCGTAGAACTTACACATTTTCCTTGTATGTTTGGAATAGTTCATCAGTGTATTTTTAAAAAGATCTATTTATTTATTTTAGAGAGAAAACATTGGGGAGGGTGCACGGAGCAGAGGGAGAGAGGAGCCCAACTCGGAGCTCGATCCCACGACCCTGAGATCATGACCTGACCCAAACCCAAGAGTCAGATGCCCAACCAACTGAGCCACCCAGGCGCCCCCGTCGGTGAATTCATGAAATTGTCTTCCTGCGAAGGCTTTAAACTGCGAGCTAACTCTCTCGATTAGAAGTGGGGCTCTTCGGGCTATTTGCTGTGGAACGAGCTTTGTTGGTTTGTGCCCTGCAAATCAAGTTTCCATTCCAGCCCAGTTGTCAGATTTATCGGCATCAGATTCAATACACCCCCTTCTTACCTTTTCCCACAGCCGTAGGGTCCACAGTGATGTCTTTGTTCATGTTTTCAGGGGAGGTGAATGGAGACACGGTGACAGGCACGGTACGCGAGTGTGCGTTTTTTTCACTCCAGAAAGTTCTCTCTTGATGCCTCCCGGTTCCATCGCATCCTACATTTGCATCGATTAGACCCCAGGCATCCACTGTTGATGAACTCAGCCACCATGGATTGGTTTGGTCTGGTTCGGAGGGAAGAGGAGTGGAAGCTGGGAGCCTACCTCCTTTCTGTCTGGCTGCTTTCTCTCAGCACGCTGCCCGGGAGTGGTCCCCGATGCTGGCTGCCACATGGGCCAGCGTGTCTCCGGGGATGTGAGCACAGGTCGCCTCCCTTCTCTGGGTGGCGCGTGTCTCCAGCATAGCGCTTTTACAAACCGAGACGCTGTGAACACACTCGCAAGAGTGTCTCTGTAGCCACGGGCGTTCGTTCCTCTCGGGTTGGACATGGGGGGAGGGGGATGCCTGGGGGGCTCAGTCGGTAAAGCGTCGGACTCTTGATTTCAGCTCAGGTCATGATCTCAGGGTCATGAGATCGAGCCCTATGCTGAGATCCCTGTTCAGCGGGGTGTCTGCTTGGGATATTCTCTCTCCCTCTCTCTCTCAAATAAGTAAATCTTTAAAAAAGAAAAAAATGAGGTGTGGAATTGTGGAATTGTAGGTTTGTGTTATCAAGAAACTGCAAACGGGCGATTGGGTGACTCAGTTCATGGAATATCTGCCTTTGGCTCAGGTCATGGTCTCGGGGTCCTGGGATCGAGCCCCGCGTCCAGCTCCCTGCTCAGTAGAGAGTCTGCTTTTCCCCCTCCGTCTGCCTCTCCCGCCCGGCTGTGTGCTCACTTGCTCTCTCTCAAATAAATCTTAAAAAATAAGAAGAAGAAGAAGAAAGAAGCTGGCAAACAGTTCCTCCTAAGTGGCTATGCTATTTTCATCAAGCAGTGAATGACGGCTGTCACACACAGTAAGTTCCATTTGCTTCATATCCTCATCTATGTTCATTATTGTGACTCTTCAATGTGAGCTATTCTAATGACCATCAGGTAGTATTTCACTATGGCTTAATGTCTTTTCTAAATGACTAATGATTTTCAGCATCTTTTCAAATTGGCATCTGTTTATCTTCTTTGGTAAAGTATCCTTTGCCCATTTTTTAATTGGCTCTTTGTATTGATTTGTAGCTGCTCTTTATATGTCATGGCTATAAGTCTTTGTCAGATCTAGCATTGTAGATATTTCCTTCCAGGTGTTTTTTTTTTTTTTAATTTCTTAATGATGTATTTTAATGATGTTCATTTTTTTTTTTTTCCTATTTAGCTTTTATTGTGTTTTCTCTAAGACGTCTTTATCTGTACCAAGGTCGCGAAGATGTTCTGTGTTTGTTTCTATAAGTTATAGCTTTACGTCTAGATGAACCACCTCGAATTAAAATTTTATGAAGTGAAATTAGGGTTGGGCTTCTTCATATTTCCATACATTTATCCAATTGATGCAGCACTCTTTGTTGAAAAAGATTTCCCTACTGAATTGTCTTGCAATTTTTGTTGACTATCAACTGTATGAGTATGTATCTACATCCTCTTCTGTTGCATTGATCTATTTATGTCCACACTCTTATCGTCTTAATCACTGTCACTTTGGGGGAAGCTTTAAATCACATAGTGTGAGTTCTCTAGCTCTGATCTTTTCCGAGGTCATCTTGATTGTTCAGCTTGGCATTTCCAATGTGTACACGCCTGTGTGTATCAAATTATTAATATATTTTTTAATTGTGTTGGGATTTGGATTGGAATTACCTTGAATCTACTAGGTTGACTTGGAGAGAACTAACATCCTACAACATTTCATCTTCTCATCCATAAACATAGTATACTTTTTCATTTATTCAAGCTTTTAAAATTTCTCTCAGCAGTATTTCTGAGTTCTCAGTGGACAGGTTTAGCACACCTGTTTCATTAAATTTATTCCCATTTGATGTGTTTTGAATGCGATTGTAAGTCATATTTTTACATTTTCTGGTTGCTTCTTACAATATAGACATGCAATGATTATTATATATTGACTTGTATCCCATGATCTTGCTAAATTTGCTTGCTTTAATATTTCCTTAAAAAAGAGATTCTTTAGGATTTATGTAATCGATATGTGCATAAACACAGTTTGTCCTTCTAGTTGAACCTTTTTTTTTTTAAAGATTTTATTTATTTATTTGACAGAGATTATGAGAGAGGGAATATAGGCAGGGGAGTAGAAGAGGGAGAAGCAGGCTTCCCGCTGAGCAGGGAGCCCGATGTGGGGCTTGATCCCAGGACCCTGGGACCATGACCTGAGCTGAAGACAGATGCTTAATGACCAAGTCACCCAGGCGCCCTAGCCCAACCTTTTAATCATTTATCTTTGCCTTCGTGCCAAGGCCAGGACCGGCCGTGTGGTGTTGAATGAGGGGATGAAAGCGTTTGTGCCCGTTCCCGGCCTTAGAGGGGAGGGAGCGTCGGGACTGTGGCCATCAGGTGGGGTGCCTGCCGTGGGTTCCCACTGGTGCTCTATGAGTCTGCGAAGTTCCCGTCCCAGTTTGCCAGGATAGTTACCGTGAACAATTATTTTATTCTGTCAGTTAATTCCTGCATCTGTTGAGATGACTACTGTAGCTTTTCTCCTTTATTCCTCTAATACGTGGAATTTGCAGATTGTCGATTGTTAAATTAACTTTGCATTCTTGGGCCCAGCCCCACTCGGTCATGCTGTATTATCCTTTCAAAATATTGCTGGATTCAACCGGCTACGATTTCGTTCAGGCATTTTGCATCTGTGTTCATGAGGGGAACAGATATGTACTTTTATTTTCTGTAAGATCTTCTGCCAGCTTTTAGTACATGATGCTGGTCTCCCGAATGGGTCAGGAGGTGCTCCCTGTTGTTCCGACAGACTTCTGTGGGAGGCTAGGGTTCCATCGGAGGCTAGGGAACCCTTTGTTAAAGGGTTCCAAACCCTTTAACAAACAAGGGTTTGTTAAAATTCACTACGAAACCCACAGGGCCTGGGGTTTCCTGTGTGGGAGTTTTTGACTAAAGTCAATTTCCTTTTTTTTTTTTTCTCAGATTTTATTTATTGATTTGACAGAGAGAGATCACAAGTAGGCAGAGAGGCAGGCAGAGAGAGAGGAGGAAGCAGGCTCCCTGCTGAGCAGAGAGCCCGATGCGGGGCTCAATCCCAGGACCCCGAGATCATGAGCTGAGCTGAAGGCAGAGGCTTCAACCCACTGAGCCACCCAGGTGCCCCTAAAGTCAATTTCCTTAATAGATGTAGAAGTATTAAGATTGTCTATTTCTTCTCGCATTGGTTTCATGACGTTGTTTCTCGAGAAATTTGTACATTTCATCAAAATTTATTGCCGTAAAGTTGTTCCCTTACTGCTTTGATGTCTAGAAGATTTCAGGCTGTCTCTCATTTCTGATACTGGTTATTTGTGTCTGCTCCTTTTTTCTATTTGGTTTTACGAGAATTTACCAATTATTTTACGGAACCAACTTTTGGCTTTGTTGATTGCTTTCTGTTTCATTAATTTTGGTCTTCGTTATTTCCTTCCTTTGCATATTTGGGATTAAATATACTTTTTCTATATTCTCATGATGGAAGTTTAATTTTAAACCTTTTTTTCTGATAGAAGCACTTAAAGTGATAACCTTTCCTCTCTAAGCACTGCTTTAACTGCATCCCACGAATTTTGTATTTTTTTTTAATTTCCTCTGTGATATTTTTATTTGACCCATAGGTTATTTGGAAGTAATGTTTAATTTCCACCATGATTTTAATTTGGGGATTTTGAGGGAATTGCCGCTGATTCCTAGTTGAAGTTTGGGTTGGTCTGAGAACACATCCTGTAAGATTTGAATCTTCCCACTTGGTGGTCCAGCGCGTGATCTAGCTTGATGAACACTGCACGTCCGCGTGAAAAGAAGGGGACTCTGCGGTCGGGGGTGTGGCGTTCTGGAGCCGGGTCGCACTGGCGGACGGTGATGAAGCTTCCATGGCGGGCCTGATTCTCTCGCTTGCTGAGAGAAGGGGGAACAGTCTCCCGACCCCTAGTGTGGATCTGTCTGGACGCCAACCGTGAAACCGCGACCGGGCCGACTGCCCGCCTGGTGCGCTCGCCCAGCCTCACCGCCCCGCACGCCCCTCCACGGCACCCCGCCCCGGGCCTGGGGTACTTAAAGCGCATCTCTTGTAGATGACGTGTGTGTTGGTCTGTGTCTTCTTTTCTTCTAAGGACTCCTGTCATTGCCTTTAGGGCCACCCTAATCCAGGACCTCATCTTGGGCTCTCCAGGGCCACCCCCACAGGCTCTGGGGTCGGGACTCGGACCGGCCTTTCTGGGCCACCACAGCCACTGTCCCGTGTTTACAAGCTCTTTCTGAGCATTTTCACAAGTGCCCTGCAAAGCAGCCTGGCGAGTGTTCTCTGGGCTGGTCCTGGGCCCAGCGGGGGAGTGCCCTTCCCAGTCACCACACCAGCCCAGGACTTTAAGGACTAGGCCTGGACTAGGGCACTGGGCCGCCTCCCTGTTCGGAGGCCAGAAACCCAGAGCTCTGGAGTCTTCTGCGAGCTCAAGGTCACGCTGCAGCCGAGCCGTCAGCAGCACAAGTGAGAGACCAGCTCCCGAGTGTCCGAGCCTCTGACCTTCCCGGGGACCCCGCGGCTTTGCAAGAAACACAGACGTTTCCAGGCAGCAGACACAGCGGGACAACTCTGCCTGGCTCTCTAGCCCTCCCCAGCCCTGCAAAGAAAGCACCTCTTCATCCTCCTAAGGAATCTTCTAGAAATGGACGGAGGTCATGGGTTTTGATTCAGATTTTACACTCATATCTGATTCCAAGGTTGTCATTGGAGAGTGGCCGATGCGCTCGTATCTTCAGAGAGCAGATGGTGAAGTTGGGGCCGTAGGACCATCCGTGCAGCTTCAGCGGGAGCCGGGCGAGCCTGCCGGCACCCCAGAGCCGGCTTTCTCGTCCCTCGTTCGAAAAACAGCTGGAGCGCTGAAATCCTAGGAACGCCGACTGGTTTCTCATTCAAGATAACCCCCCCCCCTTTTTTTTTTTGGTACCAACTTAATTCAGGTTGCTGGAGCCAAGGCAGGGAAGGCATCTCTGTCTAACGGACTCCAGCTCCCCCGGGGCTTCCCGTGACAGAGCATTCATCGCGGAACCTCTCCCCAGCACAGACGAAACACCGCAGCATAAAGTGCCCCTTTCCATGTTAGCAGCCCCCGCCGGCTGCTCCGTCACTGTCAAGTAAGAGCTTGGAAATTATCACCAAGAATAAAGGGTATGAAAAGTCTGTATTAAAATAACTAGATGTGCAGCGCCTGGGGGGCTCAGTGGGTTAAGCAGCTGCCTTCGGCTCAGGTCGTGATCCCAGCGTCCTGGGATCGAGCCCGGTGTCGGGCTCCTTGCTTGGCAGGGAGCCTGCTTCTCCCTCTGCCTCTGCCTGCTTGGTGTTCTCTCTCTGACAAATAAATAAAATCTTTAAAATAACTAGATGTGCGCTTAGAATGAATCAAGAGTAAACCCCAAATGGCCCCGGATTATTTTATAACTCTCGCCCACCAGCAAATGTGGGGCAAGTAAGGAGATCGGACATCAGCATTTAATAAACAAAGGAATTTATTATTGACAAGGTGAAAATAGCTGGCTACGTGTAGACTGACATTCAATAATTTATGAGTATTTCTGGCCGGATTTGCCTGTAATCTTTCTTGTGTTTACAACAGCAGAATTCAACCTCCTGTCCTTGGCTATGACAGTCATGGGGGCATGAGGCCGCCTGGCCGTCCCCTGCACTGCATTCCCAGAACACCCCAAGATCTGGGTCCAAGATCTGGACCGTGCAAAGCAGACCGAGGACCAGTCTAAGCTTTCTTCTGGAGGTTCCGGACGCTACTGAGCTCGGCCCCATCCCGGGGGCCCGGAAAACACCCCCTGCGACCTCTCGGGGTGAGCGCGGTCCGGCGCAGCCTCTGAGTCTGACAAGCCCAGGGCAGAGGGTCCAGCAGCCCTGTCTGCAGCTGAGCTCAGGGCCGGTCCATCAGGGAACAGGCCACAGACCCTCACTTGGTGCCATCGGGGGGGACAGCTCAATATTATAGTAAAAATGTGTAAGAGATCTTTTTTGCAAATACTTATTTATAGCCAATAAGATCATCGTCAGATAAATAACGTGCCATCTACGGATGCAGACAGTTCATGTGACTGAGGGTGGCAGTAACTTCACTAGGAAATTTGATTATAGGCTCTTTTAGGTGGAACTCCTCATCTGTGGTCCCTGGAAGCAAAGTCTCTCTAAGTTTCTGCATTATAAAAACTTAGCATTAAAGGAGCACGGAGCTTGCCTCGGCGAGGCCAGCCCCTGGCCAGACACCCTGAGCCCAGCAAGGGCAGCCACCAATCTCTTTAACCACAAAGTTGTCATTTAAAAAGCACCTCCTGTCCTGAGCTTTGCTGGAAACGAGGTCGGCCTCAGGCTCTAGGTCTCCCGCCGACCGATGCTTACGATACATTTGTCGGACGAATGAAGCAAAGGGAACGCCAGCCAGAGACTTGGGGTCCGCCGGCACACGCGATTGGGCTAAGTCCCTTCCCTCTGGCTCTGGTGCGGGGCCCTGGTCGTGAGTTCTGGAACTTTCTAGACAACACGCAGGGTAACTTCACGGCAGAGCCTGTTAGCGAGTTGACCCAGCTGCAAGGCTGTTGGAATCCGGGAATTCCGGCACGACGCCCTCCCCACCTTCTCCGGGGGCTCCGGCAGGGGCGGACGCAGCCCTGCGCAGCACCGCACCCACGTTCACTCGACTTTCCAGATGGCGATCTTCCCTTCCGCCCTGCCCGACCCGCTCAGCACGTATCTGTCCTCTGCCGAGCACAGGGTCTTCACCGTGTCCACGTGGGCCACCAGCTCCTTCTCCACTGTCTTCCTCTCGGCGTCGATCACGTAGATTTTCCCCTTGGACGTGCCCTGTGACAGGCCTGTGCCACCGACCCAGATCTGCCGGGGGGAGACGGGGGGACGGGGGGGGGGGGTCGGCCACACGCGCCCGGCCCGGGAAGGGAGACGCCTAGAGGTGGGCTTTACCCGGTGCACCCCCAAACCCTAGTCCTTCCTGGACGGGCCGCGAGGGGACGAGGCCAGGGCGAGAGCTGGAGCCCACCTTACCTGCCTTTTCACCCGGATCATGCAGCTGACCCCGGAGCAGTCCTGGAGGCGGACCGCCTGAGGGCACCGCGTCAGGTCCTCCAGGCTCCAAACGTAGATGCTGTCCAAGCCGGCGCACGCCGCCCAGAGCTGCTCCTGCTGAAACAGAAGTCACCGTGCGACCGCGCCCTGCCCCGGGGCCCGCCCAGACACCACTGCCCGCCCAGGTACCTCGGGGAGGAGCTGGAAATGGAGGAAGGACGTGCTGATCTCCTTAAAGCTCTCGCTGATCTTCAGTTCCTGACAAAGGACGCCGCTCAGCGTCACCGCCACGATACTGTTCCCCGTGCCTGCAGATCGAGGGGCCGAGCGTGAGGCCTGGGGCGCGCCCGGGGCGCAGGGGTGAGGCGACTGCAAACGTCACCCTGGGCCACGAGCGGGTGCAGCGCCAGCTGAGGGCTCCCAGCGGCCCCCGTGGCCGTCACCCTGCCGGGACCGATGGGAACCTGCCGCCCGCCGCGCCCCCCCGAAGTCCCGCAGACCCAGCGAGGACACGGCTGCGTTGGGAACCCTTCCCGTCCCGGTTGTCGTGGGTCTCCTGTCCCCCGAAGCCCCAGCCAGTCCCCCACCCGCCCCCCCCGGGGGCACACATCACCAAGTGCGTCTGTGACTCACTCGAGCAGAATGTCTACAACCTGAGAACCACGGCTCGACGACCGCAGGTGGCCGAGCAGCCCGACGGTCATCCTGCTGGAATGGCGCCCCCTGCCCCCAGCACTGAGCCACCCGGGACATGGGCACAGGCGGGCACAGCCTCGGGGGCGCCCCATCTGGGTGCAGAGGGAGACAGGAGCCCCTAGACGGCTGCAGGCCCCTCGGACACCCCCCGCTGTGGCTGCCCCAAGGACTTGGAAGCTCAGCTGGGTTCTCAGTCATGGAAAGCGAGAGCTGCCCTCTCCTCTCTCCTTCCTGCTCCTAAGCTCGGGTCAGGGTGGTCTTCCTGAGCAAGACCTCATCCTGCAGACGGCCCGGCGGCCAGCTACACCATTAGCCCCTTGGACCAATGAGGGGGGCCCTTGTGATGCCGTGGCTGGTCCAGAACACCGAGCACACCCGTGGAAGGCACTTCTGCCCCCCAGGGCCCCCTCAGTGCGTGGGACACAGAGCCCCAGGAAGGGCCCGATGAGAAGGAGCACGGGACAGCACGAGGCTCAAGAGGGCGTGAGTAGCGCAGCAACAAAGGACAGCTCCTGTCCCCAACAGCCCCGCACCGGCCTCTCGCGTCGCGTCTCGTAGCAGTTAGCGAGCTCCGCGGGGGAAGGGCGGGATTCAATCTAACTTTTCAAATGAAGACACAGACCCCAATGTGACCGGCTGTCTGGCAGCAAAGCCTGGAGCTGAACCTGAAGGTCACAGCCTGAACCACGGCGGGTGGGAATGGGGTCTGCCTCCCTCCTGGAAAACAACCGGCTCTCAGGCACAGGGTGCCCGGCCGTGCAGCCCTCGGGGAAGACGCGGAGGTCTGAGGTGGCCTTGCTGGACTGGAGAGGAAGGCCGCAGCCCCTCAGGCTCCCTTCACCAAGCGCCTGGGGAGCAGTGGGACACACTGCCTGGCCGGCCCTCGCTGCCAGGCCCTGCCTCCGAGCACGCCGACGTCCTGAAGGGAGAAGACCCTGAGATGCTCCCAGCATCTGCGCTGGTGACTCACGTCTGACGAGGGACCAAGGTTTGTGCTTGTGGGAGACTCACGACACTTGTCAGGCATGGACACTCTGTTGCCGGAAGAAATCCCACTCTTCTCATTAAAGGAAAACTACTTACTCTATTAACTTGGCAGATAACAGGGATTCTGTCCTCTGTTCGTTCCCTCACTGTACGAAATAGGCACCTTTAGCCCAGAGTTAGGTCAGCTGTGGTAGCCCAGAACGCACCTGGGGTGGACGTGGACACACACGCATGCACACACACACACACACACACACACACTCTGGAGACCAACCAGGGCTGAGGCACATGGTCCTTGAAGGAAGACGTCAACTCCTGCCCTGCGCACACATACCCAGGCTTTCCCTGAGGGTGCTTCCCGGCTCTCCGTGGGACACTGAGGGAGAAACGTTCTCGCACTATGTCACATAGTGGTTTGGGGCTGCCAATGTGGCTGGGAAGAGAAGGACTACCCCCCAAAAAGAGAGCCCAATAACGTTAGTATAGATTCTCAAATCCTCGGCTGACTCCTAAACTTGTATAAACAGAGGAGGCAGAACCGGAAGAGCTCAGAGTTGGAGCTCATCCAGCTAGAAAGGCTTCGTACACCTCAGGCCCCCCTGCAACTTGAAAAGAGCCTCACTTACAAAAGTAAAGACTACACACCAGAATGAGGTGTGACATGCTCCTGGACCAGGGTCAAAAGTGAAACGTATTTACCCCAGAAAAGCCAAACACCAAGCCTCTACACAGGGTTAAGATGATTGCCCAGTAACTAGTTTAATGACCTTCTAGAACAAAACCTACCAGTCTTTAAAGAACGATATAATCCAGAGTGTTCTAGATGTGTCAACGACATCCAGGATACAAGAACTCCCACACACGTGACACACGAAGCTACAACTAGAATTCAACAGAAACTATAGCGCACAGAAGCAGACCCACATATGATCCAGGAGCCGGCAGAGAAGGACATCGGCCAACAACTATGAATAGATTTAAAAGCTCACAGGAAGATAGAAAGTGGAGGGTGGACATGAAGACTTTAGAAGAGGAATGGAAATCTCTCCGACTGAAATGAAAATCTGGACAGGTCCAGCGGTAGACAAGCCATTGATGAAGAAAGGCTCAGGTCTTAACGAAGCTAAAGCAGAGGAAAGGGAGGGAAAAATTATAGCTATGCCTGAGACTTGTGGGGCATTATCAAATAGCCTAATATATATATTATTATATTATTATATTTATACTATAAGATGATTCTAGAACATATACATGTATGTATATATATGTTCACACACACACACACAATTAAAATCCCAGAAGACATGGAGAAAGAGAATGGACAAAAGAAATACTGGCAGGGATAATGGTTCAGTGTCCCCCCTCACGGAAGTAAACCAAAGCGAGACAGACATGAAGACCTTCGCACCTAACCACGCTACCGCCCGACTCGTGAAAAGCAGAGACAACCCTCCCATCCAGCCACAGAGACCAGACACCATATGCTCATCAGAGCAACAGGAACGAGGGCAGACTTCTCCTCAGGAACAAACAAATCTACGTGACAACGGGAAGATAGTTCTAAATTGTGGGGGGGAATACAGTCCATCAGCCTAGAATTCGCTTACAGCAGACTCAGGTCATAAGAAATACCAAGGGAAATGCTTAATGCTAAGGGAAGTGATGCTCAATGGAAACCAGGAATGAATCTCCCCAAAAACAGTTAAATCTGTGGGCAAAAAATCAGTATTCCTGCAAAAATTTAAAAAATATTTCCAGAGGTTTATCACAGGTGTAGAAATAAGATACTGCTCTTAACAACAGCAGCCACAGGGGCAGGAAGAGGTAAATGGAACTGCCGATGCGGCCGTGAGCTGCTTGCGTCCCGCGTGAAGGGGTCGGGCTGCACGTTGCAATCCTTCGAGCAACCACAAAAAAGTAAAACCAAAAAATGGAGAGCTAAGCAGACAGAAAAGTAAGTGAAATAGAAAAGATTCTCCTTTCCTACCTTCTTTTAGAGGGAGTAACGAAAGCAAAGGAGGACAGGCGGGAAGGGGGGGGCGCAGGGGACGGCGGGCTCCCGCCCGAGCTGTCGGGGCAGCGCCAGGAGCGAGCGGACCGGCGCGCGGACGTTTCCGCACCCCACAGGCGCACACGCCCACGTGCGCAGGGCACGTGCACACCGGCACGTGGCTGGGAAGGTAGTGTGGCCACCGTGGGAGGCTGCCGCGCACAGCCATGAGGGCGCTGACAGTAAAAGCCAGCGGGTTTGGTGGAGATGCCAGGGACTTGGAACCCTTCTACGCGGCTGGCGGGAATGCCATGTGGGGCAGCAGCTCTGAAAGAGTCCAGCGGCTTCTCTATGGGGTAAACACAGGGTTGACCCCTGGATGACCACGTCGCGGGATATTCGTACAACCAAATCGACCCCCCCAAGAGGAGCGAGCCGTAAGCAAACATCGCAGGTGGCTCTGAGCACAGCGCGGCCATGGCGTTCGTGCAGGGAAGGCTCGGGGACAGGCGACACGGTGGCAGAATCCACATGGGTGCCCTCTGGGCGGGCGCTGCCCGGAACCTCTCGCTGTGATCGAAACGGCTGGGCTGCTGGTGGACATGTGGTGTCTGCTTTGGTCCAAAGCCAACAAGCGACAGGTTTCTGTATTTTACCACGTAGGCTTCAAGTTTAAAAGCTGCGTCTGTGACCATCGCCCTGGCCTCTGGCACAGCCCAGTGCAGACGGCGTTTGTGCTCTGGGATGCTCAGGGGTGCAGGACCGATGCCCCAGGCCCAGCTCCTGCTCGTCCCTGTCCCACCCCGGGCAGGGTGCCCCGCCGAGCTCCAGACACTCCCGGCCCGAGGTCTGGGTGGAGGTGCACCCGGCAGGCCCTGCCCCGCTTGCCCTCAGTGGGGGGGACGTGGGCCACACACACGGGGACAGGGCCACAGACGGCTCCCGGAAGGAGCAGTGATGATTCCTGGGGCGTAAGCTGCATTCTCGCCCCAAGCGGGGCTCGGCAAGAGCAGAGGTGAGCAGGAGGCAGAGAAAGGCAGCAGGCGGAAGGACGCCGGCGTCCTGGCCGCCGCGGAGGAGGGAGCCGCAAGAAGCCGCCAGCACGGGAGCAGCGAGCACAGAGAAGGAGTCAGAGCTGGAAGGTGGGAAGGTGCACAGCAAAGGAAAGCGGCTGTGAGCTCGCTCAGTCTCCTCTTCCTGGAGCAGGGCTCCGGCGCCTGCGGGCGGCTGGGGACCAAGGACTTACAGCACCAGAGGCAGCCGTCGTGCAGGCTGATGGACGAGAGCCTGCCGCCGGGCAGCTGGAACCTGCTGGTCACTCGCAGGGTGCTCGCGTTCCACGCCAGGATGGTCCCGTCCGTGCTGCCCGAGTACACCTTGCTGGCGGTGTGAGGACACACGAGTGAGTTGGGCTGGAACCCGCTCAGACAGCGCAGAGCCCGAGGTCGCCGTTCCGCCCAAGCCCACACCATCCACGTGGACGGATCCAGTTACAACGGGACCCACGCAGCAGGCACGGATGGTTTTCTGGGGGGCCTCTCCTCGCCCCGCGGCCAGCTCTGCAGGACTGTGATGCGACCCCTGAGTCGAGCCGAGCCCCTGACGCGGGGCGAGAGCACGCACACCGGCCCAAGTGCACGAACCTGCCTGGTGGCAGCCTCCAGCGGCTTCAGGAGGGGCAGCCGCCAGCCGGTGCCATGCGTGGCCCCCTCATCTCCCGAAAGCGATTTTCAGGTCGGTGCCCTATGTTCTGAGCTGGGCCCAACTGAGGAGCCCCTAAACTCAGGGGACGAGGCATGGAGGAGAACAGCGGACCTGGGGGTGCCGGCTGCAAGTAGGTGACCTTGCTCCCGGAGCCTCCGCGTCCTTCCCGGAGGGAAATGGGACCCCTCCGCGTTCTCCAGTCTCCCCGGGGCACCTGCTGTGTGCCAGGCCCGGTTCTAAGCACGGGACCCACGGCAAAGACAGAGCAGGCAGGGCTGCCGGCCTCTGAGCGGACGTGCTGAATATGGTGAGGACGGTGAATGAAGCGAATACACCTTACAGACTGAACTGTATCCCCAAAAAGATTCGCTGGAGTCCCAACCCCCAGGACCTCAGAGCACAACCATACTTGGACACAGGGCCCTTAGGGAGCCATTCGAGTCGAGGTCAACAGGCTGGGGCCCAAATCCAGCGTGACCACCGCTGGCCGCCGCGCTCACCCTGCAGGGGCCGCAGGGGCGACCCGCTCCCCCGCGCTCTGGACCAGAACCCGTGTGAACGTCACCCAACGTGGCTGGGGACGACGGACCCGCTTCGCTCCCCACGGCCAGCCCGGCCCCCGCCGGCGGCCGCCCACCGTGCCCGGGAGCCCTTCCCGCCCGGGGCTCCCCACCCACGCGGGGCCCGGGGTCCCTCCCCGCGGCGGAGCCCGGCGGTACCTGGGCGTCCCGCTCTGCACGGCCAGGTCCGTGACGCTGCAGCGGTGGTCGGTGAGTTGCTTGCTGCAGGACATGCTGTGGACGTTGATGATGTAGACGACCGAGTCCTCCGAGCCGACCCACACCTGGCTCTGCTCCACCACCGCCATGCAGTTCTGACGCAGGCCCAGGGGAGACCGCCGACGTCAAGAGTGTCGGCCACGCGGTCCCATCCCCACCTCGCCGCCCGCCCCCGCGCCTCTGCTCCGGGCACACGCGGGGCGTTCCCGTGCACCCCGGATACGGGCTGTCCACGGACTGGCGCGTTAGCGCGTTATGTGGTTCCCCCCAGGGTTTTATTTATTTATTTGACAGAGCGCGCAGAGGGAGAGGGAGAAGCAGACCCCCGCCGAGCAGAGAGCCCGATGCGGGGCTTGACCTGGGGTCATGACCTGAGCCCCCCAGGGGCCCCCGTTTTATTTAATTTGTGAGAGCGAGAGCATGAGTGGGGGGAGGGGCAGGCTGAGTCACCCAGACACCCCTAAAAATTGACAGTTTTAATTTTATCCATAAATATTCCCGTAAGTTAGAAAAGGATGCTAGATTACTAATTTCAGAATTAGTCGTTTGAAAAAGCCCTTTCTTGGGGCGCCTGGGAGGCTCAGTCATTAAGTATCTGCCTTCAGCTCAGGTCGTGATCCCGGGGTCCTGGGATCGAGCCCCACGTCGGGCTCTCTACTCAGTGGGAAGCCTGCTTCTCCCTCTCCCTTTCCCCCTGCTTGTATTCCCTCTTGCTGTGTCTCTCTGTCAAATAAATAAATAAAATCTTAAAAAAAAAAAGTTTACTTGTTTGATCCAAAAAACCCCCTAAATAGTAAAAGAAAAAAGCCCTTTATTTTGAGGTAGCTACCTGAGAACTGGTATAATTTTAGTAAAATGTCTTTTTTTAGTGGCCCAAAGAGATCTTAGATAAATTACATTGAGCTTCAAGTTTCAGAGGAGGCAGCATTTTCTTGAGATAATTATCCGAGTTTCTTTCTTGTGAAACAGGAAATTTCTGTGAGACGAGTACGAAGGTGTTTTCACATAAGTGGGAGAATTTACCGCTTTACTTAAATGTCATTACCTGGCCTGACAGGGGGCAGCAGAGATGGCTCTAAAATGCGGCCTTTTGATTTTATTTTTAACTAGCATTTGAAGTCATTCTGTTATTAAAAAGCCTTGGAAATGCACATCACTAAGATGCAACAGGAAAAAATTAAATTTAGAATACAAATGATTTCCTTAATTTTTGTTTGTTTGGTCTTCAGCATTATTAGACCTGAGGAAATATTTTATCTTGGATCCTGTTACTTTATCGTCTGAGGCTTGCCGTGTGGCTCTGGGGGGATAACTGAGTGACCTCTTAGTCTTGCGAACATGAGATCGGCTGCTGGCGCAGTGAGTAATGAGCCCAGCCCCCCGCGATACGCTCCTGAGTTCACGGAATTTCTCTTGTTCACAGCAGTTTGGAAAGTTCAGGCTGGGCCCCAGATGGCCACAGTATTTTTAAGCGATGGAATGTGGCCACCACAGTTGACACTGCGCAATGCTGAACGCTGAGGTCCCTAACTCTGCTAGGCTGTTCTCGCGTGAGAGAAGAGCGTGAGGATGTCCCCGGCAACACCTACTGGGACAGCAGCTCTTTCTATCGGCTCAGAGGGTCCCCAGCAGATGCCTCCCACTGACGGTCGGTGGGAGCATACCCTGAGTTGGGGGTGGGGTGCAAGCAGACCCCAGTGGGCACGTGAACCGTGCCAGCGGTGGCACGAGGACCCTGGTGCCCCGGGTGCCTCGCCGTGCAGCGCGGAACGGAAGAGCTGGTCTCCAACCCCATAGACGTGAAAATACCGCACGTGTCCGCCTGGGACCAGGAACGCGGATAGGAGACCGTGTCGCTGAAATCCACGCTCGATTCGAGGCTGGGGGGCGGCTAACGGCACCATCAGCTCACGTGCATACACATGCTTACAGGCTAGGACGGGCTACGGCTAATCCAACCCAACAGAGCGATGCTGTCGGGTAACCTGCCGCGGACGGGTGGACGCATCCGTCTTTCCCGAACCCACAGCCCGATCTGGGCAGCCGCCGCATCGGAGGGCACGGTGCTTACTCACCAACTTGGAAGTGCCCACTTTAAAGCAGTGCTGGTGGATCATCCAGGAGGAGGCGTCAAACACGGTCACTTTGCCCTCGTTCAGAGCACACCATAACTTGGGGTGGGCGTCCTCCACCTTCTCTGCTGGGTCCAGATGCCCTGGAGAAGGAAGCAGCCCGAACATGTTTTTAAATGGAAACCCGGTGACGTCACTCCTCGGGGGCGGCCTGGGCCCCTGCGCGTGCCAGTGCCGTGCCCACCGGGGACACGCCGGCTCTGCCCAGAGAACCACACGGACAGTGGGCAGCACGGCTTCCCCGAGCCGGGGTCTGGAGGATGGGTGTGCGGTCGCCGAAGAGCAGCGCCCCGAGCCGGGGACCAGGAGCAGGGGTGCGCCAGGGACCGAAGGCAGGAGGGCGGGCGGGCGGCGTGGCGAGCCAGGGCGGGGGCCGTCGTGCGGCCCCAGTGCACCCCCAACCCCATGGCACGCTTCCCCTGGCTACAAGTCCTCGCCGACACGGCGGGGTCGGTCGCGCATCTCGGCCACTGTAACGGTGTGGAGATTTGGGGTTTGGAACTGTAATCAGTCTGCATTTCCCTGACTGCACAAGCGGCTGACGCTTTAACTGCCACGTGGAGGGAATCCTCTGGGGCCGGGTCTGCTCACTTCTGAACTGGGTGGTGCTCCTCCCTTTGACATGAGTTCCTTGTCGGCTGTGCTGTGTCACCATCATCCCAGCGTGCAAGACCTCTCTCGGACGTGCCCTTTGTTAAGAGATTTGACTTCTGAGTTATTTGAGAGAGCGAGCCAGTGAGAACGCACCAGCAGGGGGAGCAGCAGAGGTAGCGGAGGAGGCCGACTCCCTGCGGGCAGGGAGCCCGATGCGGGGCCGTGTCGCAGGACGCTGAGGTCATGACCTGAGCCCAACGCAGACGTTTCACCAACTGAGCCCCCCGGGGCCCGGAAAGTGTCTTTTTAAAATCCACCATCTTCACAGGCAATTCCACCAATCTCTTCCCGGCTAGCGCTTCCGTAGGGCTTCCTTCTCCCAAGGTCGAGAACGTGCCCCTCTACGCTGGGTGCTAGAAGCTTGCCTGCTTCATTCAATTACGCTTGTCCGTGCCTCCCACGAACCTTTCCGTCCGCTGGGAACTGACTGTGGTGACCTGAGCTGTGGCCGAGGGTCGTGTCTTCCATGGGGACGCACGACATCCTGGCGTCCTTTATGGTGACGACTGTCTTTCCCTCAAACCGCTGCTCGGTCCTATCACCTCTGGCGTCCATCAAGGGAGCATAAATGTGTCATTTATGACACCGGCCTCCGGGCCCCCCTGGGGAGCTACGGCCCCACATGCCCCTCAACCCCACCGGGGACTGGGGGCTCTGAGGCTGGGCTGCAGGGCGGCGGGGCTGGAGTCCGGAGCCCCCACAGACAGGCTTACCCGGACCCGCCCTCTTGGCAGGTCCTGACCTCGCACGTCCGTCGCCCCTCGGTGCCCGCGAAGCCCTGCTCAGACCCGTGCTTCTCAGAGCCCGGCAGACGCGCCGCCCGACAAGGGGCTCCGCCACTCTTCACGGTGGTTCTATACCCCGTCTGGCCTTCCTAGATGTTCTCGGAGTCCCCAGCCCAGCATGACGGGAGGCCCAGGGTCCAGTCAGTGTTAACGTACAGGAAACCGACTGACGTCTGAAAATACTCATTTATCCAGACCCACAGCGACACCGGTCTCCGTCTGTGGTGTCAGGGTCCCCAAGGAGCCTTGACCGGAGGCGTCTGGTCCGGCTCCACTGGGGCGAGGTCCCACCGGGCTCTGTCCTCCTTCACGGCCAGCCTGTCGATTTGCAGGGCCCTCGCCTGCCGGAAAACGGCTTTGCCACCAAGCTGCCGTTCGTCCCTCTGGCAGCGGTGAGCTGGGGGAGGGGACTCTGAGTCCACCGGCGAGCTGAGGACGGAGGGGAGCACATCGCAGTGCTCACGATCGCTCACTGCACGCTCTGGAGCCGAAGCAAAGCACCTGGATGTAGGTTCTTTCCTGCCCAGAACGAAGTCGTTTTCCAACGCAGGGAGCCAGCGAGCAACCCTCCCGCTGCAATTCTTTACAGCTTCCACAAAAGGCATCCGTGTTCCTGCTTAGAGCTGCGGCGGCGCCCGATCCCGTCCGGCCCTCATTCTGCCGCAGCCCGCGGGGAGCCGGGGGGCCCGCGTGCCGGAGGCCGGCCGCCCAGCTGCGCGGGACCAAGAGGAGCCATGTGGTCATGTGTTCAGATGCACAAACATACCCAGTTCCTAAGACAAGATCCCGGGCGCAATCGCTCACGCAACAGGCCCGAATCAAGTGCCCCAGAGGAAAGGGTGTGCGTGCGAGCACTTTGTAAAGTGCTTGGAGCAGAGTCTCCGTGGAGTGTCCACCGTATCAGTCCCCGCAGGCTCCCCAGCTGCCACCTCCCCGATGCAGGGTCTCCATGAGGCTCCCAGGGCCCCAGCCTCCCCAACGCGGAGTCTCTGTAAGCTCCCCCAGCCCCCCCGCCGACGTGGGGTCTCAGTGGGGCTCCCTGGGGCCCCATCCCTGACGTGGGGTCTCCGCGGGGCTCCCCGATGCAGGGTCTCCATGAGCTCCCCCGGCCCCCCTCCCCGACGCAGGGACTCTGTGGGGCTCCCCGGGCCCCCCTCCCTGACATGGGGTCTCCGTGGGGCTCCCCCGTCCCCCTCCCCGACGCGGGGTCTCCGTGGGGCTCCCTCACCCACCTCCCCGATGCGGGGTCTCCGTGGGCCTCCCCCGCCCCCCCCGACGCGGGGTCTCCGTGGGGCTCCCTCGCCCCCCTCCCCGACGCGGGGTCTCCGTGGGGCTCCCTCGCCCCCCTCCCCGATGCGGGGTCTCCGTGGGGCTCCCCCGCCCCCCCCGAGGCGGGGTCTCCGTGGGGCTCCCCCGCCCCCCCCGAGGCGGGGTCTCCGTGGGGCTCCCCCACCCCCCTCCCTGACGTGGGGTCTACCGCGGGCTCCCCTGGCTCTGGTCTTCACGAGGTGGGGGCACCCAGCTTCACCTCACTCAGGGCTTCACCTCAACAAGTAGAAACCCCCACCGGGTCCCCACGGGCCCTACGTCACGTCCTGTCCCCCTGCACATCGGGGCTGACCTCAGACGCGAGCCCCAGGTCCCCCGAGTGTGGAGAAGAGCAGCAAGGCCAGGCGGCCCGCTCACCCGGGGTGTACAGGAGGACGTCCACGGCGTGGGGCGAGGTCTCTCCCGCTGAAGGGTTTATCTTGTGCTTCAGGGTCTCCGAGGTGGTCTTTGGAACCGCCGTGGGCACTGAAATGCAAGCACTCTGTTAGTGTCGCGAACTCGGGGGCCGGGAGACCCGTGTGGTCCCCCAGCCTGCACACTCGGCTCTCTCCAGGAGCTTCCTACGCTGGGCCCCAGACATGAGAGTACAGCGTCCCCGTCCAGGGGCCTCCCTGCCGTGTGTGCGGGCCACAGGGACGCCGCTCACGGCCAGCTGGGAAGCAGTGTGATCTGACCTCTGCGCTCGGCCATCACGGATTACCCACCAGAGACAAGACCTAAACCGTTTCCCAGTCACTAAGCAGTCTTAAGACGAAACCAAGACAACTAGCCCGAGGGCAGGCTCTCAGGCTAGACGCCGTGCACATCCCGGGCCATGGCTGTCATGGCTGCGGGGACCGACCCGGGGACCGCGGGACAGCCAGCAGCAGCCTGGGCCGCACCAGCGGATGTCGCGAGCCCCCCACCGCCCCCGATGTCTGCAGCATCCCCTCTGCCTCCCCACCGGGCTGGGGTGCAGCATTTCATAAAGTTTAATTTTCAGACCCTCCATCCTGAGCGGACCCCAGGCTGCGAACTGAAGCCGGGCTTCCTGCCTTGACCTCGCTAAGCTTTGCTCGCCAAAGAGCAGTTCTCGTGGGTGACGGGGGTCAGGGACGCTGGGGCTGGACGACCCCACTTCACCACTCGCAGCCGGGAGGACGACGATTAGAGGGAGCCAGCAGGCGTTCGTGGCCACCAAGGCGATGGTGCGCCTCGTTCGTAAAGGAGTTAGAAGGCTTTGGCAGAGGACTGAACTGAGTGTTTGATTTTGTTCCTAATGAAAAAAATAACCAACGTCTGCTGCTAGGACCGTTGACGACAGCCCCTCCCAGTGCCTTCTGCTGGAGTTGGAGTGACCAGAGCATCCTGCCTGCTCCCAGGAAAGGGGGTTCTGGGATGGGGGGGTCCAGGACACAGTGTGGGGGAGGGTCTGGGATACGGGACAGGGGATTCTGGGACCAGGAAGCATCAGAGATCCCACGGTTACCGATAGGCGTGGCAAAGGGCGACATGCGCCGAAGAGAATCAACACTTAACTGAGATGTGTTTTGCTAAATCTGGAAGAACATTTTAAAAACCAGAGTCCCCAGCTGTGTACCCAGGAGCTATGACAAGATGGGCAAACAAGACACGTCCGCGAGTGTGCCCGGCATTATTTGCAACAGCCGAATGGTGCGAACAACTCACACAGTCAGCCGGTGACCAGTGAACCAAGGGGTCCATCCGCACAACGGAGTATGAGTCAGCCCCAGGAAGCAGTGACACGGACACCTGCTCCAGGGACAGACTCTGAAAGCACCGTGCTAAAGGAAAGCAGCCGCTCTCAGAAGGACGTGTGCTGTCAGAGCCGTGTCTAAGAAATGCCCGCAACAGGCAAATCCAGAGAGAAAGAGAGAGTGGCTCAGTGGTTGCTTGGGGGCTGGGGGTGGCTCCTAAGTGGGATGGGGTCTCTTTATGGGGCGATGAAGACGTCCTAAAGTTCCCTCTGCTGACGCTGCACACGCCTGTGAATGCGCTAAAACCAAGGAGTTGTACACACCTCCCCCTCCCGAGTATGATGTGTAAATTCCATCTCAGTAAAGCTGTGATTTAAAAAACAGTGCACACAAACAGGACTAGAGAGGGTCTTAAAAACACCCCCACATGGTTCGCCTGCGTTTCACAAGCTTGAGGCTGTTGGTGGACCCAGCCGGGAGGCCGTGGCTCGGAGTGATGGTAACAGGTAAGCGGTCCTCTGTATTCTCTCCTCTATGCAAATCATAAGACCGCTGGCTTTTAGATCACTTAAAAACTGAAACACAACAGAAGTAGCTAAAAAGATGCATAAGGTTTCTCTTACCCATTTGCTATTTCTTAGACTTGAAAAACCCAACCCCTGCCAAATAAAACAACCCCCCGCCCGTCCCCCCCAGACCCCGCCCCGCCCCGCCCCGTCTGGCTTCCAGAATGTGAGAGCCAGACTCAGATCTACACGCAGGGGATCAGAGAATTCCTGTTGCGGGAAACTGACCACACCCAGGGGAAGACAAGACCCGTCCGCCCGGGGGCCTCGGCTCTCACTCCCGTCAACACACCGACCACCCACCCGTGCCGCTCTCCGAGGGCGCATTCCTGACGGCAGCGCTCCGGCGACCTTGCCCGGGACTCCGCGAGCCACTCAGCGGCCGTCCGCAGAGCCCTACGCACATAACCAGCTGCCGGGGAGCTGGTGCTGGCAACTAAGAACCCCGACGGACAGCACCCCGCGTTTGTGGGATGCCACTCGGAGCTCAAGCAGGAAGACCCGCTGTGAGTCCCGGTAGGGCAGAGCGTCCAGGGAACAGGAGAGAGGGACGCATGCGACGCAAAAATACACGTGGAAAACGTAAAAAGGAAAAAAGCGAGACATTCGGGATGGGTTCTAACGTCCGCCAGACAAAGCTGCGGGAGGCACACCCGGGCACCACGGCTCTGCCGCGTGCACGCTTCGCTTACTTTCGTTCTTCATCTTATCGAAGTAAGACAGCTTGGAGGCGGCGTAGATGGCGCCCGGCGACGGCAGCGTGCCCACCACGGCGTCCATCAGCAAGACGTGCGTCAGCGCCTGCTGGATGTACTGGGGGTCCTGCGGGAGAACGGAGCGCGAGTCAACGGCCAGTAAAATGCCTGTCGGCCTTCGTGACCTCGCGGCAAACACCACCTTCGAAGAGTCGCGTTCTTCCAGGCCCCTCGGACGGTGGACGCGAGGAGCTGATGTCACAGGACTGCTTTTGTCCATCTAAGTTAAGACAATCGCTGGCCCTCACAGCAGGGGGCTGGCAGTCGTGTTCTGCACGGGGCCAGGCAGCCGTTTGGGTTCCGTGGGCCTTGGGATTTCTGTGCCAACCACTCGGCTCCGTCCCGGGGCTCGGAAACAGCCAGAGACGGTCTGTGGGCCGCGGGCTCTAGTTGGACTGTGCTGGTCTAGCGGGCGTAAAAGCAGATGGCTGGTCTGAAAGTCCCGGAGCACTCCGACCCTGGAAAGGACCTGTCCCCCACCCACCGGCCCACTCCAGACAGGACTCCCTCCGCAGCCGCGGTCTAGGCCCCGTGACTTTCTCACGGAGGGAGTGCTCCCACCGTGTGCGTGTCTGTGCTTTCTAATGTTTGCCCCTGGGGCGGCGGCTGCCTCCCCCACCTTTCTCCCTGATGACCATGGGCCGTGCGCCCCTCTGTGGCCCCTGCCCTGCCCCCCGCGTCAGTTCCATCCACGCTCTGCGCACGGGACTGTGGGCTTTCCGGTCTTATCTGCCGTTGAGACAACACAGACCTCCTGCCGCACCAGGGCCCCACCCGGGCCTCCGTCCTTGGGGCCCTTCATGCCTGTGCAGTCCTCACTGCATGCACGCAAAGCCACCAATGTGGCCCAAAGTCAGTGAAAACACACAAACCCCTGGGCTGGAAACGCAAGTGTAGCGGACAACGTGCCCCCACCAGAACTGTAGTCCCAGGGCTGCAGGAGGAGACCCTGGAGCAGGGAGTGCCTGCAGACCCAACTCAGACCTCGGGGTCCAGCCCCCGTCCCTGCACAGTGTCCCAGATGCCACTGGCCATGCACCGGGCCACGCAAACTGGTGCCTCGCGAGGGACCTCGTCTAACCCGACGTGTGTGCGCATGGGGCCGGCCCGAGCCCCCGACCCGAGCCGCAGGTTGGGATGAGCGGGCGCACGCGTCCCCAGACCTTGTGGTCATCAGCCAGCTTCTTCCCGGCCCACATCTCCTTCACCATCAGGTGCCACAGGTCACATTCCGTCTTCAGATTAGCTTCAAACACTTCTTTCTTAGACACCATTTTAATCTTTAAAGTGGGTATTCTTAGAAGCAGGAAAGCTACGGTGGTACTTCTCACTTCCTGTGGAAAGAGGAAAAAAAAAAAAGCAGGTCAGAGACATGGCCACTGGTGGGAACTCTGGGGTCAGCGCGGGACGGCGGCTGAGCGGCGGTCTGGAGATCCCCGCCGCCCTGTGTGCATGCACGCCCTGTGTGCACCTTCCGGGGACTCAGCAGCGGCTGCCCGAGCGGGAAGCCAGGCCCAGAACCAAGGGGGCAGAGCTGGGGCTGGCCGCGGTGCGGTGCAGGGGGCCCCAGGCGGAGCCCGGTCCCAGGCGGGAGGAGAGGGACAGCCCGAGAGAGAGGCCCCCACGTGACCGTGCTGTCAGACACCGGTCCCAGTGGCTCGGGGACCCAGGCCGGTGTCCGAGAGCTCACGGGCCATCCTCGCATGGACCAAGGCCACGACCCGTCGGCACAGCCGCACAAAGGCGTTCGTCCACAGGGTTCGAGCGGGGTCCACTCCTCTGCCTCCCGAGACGCTTCTCTTTCTTCGCAATTCCAGGAGGCACTCGGTGCAAGCAGCCGTGGGGGGGACTGGAGGACGGGGCGGGGGGACCCACAGGTGACGCTCACCGCGGCTGCAGCACCGTCCCGCCCCTCCCGTCTCCGGGAGTGCTCGGAGCTGGGTTAGCATCCAACACGCCTCGCGAAGATAAACGCGGGGCTGCGCATGAGGCCAGAGCTGAGCGTCCCCGGGGGGACGAGGACCATGCTCACGCTCGAAGGGGCCCCTCGAGGCAGCACCCTCACCTCTATGTTCCTGAAGGTGGAAATCTCCACGTAGCCTGGCCTCCCTTCCGTCAGGAGGAACAGGCGCTTCTGGGTCATGGCGAGCTTGCCCACGCCGCGGTTCGTCTTGACGGAGCTCGACAGCTTGTAAACGCACTCGTTCCTGTCCAGGTGCTCCATCACCGACAGAGGCAGACTGACCTCCTGGGCCTCAGCCTCTGCCTCCTTCCAGCAGTTGTAGAAATCTCTGAATGTTTCTGGGTCAATCTGTTTCTGGTGTCCTTGGTTTGGTGAAGAAGAGAGGGTTCTTAGGGCCACGTACACAGCCCCCGGGGACACGGCGTGCTGCCCGCACAGGCCAGCAGGTGGCGCCAGCACCCGGGTCTCCCGGCCCCACTGGCCCCTGCCGCTGCCCCAGCTGCCCGCGCCCAGTGTGGGCATTCCATCCCAGGGACGGGACCTGCCATGTGGCCTGAGCCCGGTGGCCACGGTGACTCTTGGGACACTTTTCATGGTGGTAAAGCCCTGGGTCACCACTAGACCTGGTGGCAGGCATCCTGGGGCCTTGAGGGGAGCTAGTCCTCAGAGGAAGCAAATGCTAGAGGCCAGATCCTTGGTGACCCTCCTCCATCACTGGATCAAGCCTTGCCTGAAACTAACACTATCTCAGTAGTCTTTGGTTATGTGAGCAAATAAGTTATTATTTGTAACTAAGAAGAACTTGATACAGTAATCTTTCTAAATGCCCAACCGCCACGGGCTCTGGAGTCAAAGAGACCCGGGTCTGGAGCCCAGCCTTCCTGGTCAGTGGTGGGACTTCAAGCAAACTGTGTAAAGGACCCACCTGCTCATCCCTACAGTGGAAATGGGACCAGCCCATTCCCACTCCACCCGACTGCCAAGAAGTCTGGCCCACTCTGACCCCCTCATTTCCCTGTGTCTGCTGCTGCCTTGGCCGGTTCCACCTCTGCCCGCATCCCTCGGTCATCAGCCCCCCCGCCCGCCCCGGCCCTGCACAGGAACAAACTCCCACACGCCCTCCCGACCTGCTGCCCTCGCGCCTGGAATGCCCTGAGACACAAGTAGGCGCTCCCTCTCTCTCGCTCAAACACTTCAGGGCTCCTCCTCCACACCGGGCCCCAAATTCCTCCAGGATCAGCCCCCGCCCGGGCCTCCACACTCCCACATTCCCGTCATACCGAGTATATTCTGAAATGGGCCTACGTCATGTGCCTCTGCACACACCGGCCCAGGGCGCTCAGACCAGAAAACTCCCGCGCATCCTACTCGAGACCCAGACCAAACATCTCACGTGCTCCCTTCCCCGCCAAGGCGGTCGTCCCGGCCGGCCGCGGCCAAGACGCACCTTTCCCTCCGGCACCGCTCCACGCGGCACAGGGTCCCGTCAATCCTCCCACCCCGTCAGGAGGCCGGCACTGTTGGCAGGCTGTCACAAATCAGCAAACCGAGGCGCGGGGAGGAAAAGCGTTGCTGGCAGGGTGGGTGTGGAGCCGGGCCCGGCCGTGCGTGTGGGTGGCTGTGCCCTCCCGCCAGCCCCGCTGGAGGCCGGGTCTGAAAGGGACAAAAGATGCGGGAAAGGTACAGGGCAACCACGTCCCCGCTCGGGCCCTAAAACACGGTGTCAGGGGACAGTCTCCGGGGACGTGGCGATCACAGCCCCCGTGAGAAGGCCTGAGCCGTCCTCGGCCACCACACCCTCCGGGGCCGCAGCGGAACTGGACGGTGCAAGCCTGCAGATGCCGCGTACATCCGTGAGCGCCACGCGTGCCCGCCGTGCACACCGGGGCCGCCACGCACCACTACGGCTCCTGCACGTGCCCGTGCACACAGCTCAGCCTGCCTCCCGTCTCAGTCCCGCCCAGAAACGCCGGCAGTTCCCTCGCGTCACCCGCATGCCCCCGGGGCGCCCACGTCCGCCTCCCTGCCCGTCGGGGGCAGCTACCGGTCCTGCCGTGTCAACACCAGACTCTGAGACGTCTGTTAACAAGTGTAATGACAAGACAGTGACAGGAATCTTCTGGACAAAATCTCAGCTGTGTTCTCAGACCAGGGCGATTCGTTCCAAGACGCTAACATCACCTTCGAGTCCACAGAACTTTCCTAACACACGGCCGTTAGGCCGAAACGTCTCCAGGGTTGGCCTGCGTTGCAGTGGCTCGCGCGTCCCAGACTCAGGACCATTAACGAGTTTTGTGATGTGAATGGAACCAAAGTGACAACCGGGCCATCGATGACCCATCAGCGTGGGCCATGTCTGCTGATGGCCCCCCGGGCGTCCTCTGCGTCCCTGCTAGCATAAATCCGGGAATGCTGGACACTGTCCACGCGTCCCACCATTAAACCATGCTTCCCAGGCCGCCACGTGCTGTGGGACACGCTTCTGGCCACAGGAGGGGGGACAGACCCTGTTCTTCCCGCCTGGAGAACAGCGCTGCCCGGGGCCATCAGCGTGTTGTGCTGTGAGGTCACACTAGGGGAGCTGGTGACGTCCAGGAGCAGCCGGGCCCAGCCTGGGCACCTCGTTCCCTAAGAACAGTAACACCAGCGGCTGTCCGCCATTTCTCAGGGCTCGCCACCGAACTGGCTGGCTCTGGTGTCCTTGTAAAGGCCGCCAAAAGGGAAGGGGCAGGTCTCCCCAGGGAGGCGCTGAATCATGGGGGCCCCGCTCCCCCTTCTCGGCAGCCCCCAAGCGCTGCTGCCCGGGGCTCTCTGCGAGCACCTGTCCCCCCGACCCAGCCGGCTGAGCCCGCCAGCCCTGGGGACTGGACGAGACGCGGGAGAGACGCTGGCAGGCCGCAGGGGACACCAGGCGCTCCCACACGCCATCAGGAAAGACGGACATCCTGATGCAGAAATGCACAGAAGACGCCAGAGCAACTCCGAGTGTGCGAGTGGATGCCGAACACCCGGGATGGGCGACACGGGGGTGGCACAGGCCGTGCCGCCCTCGAGGGCAAGGAGGCAGCTCACCGTCAGGATGGCGGTGCCCGCGCCCAGACTGGGCTTCTCGGCACAAGTCCCCGGGAGACCCGCGCACAACCACATACGGAAGCGGGCACGGTGACACTCACTAGGTCGGTATCTGGGAAAGTAAGAGGCCGGACGCCACCCGAGGGCCAAACGTGTGCCCCGCGCCCTGCTCCCGCTACGCCGGCAGGTCCGGTGAATAAACCAGACGGTGAGTTGAGACGATGGAAGGCTCAGAAATGGAGCGACTGAAGACTGACACGGCAGGACGCACACGTCCTGTCGTTTAAAACCACACGCGCCCACGTACTGCGTTCAGTAAACACGGAAAGACACAGTCGGATGGGCAGACTCAAGTTGGGGATGGTGGTCCCTTTGCGGGGGCAGAAAGGTCCCAAACGAACCAGGCAGCGACCGTAAACGCGGGACAAGGCAGCACGCCCGTCTGTGCCATCAGACGTGTGCAATGTTCCTGCTGCGGGGGATGGCGCAGTGAGCGGGGCCACGGGACGGGAGTGAGCCTGCCGCGGCTTCGGGGTCTCCACTCGCGCTCCCCTAGACCCTGGGGCAGCCTCTCGCCCCATCCCCCCGCGTCCTGTGATTGCCCGCATCGGGGAGAGCCCTCCCCCCGCGGGGCTCGCAGCACGGGTAATGGACTCCTCTCCACGTGCTTCGGCCCCGCCGTCTGGCCCCGGCCGGCCTCTTACCCACGGTCAGCGCCTCGAACAGCCGATGTATGATGCTGGTGTCCTTCACGATGCCCGACTCCTGAACCCGCCTCACAAAATCATCCAGCTGCATGTGCTTCTTGGGCAGCTCGAAGTTCTTCACGCGGTCGTCCGGCTTCGGGGCCTCCCCGGGCTTGTCCACCACCTCGCTGATGAGCCGCCGCAGCTCGGGGACCCGCTCGGCCTGGGCGCGCTGGGGGCCTGACAGGGACCGCACCGTCCTCCGCACGAGATCGGCAGGAAAGATGCGGACGTCTGTCTTGTAGAGACTCTGGAAGTCCAGGAGGGCGTCCAGCAGCCGCCCGTGCATCAGGTGCACCGCCCCGCGGAGGTAGAAGTACCGGGCCAGGAGCGCGGAGCTGTCGGGGGCCAGGAGGCTCATGGCCTTGCTCAGCAGGGCGACGCAGTCCGCGTAGTAGGCCTGCACGCACTGGCTCACCAGCGGGAAGTGGATCTCCGGGATCTTGAATGTGTACGTCGGCTTCGGATTCGCAGTCAGAACTAGAGCCGAGAGGAAACACGCACGCCATCAGCGCCCGAGAAACAGACCCGGGTCCCCGTCACCTGGTCTGGGTCAACATTTCTGGGCCCTGGGTGCAACGTCAAGCGAGAACCTCTGTGCCTCTTCCAGAAAGCTGCACGTGCCCCCGAGCAGAATGCCTCCCACGTCGATGGCACCCTGAGAATACGGAATAATTGTATTTGCTAAAACGCTAGCACTAAGCGGAAACATCTGGTAGCGTCTCCACAGGAGGGTGGACGCAAGCCAAAACACGCCGTGGGGCAGCTCCAAGCCCCACACCCCGCATCCGGCGGGACGGCCACTCTGAGTCGGCCATTGCCATCGACCCCGTCGTACGGACGTGCAAACCAAGGCTTCACATGTCCCAGGTGCCCAGAGCCGACCTAAGCCAGGCGCGCCCCCCACCGATTCATCGAAGCGCCTCTCACGTGGCACCAGGGGACCAGGGCCAGGCCAGTCGTGTGGGTAGGCCACTCACCCCGGGGAGGGGGCGTCTCAGCCATGAACCTGGAGGAGAGGGAGGGGCCTGGGAGGGGTGGGGGGCTCCAGGGGAAGGTTCGGCGGTCAGAGAGGGCAGAGCACCTTCCCACAGTGGAGTGAGCACGGCCAGCGGTGAGAAGCATCCCTGGGTTTGACAAAAGAAGTACAGGCCCGGAGAGGTGAAGCCACCTGCCCAGGCCCACTCAGCCTGGGTGCCACGGCAAGGGGGTCAGACCCTGCAGGTGCCCCCAGACGCCTGCTCTGTCATCGAGGGCTTTTCTCTTGGACACACGGCCTGCACTGGGCCAGCCGGGTGCGCCCCTCACTCGGCCTGCCGCTTGGCCCGGTGCGGTCATCGGGGGCAGCACCTGGTACCGGGGGCCTCAGCCAGAGGCAGTGGCCACGGGACCTCCCCCGCCCCGGCTCACGGTGTTCTACACGTGCACACAGACACGCACGTACGTGAGCGACACCGAAACCGCGCAGAGCCGCTGGCTGCAGCATGTGACTGGCAGATGAACATAAGGGTGAGAAAGCATTTTCCCTAACGAACAAGTTTGCAAAATAATCAGTCTACAAATATTTCAAACAATTAAGCTGCTAAAAACGAGAACAAAAACAAAACAAAATCCTCTTGTACTGAGACAGACGGTGCTGCGCTCAGCGACTCGTCAGAGCCCAGCGGCGGGAGCAGCGCCCGGACGGGGGCCGGTTTATCACCTATGCTGCCGCTCCCGCAGTCCGTGGTGTCCACTTTGCGGAGCGACGAGTTCCGGGCGGGCAGCTCGGGAATGACGATGTCCTGCAGGTTGGGCATGCTGACCACCATTCGCCGGTGGGCGACGTGCAGGGGCGAGAATTTCCGTGAGGCCATCTTCTCGATGGTTGGTCTTCTTGGACTTGCGAGCATCCCGCTTAATCTGGGGTCAGAGAAAAGCAACACCTTGTAGACGCAAGTGCGGCTGCAGAATACGTCTCCACGCCGAAGCCTCTTCTCCACGCGACACCCACTGCCCGCTCTTCCCGCACGCGAGTGGAAATCAGAGCGGGAGCGCCGTGTCCAAGTCTCCCCGCGGTGGAGCCAGCGGCTGGAGGACAGATTGTCCCCCGGAAGGGACACAGATAAATGAAGTCTGTCGGGAACAGTGTGGAAAGAGCCGGAACAGTATGGGGGGGGGGGGCGACGATGCGGCGGGAGAGGGAAGAAAGCGGACGGCAGCGGACGGCAGCGGACGGCAGGGCGTGCACGCTACGCTCAGTGCCCCCCTCCCCAAACAGAAACTCTTGGGGATGAGCCCAACGTGTTATATGTTTCTGAATGTGAGATTTTCTGGCCCAAATAAGTCCATGCTACTCGAATGGTCCCCAGAGTCGTGCGCGCACACCGCTGACAGCACCTGTCCTCTTCGGACTGTGTGTCGAGGTCCATCTGGGCGAAGGCGTCCATCCTTCTGCTGAGCCGTGCTTTAAGGAAAGAGTGAAACATGTAGGTATCCAACACCTGAAACAGACCATGGAAGGCCAGTTACCGCCGCGCTCTTGGCCCTTGCTGTGCCGTCCGAGCGCCTGCCGCAGCTGCCCAGCCCCTCCCCCGCCGGCCGTGGCCTCTCCCGGACCCCTGGCTCCTTGGACACAAGTTCCAAAGCAGGCAGCTGTCCTCCCTGATTCCAGCCTGCAACGCCAGCCTCCAGGTCCTCCCCAGGTCACCGCACAAGACCGGCCACCCCATGCCTGAAAGATCAGCAAGCATTCAGAAATTCAGCCACCTTCCCTCATGGCGGCAAGAGCCACACTGCCCTGTCTCGGATTCCAGATCTCTGGGGACCACAGCCCTCTCCTCACAGCAAGTGCCTGGGGCTCCCATGACCCAGCTGCCGGTCTCTCGCGGGACAAGGCGGCCCTCTGGCAGCCAGGGCTTGTCCCCACCCTGTCCCCACCCTGCTCCCTGCTGTGGCCAGCAGCCTACAGGGGACAAGGCCCAGGCCCACAGCCCACTGCCCAGCCTGGCAACAGGAGGCACAGAGGCACAGGGCCCATGAGGAAGGTGCTGGAAACCCCACGTGCAAAACACCCGCGGAAGAATGAAGGCAGGGGCAGGTGCGCAGTAGGATGGAAGGGGGCAGCCGTGGCTCACGGGGACCGCTGGGGTCCTCGCCACGAGCCGACGGAGCAGGGAGCTCAGCCCCCACGTGCATCCCTGTGGCTTCTCCCTGTGCTCGTCGGTGGCACCGTTCGCGGTAAGGTCTCTTGCGGGCAGCATCTCGCAGGCCCCCTGGCCAGGCTCTACGCCCTGGGGAGTGTGCACGGAGGGGGCAGACCGCCGGGGCGCCCGCGAACGGGAGGAGTATGGAGTCCGGCAAACATCAGAGAGCAGACTCGAGGGCACGGTGAGCGCCCGGAGAGAGACCAAGGCTACCGGCCGGCTGATGTGAATGACCCCTGTGTGGACCTCAGTCATGAGAGGAGCCGCGGTGCGGGAGTGAGGCCCAGACGCCCCTCGGGTCATCAGTTGGACGCGGCGCCGAGGGTGGCATCCCAGAGACTTGCCTGGAGCTCAGAGCTGAGGCAGCTCTGCAGAGAAAGTTCTGGAAGTGTGCACAGGGCCCCCCTAACCCCCAGAGGCTCTGCCCCGGAGGGGGAAGCACGCGGAATCAGGCCGAGAGGAGCAGGCAGGTGAAGGGCCGCGGGAGGCCTGGGAGCTCCCGGTGGCCGGGGCCGCGGCACCTGCTGGAGGGAGACCAGCCCCCAGGGAAAGGCTGCTCCCGCCCTCCCGGAAAGTGTGGGAACAGCCCTAACGGACCCAGAAGATCGGCACCAGCCGCGCCTGCTGCCAGACCGAAGCCCCAGATACGACTCCTCACAGACACGAAGGGATGCATCCCGTGGGCTCGTGGCCAGAGGGACGGACAGAGCGCCGCCTGCTACATCGGACGGAAGGGCCCCGTGGCCGTGCCTGGGACAGGAGCCGCCAGGGCTGACGGACGTCTCCATCCGGGCCGAGGAGGTGGCTCCCAGGCACGCACGTGTGTCAAAGTGTATCCGCCGCTACACGTACCGTGGGTGCACTTCACCACGGGGAAGTTACACTCGGAAAAGCCGATCAAAAAACTGAGGAGGGGCCAGAGGGTCCAGAGGAACCAAGCCAGAAAGGACTTTCTGGAAACGCTAATACTGCATAAAATACTAACAGACGCTGAGAAAACGTCCTCTGAATGATGCTGGAAACACAGACTCGCGCGCGGGATAGAACACGCGTGCGCTCCAGCCCCACTCGCTGCTCACCTGTCTGTAGAACCGCTGGTCCCCCGGAGCCCTGGTTTTGAGAAACTCCTCGCTATTAAACACTCTGTGTTCGTAATTTAAGTGGTTCTTCACTTCCCTGAGGAAAAAGACAGTCTAAGCGTGGGAATATTTTTAGATACGTGAGAGAGTTATGGTGACTTAACCACACAGAACTGACTAGAAGGACAGTTTGCAAGCCCGGTGCCGCCGCCCCCGGGAGGGCTGGGTTGGGGCGTGCCCTCTGCTCCAGCTGCTTGGGGACTAGCACGGCTTCCCCTGGCGGGGAAGACACCGTCACGGCCCTCTTCCCCTTCCAGCCCCTCGTTCTCCCTGCAGGTGGCAAAGCGGACACGAGGGGGCGACCCCATAGGGCAGGCCGACCCCGAGCTGCATACAGTTTGCCACAGCTAAAGTACGGTCTCCACGTGGGGTCGATGACCTCACGGGCTACATTCCGTGTGTCGGACACCCAACGCCTTCCTTCCATTGTCAGGGGAATGCTCGTCTGAGGGACACGAAGTTTGAGCGTTTGTATTCATAGTTTCTGCTTTTTTTTTTCATCAAGCTTATGTTAAAAAAAACCCAGTTTTGCTCATGAACGATTTCGTTCCAAAAGAACAAAATGAAAAGAATATTTTTGTGTCCAAGCAGAGATAACGCAACCTGTCTACGGTACAGGATCCTGTTTTTTCTCCTGACCAACTCTTTCTTCTACGGAGATGTATACAACCGAGGAACACGGCCCGTGGACAATCACAGAGGCTCTGGTCTAAACCCTGCAGGACGGTGGCACTGGTGGGAGTGAGGACGGAGAGGAAGGCTTCCTGATGGGGACAGATCCTGAACGCTGCCAGCTGGGGTGGGGGGGCGAGCTTCATTCCCGCGGTGACCCGAGTGTCCCCACCCCAGGCCAGCCCCCAGCCGGTGCGATCCCCCACAGGCGGCCGGAGGAGCGAGGATTTCAGCCGTGTCAGCTGGGGGCTGGCGGCGCCCCTGCGGACACGGAAAGGGTCTCCAGTACCTGAAGATGCTGACGAGCAGCTGGAGGGCCACCTGCTGCACCTGGCAGTTGAGTCTCTGCTGCCAGGCCCGCCTGCGGGCGCGCGCCTCGTTCAGGTCCGTGCTGGCGCCCAGGTGCGCGAGGTCCAGCTCGTGGTGCAGCTGCAGGCTCTGGACCCTGGGAAGGAGGGCCGGGTGCTGAGCACCGCGCGCCGCGACCGTCGTCCACGGGCGGGGCAGCGCTCTCCCGGGGCACGAACGCTCGGATGCTCGGAAGACGCATCGGGAACTTCCGCGCCGGGTACTAAATGCCCGGCCCTGGAGAGCCCTCCCAGCCCCACACGAACGGCTCATCCGCGCTGAGCCCACAGAGGCCTCCCCGTGGACCCGCCCCTCCCCCGGCTCCGCCCGGCAACGGCACGCCCTCCGCACCCCAGGAAGGACAACGGGTTCCCAGCGCAGGCTGCCTCCTGGCCGGGCTGCCCACCACCGCACCCTGTCTGGGAGGACCGGACACACCCGACGGCCTGTGCGTCACGGCTCTCGGCCGCCTGGCGGGACCCTGTCTCCGGCACCCCGGCCGCCCCAGCACGATCGAGCCCGCAGGTCCGGGAACCACCAGCACGCGTGCGGTTTACGTGCACAAGACACGAACCCAATGCACACCATCCCACCCGTGTTTCCTGAGCACCCCCTGCGCACAGACGCCGTCTGGGGGACCACAGCACAGATGCTACGTGGGGACCACAGGCAAAGCTCCAGGTGGGGCTTACGTTCAAGTGGGAAGAAACAGAAAACCAGAGGCGTACACCCCAAATAAGAGGTCACCGGGGGCAGGGGAGGCGAGGAGGGGCTCAGAGACCAGGACGTCTGGGGAAGAGCCCAGCTGGTGGCCTGAGGGGGCCTGTTGAGGACCTCAGGCCTGAAAGGTGAAAGCCAGACAGACACAAGCAGCGCTGAGCAGGAGGGAGCACCCAGCCGTCAGCCGAAGGCCCCGAGGGAGCCACAGGTTGGTGGGCTGAGACCAGGTCCGAGTGGTCGGCAGGGTGGGGGCGGGTCAGGGAGTGCTCTAGATTTGCCCCGCGAGTGACAAGAAGCTGCTGCTGGAGACGGGTGTCCCAGCCCCGCCGACCCCCACTGACCAGTTCAGGTACCCGCCACCTGGAAGGAACACGGCTGGCCGCGGGCCCCGCAGCACAGGGGCACGGCGGGGAGGGAATCCATCCAGAACTGTGGTGCCACCTGTGGCCGCGGCCTCCCCCTGCGTGCTCTGTGCAGGGACGACCCCTCTGCCGGAGGAGAAGGCTGTCCCTACCTGGGAGCTCTGCAACGGTCCGCCCGGCAGAGCTGGGGCCCCTGCCCTGCGCAGGGAAGGTTGGGGGCGGGGCAGGGAGGACACCATGAACACGGATGCCGGGGAGGACGACAGGGACAGAGAGGGTAAGGAGGAGCAGGGCGTCTCACGAAGGGCGCTGCTTCCTGTCCCGCTCCAACAAAGGCCCTGTGTGGACACCCAGGACCCCAGGGACACTGACCACCGACGCCTGGAGTGGCCTCGGAGCCGTCACCTGACTCGGTGGGGCCATAATTAGTATCTAGACGAGATCAGAACAAGAACGAATGACTTTCATCTTAAAACATTCACAAATAACTTGCAAACTCTAAAGACAGCGCAGCTCTGGAAAGTAAGATGGGAAGGGTACTCGGAGCCCGCAGGCACCGGAGTGGACCAGAGACGTCCGGGGCACACACGCCCCCCACCTTTACCTCTGAATAAATGTGTGGGCCGCTAGCAGGGGGACATCAGGGACATCAACGTCCTCATCATCAGAGCAGGCGATGCTCCCGTTATCGATATTTATCAGAATGAGACCATCAGCTTCCTGTAAGTTTGAGAAAGACAGACGTTAAGAATCTGCATTTGGAGGTGCCTTTGAAAACACACACACTTTGTGTCCCCCGAGGCAGCGTCAGCACTGATTACATTACCACACCGACCACCTACGCGGGGCCTTCTATTGTCCCTGCCAAGAGACGAAGGCTCTGCCGTGAGTCACGTCACAAGCCAGATGGGACCACACCCGCCTCAGTCCAGGGTCCGGATTCCACAGCGTCTGGCTCTCCCCGGCCCCGGTGCAAACACTCCGCGGGCCACTTCAGGGAGCCTGGAGAGAACATTCCGGACCTGGGGGGTGCGCCGGGCCCCGGGCTCAGGGAGCACACACACAGGATTTCTGCGCTGTGTGCCGGGTTCCTTGTCAAGCCTGACAGGTGACGAGATACACAGACACCGAGTCACGGTCTGGGAGCCCCGCACCCAGCAGCCCCGGGAATGTGGCGGCGCTGGGCTGACGGCCCCCTTCCCACCCTCCCTCTGGGTCCGGTTCTGAATGCGTGTTCCAGGCGGCGCGGGAAGCGAGCACACGCCGTCGTCCAGCGCAGACGCACGGCGCTGAATGGGCAAGGTGGGCCGCACGGCGCCTCGTGAGCATTCTCGCACACACGCGCCGCACAACCACGTCCAAGGCCCCGGCCCCACGGAGGAAAACACCCAAACCCAACACGCTCTCCAGCCTGCTGCCTGTCCCGAAACCTTCCAGAGCGTATAAATCCCTGAGTAGGCTTCCTCTGATGCGCCCACAAAGGTTCCCGGGGGGCAGGGCCTGAAACAAGACGGTTTTTTCCTAATGACTAAAAAAAGACATGTTTTCAACTTTGGAGCAGTCCTCTTTCTTCCTCATTTGCAAGGCAGACTGGGAGACACTTGCGCTCCTTCCATGAAGATCTGAATGGCCTTCCCCCAAAGCATGTCTGTCGCTTGGTGAGTCACCGGCTTTGGCCAGAACTCGGAGAGAATCCAGCTCCTCCGGGAGCAGCCGGTCCCCACAGGACCCCCGAGGGGTTTCCCAGGATTGGCTCTGAAAGGCTCCAGGTCCCACGTGACAGCAGGGCTGCAGCGGGGCGAGCGCTGAGGGCGGGAAGGAGAGCCGGGTGATGCACGAGCCTTGCTCGGTGTCCGCACACACTCAGAAACAGGCGCAGCAGGAGGAACCGTGCCCCGGGCACACGCTGGGGAAACGCACGTCAGATCCACGGTGAGACGCCGCATCCCCCTAGTCGGGACGGCCAGGAGGACAAGGATGCGCCGGGGGGGTGTGGCTGGACGGACAGCGTCTGCGGCGGGCGGGTGCCAAGGCAGGGGACAGCACAGGTCGCACGGAAGCTCGCGCACACACGACAGCTCGCAGCTGCACCGTCACGAGAGTCCAAAGTCAACACAACTCTAACGTCCGTTAACCGATGACGGACAAGGAAACCAGGGCATGTTCGCACAACGGGATCCGAATCAGCAGCCAGAACCGCGACTATGTGGATGGACAGTGTGGACGAACCTAGAAAACACTGCGCTGAGCGAGGGCAGCCACTAAAGGGCACCTATGGCCCTAAAACCCCGGGCGTGGAACAGGCAAATCCTGGAGATCCAAGCAGGCGGGGGTGGCCGGGGGCGGCCAGAGGCCAATGTGGGGTGACGCTAAGGCATACGGGGCTTCTCGCTGGGGGCTGAAAACGTCCACAATTAGTCAGCACAGCTCTGTCAAGTTACTAAGAGCCACTGACTTGCACATTTTCCTCGGGCAAACTTCGTGGTATTTTATGTGAATAAAGGTGCTTTCCAAAGCCGCTCTCCCTGCCGACAGCATCGCAGTATCACAAACCCACGTTAGCTCACCACCTAACTGTGCGTTATTAGGCACTTACTGTATGCCAAGTGCTACTGGCTCCTTCGACCCCGGCCATGATAACAAGGCCGGCACACTTACTGCTGTTAAGGGATTTCGATCCCTGGAGCCTGGGGACTTGGTCGCGCCCCTTCGAGGAACGGAGAGGTAGGCCAGACGAAGAGTGGCGGCGGCAGGGCCGAGTTTATCGAGCCACAGTGCAAAGCTCCCCGAGAGGGAAGGGACCCGAGAGGGCTGCTGTTTTGGCGGTCAGATCTCAGGATTTTTATAAGCTCTTTGAGAGACCTCTGCGAGCCTGAGTGTGGGCGCTAAGGTGCACCAGCGAGGGCTCTGACCCTGCACCCGTCTACCCAGCAGGCTGCTGTTCACCGGCGGATGGCCTTGTGGGCCGACATCGGGAGACTGCCTCACTTGGGACGGTGACAGTGTTTCAGGGTTAATGGTGTACAGGATGTTTTGCAAACGGTCCTCCCTCCTGCAGAGGCTGCTGACGGGAAGCCGTCGTCGTCTCATCTAAGGCGTCGGGCGGGGTGCCACTGTGGTTTGGTCTTAGCTGCCCTGCCTTTTTTGCTTTCTTGTCGGGGACCCCGGCCCTGACGACCTAAGTGCCCAGTTGACCTCTGCCTCTCACGACTAGAGTCAAGAGGGCCGAACGCACGGCCGTGGGTCAGGCACAGCGAGTGAACGGCTGCTGCACGCGGCGAGGCTCACGCACGCACCGGCGCTGTGAGCGACACGCGGCATAGACCGGCATCTTCCAGCTGGAGGGTCCCCAGCATTACTGAAAGACAGGAGCTCAGCCAGAGAAACACAAGATGGGAGAGGGGACGCTGGCCGCTGCAGTCTGCCGAGCCCCTGCCCTGTGCCGGCGGGTGCGGGGTGGTCCCCGCGTGGAGCCCAGCCCGGGAGGACAAGCCCAGTTCAGAGGCAAGGAGGCTGAGGCTCAGCAAGGTCTGGCAGCCCCCTCGAGGCCACAAAAGGAGAAAGTGACCATGGCCAGGCCGGAGAGTGGGCCCCGTTGGCGCCGATGCCCGCGCTCTGCCCGCTGGAGCTGCGGGAAGCCACGGAGCGCCAGGAATTTAAGCAGGCTGGCAGGCGACACAGGGTCCTGGTGCCCAGGTCCCACGGCCTTGGACATGCAGATGGTGCAGAGAGCACCCTGCATGTGCGTGGCGCCCGGGGCACGACCCCCGAGGATGGGAGGGACCGCGCTGTCCCCGGGGCCAGGGTACGTGGCCCTCCCTGCAGGGCCCTTTCGAAGCCACTCTCCCCGGCGCCCACCGGGGTCACAAGGATCTGACATTCGCCAGCGAATGGTGGAGGTCTAACCTTGCTGACTTCGTCGAAGTGGTCGAGGTGGCAGCCCATGAGGAAGGACGTCGGCGCCATGACGAAGTCCAGCATCTGCCGCGACAGGATCGGCACGAACGTGTGCTGCCACGGCAAGGGGTGCAGGTAGGCCAGGAAGCACTCGGCCACCAGCGGCAGCAGAGCCCAGTTGGAGGAGAAGAACACGATCCGCTGCTCCGTGAGGAGGCACGCTAGGATCTGGGGAAACCAACATCACCGTGGACACACCTCCCACCACGTCCCATGCACTGAACACGCGTGTGAAGCCCAGGTCTCACCTGGTTTCCCGGCTCTGTGTGCCAAAATAAAAGCCCCTTTAACCCCCCAGAAAGCACTACTTGTCAATGGCGTGCACTGTCCTGAATGCCGGGAAGCCCAAAGCAGCTACCCCCGGTGCGTGGTGGAACATTCCGGAATGTTCTGGAATGTTCTGGAACACATGTGCCCTGGAATCACCCTCCAGACAACGATAGTGTAGATGCCCCACTAAGCCACCCAACACAGATGCCCCAGGTCCGGAGGGACGCATACCTGCAGCACCTTCTCGGGCCTGAAACACAGCAAGGGCAAGTGAAGGTCCAAGTCGATGACCGGGCTCTCGGGGTCCGCGCGGGAGGGAAACACGATCTGCAGCGGCTTCATGTTAAATATCTGGGACGACCAAGTTCCATAGTTAGTTCAGAGCCGCTCCCAGCAGAGGCCGAGAGGCACCAAGACTCTCCATTTAGGCCCCGAGGGCATCTGAGTTAGGATACGTGTTTGAAGACTCATGCTGTCACCATATATGTCACAGAACCAGTCAAGACACGCAGAGAACTGCAGAGAAAGGCTCATGCGTGAATCAAGTGCTGAAAGTCTTTTTCTGCCAATCTTCCCTAAACTCTTGAATCCATTAGCTAACCGCCCATCAGTGAAGATTAACTGACACCCGGACATGTGTCCCGGTCAAGCACAGGTTCTAAAAGTCAAGCACGATCAGGTTTATCTTAGCTAGAACGCTTACTGCACATTACGAATTCTCTCAGTATTTTCAACGTAACTGTCAAAGCCTTAAAGACATGCACTTCAAGAAATCGCTGAGAAAGACTTTATTTTTCCAACTGATAGTATTTCAAAATAACACTTCAATTCAAATTTGATATCTACAAAATGTCCTCTCTGTAAAGGACACAGTGGATGGAAGAGGACGGTAGGGACCGCTCCACGAGGGGCCTTCCAGCTTGATGGCAAGTTAGTTCCTGACCGTGGGTGTCAGCCTTGTGGAGGGAGCCCAGCAGCGCCCCCGGAGCCCTGGGGACCTGAGCATGAGCAGTGCCGGGCTGAAAACACAGAGAGATCAGAATCTGAGGACAGAGAAGGCCCCGCCAGGGAAAGTATGGAAGGAGGGCACGCGGAGAGACGTGGAGCACTGGCTGGAGAAGAAGGTTCCAGAACAAATGTTCGCCATCCACGCCTCCTCCTCCCCCTTGTGTCATCACTGCTCTGTGACTGCTTGTGCAAAGACCCTGAGGACAGGAAAGGACTACTTCCTGCAAGTGCCCCCTGACGGCCGCGTCTTGTCACCCATAGGTCCCCAGAGGCAGGACACGCCAGAAACAAGGCGGGTGTGCTGTGTGGGCGGTAACAAAACAAGGTAGAGCAGGGTTCTACGCTCCCAGGGGCGTCGAACTAGGAGAAATTGTGAAGTTTATGTGGAAAACTCCCCTCAGTATTTCAAAAAAATGAACGTGTCAACCGACTTCCCAACTACAGATAAAAACTAAATACAAACGCCATTCCACCAGCAACACTGTTGGGCCCCCGGGACACCAGCGACCTCACGGCGCGTGAGACCCACAGTCTCTGAGCTGGGCTCCGCTGGCCCCCCACCTTATAGGGGAAGAAACTGGAGAGGGAGAGACAGTTTGGGGAAACACTTTCCACGCTTCAGCTTGACTGTGGCCCCGAAAAACAATGGGTTCCCCACAGAGAGCAACACAGGAAGTGAGTCAGGTAGAGTGAGGAGGAAATGGCACGTTTCATGCGCACACCCAGTAACTTGGCCCGTGCTCTGAAAGCCCATGAGATCAGAGCCGCTGGTGGGCAGAGAAGCGGCAGAGCGGGCCAGGGGCGCAGGGTGTCCTCGCTGCCCTCAGGCCAGTGGTCCAGGCGCCGTCCACGAAGGGCGCAGAGCCGGGCCGGGCCGAGGCTGGGTGCTGCCTCCCCTGACCCAGACCGAGGATGACCCACCCGCTGGACTCAGGAGCCACAGCCCCCGACCACCAGCTACACGGCCTCGCCATCCACGTTCGTCTGCAGTGCGTGCTGGAAATCCCTGAATTGGCTCCTGGGTTAGAGGAGAACCTTGGCCTCATGTTTCTCGGAAACAAGGAACGGCCACGGTGGTTCAGCACACTCCCGAAGATGGGCCAGCGCCACGTCCCCACAGGGCCAGCGTGGGTGAGCCCGTGAGTGGAGGGGCACAGCGGCCAGCCTGAGCCGGGCTCAGCTTGGTTGGACAAAAGCGCAGGAACCGAGGGGCAGGCCCCACTCTGAGAACACGAGAGGCAACACCGAAACATGACCCATCCGTTCACTCATCCGCTCCACAGCTGTGGGAGCAGCAAGGGCGCGGCGGGCCTGGTAACCGCACCGCATACACAGCTGTGCACGGTGTCTCTTCCTCACACGGCTCAGAGGCCAATGGAGAAGAGAGACATGGAGCAAGACACATGTGCATGAGCCCCAACTGGAGACGGGGCTGGGCTCCAGGGAAAGGGAGCAGGGCATGGAGATGGGGTGGGAGGTCACAGAGGCTGTCCCGAGAACCTGACTTCCAGGAACAGCATGTGCAAGGGTCCTGGGGCAGCACCCGTGAGGGACGGTGGGAAACCTGGTGTGGCTGGACAATAGCGAGCAAGGGGGTGAGGACACAGAGAAGGACAGTGACGACACAGGGGCCACGGAGGTAGGACTGGTTGTAGGTACATGGCAAGAAGCCACTGTGGAGTTTTAAGCATAAAAGGAAAGTCCAGTGGAGAGACAGTAACAGTCTCTGCAGCCACTGCGCACAGGATGAACTGAATGAAGGGTCAAGAACGGACACGGACAGACCAGTGGCTCCTCAAGTCACGCAGGTGGGAGAAGCTGGTGGCCCTGCATTAGGGGCGGGGGGGGGCGGGCGTCGTTGTCAGCTAGGGGCAAACGCCGGGAGCTGGCTGGTCAGGGGCGGGCGATGGAGGGAGCGCAGCGGCGAAGAGAAGAGGTGTCAAGAATGACCCCCAGGAAACTTTCTGATGGGGGTAGCAGAAGTCGGAGAACCAAGTATGAATCAATCCAAGATTCCGAGGTACAGAAGATTGGTACAGGCTGATGTCTTCCTCATGCTCGAAGGCAGAACTTAATACAGACGGTTAACCCTCAAACTGTCCTTGAACTTGGTTTTGTTTGCTGCTTGGCTGGTCCTTGGGGAATACTTGAGTGACTCGAGCAAGAACAGGAATTTTTTTTTTTTAATTTTTTTAAAGATTTTATTTATTTGACAGAGAGAGATCCCAAGTAGGCAGAGAGGCAGGCAGAGAGAGAAGAGGAAGCAGGCTCCTTGCTGAGCAGAGAGCCTGACGCGGGGCTCGATCCCAGGACCCTGAGATCATGACCTGAGCTGAAGTGCGGGGCTCGATCCCAGGACCCTGAGATCACGACCCGAGCCGAAGGCAGAGGCTTTAACCCACTGAGCCACCCAGGCGCCCCAAGAACAAGAATTTTGATGACTTCACTGAACCATAAAAAAAATACCAATTATCCACATAATATAGAGGAAGGCTTTGCACATAACGAGTACCCAATAAATGTCCCTACAGAGGTTTCTGGGGGCAGAACCAAGGTACGAGGCAACCTGCTCTGTCTCTGGGCCTGGAGCATATCAGACAGGACTCCCCCACCCCACACACTGTGGGTGATATTAAAAATGTACTTTTTAAGTTCATAATACCATGTCTCCTATGAAATAAAATAATTTTTCCAACTGTGAATAATAATATGTAGAGAACCAAGATCTCTCTGTCTCATCTTCCAGAAGAGACTGCGCGAAACAGGGTCGACATTTACGATCTGCTTCAAGACGCTAATTTGGCGAGTGCCTCTTGGAGAACGAGGAAGCCTCTAGTGGTTGTGTCAGTCGAGAAAATCCCGAGCCAGACAGGTGCCATCACGGCTCAGTCGTCTGGCCCATTACTCAGTAAAGGGGGAATGCGGGCTGCCTTTTTCTGCAGCTCTCCTTAGCCCGAAACCCTCGAATGGTAAGAGCCAACGTCTCAGGACGAGCGTGCCAGGGAAACCCAGGCCACCCGGGAACGCTTGGCCAGTCATTCAACGACACAGTGGCACTGGGAAAAACCAAAAAATAGGAAGCTGGGTACATTAATCACCCTGGGCAGGAGAAATCATGAGTCAACATAATCCAATACCCAATATGCCAGACAAATAAACCAAAGGGAAATTTGTAATTTAAGTAAATTCTGTATGTTTTCTACGAGGAATGAAACGGTGTGTTAAGCGCGAAGGGGGCCCATCGCCACAGTCCCACCACATATCACGGGCCGCCAGGCCAAACCATCTTTAGAAATCGCGTGATCAGATGGTTCCGTAAGGAACCTGAGAAGCATAATTCAAACACACCGGAATGTAAGAAACAGCTTAAAACATTAAACCCCACGCCATCATGTGACTTATACTATTCTCAAAGAAAAGACAAAATTCCAGATTTAATTACCAAATGAAGCGGTCCAGGCGGCGGGCTAGGTATTAAAGACAGTTTTGCAGCAAAATCTTTTATGTGATTGTCAACTTCAAAATCTTTACAGAGCTTCAGATGAGTCAATAAACTAAAATAAAAAAAAAATCAAATCACAAAATAAATACGAGCCTCCAGTAGTCGTCTTAGCTTTTCTAATGCGCGCCGATGGGTCTGCCAGCAGCTCTGGGGCCGTCCAGCAATGGGGGCCAACCCTGGACCTGAGAAAGCAGGGCGTGGCTGCCCAGGGTCGGGGAGGGGGGCCAGCCTGAGGAGGGGCGCACGGGAGGTGGGGTGTTGGGGGTGGGGGGCCAGCCATGTTCTGTTTCTTGCTGTGGGTGCTGGTTACACGGCTGGAATTCATGCATTTTCTGCCTGGGTCCTACATCAGCAGCAAGCAAACATCTCAAAGGCAAGTGTTGGACCACGTTTTTTTCCCAAATGCATTCTGACTTTGGAAGTACGGTGGGCCCTTGACCAATGTGGGGGGTTAAAGGCGCCCACCCCCCACACAGCTGAAAACCTGCGTAGCACTTCTCACCCCCGCCAAAAATCTCAACTGCTAATAGCCCACTGCCAACCAGAAGCCTATTCCGGATGTTATATGCGTTATATACTGTATTCTTACAATAAAGTCAGCTAGAGAAAAGGAAATGATTTTAAGAAAATCCCAAGGAAGAGAAAATACATTTACATTTATGCACCGTATCTGTCGGAACAAATCCAGGTGGACGTGGACACGGACCCATGTTGTTCGAGGCACAGCGGCCACTGATTGAAACGCCTAAGGGAACAGCAGGTGCCCGGGGGCAGAGGGGCTGGGAAGCGACCGCGGGGCGGGAAGGGACTTTGGTGGGCGGTGGAAATGTTCTCTGTTAACGGCGGTGGTGGTGACACGGTGTCTACATTTGGAAAATGTCAGCCAACCGTGCTGGACACCCCGCCTCAATGCCCTGGGCTGGACCCCGGGCTCGCCCGCCAAGTGCTTACGCTCTCACTTGAAGTAACAAATCATAGCTCTTCCTGGGGTCAGCGTCAGGATTCGGAGACACTTCAATAGTCCTCTGTATTTTATTTATTATAAAAGAATACTATTGAGTTAAAAAAAAAACAAAACCAAAAGAACAAAGACTTTCCATAATCTAATTCTCCAAACTCAGCCAAGCATTCCTTCCCGATTTCTGTCCACAGGGGCACAGTCTATACGCCACCGTTAGAGCAGAAAAACAGATTTTAAAAATCCATAAATCTGCGTTTATCAACTGCCTCTTGGGTCCCTGTCATTTATCTATTTTCTAGTTCCCATCCGTATAGCCACGACCCTGGAGAGAGCGAAAACTCGAGGAGCAGGGAAACTGAACACGTTTCTCAACACTCGTCTGCATTTCTGTCCAGCGGGGCGGTCCCTGCCGCTGGCCACGCGAGAACGCGCCCGCGCACGGAGGCCGAGACAGCGGACCAGGCGCTGTGCAGCCCGAACCTGCCCCATTCCAGGAAGGGCAGAGTCACCAGCCCCGCTTCCCCGATGGGTGGACATGCCATCTACCCTCAGGTGCTGAAGATCACCAGTTAATTAATGAAACAGGGACCCTGTCCTAATCTCTCATCCCTTCACTGCCCACGCCCGGGCGGACACGCGTTAATGAACGCGCGCCCTCAACTCACGCAGTCCGGGGGAGACCGAGCGAGCCTCTGTTCGACCAGCTGTTTCACGTCCGGGGCAATAAAACGCAGGCCAGACCCAAACCATGTGCAAAGACCAGCACTTTGAAAACGAAAACATTACGTTTTCGCTGGCACTTGAGTTACGTTTGGCGCTGGCACTTGAGTTCCGAAGACCTCGAGTTTGGTCGGGAAGGATTCCTGCTCGTCCCTCCGACCACAGTGTGAGAACCAAAATGACGGTCCTTCTAGAAGTCTGCAAGTGGCCCCGGGTGGTGGATGGGTATTATGACATTAGGGTGAAGCTCCGCTGACCGCCTCTGTCTTTAAGGAAACCACCGCGAAATCCAAGGCTAGAACTTGGTGAGAATGAAAACCAGGCAGCCAGGGCGCGTGTGGCCGGGGGCTGGACCGTGTCCACACGCCACAATCGTCCCCCGACCACAGGCAGTGAGCACGATGCTCCCCGGGGTTTTCAAAACTTCTCTACGATCCCGGACTTCCCGCTCAGTATCTGCAGTAAGGCCCTTAAAGACGCCGCCCCAAGGACAGGTGACTTGTTAACCGCCCGCGAACTTAACAGGATGGAGTAGCGGTCTCCTGTCCGTCTCGGCCAGAAGAGCCGTCTCTGACGGGCATCTTTTTTAAAAAAAACGAACATAAAATCCTCCACACTAATTACAGTTCCCACAGTTTGGCTTCACCCTCCCTCATCTGGCTGAGCTGCCCCACACGCTACGGCCTCTGGAGGCCTCTGGGCCTTCCCGGGAGCTCCCGGCGCCAAGCCAGAGCCCGCCCACCGCCCATCAGACCCGCGGGGACCGGCAGACTCACCACGACAGGCAGTCCTTGAGGGCGTTGTAATAGGGGAGCTTGGAGACCACGCACACGGCGAAGGGTACGAAGCAGCCAGCCGCGCCTGCCGGCGGCCACGAGGGCTCCCAGTGCGCCTTGCCGTTGTAGAAACACGACTCGTCCTGGAGAGAAAGCGACAGGCGCGCGTCACCTCCCGACCCAGCCGGTCCCGGCTTCTTCCCTCAGCAGTGTGGGCCCCTGCAGACGGGAGCGAGAGGGCAGGGGCCTGGACAGCGTCCAGCTCCCTCACCACCCGACCCGCGCTCCCTCCAGAGTCCCGATCAGTGCGGACGGGCCCCCCAGTGTCACTGGAAGTCCACACAGGCCTCCCCCACCCATGCCTGCCATCCGTGACCCATGCGGTACTGAGGTGGTGAGACCCGAGGTGAGACCCGTCCCCGCCCCGAGTGGCAAGGGACACACAGTGCGAACACAGTACAACACAGAATGGGCCGCAGGCTCTGCTTACAAAGGAAAAAAGCGGCCGCACTGAGCATCTGTGTGTGTGTGTGGGGGGGGGGGGTCTCAGCTGGAGAAAGTCCCTGGCGCCAGGATTCCAGAAGGCACAGACCACCGTGGACCTCAGGAGTGGCGCGTCACTGGGGGCCACAATCCGGCCCCGCAGACGGTGGTCTGGGTGTTTCAGCAGGGGTGGCGGGTGTCACGACAGCTTCACCTGGGGCTGGCACACACGCAAGGGTCTTGCGAGGGTCTCTCGAGACCGGTACCAGGCGCGCCCAGCCGGCCTTGGGCACGCCGCTTATCTGCCCACCGACGTTGAACCAACGCCTGCTGCCCTCTCGCCAGTGTGCTGGGGGCTCCCAAGCAAGTCACCTCCCCTCCCCGCGCGACAGCTCGCTTCCTCATCTGGAAAATGGGGATGGTACTGAGAGCTCCCAGCCTCGTTCACTGTGCTGTGCATTAAATGAGAGCAGGAGGGTCGTGCGTGGGGCGGGCAGATGGCAGATGAGGACCCCGGCGCCGCCTCACTCCAGGAGGGGCTGCGCGCATGGGGCAGGGCGTGGTGGTCCCTGAACACACGGGGAGGAAGGGGAGACGGGCACCTGGGGCCCAGGGAACACCCCAAAACCACGCAGGTGCTCAGAAGACGGGCGAGGGGCCGTGCACACCCCAGCAGCCAGGTGTAGGGGAGTCATAGGCAAAGTGGAGGGCTGGGAGCTTTTTCAAATGCATTTAATGATGATAAAAATAATATGTACTTCTCATAGCAGTCACGTCACAGATGAGCTCCCAAAGCACCTTCCTGAACGATCCAGCCTCCCATCCTGTCTCTGCCGGAAGCACTACCAGGGAGGGGCAGGAACTCGCCGTCAAGGCCACGGGCCCAGCAGCCCACACACACAGCCGTGAGGGGTGGTGTCCCACATTGCCAGCTGCCCGCCCTGGGACGGCTGGTCCAGACGCTGAGGTCACGCACTCTGACCCCAGCAGGACGCTGGGCTCCCACGTGCTTCTGACGCACGCCAGGCATGTCCGGACCACTCCACGGGCACGAAGGGACAGAGCCCATCGAGTTGCGCCTTGTGCCCCCCGACACTTAGGGACGATTTTCCCACCACAGCTGCCCCAGCCTCCGACGGCAGAGCAGGGAGGAAAGTCTGGGCAGCCAGCTCCCCTTGGTGTGGGATTCCTGGACGTCCCCGGACGAAGCACTGGGGCCCCTTCTGCTCCTGGAAACCCTCCAGACACAGGCAGCAGGTCGCGCCAGCGCGTGGCGGCCCCCGCGAGCTCCCGAGAGGCCAGCCGGCTCATACACGTGGCCCTGCTGGGCGGGGGAGGCCCAAAGCCATCACCCCACACCGAGGAACCCGAGTGGCCCTCCACAGACGCGTGGGAAACCAGCCGTAGGCACTAAGACCCGGCTGTGAGGACAGAGGCGCTGCTGCCCCAGCAGGCACGAACTCTGAACCGGTCCACCGAGCGGGAGCTGGACATGCAGCCCGAGTCCACCGACACCAGGCGTCCGGAGCAAGCAAGTCCGTGGAGGCAGAAGGGGGGCCGGGGAAGGGACTTTCGGGGTGACCAACATCTTTTGGGACGAGGCGCGGCGGGGGCTGCCCACCAGCAGGAGCGTACTTGGCACCACGGACCCGCACACGCTAGAGTGACCGCTGGGGCGGTGGTTTGTGACGCGTGTTTTGGCACAAGTACAAACCACGGGAGCCCGATTTCAGAGGCGCTCACGGCAGTCACGTACGCGCAGGGCTCGGTAGTACTGGGCGACCACGCCGTACGTCCTGTTCCCGCAGACGTCGGTCAGCACCAGGAAGTGGACAGAGTCCTCCCTCGGCTCCGAGGCCACGGACATGCCCCCTGCGGATGGAGAAAGGAGAGGAAATCTCGTCACGGCCCCGCGGCCCCCACCTCCGAGCCAGGGCTGTCCATGAGCCCACTTCGCGGCCTACAGAGCCCGTCCTCGCCCTGCCAGCTGCGGCACCCGGGGGTCGGGCCGCTGGCCAGCCGCGGCCCCTCGGCCCCTCTGCGGGGCCCACTTCTCGGCCGCCCTCTGTGCGCTGCAGGACGTAGCGAAGGAACACGGGGACAACAAGGAGGTGCGCCTGGGGGAGGAGATCATGTCTGAGCATGGCGGGCGCTGGCTGTCCTCGCTGTCCCCGGGCTGCAGTCCCTGAGCCCAGGAGACAGCAGCCGTTCCCGATGGAACCTTCCAGACAGGGAATGACGGACGGCAGGTCCCTAGTCTGAGTTTTCTACATCAGCCACTCGGTGTTTCTCATGAGCCAGTGGGAAACATGAGGGCCGCCCACTGCCAGGAACGGACCAGGTGGGGAAAGCACGGGGACCCTGGCTGTGGGTCCGGGGCACAGAAAACAGGGGCCGGGGGGCCCAGACCAAAGTGCGTTCTGGGGGAGACGCTGCAGGTTAACTTGTCCTAATCCACCTGCCAGACCTCAGGAAGATAGGCCCGCCAACCGAAGGGGAAAATCCCGGGAAAGCCCATCTCCCGACCGCGCCGGCCATCCCCACAGCCCCTCGTCGGCCACTCGTTCTCCGACACGTGGGGGCTGCACTATGTGGGCTACGCGTCCTTCAGCTCCCAAACCCCCACAGGGACGACAACTGAGTCCCGCAGTTCGACCTCGAGGCTGCCAGGGGCCACCAGCCCATCTGTCGCCCTCTCTTGACTCGGTTTCTAGACAGCACCGTGGGTGGGGCAGGAAAGTGGGCTGGGGGATACCTGGGAAGCAGAGCTGAGGGAGGGCAAGCAGGTCCACACCGTCGGGGACACTAATGTCTTCAGGAGGGAGGCCCTTCCAGGGCTCTGTTTTGGGCTTGTCCCTCTTCTTTCTGAAGGAGCGCCTTCTAGTCTTGCTCAGAGTCGCACAGGGGGCGCCGGCCGTCTGACTGTCCTCCTTAGTGACGAAAGGAGGCACAAACACGGACAGGACCTCCGGATCGAGACGAGAGGGGCTGCTAACGCCCTTCTGCAGGGACACCTGTAGCAGGGAGAAATGTGAGTGAGCCAGCGAGCGCGGGGTCCGCACCCGTGGGTGGGGCCCCTCACCACCAGTGGCAGAGAACAGTGGTACCCGTGGGGCCGTGCGTTCAGGCAGGTCGCCACAGGGTCTGGCTCTGTGGCTGCCCCTGGGCACATGGCCCGACAGTTCTGAGCCCGGCCGACGGACAGACCAAGTTCAAATCCGCCTCTGCTCGGACGGCAGCAGCGAATGCCACATCCCTGAGCTTCCCACTCCAGGTCGCAGGTCAAGGGCTCAACCCCGACACCCCACACCGAGGCCCCACATGCCCTCAAAGGCTGGCGAGGAGGGGCCCCGCATACTGTCCGGCCCATTGCAGACGGGGTGCCAACGCCCTGCCCCACACCAGCGGTCCTGTCGTCACTGACCTGGGGACACGGACTGAGGGGTGAGCAGAAGCACCGCCGGCCTCTGAGAGAAGAGATGCATCCTTCCTCCAGCAACCAAATGGTCGCCTGGGGTCTACACAATGGGGTCATTTGGAAGGGACACTTTACAAACTTTAAGTTGGTACCTGGTACCTGTGTTTTCACTCTTCCCCCAGATAATGGAAAGAGCACGGGCTCTGCCTCCGATCTCCGTCCCGTCTAGTTACGAAGCAGAGACAGCTGCCGGGCCGCTCCCCGAGCTCCCAGACGAGGCCGGCAGGCAGGGACAGCGAAGCAGGCGGCGCAGCCCCAAGCCCGCAGAGAAGCAGAGACGTCAAGGGCAGGATTCGCTGGGCGGCAAGCAGGTGGGAGGATGGGAGGACGCCGCGGTGGGGTGGGCAGTGGGTGATGGAAGATCTCTGAGGGACTCAGGGCATCAGGAAGGACATCACCGTCACCAGGAGAAACGGAATTGTCACCGGCAGGAAAGGGACGGCCAGCATCCTGGTTTCAGCAAGAATCATGGAAGCAAAGGGGAGTCCCCACCCTTGAGAGCGTTCATACAACGCTGTCAGTAAATACCGTCCCTAAGCTCAAAAAGCTTATTTTTATGCTGCATAATTTAAATTCAACTATTTCTTTATATTGGGGAAAAAGGTTTAAGACCAGTGGGAACAAAACCAAACATGGCTAATCCGTGTTACTGGATAATTTTTAAATCTTTGTGCATCAGGCATGAAAGGAAACTACGTCTTGAGTTACAGAAAACCTTTCTAAAACCTTCCTATCAAAATCCGGCAGTTCGGACCTACTTCACTACAGAAGTAAGCATGTCCGCTCCTTCCCCACATCAACCATCACATCCGGGAGGACTGGGTACCAGTGGCCACACTGTGGAGCCAGCCCCTTTCCTGCAACCTCCCCTCTGCTCTTTCCCTCCGGGGTAGGGCGCCGGCAGACCGCTCATTCCGGGCTGTGCCCCTCCCACCCCAGGGCTGACACCTTGCCCCTCCTCAAGCGCCCAGCCAGCCGGCAATCTCAACACTCACGTGGTGTCCTCACTTGGGGACGGCGCCCAGAGTCTCACTGCCAGCTCAGACCTCTTTCCAGTCCCAGACCGCACCCAACTGCCTCCCGACATACCCGACGGGTCCCTGAAATTAGAGCTTCCAAAACAAAGCTCCCGCTGATACCCCTAAAACCCGAGCTTGCACCCATACGCTCCCCTGGGATAAAGGCAGTGACCCTCGGGTCTTCGGAGCCGGCCCCCCCGCTCCCACTCCCAGCTGTAAACCCACACTTCAGGGCCGCCGGCCTCAGAAAGGTCCCTAAGAGCAGCCCGAGGGCCATCTGCACATTTCCAAGCCACGTAGCCACCCACCTGTGGCTCAGGGAGTACAGATGCCCCCCAAACTCATCCCTCAAGGGTTCTGACATCACCTCCTCCCACCCGGCCCAGGGCGCCCCACCAGCACCTCTGGCCACTCTCACAAAGAGGGGGGGCGTCTGGGGGGCTCAGTCGGTGAAATGTCTGCCTTCGGCTCAGGTCCATGATCTCGGGGTCCTGGGATCGAGCCCGAGGTTGGGCTCCCTGCTCAGCGGGAAGCCTGCTCCTCCCTTTCTCTCTGGCCCCCCTACTTGTGCACGTGCTCTCTCCCACAAATAAATAAAAATCTAAAAAAAAAAAAAAAAAAAAAAAAAGACACACGTGACCTCATCACGTGTCCCAACGGGCAGTGGCTCCTGCCACCTGGGGCCAGCTTTTTACCCCGCAGACCCTCCGATGGGCCCAAACCAGCCTCCCAGACCATCTCCGTCCCTCCACCAGAGTGAAAACTGAGTCTGTTTCCAGACGTTTTGTTATTACTACGTATTCCACGTATGTACCATACCATGTATGTACCATACGTGTGCCTGTGTCACAGGGCAAGATGACGACCTGGACCGCACGCCTGAGCAGCGGGCCAGCCTGCTTCAGAGCCACGGTGCCCCCAAAGCCGTGTGTCACTGAACCTCACTTTCCAGACACAAGTGCCCATGTTCCAACGCTTTTTTTCCCTGCTCTCCACTCGGCCTGACATGTGTCCGGCCCCCTCCCCACTCCATCTCTTCACCAGGCACCCCCTTACCTTCACCCCCACTGGAGGGAGACATTCCTCACCGGCAGCCAGGCCTTTAAGCGCTTGGCTCCTCCCCTCCTAGACCACCTCCTTCCACCCCCTCTCTCCTCCCCTCCTAGACCACCTCCTTCTACCCCCTCCCACCTCCCCTC
>CM052798.1:166708782-166720609 GCA_028533885.1 Nasua narica | reverse complement strand
CCTCCCTCCTCCCCTCCCTCCTCCCCTCCTAGACCACCTCCTTCCACCCCCTCCCTCCTCCCCTCCCTCCTCCCCTCCTAGACCACCTCCTTCCACCCCCTCCCTCCTCCCCTCCCTCCTCCCCTCCTAGAGCATCTCCTTCGGCCTCTTCCTCCCCTGGCTCAGCACCTTTGGAGCATCGAAGCCTCCCCACAGTGGTACTATGTCACCTTCAGAGCTGTTGGGAGGGTGAGGCGGGGACTGTACAGTTTCTCTCCGTGTCCCCAAGTTCAGCACAGGAGATGGCTCTCAGTGGGTGCTGCTCATCCATACATACCCCGGGCTCCATGATCCCACAGAGCACACTCAGTCTGCGTGGAACGCGGTCCTCATGCTAACACCAATAAACTACCTCTCGCTCCCTCTATCCATCTAGCCGCTCAGAGTGAAATGGCCAAAATTCAGCCAACTCGGCACCTGGCGTTCATCACACATCCATTCTTCCGCTGAACGTATATCCCTGCTGTCTTTTCAGGTCGGATAAGCAATACAGTCTCCCCTTTAAAAGCTGACGACAATGCAGGAAGACTAAAAGAAGTACGAACAGAAGGGAAAGGCCCTCCCCCGATTCCGTGAAACGGTGGTTGGTACCCTGTGCACAGCATGCAATAGTCTTCCCACTTCTTAGGTGTTCATCAATATGATTTTTCACCCTCCACACAATCACCCCCTTTTAATAGCTCCACTAGCTTTTCCCCTACTTACACATACAGCGTGCCCGACTTTCCTGTCACAGCTGGGGCCACACGGGGCCAGTAGCGGACCTGCCCCATCCCCTACCGAGGGACCGTGGGCATGCTCTCGGTTCGTCACACGCGCAACCTGAGCAAAGGCGGCAGTGGACAGTGACCGCCATACATATTTGCACATGTCTGACTGGGTAACCAGAGTAAGTTCCTGAAAGCACGGTCCTGGATCCCAGGGCACTGCGACTGCCCCTCCTGCCCTCTGGGCAAGACAAGGTCCACCTCCACCGGCCGCGGGCGGCCATTCCTGCTCTTCTCTCGCAGGCACCGATCTACTAAGTCCTCCCCGGTAACAACTATTTCAGTCTGAAAACCCGGAGCTAATAAAAAGTGAGACACACAACACCCTGACTCCCAGCGTCACAGAGTTATTTCTGTTAGATTACAGAATGGCAGCGGTCATCATTCGTGAAATAAAACAGGAAACAGATTTTTTTGTCGTGCTTTAGAACTGTGCTGTCCGCCACCGTTAAGGGCCATGTGGCTACTGAAATTGAAATTAATTAAAAGTAAATGAAATTTCGGGGCGCCTGGGTGGCTGAGTGGTTTAAGCCTCTGCCTTCGGCTCAGGTCATGATCTCAGGGTCCTGGGATGGAGCCCCGCATTGGGTTCTCTGCTCAGCAGGGAGCTTGCTTCCCACCCCACCCCACCCCCCACCTCCCGTCTGCCTCTCTGCCTACTTGTGATCTCTCTGTGTCAAATAAATAAACAAAATCTTTAAAAAAAAAAAAAAAGTAAATGAAATTTCAACTCCAGTTCCTCAGTGGTGCTAGCCACGCTTCAAGCACCCAGTAGCCACATGTGGCCAGCGGCTGCCATACTAAATGGCACAAATGAGGAACACGGGCATCATCACCCAGAAAGTTCTGGTGGACCTGCTGACTGGGCTGCTCTAGAAAGGAAAAGCCAGGATGCTCTGCACTAAGAACCGTTACAATGTTGCCTTTGCACACAAGAATTAAGCTAGTGACCTACTCTATCCTCAGCACTCTCTGCCCACTGGGAGGGCCAGCAGAGGATCCTATCACACCCCATGCCTAGTCTCCTCGGCAACCACGGAGTGCAGGGAAATGCTAACCAAGCCCAGAAACTCACATGGGGCCAGACCTATATGCTCCAAGTCTTTGTCACTAGCCTCACCAAACGAACACCACCCCATCTAAGAAATGAAATGGAAAGTTAGGACACCTTACTACCCTAACATTAACTTGGATGTTTCCCATACCTCCGGGCTTGTTCTCATCTGTCACCTAGCAGGAATGCCTCAACGACAGAGAAATGGTGATTTTCGAAGTTACAAAAAAGCCTCGGACGCTGGAAATAGAACTGCTATAACAGCAAAAGTAGCCAAGTGAAGTCATATGTTTGGTTTAACTGGAACGTCAACATCGGCCTTAAAGAAGGCTCACTCCAGGAAGCGGGATCCATCCCGTAAGGCTGCCGTTTTCCTACTCCAAATATTTGCTCTCTACCTTCTGCTGAACCCCGAACAGAATCAGCATGTCGAATAAGAAGGATAATAGCTAAAATGCAGAGTAGCCCGCTTGCCTGGGAAAGCCGTGGCCTGTTTGGGTCAGGAAAGCACCCCCGTGCACATCGAAGCTGATTCATCCTACTCTCGAGACACGTCTCACCCTGGGGCAACCAACACATGTGTTGAAATCACCCAAGAAGCAACCGAAACCAGGTCATTTCCTATGAGAAGAAAAAGGAGGAAATGCCATTTGGCAAAGTAGAGGCAGGGAGATAACTCAATCGCTGAGGGTCAGAGGAGACAAAGGTCAAAAAGGGATGCAGACATCACGGGGGTTTGGGGAGTAAGAAAGGAGGAGGGAAATCCAGAAACCATAGAAGTTAACTCTGTATTAAAGTCAAGGAGATGGGGCACCTGGGTGGCTCAGTCGGTTAAGCACCTGCCTTCTACTCAGGTCATGATCCTGGGTCCAGGTCATGATCCTGGGGTCCAGGAATCCAGCCCTGCGTGGGGCTGCCTGCTGAGTGGACCCTCTGCTTCTGCTTCTCCTCTGCCCCTCCCCCTCTCCTGCTCTCTCTTGCCATCTCTCTCCCTCTCTCAAATAAATAAATACAATTTTAAAAAATGTTAAGGAGATTAAGAGACTTTTCTCCAGTTAATTTTTAGCCATATCTGGCTTCTCCTAATGACCTCAACCCTTCAACTCTGCCGTCCTAAATACTCAGGTGCCCTCCCGTGCCTCTTCTGCTGTTGTGCAGAATGAGATAAGGACTTGCCCAGATAACTGGGCGGGAGAGCTGGTAATTGGGGAGTACTCTGGGCATCACCACTCACCAGAGAATAATGCCACAACCAGAGCCATATGGACATCCTGGACCAAGAGAAAAAGAGGGCCACAAAACAATTCAAAAGCAAGCCTGGGTTGCCCAATTAAAATAAAGTGAGGGCACAGGAAAGAAACACAGAGAATGAGAATGTCCCAAACTGCTGCTTTCCGGGGGCTGAAGGGGGAGGAGGGCTTGTCACTCTGGCTGTTAGAAAGAGAAAAGGGGCGGGGGGGGGGGGGCGGCAGCCTTTTCTGCTGCAAATGAAAAAAACAGCTAGGTTTCATCGCAAACGACTAAATGTAGAACATTTAAAAGTGGCCCTTCCATCTAAAACCCCAAACCTCACGATGCTGCGTCTGGAACAGCAGCCACCACCGAGAAGACAGCAAGTCCGGGATAATGAATGAAATCCTTCCTTCCGGGACGTGAACGCGCGGCGCCGCGGCCGCACACCCTCCCCGCTGCCCGCGCCTTCGCGCTGCCCAGGTGTGCGTCCCGCAGGCGGAGGGGCTGAAGGCGGTGCACCTGGAGGGGCGTCCTCGGAGCCCGCACTCCTCTTCCGGGGCGGCTCCCGGGTCCGCAGTCCCCCGAGACTGCTCCGTGGCGGGGCGGACAGCCACGGTCCCCGCACCCGGCGGGCTGCGGCGGGCGGGGGGGGGGAGCCCTGGCCGGAGCCCCGCGCACCGCCCGCACCGCGTAGACGCGGGAGAGCCGGGGCCAGAGCCGCGCAGGGATGAGACCCGCCTCGGTTTCCCCGCCGGCGCTTACCTGCTCCGGGCCGCGGAGGCTGTCCCGGGAGGGCCCCAGCAGCGCGCACAGCTCCAGCAGACCTGACGGCAGCGCCAAGTGCGGCGGCGCGGCCTCCGCCATGGCTGCTCGGCGGCCGCCGCCCGCCGGGCGCACGCCGCTCGGGCGCCTCGGGCCGCCGACCCCGACCCCAGCCCCGCGCCCCGCGCAGCGCCGCCCGGCACAGCCCCCGGGCGCCCCACAGCCAGCCGTGCCACAGCCCGCCGCCGGGTCCTCGCAGAGAGCCGTCCGCGGGGCGGGGCCTCCAAGGGGGCGGGCCTCCCTGGGGGCGGGGCCGGCGACGCCGAAGCGGGTCCCAGGGGGAGGGGCTCCCTGGGGGCGGGGTCTGGCCGGCGCGGCCCCGAGCCCCCGCGCCAGGTCGTCACTTCCGAACCGGCCCGCGGGTCCCGGCGCGTGCGCAGTGTCTGCGCGCGCACCCCCCCCCCGTTGGCCCCGCCCCGCCGGCCGCCCCCTTCCTAGGGAATCCGGGAGGGAATGGTTGGCGTCACCAGGTGGCGGGCGACGGCGCCCAGTGCCCCGGGCCGGGGCCGTGAAAGTCACCTGCTGTGGCGAGCCCCGGGCCGGCCCTCCAGGGCGTGAAGAGACCCAGGCGCCCTGGGCTGCGGAGTGGGCCGGGCGTGGACAGCAGAAAAGGCTGGCGGGGAAGGGCTGGAAAGATCCATCCCTGGGTAATAACTGCCCGGTTAACCTCGCTGGCCCCGTCCGGCGAGAGGTAGAGCGATGCGCAGCAGGAGACCCTGCGGCTGGGCACCGCTGGGATGGATGGAGCCTGGGAGCGCAGAGAGGAGACACGGCCGGTACCTGCCAGCTCCAGACTGGCCTGGTCCCTGGGGACCGTGGGCCTCCCCAGCCACAGACTGGGCCCAGGAGGCTGGCTTTGCTGCCAGGTCCCACCCAGTCCCAGGTCTGCACATCCCTATCCCCCTCTGGACCCCAGCACATGCATCTATAAAACTGAGCAGGTGGGGCGCCTGCGGGGTTGAGCACGTGCCTTGGGCTCAGGTCATGATCCTGGGATCCTGGGATCGAGCCCCGAATCCAGAGCCCTGCTCAGCGGTGAGCCTGCTTCTCCCTTTGCTGTTCCCCCTGCTTGTGCTTTGTCACTCTCGCTCGCTCTCTCTCAAATAAATAAAATCGGGAGGGGGGGGAACCTAAGCGGGAAATGATTCCAAAGGAATTTTTCTAATTCTAATAATCTATGATTCATTTAAAAAAAACAAAAAACAAAAAAACCTCAACTGCTTAATAATAGCGTCAAACATCTTTGCTCAGCCCGAGAGGAAAAGGAACAAGGCAATGTCAGAATCACCAGGGGGTGGGTGGGCCTGGACCCAGGGCTGCAGGCATTCCTCCATCCTTCCCGGCCTGGTGAGGCCCCTACAGCCCACAGCATGACTTATGGGATCCGAGTTTCACTTACTAAGTCACCTATTGGCTATGGGTCACTGCCGGTTCTCTCTCGGGTCTGAAGGCCACCTGGCGTCCCAGGATCTCACTGGCAGTCACCAATGAGACAAGTAGTTATAGTCACTGACTTCAAAAGGACAGGTTTTGCTCATCCTTGTCTGGCTCTCTCCATGGCGTTTAGTTGTTGGTGGCCTCCGCCCAGGGCAGAGTGGCGTTACCCATGAACCCCCAGTGCCCAGGGGAGGCTCACTGATGGGGTTTGGAGGCATGAGCCCCTCCAGGAAGGCAGCAAAGCCCTGGGCTCTGGGGACCTGGGCTGGAGCCTGGCTCTCGGAGCTATGGGGCAGCCGAGCTCCTCGCAGGCCCTAAGCCTTGCCGGCTTCCTGTTTGTTCACATATGCTGGGTGTGGTCCGGAGTCGGGGAGGTAAACACTTGGCAGCTGTCAGGAAGGCCCAGTGAGGCTCAGGCGAGAGCAGTGTCCCTTTTCCTCCAAGAGGTGCAAGGGTGGGTTCCCTCTGAGGAAGGGAACTCCGGGTGGGAATGGGTCGGGGCCTGGCCCCGGCCGTGCGTGGGCCGGTGAGGTTCTGCTTCTCTGGGCCTCCCCCCTTACCACCTGAGAAGGCCAGAGGTCCTCCACGGGGCTCCTTCCTCACTCTGTGCTTTTCAGTGAGGCCTCGAGCAAGCGCTGATGGGACACAGAAGTGCAGATAGCCAGCCATCAAGGGCATAGAGGTGGAAAAGCCTCATAAGGGTCCCCCAGAGGCAGATGATGCAGACGAGGGAGAAGGGGGCACTCGTGGAGCCTGGCTAACAAGACCACCAGTGCAGGACGTAGCCCGGCCCCACACTGGCGTCAGGGAAGGGACAGCAGGGACTGGCTGGAGAGCCCGCTGTCACTGTGCTCACTGCACAGGAGCTCTCGCTGCGGGCACCCCCCCCCCCCCATCCTTCGGAGCAGCCTTGCGGCTCTGTCTGACTCTCAGGATTACTGTGATGGCCAAAGGAGAAAATAGATATGAAAATTGTTTGTACACGGTAAAGGACAGAGGCAAAAAAATAGGGGGATGGGTTCCCCGTTGTGAGTATGCTGAACAACACTGGACTGCCCACTTTGAAAAGGAAAATTTTATGCTTGACCCACCTCGATAAATTATTTTTTAATGGCATTTATTTTTTTAAGATTTATTTATTACTTAGAGAGCGCAGGCACACCAGTGTGGTGTGGGGGAGCGGCAGAGGGCGAAGGAGAGGAACTCCAGCGGACTCCCACAGGGCTGGATCCCACAACCCCAAGACCACCACCTGAGCCAAAGCCAGGAGTCTGACGCTCCACGGACTGCACCGCCCATGTCCCCTCTAATGGAGTGTAGGGGGTACTGTCTCAAACGGGGGTGGAGAGCAATATGCCTTGTGCATTTTAGCAGCGCTTTAGATGTGAAAATTCTTTTAAATATAGGGACTGGAGGGAAAGCTTCAGGACATTGGATTTGCTGGTGATTTCTTGCATATGACGCCAGAAACACAGGCAATGAAAAGGAAAATAGATAAATGGACTTCATCAAAATTAAAAGCTTTTTGTGCATCAACGGACACTATCAAGAGCGTGAAAAGGCCACCCACCAAAAGGGAGAAACATTTGCTTATTTCCTTATCTGTAAAACAGGTTTTGTTGCCCTGGCTGAGAGCTCCAGAGGTAATCTGAGCCCCTTTTGTCCAGAGTTGAGGTGCCCCCATCGCCCTTGGAAGGTGGTTGCAAACCATCTAACTTACTTCTAAAACTTGAATTCTTTGGGTGCGTGTGCAACACGCGTTCATGAAAAAAATACATGTAAGCAAAAAGAAAAAAGCTCCCACCACACAGGATAAGCAGTTACATTTTTGACGCCCGTCTGTGTATACACGTGCTCCCGCACACAATTTGGGATTTAACCCTACCTTGGTGAGCCGATACTAAGCAGACGGCTCTGGAATCCGTCGTGTTTTCCTTTGCAATATACAACGGATGTACTTTCACACTGATGCGTGAAACATTTCAGTTGAAAACCAGATCTTCTTCTCTCTTCCCTAAGCCTTTCCGGCTTGGCTACTCTTCTTGTCCTTTCTCCAGGGTCCAAATGCCCCAGGGGAATGTCTTCCTTCCACCCCTGGCCAGCCTGGGTCAGCCCTCCCCTGAGGTTTTCAGTGTGCCGGGCTCACACCTCGTCCTGCCTCCCACCACACAGTTTCCAAAGGACCGGCTGCTTTGGCCTTTGGCACCTTCACCAGACGTTTGCTTAGCGAGCATTTTTCTATTATTTCTTTCAAATAAATGAATCCCGCAGAGATCCAGGGCATTTCCCTCCCCCTTCCCTCGCTCGGTGTATGTCGGGCCCAGGAGATCGAGCATTCTGGAAAGATCCGGGGCACTTCTCTCCTTTCCCAGCAACCAGAGCTGCACTACAACTGGTTTTTAAACCGTTAAATTATTTATTCCTCACAAAAATCCTGAGCTGAGGGCTAGCTGGTTTTTTATGTGAAAACATAAGCCAGGCTTTGGCTTTTTTGGGTAAAGTTTACAATTTCACAAACAAAGAAAAACAAGTCTGAATAAACAGTTTCCTCCAGGAAATGAGCGGACCATCCTGTTCGGAGAAAATGTGAACGATGAAGGAGTCAGACACGATCGCTTCCAGATCCAAGCTGCCTGGGTGCCACGCTGCCACGCAACCATCTAACTTGCAACTAGGAAGCCACCTCACCCCCTGACCTCAGAGTCCTCGTTTCTGTTGGGATGTTTATTGAGCAACTGCTATGCGTCTGGCTCTGTGGTAACAGCTGGGCGCACAAAGAATAAAATACCAGCCCTCCCCTGCCCTCCCCCTAGGAGCTCCCAGGGTGCGAGGTGCTCACGCAGGGGAGAGAGGGAGCAGAGGCACTGGGGTGGGGGTGCTCAGGCAAGAGGAGAAGCCCTTGAGACCGAGGACGAAGCTGAAGAAGCATTTTCCAGGGAGAAGAGGCTTGGGGAGCATGGCAGCCCAGGCAGAGGAGACGGTGCGGCTCGTGCAAAGCCCCACAATCGAGAACTTGGATCCCGCAGCCGCGGAGCTGGCAAGGGAGGCCTGTCCTGCCCACCACTCTGCCCTGGCCCCGAGCAGGCCGGGGGGCCACCTGGCCAGACGCCTCTGACCTCCCACCCCAAGCAGCTAGGGCCCCACTGGCGAAGGTCGTTTTCTCTTTCAAATATTCATGAAGAAGAGGAAGCCATGTGTTGGGAAATGCTAACCACTGAGCTCCCTTGGAGGCTGTGTAATCTCTGAGCTCAGTATCTCCCAGGGTTTGCACAGGTGCAAAGGGCAGCCCTTCACCCTGGCCTCGGGTCCCACGAGCCCTCCGCCAGGCCCTCCCCCGAGCGGTGGTGGGCCGTGTGTCGGGCAGGCCCCGGGATCCTGCAGGGATCCCAGGCGATGCCCTGGTCCGGCCAGGCTTCTCAAGCACGGGGTCAGTGCTCTACGTTGTCAGTGGCAAAATGGAAGCAAAAGTCCTTCCCTCCCCCGAAGGAGAACTTTCGGTTCTGCCCAACAAACGTTTATGGAGCGTCTACCGTGTGTTGGCCGCCGTTGAGTCTGACAATTCTGGGGTGTCGTGGGGTTGAAGTCGGATCCATCCCCACACGGCTCCGGCCCAGCGCCCGTAGGCTGGGGGACCCCAGGCAAGCCCTTCACGCTCTGCGCACATCTGTTCCCGGGGCCCGGCTCCAGGTCCCGCACAAAGTGACGGGGGGGGGGGGGCACAGGGATATTTGATGAATAAAAGGATAAAGTCCTTCGGTCCACGGGTTAGGGTTCAGCTGCCCTGCAGGGTGCTGGCCATTCGTCGGGGATTCGCCGACCTAATACTGAGTAAAAGGGTAAAATCACAGAAAAACACGCTACGGCGTCAGGTAACAAAGTCCAAGTGTGGACGGAACACCCCTTGGTCAGAAGAGTATAAGGCAGGGCAAGGGCTGCCCACACTGAGTTCGGGAGGGGATGGGAGGCCGTCTGAGCGCTCGGCAGGAGGGCCAGGAGGGCCCGTGTTACAACAACCAGACGTGTTCTTTGTAAATACGAAATACTTCGTAAGTCTGAAAAAAGAGAAAGCCAACGGTCCCGTCTATTTCTGGAGCACCATTGTGTTTCAAACAATGCGATTGCGTGGCGGGTACTCCCCCCACCTCAGACCCCACGCACCTGTCCCAGACGCCCGGCGACGGCGACAGGCTGAGAGGATGGGGACAAAAGGTGACTTCCACAGGAAACAGGGAAGCCAGCCTTGCCCGATGGGTCGTCAGCTGCCGCTGCGGTCAGCTGCCACTGGTCGCTCAGGCGGGAGGAGGGGACAGATGTGAGAACTGTCTTAACCCATCCAGACCGGGAATCAAGACAAGTAAAAATAGACAGCTGACAGTAAGTGGGTCAAAAGAGGAAGAAAGATGCTAACCTGCACTGGAGAGAGGCCCAAGGTGACTCAAGGTTATTTTCCTCTTCCCCTGTGGTTCCTGCTGCCCTAGAACGCTCTTTCCCCCTCCGTGCCTGGTAACTCTGACTCCCTTCCTTGGTTCAGATGCCACCTCCTCCAGGAAGCCCCCCTTCCCCCTGCCCCCGCCTCCCTGCTTCCCAGGTGAGGGTGACCCTCCGCACCCCAACACACCTCTCAGGCCCTCATCGAGTTCCTCTGACCACGAGGCCGTGACCTCTGTGCCTGCCCCTGGACTTCTAACCTCCTAGCCGGCCTCCCCCTCACCTGCTCTTGGCTCGGAGCCTAGCTCCAGCCCCTCTCCTGCTGCACTTTTCAGAAGACAGTGTGCTGCCCTGCATCCCGTCCAGGGCGGAGGGCACGAGTTTGGAGGCAGAAAGACCCCTCCAAGCCCTCCCTGCTCCCTTCGCCAGCTGCCGGCGGAAAGAGCCAGACGGACCCCATGAGGCTGTCATGAGGGCACAGGTGGACCCTCAGTCCAAGACAGATGTCCCCGCTCCACCCCGCCCTGGACTCCCCCCCCGGGGACCCTCTGCGACACTACCCAGCCTGGCCAGGGCCGACAGCGGTGAGGGGCAGGCCGTGGTAATGCTGGCAAAGTCTGCCGATTGCCCGCCCAACCTGTGCTCAGTGCCTTATGTGTACACATGCGTTCTCTTCTCGATTGCCAGCCACAGGACAATGTGCCCCCTCCCCATTTCGTAGATAGGGACCCGAGGCTCAGGCAGGTTGGCTGCTGATCCAAAAGCTTCCGGTCGTCAGTGCTAGGAGGCACACCTGGGCCAGTCCGCCTCCAGAGCCCAGGCCCCGGCCCGAGGCCGAGCTGCCCCTCTGTGCGTGCCGGAGCCTTCCCCGGGCTACACAGGCTCTTCCCCGGGGAGCCCCTCTGCAGCGGGTTCTAACATCTCCTGGGCGGTTAACAATAGCTCCCTCATGGGAGTATTATATTAAAGGGGTTTTTAGACCGTTCGACCAAAGTCAATCACGTCTGTTGCTCCTGGGACCGTGAGAGTTCAAGGCTGTCGCCTCACGGTGCTTTGTAAGTCCAGCTGGGGCCTGTCTCCCCCGACACAGTGCCTGCCGGCACCTCCCTGTCTCCTCACCACCCAGCTCAGAGACGACAGAGCAGGGCCTCCGGGACCAGAGGGGGCCTCTGCAGCCAGACCGGAAATACCACCTTCCCCAAAAGAGAGGCGATTCACCCTCCCAGGGCTCTTGAAGGAGCCCGTGGAGGCCAGTCCCAGCAGGGCCCCCCTCCCACCAGCCCAGGAGGGGGTACCGTTCCCGGCCACTGTTGAAGGCTCAACAGTGCTGGGCTTGCCGGGTCCCCCCTGTCCCAGCCCTGGCCCTCTTCGCCTCTGACGCCAAAGCCAGGCTGACTTCATGGTCAAGGACGGGCAGAGGCCTGGAGGCCCCCCTGCCGCCCAGCCCCGTCCCTCCTTCCCCAGCGGAACCCCGACACTCCCAGGTGTGTCCTTGCACCTGTGTGTTTGCCTCTGCACGTGCGTGTGTGTGCGTGCACACCCGGGGAGGAGGGAGACCGAGAGCTATCGGGTGGACAGGGGACTCAGTCGATCCCTGGGGGGACCTGGGTCACCCCCTCCTCCATTCACCCCTGACCCACTGAGCCGTCCTCAGTCCTTATCAAGCACTGGAGCCCTTCCAAGGGCCGTGCTCGCTCGCTAGGGGCTTCAGGGAAGGAAGGAGCCCCTCCCACTTCCCCCAATGCCTCCAGGACCGCTCCTGCTGAGGGTGGAAGCCGAGGGCCATGGGAGAGACGCCCCACCCCGCCTGGGAGGCTGGGGGGCTGACATCAAAGGGTCTGGAAGCGCTGGGCGGCAGAGTCAGCCGGGGCACATTTCGTTAAAAGCAACACAGGCTTTGGATCCCAGATGTTTTCACTCCCCGAAAAGAGCCCTCGCCCTGCGCGCGGGTTCAGGAGCTTGTCCCCCTCCCACTGGGGGTCAGATCCTGGAGACAGAGAGAGCGCCTCCCCTGCCACTGACCCAGGCTGGGGTCCCCCTCCCCTGC
>CM052798.1:166667682-166708682 GCA_028533885.1 Nasua narica | reverse complement strand
ACACCCCCCCCCCCCCCCCCCCCCCGGCCTGGCCATTCCTGGTTCTGACCTGGGCCTCGGTGCCCAGCCTTGGGTCAGCACTGTGACCCGGGTTCCTTGGAAAATGGAACCAGCTTTCCTCCCAGGCAGCTCCTGCAGGGGGGGGCACGGCACCCCTTCAGGGGGCCTTCTGCGTCCCTCAGCCTGGCATGGGTTAGGGACTGATGAGGTCAGGGGCCAGCCCAGCCTCCCGCAATGACCCCTGGGCCCCAAGGCATGTCCTTGAGCGCTCCCAGCAGCACCTCATGCCTCTCCTTCCTCCAAACCTGCCCCCCCCGCGCCCCCCACCCCACCCCTATCCCCCAGATGTCTGTCCACCTGCAGCCAGTCTTGGGCTTGTGGGAGCCACTCTGGACACCCCCCACCCACCCCGCCCCGGGCCGAGCCCCAGCCTCTTGCCCCACAGCTCTGTGCATCAGCCCTGCGCCCCTGAGAACCAACCCTCCCATGGGAACATATCGGGGGACAGCTGTGAGGTCATATGGGGAAGGAGTGGGGGGAATCCATCAGACTCTTAGCCGGAGGGAAAAGCGTCCCTCCGAATTCACACGTCCCCCGCGCCTCGGAACGTGACCTTGGTAATAGCATCTTTGCGGAAGTGAAGCTACTTTAGGACAAGGTCATCCTGGATTAGGGCAGGCCCTAAACCTGACCCAAGGGCGCGGCTGCCCTTGTTTGTCGTGCACAGCGTTGGCCCGTATTTAATGAGTCTCCAGAGAGGGAATATAGACACTGTTTCCCCAGTGTAACCACAATGGCGATCACTGAGCGTCTGCGGTGCGTCAGGGTTGCAGAGACAAGTCCCAGCGGGTCCCTGCACCCCCAGACCTCCCCAGAGTGTCAGGCCTGGGTCTGAGGACGCTGGTCTGCATGCTTGCCCTCAGATGTGCTGACCGGCAGTGGCGGGGGGGGGGGGGGCTCGCTAAACCTGGTGATGGTCCTTCCGTCTCAGAGACAGCCGTTCAGCCGTGCCCGGCACAGAGGAGCCCTGAGCCGGGAGCCAGCCGGGCGCGGCCCCGGCTGCCTCGGTCGCCGCCTGAGTGACCGAGTGACGTCTCGTACCACTGTGGGAATCTAAGTCAAACGGGGGCGAGCGTGCCCAACACCGTGGCACCCTGCCCCAAACACAGCCTAGATTTAGCATGAGGACTCGGGGTTAGTGTGGACTGTGGGGGTTTTTTCCTACAACCATTTGGAACCGGTTCTAAAGAAACCCTTTCTGAAGAATCGTAAACGAGAGTGCCACGTCAGCCTGTAACTCTGCTCTTTCCCCGACTGGGGAGTCTTTCTTTAGCCCAAAGTGCATTTATGTCAGATGACTCCTCCTGGAACAGACCGAGTTCGTCTGCGTCAGGCATCCCAGACCCCGGACGGACGGGTCAGGAGGCCGCATCGCCACCTCCCCGCGCTGACGGCACTCGGGTGACAGCCCGCGCCCGGGTCCCGTCTTCCCGGAAGCGGTTTGTTCTCACCCGGAGTTTTGCCGTCGTAGCAGGAAGGCTAGGCAGCCGCCGTCACCGCCCGGGCGCTCCGGCTTCGCCTCCCTGGTCCGTCTGCACTCGGCGTATTTGACAAATGCTCGATCGATGGGTCTGTGGGGAAAAAAATCCACCCAGAGAACCACGTGTCCTCACAACTTGCGGACCTTAGCAGAGCTCTGAGCAGAATCTGGGTGCTTGAGGAGATTCCTGGGGGTTGACAATAGGGCCATCGGTCAAGTCACGGCGCTGCCTACATAAGTTATTACCGGACCGTCGCCACATTTCATGAGATGAGAACGGGCATCCCATTTCACACCAGTGAGCACTGGGGCCTCGAGCCGCTCAGCATCTTACAGCTGGTGATTCTCGGAGCCGAGGGTCCCTGGAGGCCCGCTCCGTTCGAGGGGCTCTGGTCAGGCCTCTCCCAAGGGCCCCCTCCCCACCCCACACTCTGGGCCGGGACTCCCCTTAGACCCACTTCATGCAAGTCAGGTGTGGAGGCGTCCTGAGGTGGGTCCGGAGCTGGGAGCTGGGTCCACACGTCTGTCCATCCCCAGAGGCCCGGCGAGCCCTCGGGGTACAGCGGGGTGGAGCGTCGATGCTTTGGTGCCAAACCTGATCCCCATCGCTCACCAACACCTTACTCGGGGCATTTTTGCCGCCCTGACCTTCTGACCGATCTCCCACCTGCCTCCTAGCCAGGCTACTGGTGGCCACCCCGGGCTGCCCTCCAGCCCGGCCTGGCACTCAGGTCCCCAGCCTGGCCTGGCAGAGCCCCCTTCGCACCCAGCTGGGGCCTTGGCCTGACCTTGGCTGCCCTCCTGAGCCAGCGCTAGAGCCCCGGGGAGTAGCCAGGACCCCCTAGGAGCAGGTGCCCTGCCGGATGGCCATTTGCCGGCAGAGGGGCCCTGTCCTCACTGCTGCCGCCTGCTGTGGGACGTGGCCCGTGGTGCAGCCCGAGCTGAGCAGAAGGCTGGGGCTGGCATCCGGAGTCTAGCGAGGCCCTCCCGCCGCTCTGCCCGGAACCAGCCTGTCCTGTGCCTCCCTGCTTGGGATGCCTCACGGCTCCCTGGGGCTGCAGCCCGCTGCACAGCGTTCCAGGCCCCCCACACCCAACTCCCATCCGACTGGAAGAGGTCCGGTGGCTTCTAATTCTCCAGAGCCTTCCGGAGCCTTCCATGCCATTTTCCCTTCCCCACCTCCCCACAGAGCGAGCCCCCCTGAAGCAGCCCAGGCTTACCCAGAAGGTGCTCCCAGGACTTTTCCTGCCCCGAGAGCCCCCTCCCCAGGAAGCCCTCCATCGCAAAGGTCCGCACGGAAGCCCCTTCCTGGCTCAAAACCAGGACCATCAGGCAAAGAGGCTGGGGACCTTGTCATTGGCCGGGTCCCTGAAAACTCCCAGTGAGCTCAGAGCTGGCTGCCCCCTCCCCCCCCCCGATTCGACACGCCCGCCCTGACCCCATCCCCGTGGGCCCCGTGGAACGGTGAGTGCCCCATTGGGTGGGTTTCGGTGTCACCCCCCCGCCCCGAGACAGCAGGTTTGGGGCGTAGTGGTGGTCTTACATGAATGAATGAATATGAGGCCTCTCGCTTCTCTTGAAAGCTGCCTTGCAAATCGAGGACAAAGCCCAGGTCGTTCCTGCCCCGGGCCCTCCCCTCCCCTGACAGAAGTAGCACCTATTCAGACCCTGACCTCGCCCTGCCTCCCCTCTCAGGACAGCAGCCCGAGCAGCCCTCCGGCCCAGAAATGCACCAGCTCCCATCCCACGTCCTCCCCGAGCCCCTCCCTGGCGGCCTGCCCCGCACTCTCCGCACCAGCCACCTTGGCCTCGGGCTCTTCTTCTGGCCCACCGGGCCTGCTTCCAGCTGGGGGCTTTGCACCTGCAGTACCTCTGCCCAGAATCTGCACCCCTCCTCCCCTCCTCCTCTGTCTTTACTCAGATGTCACCTGCTCACTGAGATCTTCGGGGTCACCTGATCCAAAACGTCAACATCCTCAGAGACACGCACTCCGTATCCCGCGTCCCCACCGTCATGTTCCTCCCCGGCTCACATCTTGTTTGTGCCCTGGCTCCCTGTCCTGAAGCTCAGAGGACAGGAATTGGGGTCCCTGCTCTCGCCGGGGTCCCCAGCAACCCTGGCAGGGACCACGATACACCCTCAGGGGGAATTTTCAGGATAGCAGCCGGAGGAATCTCCAGGCGCGGGGCTGGCCTCCTGCAAGTGTTTGCCCCGCGGCACTGACCGCGCTGGTCCCGGGACTCGCTGGTCCCGCGCGCTGCTGGGACCATAATTGTCGAGCAGTCACGGGCGGGCACGAGAAGTCCCGGCCACGGGACAGACGAACACCAGGAGCTGGCACGGCGCGGCCGTCCCAGAGAGGACACGCGGCGCCCCTCTCTTCTTCAATGCCCACTCCGCGACCTGGGGAACCCGATGAGGGTGTCGGGCTCAAGCTCGCTGTTCCTGGGGGCTCCCTCCCCAAGGCATCCGGGCTGCCGAAGGCGGTGACACGACACCTTCCTCTTGTCTCTGACGTCCTCAGGCTGCCTTCTGGCCTCCTGGGTGTTCGCTGTGGCTCAGGGTCTGGCCTGGCAGGGGCTGCCTTCTTTGCTTTTGGTGCCGTCTTTTTGAATAAGGGTCATTTTAAAAAAATGTATTTTAATTTTATTTTTACTTTTTTTTAAGATTATCTATTTGAGATGGAGTGAGGGCGATGGCACAAGCAGGCAGAGCGGCAGAGGGAGAGGGAGAAGCAGGCTTCCTGATGAGCAGGGAGCCCGACAGGGGCCTGATCCCAGGACCCGGAGATCATGACCCGAGCCGAAGGCAGATGCTTAATGACTGAACCACGCAGGTGCCCCTAATTTTATTTTTTCTGATATTCATTTCCCTATATTTGATTAATGATTATAGTTAATGGAGTACCTTGTCAACCATGAGGCTGAGGAGGGCGTGTAGGAGACTGTTGGTCTCCCCATATCCATTATCCCCTTTCTCCTTACTAACAAAACCTTTATATCGCTGATGATGGCAATGTGCCCAGCTAAAAAAATGACATTTCCCATCCTTTCTGGAAAATAGGAATGAGTGAGGAGCCATTATGTGAGGCTTCTAGGAAAGTTCACATGCACGACCCTTTTCCTCATTCCTCCTTCCTGCTCCCCAGAGCTAGGATGTGATGGCTAGATCTCTAGCAGCCACTTTGCACCACAAGGGGATAGGATGGCAGTGCAGAAAGATTGGAGGCACCTGGGTCTTTGATGACTGTGTCGTTGCAGATTTTTCAAACATGAGAAAAAACAAACTTTTATCTTGCATAAACTGCCACTATTAGAGGTTTTCTGTCACATGTTGCCTAGTCTTAATGGCTGTAGAAGGTATAGTCCTGATCTCTGTGGTACAGAAAGCAGCCTTAAGCGCCCACTCTGGCCATACTGTGCCTCAGTAGTCCTCACAGTGGCTCTGTGAGGCAGCTGCCGTTGCTCTTCCGTCGGGGAGGAGACTGAGACCAGACAGAGAAGAGGACTTGCCACGGCAGAGCTGAAGTCCCCCGTAACCCGGGTGTCCCTGCTGTTCCAGCCGAAACCCCCCAGGGAGTGAAGATGCAATGGTGGACATGTGGGCCTCTGGAGGCAACAGTGAGAAAGCTACTGGGGTGAGGCGAGTTTCCTGGGCCCCCAAACCAGAGGAGTGAGGCCTTGTCTGTTCACGGCAGTAACAAGTCATCTGTGTAGAGGTCGCTTGAACCCTTGGGGACTGAGTTTCCCCACCCTTGAAGGGGGCGGTATGGGGTGTGGCTGCTGTCACCATGGAAACGGCTCTGCTCCGGGATTCTGTGTGGCCTCTAGGACTCCCACCTGCTTTTTTAACCCTCTCTGTCCCACAAAGGGGGCAGCCCCAGAAGAGCTCACTGAGCCCCTGTCCAGGCTGGGAGGGAAACTTTTCCATGGTTCGAGAACCTTCTGAATCAGGCAGGAGCCCCGTGGAAGCGAAAGAGGAAGTATCTTTCTGTTTACCTCCCTCTGGTGATGTCATGCTTCCTTGCTTTGTGCAGAACCCTCTGGTCTGCAGCCCGCCCGGCCCCTGGGAGCTCCTCGCTCAGCTGCTGCTGCTGCCGCGGAAGGGCACGGACACAGCCCTTGGCTGGCTCTCCTGGAAACAGGAAATGCTGGGGGGGAGGGGGGCTGGAGATCCTTTCAGGGGCTTTTCTTACCTCTGGAGAGGAGGGCGGCTCCTGGAGGCCAGTCAGGCCCTGTTCCCACAGGGGTGGCCCTCAGTGCAGGGGGAGGGGCCCGACTAGAGGGTACCGCAGGTGAGTCTGGGGGCCCTCTGAGGGCCCAGGAACCCTGGAAGGGACTGGTTCTCCCCCCAGCTTTGCGTTCAGGAGTCAGGGGATCCTGGGCGAGTCCCTTGCATCCAGGAATTGCATTTCTCATCAGGAAGGCGGGCATCGGATGGCCCCAGGGCCCTGTGTTGATCCTGGCATCACCAGCCAGCGACGCACCCCCGGGAAGGTCAAGGCCTTGGTGTCTCTACCTGGCAAACAGACACTTCAAAGCAGTGTGGGGACAGCACGGACATGAAGTTCCCCCTAAAACTGAGCACGCTCTCGCTGAATCCGTCCTGAATAACCACACACCCCCGGTCCGTCTGCATGCGGTAGACACAGGCGAGTGGAGGCGGGCCGGGCTGCCGTGCAGGGTCTCCCCATATCCATTATCCAGAACACCGGAGAAGCTCAGCGCCAGGTCGGACCCTCACACACTCACTCGCCGCCCGCCACCCCGGGCTGTGTGCACTGAGTGCCTACTCTGTGCTGGGCCCAGGCAGGGGCTAAAGAGCCGCCACCCACAAGAAAGGCACAGCCTCCTCTCTCGGATCCTACACTCCACCAGGTGGGAGCCAAGAATAAAACCTCTACATCGGTGGAATCGTTTCAGTCTGCATCGGAGGCCGGGATGCGGGGGGAAGTGACCAAGGGAGCGGGAGCCTAATGACGAGAGGTGCAGGCTACCAAAGATCCGGGGAGAGGACCATGGGAGGAGACACAGCTGGGGCAGAGCCCCCGAAGGGCCCGCAGGTTGTGTCCAGTGTGGCTGGGGAGCTCCTTGAGTGGGAAGAATGGAACAGGAGAGGAGGCAGTGATGGGGCAGGCCAGATGAGGCAAGCTCTTCCTGGTCGGGGTGGGGAGGCTGAGTTTATTCTCAGTGCACTTGGCAGAAATAGGTTTCAGCCAGGGGAGGGACGTGGGTCTGGACACAGCCTCTGCCACTTACCAGCTCTGCACCAGGCTCTCCTTACCTTGTCTGTGCCGCAGTTTCCTCTTATGCAGGATGGGATGCTCACTCCCAATGACTCTGATGGTTTTGGCTGGTCGTGCATTTACACGGTACCTAGCACCAAGGATGGGCTCGTAACTGTCAACACGGTGGTTTTTGAGACAGTGATTGCAAAATCTTTGGCCCTCATCCCGTGGAGAGCGGGGTGGTGTGTCCCGTCCCCTCGAGTCTAGCTGTTTGCCAAGCCCTCTCACACTGTGCTGCGGAGGTCACACTGCCTGGCCCCCGAGGCCGGGTCACCAAGGCCCGCCAGCCTTCCGTCTGTCTGGTTTCCTCGGACGGCTCCTCTCCAGATGTTTCCCCTCAGGATGCTCCTTCTTCAAACATGGCTGCCATGTGGCAAGGAACAAGACTCCACGGTGAGGCCGCACGGCGGGCTCCAGGGGCCGGTCCCAGCCGAGCCCCGTCTGGCGGATGCCCTGGCACGTGAGGGAAGAAGCCTGCAGGTGGCTGCAGCCCCCAGCTGCTGAATGGTCTCCATCCTGGTAGTCGCCGCAGCTGAGGTCCCAGCTGAGGCCCTGGGTGTCGCAGAGCAGAGACAAGCTGTCTCTCCCTGAGCCCCGTCCAAGCTCGTGGCCCCAGAGTCCGTGAGCCCAGCAGCACGGGCGTGAGCGCTGGGGTCAGTACACAGCCACGGAGGACGGGGGGCAGTCCACGGCTGTTGGGACATCAGCCACGCCCTCCGTCCTTCGCCTGTGCACGCTGTCCTCACTCCTCATGACATGCGCCTGCCTGGGCTTCTCTAGCACTCATGTGGTCTCCAACCATAGATAATCCAGATTCGTGGCTTGAGAACTTGTTTTTTAAAGCTTTTATTTACTTGTTTATTTATCTGAGAGAGAGAGATCTCAAGAGAGCACAGACAGTGGGGAGGGGCAGAGGGAGAAGGACAAGCTGACTCCCTGCTGAGTGCAGAGCCCAATGCAGGACTCGATCCCATGACCCTGAGATCACAACCTGAGCCAAAAATGCGAGTTAGACGCTTAACCAATTGAGCCACCTAGGTGCCCCGAGAACTTGTTTTTAAAACAGCAGAATTCTTTGCTTTAAATGAGGGTAAAATCATTCGGGCAAATGGGCAATATCCAAGAGGGTCTGGGGTGGTGAGCCCCAAGTGACCCCCCCCGCCACCCCCCCGCCTCCTGGCACGGCGGTCCCTGGGCGGTCTGGGAACTCAGCGGCCCCGAGAGCACAGTCCTCCCTGGTGTGGACACGTGGGGGTCTCTGTCCCTCCAGAGCTTGCGCATGATCGGCAGGCGACAGGGGAGTCACTGTAGCAGCAGCCGCCTCGGCAGGCCGGCCCCTCGCTGCACACGTCACACCCTGCCTCTGGTTTGCAGTCTGTCCTCGATGCCACCTGCCCCTCTGGTCCTCTCCCCCTACAAGGAGCCGGGCTCAGGGGGCTTTCTGGAATGCAGGTGAAGGGGTGTAGAGGGTAGTCTGAGCCCAGGGCGAAGCCCGCAGGAGCTGCTCAGAAATGACCGGCCAAGGGAAGTCCGGACGACATCATAGTCCTTCACAGTGATTCGGGGGGGTCTCATCCTCCTCGGGAATCAGGACACCCGAGGGCTGTCCTGGAGGCTCTGTCCCCCTGGCGTGCCTCAGTTTCCCTACAGTGAAATGAGGGGCCTGAGCTCGGTGCCCGCAGAGCCCCTCTGGTGCCAGGCTGTGGCTCCCGGCAGCACAGATGGGACTTGCTGGGGTCAGAGATGCTGTCCCTGCACCTCTGCTGACCGGCAGCCTGGCACTTCCCTCTCGGCTCCGGGTCCCTCCCCCGCGGGCCAGGGTGGAAGCACGTGTTCTAGCACCGGCGGGAGGGGGGCTGTCTGTGACCATCCTGCCTCCTGACTCCGGCCGCAGCCCGGGTCATGGGGCCCCTAGCCCTGACCCCAGACAGGCCCGCAGGAGCTCGGGCAGGAAACAGACTCCGCGGGGCCTGGACCAGCAGCCGCTCTGGTCTCTCATGGGCCCAAAAGCCAAAGAAAGGAGAGCAGTACCTTAGGCGGAGACTCCCAAGAAGTTTTGGGCTTTTATTCATTTCTACTTTGTTTATGGTTCCCTAAGCCAGTGGTTCTCCTCTGGGGAAATTTTGTCCCCAGGGGAGGGACATTTGGTAATGTCCACAGTGTGGACTCCAGGGATGCTCATTTATACTGGGTTAGTCTTTTTTTTTTTTAAGGCTTATTCAGCAGACAGCGCTAGGAAATACACCAATTTTTCTTTTAACTATAAGTGTTTCATGAGTTCAAACTGATATTTCCAACCCAAAATCCAGGCATCCAGCATTTGACTTAAAGTCCTCTGTCTTATGCCTGCTGCCTCTTTTCTTTCACATTTAGAATTCAGGCTCGAAGGACCTGATCATCACATCACAGCATCTCGTAATTTCTCATTTGCTCTAGCCCTCGTCCCACACTCCCCTGTCTTGGAAAAACAACACCGGTGTTAACACCGCAGGGATGACTCCTGCGACAACCCACGTCTCCCCAGCTCTCCCCAGCCTTGCTCTGGTTTCCACGTCCCCCCGAGCCTACGTCGTCCTTAAGATCCTCGATCCTGTACAACCCTCAATCCTCACGCGCTTCTCTTAGCCTTAGTCCTAGAGCTCCACTTCCTCCACGACTTTCCCTGGCTGCTTGCTCTCTAGACAGTTCCTCGGGACCCTCAGACCCCGGCGGGAACAGTCCCTGACTTCCCGCAGCCCGTGCCTGCGTGCATCTCTCCTGCTAGAAGGTCTGGTCTGCTGGGGTTCGGTACTCTGGGCTCACATTGACTTTGAGATTCCTACACACGCTTCTCCACTTTCTTCCGGCAGAAAGTGCTGCCATTGAAAAGTCTGAAAACAATCGAATTTTCATTCCTTTAAGTCCCTTGCTCTTTTTACCTAAATTCCCAAGGGATTTTTCCTCCTTTTCCTTTAAAGGATTTTACTAGAATGTGTAAATATTCTGGGTAATATTCTCAAATACGTGGCGTGCTCTTGATCAGTAGCTCCAACTGCTGTTTCAGGAAAGTTTTCTGGAATTGCGGTGTTAGCATTTCCTGTTCGTCATCTGTGACCCCCTGAGGGGGGCTCCTGCTACTCACATGTCGGCTCTTCTTTGAGAACCTTCCTCCGTAGACAAGTGTTGCTTTTTACCTGTGTCATTGTCTCTTTTTTGAAATGGAACAGTCTTCCCTTACACTGTTTTATTTCTCATAAGGCTTTATCTACTGTGTTCTTTCTAGGTTAGTCCTTATTTCCAAAACTGTTTTTTCCTTTGTTTTAAATCCTTCCTGAATTTTGTTGCCTCCTATCTTGGTCTTTCTGTTTCTAGTTTACGCTGTTCTTTTCCTGGCTTTTACTATGTCCTTAACATCTGTCAGCTCACCTGGAAATGAAGGGCAGGTGGCTTTTCTCCTTTTTCATTCCATGTGGATCATTTTCGGGTTGGGAAAACCTGTAGGTCACCATTGTGGTCTGGTTTGTGGTACGTCTTTCCGGAACGCTTTCCTTGTCTACCTGGGGTGTTATTCTGCCTTTTAGTCTCTCTTTTTAAATAAGAACATGGGTGTGGAATCCCAGGACTTCTCTATTGCTCATATTTGGGTGAAATTAGCTGGTATCCGAGCTTTTCGGTGTCGTGGTCCGGGATCGATTCTCTAACTCTGCGAGCCCGCGTCTGCCGGCATCTGACACGCGGGGCTTCCGGGTTGCCCTGAAGGCTCACGGGGCTCAGTCCCGCACCTGCTGCAGCCCCTCGCGCTCACCTTCTTTGGGACGATGAGAGTCCCGCAGCCAGCAGCGGGCCTCCGAGGCTCTGCGCGCCGCCCCGCAGGGTCCTGGGGCTGCTCGAGGGCTGCCCTGTCATCGGGCCCCCGGTGGTCCAGCCCGTCCTTCTTTTCTTCCCATGTGAATGTAGGTACTGACAGGCAGATCTAGGGCGCTTTGGAAAGGCGGGGCCTGGCCTACGCACCCCCAGGCCGAGCCCCACCGTGAAGAAGGGGTGAAGGGATGGAACCAGATGGATTCAGGGAAACTGAGGTCAGGGGGCCTGTGCCCTGTTTCCTGGGAAGAATCTGAAAACCTCGACTGTATCCCCACCTACTTTTACTTTGGGGTTCATGGGTTCTTTAGCTGAATCTTGTCATAAGTGCTGTTCTTTGGTTTTGCTCTCCAACTGTTCTTTTTTGTTAACATAGGGATTCGGGGGTGTCCACAACGAGGTGTCCCTCAAAACTGCCGCCACCCAAAGCCCTCACAAGTCCTTCTGTTCCTGTGCCCGTTTCATTTGCTCCCCCCAGTAACCCGGAGCAGCATACCATGGGATGGGCCCCGAGGGGGAAGCAACCTGGCCCAGGGCCCCCACCTGGCGTGTGGCCAGCTGCGATATGTCTCGGGAGATGACATGGTGGGCCGTGACAGCACCTGGCCCCACACCTGACAGCTAGTGAGCCCCAGGCCTCCCTCCCTCGCTGAGCACTTGCTGTGTACCAGGCACCCCGTGAGGACGGGGGCGGGGAGGGCGCCTGTTCTCCGGGCCGCCGGGGCCACCCCCCCTCCCCGCCAGCTGATCCTGCCCCCAGACACCTCGCCCACCAGCCCTGCCCCAAGGGGGCCGCACCGCCACTCCCCGGACGACAGAATATCGCGTGGTCTCCACCTTCGCCCCACACCCACCCCGTGTCCCTACAGCCGGAGCCCTCGGGCTCCCCCGCCCTGCACCCCCGGTGGCGCGTCCCTGACAGTCTTGCCCCTCTTCATGTCTGTGTCTGGCCACATCCGAGCCGTGCCGTGTGGGGGCTGATGTTCATGAGACACTAACCACTCTGGGTTTCCCCGAGACTTCCTGCCACCTGCAGAGCTTCCCGGATCTGGCCGTGGCCTGGGGGAGTGTTCTAGGTTCCTGGCCCCGGGGGAAGGGCTGAGCTCCGCAGGAACCCAGGGATGAGAGGCACCAGCCTGCCACTCTCCCGGCCGCCTCCCACCGTGGAGGCCAGCCTCTTCTGTCCCCAGCTAAGTCCCCTGCAACAGTGGGGTGGGATGAGGAGACCCAGGAAAATGCAGGGAAACCAAGGACAGAGGGGACTGGAGCGCGAGCCTGCGCCTTCACGCCGGGCCCGAGGCAGCCGCGCGGACATCTCTGCGTCCCAGAGTGTGACAGAGCATGGGTCCCGTGGGCACGGCAGCGGGCACCCCACAGGGGCCTGGCTATTAAGCACAGAGCACATGGCCGTTCCCTGCAAGGACCGGCCCCCAGAGGTGATGGAAATGGGCCCTATTCAGCAATGTCAGGACAGGGAGGTGACGACTTGGAGCCCAGGATGAAGGGCAGCCCTGGGGGACCAAGACTATCCCCAACAGCTGGGAGCCAGCTGGCCACAAACCCACGTGGTGCCGAGCCCGCCCCAGAGCCACGTGTCGCAGTGGGCACAGAGCAGGAGCCGATCGGTGTTTGCGAAGCTGGAGGTCCCACCGACACCAACAGCAGGACTCTGTCTCCCAGATGAAGACACTGGGTGACCTGCTCGGGTCACCCGGCAAGATTGTGGCGACGCTGGGGTCTGACCCGGGATTCTCTGAGCCTGGAGCCCGGCCTGCCCTACCCCGCCCCCCGACTCAGGTGTCCGCTGAGTGGGCCCGGACCCCCGGCTCTCAGCTGGCCCAGACGTGGCAATATGGTCTGGACAGGCCCCAGGGGCCCTGAAGCCAGGAGAGGGGCCCAGCTGCTGCTGGGGGAAGGGGGAGGGACGTGTCCGGCCGGGGAGGCCCGGGCCCTGGCTGCGGGGGATTGAGGCCTGGGTGAGCGCTGCCTGGCTCGGGCACCAGAGTTTTCGGGGGGGAAGGACACCGCCCGACCCTGCAGCACTGCAGGCCTTCCCTCCCCGCCAGCCCCTCCACAACCCCCGGCACTGGGAAGAGGAAGGGTCTCTCAGACCAGTTCCCCAGGGTCTGGTCTGGCCTGGGCCCCAACCGTCCTCCCTCCCGAGTCAGCTCTGGCTTCCTGATGGGCGGGTGTTGGGGGCGCAGAGAAGGGTGGCAGCTCCCCAGGGCCCCCCAGCCAGGGCGGGACAGTCCTGCACTACATGCTTGTGTCACCCCAAAATTCGTGGTGACACGCTGACCCGCGGCGGGGTCGTTTTAGGAGGTGATTAGGGTGGGAGGGTGGAGCCGGCCTCTCTCCACCATCTGGGGGTGCGGTGGCAGGACGGAACCAGGAGGAGCCCCCCGAGGCTCCCCACCGCTGGTTGCCTGCTCTCAGGCCCCCACCCCGCCCCCGGACTGAGGATGAGTTACAGCAGCCCGAGCTGACCGAGCAGGGCCCGAGCCAGGCTGTGCGCCCAAGTTCACAACACACACCCACGTAAGTACTATGTTAGGTGAGGATAGGTGCAAGCAGCAAAGGAGAGCAGCAGAAGAGGGTGTGCATGTGTGTGTTCCTGTCTTTGCACACGGATGAGTGTATTGCTGTGTGTGTGTGTGTACACACAAGTATCTGCCTATGTGTGCACGTCTGTATCTGAGTGTGCAGGTGAGTGTGTCACTGTGTGCATGTGCATGGGTGCATGTGTGTGCACGTCTGTATCTGAGTGTGCAGGTGAGTGTGTCACTGTGTGCATGTGCACGGGTGCATGTGTGTGCACGTCTGTATCTGAGTGTGCAGGTGCGTGCGTCACTGTGTGCACGTGCACGGGTGTCTGTGCATGCATGTGTGTGCACGTCTGTATCTGAGTGTGCAGGTGCGTGCGTCACTGTGTGCACGTCCACGGGTGTCTTGCGTGCATGTGTGTGCACGTCTGTATCTGAGTGTGCAGGTGCGTGCGTCACTGTGTGCACGGGCACGGGTGTCTGTGCGTGCATGTGTGTGCACGTCTGTATCTGAGTGTGCAGGTTCGTGCGTCACTGTGTGTGCGTGCACAAACCCACGTCTGCATGAGTGTGTCTGTGTGCATGTCTGGACACGTCCGGGGAGGGGGCCAGTCTTGTGGCTGGAACCGGCTCTGCCGTGGAAGCTGCCACCTGGCCTTGCTTGTGCCCAGAGCCTGTCCCAGGCATGGGCTGCCCCATCCTTACTCCCCTCTCTGCCCCCTGGCCTGGCTTGGGGCTGGCCCCACAGGCCTCACTGGCTCTCCATCAGCCGAGGGCTGGAGGGCCTGGGGAGCGTGGCCCTGGCAGGGAGGGAAGTGGTGAGCACGAGCAAGGTCAGCAGCAGCGAGCCTTCGGGGAGCACCTGGGGCTCCCTGGGCACCGAGCTGGGGCCACAGCGGCATCGCCTGAATCCTCCCAAACCAGGAAACCCTCCTCCTTCCCACGTGACAGATGAGGATTCCGAGGCTGACAGAAGTAGCCTTAGGTGACTGGGGGCCCAGAGAACAGGCTCCCCATACCGGTGTCCCTGCCACCAGACCTGGACGTGGCTTGCCTAGGGGCATACGGGCCTGGAAGCCAGTCGCCTTTCTGCTGCAGCCCAGGCAGGTGGGCCCAGAGAGGGCCCACTCATTCATTCATTCATTCGTTCATCCATCATTCATTCCTTGTCCTAGACAAGGTGGCCGGTGCTGCACCATGAGTCCCGAGCAGTGGCTAGCCCAGAGGCAGGAGACACGTGGCGTTCTGCCTCGGCCGCTGCTCCGGTGATAAGGGGTTGCGCCTGGGTGGGCCTGGCAGGGACATCTGCAATGTGGCACACCCTCCCTACCCGTCTAAACAGTGCACAGGGGAGATGCCTGGAGGCATCCTGTTTTGAGGTACCCCGGTGCAGACACACAATGGCATGCTCTTTTTTCTTTAAAGATTTGTTTATTGGGGCACCTGGGTGGCTCAGTGGGTTAAGCATTCAACTCTTGATTTTGGCTCAGATCGTGATATTAGGATCACACTCAGCAGGGAGTCTGCTTGAGATTCTCTCTCCCTCTGCCCCTCCCCCCAATAAATAAATAAATCTTTAAAAAGAAATAAAATAAAAAGAAAAAAGAGAAGCTATTCTTCTATTTTAAAAATGATATTTTACAGAGAGAGGGAGCATAAGAGAGTACACACGATGGGGAGGGGGGGAGGGAGGGAGACAGTCTCAAGCAGACTAGCCACGGAGTGAGGAGCCCGATGTGGGGCTCGATCCTGTGACCCTGAGATCATGAGACCTGAGCGGAAACCAAGAGTCAGCCGCTCCACCGAACGGGCGCCGCCCAGGCACCCCCCACCGCGACATGTTGTGGGGGAGGTGAGTAGATGAGAGATACTGAGGACCCAAGTCGGCCCTTTGTGTAAATGCACAGGTTTGTTTGGTGCCCTGGGCACACAGTAGGTGCTCAGCAAATAGCTGCAGAATGAGCGGATGAAGGATGGACGGGCACTGCTGAGGGGCAGTTTTTCATTTTTACAGTTTTTTGCAATAATTACATAGAATTTTTAATGTGGGAAAAAAAGAACCACAGAGATTTCAAAACCTCGTCACTGCACATCTGGCGTGGCCGTGGGAAAGTGAAGAGGTCTGGGGCAACAGCGGCTCTACAAGGCCCCGAGGGTCACAATGGCCAATGTGACGTCTGCAGGTGGCTGAGAGGCACAGAGGGTCTGGAAGGAACCACGCCGTGGGGAGCTGGTGGGGGGAGCTTTTCCTCCCTTGCTCATGCCGCCTGCTTATCACACCGCTGGGGCACCAGGTCTGTTCCAGGAGGGGACACAGGACTGTGGGGCGCGAGGGACCAGGGCTCCGGAGCTGCTCGCTTCACTCCAGGGGCCTCGGTTTCCCCAGCTGTGACGTGGGCTGATGGCGAAGCCCTTGGCAGTGGTGAGAAGTGACTGCTGCCATCCCCCCCCGCCGCTCAGCCCATGCCCACACACAGGACGGCTTCGTTTCCTTCCCGTTTCCCGCCCTGCCATTCCCAGGGTGAAGCAAGGCTTTGCCCATACTTGTTACTGTCTGCAGCAGAGACGCCTGGGAAAGGCCACTTCCCACGACCCTGAAGCTGGCCCCGGGAGCAGGAGGACGAGAGGGTCCCGGGCCAGGAGCGGGGCTGAGCCCACGGCCCAGGGCTGGCTCTTGGCTCTGCCCCCCAGCAGTGGGCGCCGCACAACTCTGCAAAGGGAGCACAGCAGGACCCACTTGTCCGGGCTCTTGGGACGGCTCGCTCTTCCAGCGGCGGCCCCACCCCTGTGCCCAGAAGACCGTCTGTCCCCACCATCCCCACTCCTCCCTCCCGCGCTACCCCAACTCTGCCGCCAGCCTGCATCCTCTGTGCCGGTCCCGTTGCTGGTGGCGCCACATGAGCGCTGGTGGGCCCCTGTGCGTGGGGCTTCGGGGGGACTGTAGGGAGCACCAGGGAAGCCCCCGAGCCACGGCCCACTTCCCTGAAGGATCAGGGAATGGGTGCCTGCTGGGTGACGCAGACTGAGGTCTGCAGGTCCCCACTCCGCGGGTGAAAACAGCACGCGTTTGCACGGAAGACCCACGGAATACAGTCTGGGCCCCCTGGGTGAGTCCGCACACAAGCCGAGCACCGGCACTTCATCCAGCATCCCACAACATAAAGATGAATGGCAGAATTCAACGTTTTATACTATTAGCGGTATTAATTTTATCAATACTTATTCAACAAACCAATGATGTGAAATTTCAATGTTCACTGTTTCGCTGCCCGCAGTGACATTAGTTAACTAGCATATTAAACTAGCACACGACCAGTTGGGGAGGATGAAGGCGGGACAAGCCCCCTCGGAGCCCCCCGACCTGAGCTCAGGCAGCCCCGGGATGGGAGCGCGGCTCACCCTGATCTTGATGATCGCTGTTCGGAGCATCTGCCATTACCAACCCCCCTCCGCGCCCCCACAGTCATTTACTTACTCGGCAGTGCCCTCCTGCAGCATATCCTGGGACAGGGCACTGGGGAGTCCAGGTCGACCTCAGAGCCACGGAGGGCACTTAGGGAGAGGCAGCAGCTTGCGGGGCGTAGCGTGTTAGTAGAGCTTCGGGGCGCTGGTAGGAGGTGCACGCGTCTCCTCCCTGTGCCTCCGTTGCCTCAGGCAGACGCTAGGTGCGTCCCTCCTGCTCTGGCAGTCCAGGTTCCCCGCCTCGCCTTCCCCAAATCGGACCGGGAGACCTCCCTGCCCTCCCTACAGCGTGGTGTGTGCGCCCCCTAGCGGGAACTGGAAAACAGGTGGCCTGGCCTCCTCTCCCCCAGAACAAAACCGGCTCTGCCTGCTTGTCCCTTCAGACTTCTCTGGGACATGAACCACTGCAGCGTCTTTGGGGGGAAATGCAGCAACACCTCTCACAGCCCCAACAGCAAGGACCCTTTGACCCGGCCACTCTACCTCCAGGCATTTTTTCTAAACGTGCCGATGCACACGGTGCGAGAGGGCAGGTGGGCGTCCATTCGAGCTTATCCATCGAATGATCAAATAGTGTCAGAGAAGTGCAATGGAAGTCATGAATGCTGTGCGGTCGTAAGAAGTGAGTGGGGTCCTTAGGAACCGATGCAGAGTTCCCGTCTTAGCTCGGGTGCCCCATGGCACTCCCTAGGTGAGGGTTCCTGCAAGCAAGGAGCTCGTGCAGGCCCCGTGGAGAGGGCAGCGCTGATCCCGCAGGGGACTCTGGAGGGTCCCTTGTGTTCCAGCCGAGGGCAGGGAGGCGAGAGAGCAGGCCGTCGGTTCTCCCCCACCCCGGTCATTGGCTAAGGAACGCTCTAGGGAGATGAGACTCCCCAGCCGCTTCTGACTGCATGTGTAGACAAAACTCACTTTGGTAGCCCAAGGTCAGTCCTTAGGACAGGAGCTTCAGATGCCAGCCCTGGAGATAGAAAGCACCCCAAAACCAAACCGAAAGAGGGGTGCATGGAGACACTCACAAAGCCTGAGGAGTGGTGGGCAGAAGCACCAACGGCATCTACTGTGGTCGTTAAGGGCGGGAAGTGAGCGCAAAGCCGGGAGCATAGACCTACCCTGTGGGCCAGAGGCCGGGACACAGCTTGTCCTTGCTGCCTCTGGAGAGCACCGTAGAGCGCCGTGACAGTGGCGGCTGCCTAGCGCCGTGACAGTGGCGGCTGCCTCCGCGGAGGCTCCCAGAAGCCGGGGACAGAGGAAATGACTCACTTTTCCTTGTCACCTTCTGTACCTTCTTTTTAAAATTTTCACCATATGAGACTTTCACAGACTCAAAAAAAATTATACTGAAAACCAATCTTTCCATGTTGACGGATCAGAACACTTAACACTTGTTAAGGTGGCAGCGTTTCTCCAAGCTCATGTGCAGACACGCGCCATCTCTACCAAAATCCCAGACTGGAGGAGACCTGGGGCTACCGGAGCCTGCTTCGTCTACACATGCAGAACCAGGAGTGGCTGGGATTCACGTCGCCCCAGGGCTACCTTCTGGGCAGAAACTGACAAGCTGTCCCAAAATTTCACATGGAAATTGAAGAGACCCAGAAAAGCTGAAACAATCTTGAAAAAAGAACAAAGTTGGAGAACTCAGACTCTTCCTTCTCAAAAGTTACTATGAACTGTGGTCATTGGAGGCTGTGTGGTACTGCCACAAGGATGGGGAATGGGTCAATGAAACAGAATTGAGGGTCCAGAAATAAGCCCTCACCGACTTTTTTATAAAGGAGGAAGAGTAATTTTTTCAGCAAACGGAACTGGGACAACGGGATATCCAGATGTAAATGAATGAAGTTGGATCCCTACCTCACACAACGCACAAGAATGAGCTCACAATGGATAGAAGATCTAAATCTAAGGGGTAAGCTATAAAACTCTCTGAAGAAAACATAGGAGTTCATCTTCATGACTCTGGACTAGTCAATGGTTTTAGATATGACCCCAAAAGCACAGAGAACAGAAAAAATAACAAGCAAATTGGATTTCACTAAAAGCAAAAACTTTTGTTTTTCAAGGGACACCATCAAGAAAGTAAAAAGACAGCTGACAGAAAGGGAAGGAATATTTGCACTATACATCTGATAAAGAACTTATATCCAGAACATACAAAGAACACTTAAACTCAAAAATAAAGAGGCCAATTTAATTTAATCCAATTTAACAGTGGGCAAAGGATCTGAAGATGCAGTACTTCTAAGAAGACATACCAGTGGCAACCAGCGTATGAGAAGGTGCTCAGCACCACTAGCCACTTGGTACCGGGATCCCTTGGGGGGCTCAAGAGGTTTCGGGGAGCTGGTGTGTGCCACGGGCCCGGCCCGGCCAGCCACCTCCCCAGTAAGCACCACCCTTCAAAGTTCAGCCCGAGAGACAAAACCCAAAGCTGAAGGTTTAAAAACAACCTGCCCACATGTGATACCTTGAAGGGGGTTGAACAAAGTGGTGAGATGCTAACTGGAAGAGACCATGGGTCCCAGACATTGTCTTCAGGAGCAAAGGCGGAGAACGTGCACAGATCCACAAATCACGCATAAAAACGTCCCCTTCTGCAGAACTGCCGGGAGCAACCACACTGGGTTCGCGGTTTGGCGGCAGACAGTGAGGACCTGGCTCAAAGCTCAGCCCAGCACCTGCTAGCTACATGCCCCTGAGCCGATGGTCCTGCCCTCGTGAGCCCGTTTCCGGGCTGTGACCCGGAGCTGGTAACAGCAGCCACCTGGGGGCTGGCAGGGGAGGGGGGCCAAGTGTGCCTGCGTCAGAGCCCTACCCTGGGGCTGCTGTGATCCCACACCACCTCTCCGGCCTCCCAGCCGACCCCCTTCTCCCACACCCCTGACCCCCAGGGTAGCCACGCCCCTCCACAGTGCCCCATTCGGGTCTCCAGCATCTTGGGTGCCTGGTCCCTCTCCTTCAGCTCTCCCCAGACTGAACCGCCCTCCCCACTTCCCAAATGTGAACGAGTCAACTTTACTTCTTGCTGAGGGTCGAATCACATCCCCCAGCAAAGATATGTTTCAGTCCTCATCCCTGGTACCTGGGAACACAACCTTATCTGGATATAGGATCTTCGCGGATGGAAGCAAGTTCCGATGAGGTCAGACTGGAATGGGGTGGGTCCTAACCCAGTGACTGCTGTCCTTAAAAGAGGGACATTTGGACAGAGATTGGAGGGATGTCTATGAGCCAAGGAGCACCAGCAACTGCTGCCAGCCACCCGAGGCCAGGAAGAGGCGACGAAAGATCCTCCCCTAGAGGCTTCTGGGAGAGCTCGGCCCTGGCAACAGCTTGATTCCGGACTTCCGGCCTCCAGAGCTGCGGGACAGTATGGTCCTGTCGCTCCAAGCCACTGAGTTCGTGGCACTTTGTCAGACGTCCCAAGGTGACTCATACACTTACACTGTCCCCTCCCCAGCATCACTTCCGCTGTCCCAGTACTATCTCACCCTTCCAGGCTCGCTTCAAGAGCCTCCTTTTCCTCCAGGAAATCTTCCCCGAGCCCCACCCCCCTCCTCCCTCCCACGGCTGCTTCTTCAAGTGTGTGCCCCTTCCCCAATATCTCATAGCGCTTTGTACCCAACTTCACATGTACCGCGTTCTGCCCTCAAGTAAATGTGAGAGACCTCCTGGAAGGGAAGATGCTTCCTTCTTGCAAGAGGTGTCCCTGAACAGGGTTCTGAAGGATGAGTAAGAGTTTGCCGATTGGCCTGGGATTCGGCAGCTCTGTGACAGTCACTGAGTACATTTGTTTAGTCGTGTATTCGCTCAGCAAGCATTTACTGAGTGGCTTCCGCCCTGACTTGTTCACCAGAATGTGGCCCCCAGGGGCAGGGCAGCACCTCGTTTATCTCTGGCTGGGCCCCCCACTCCCAGGATCTCCTGGCAGCTCTGGCCCAGGCTCGATTTGACTTTATGTCCCGCGAAGTCTGTGACCCGAGGGCATTTTCCAAGGGCAGACAAAGCCTTGGGCGTGGGAGCCTTGGGTGGGAGGGGGCAGAAGCCCGCAGAGCCTCCCAGGTTAGTGAAAATAAGACTGCACTGGGTTGGAAGCCCACGGGCTCAGGAGACGGTCCTGGTTCCCAATCCTGACTCTGTTACTTTCCAGCTGAGTGACCTGGAGGGGCTAAGTGGGGGTAACCGTACCTGCAGGGCTAGGTGTGCCCTCGCAGCAGGAGGGCCACTCGGCTGCAGTAACCAGCACTGACCAGCAGGGGTCCCCAGAGCGACTTGAAACCTCAGGTCTGGCTACTGTGGAGGTGGCGGGGAGGCTGGAGGGGAGATCTGTCCACCGTGCCCTCTGCCGACAGGTACCCCGGCAGAGCTCCAGGACACAGTGGGTGGGCCAGCCTGGGACTCTGCAGCAAGCCGGCCTGGGGACCCGGGGATAGCGCTCGGTGACCCGGGTTTCCGCTCCAGCGGGGGTCACCGTCCCCGGGCGTCTCACTGGACCGCAGGTGATGCCAGCAGGGCTTTGGGGTGGGGGGGAGCCCACAGGGGTCTGCTGGCAAAGACCTCCAGGCCCAGGCACGTTTAACTCACATGATCCTTCCTGCAGCCCATGTCACACGGGAGGAAACCCAGCCACAGAGAGGTTTAGGCGCTTGCCTGACGTCACACAGCAGGTCCGTGGCAGAGCTGGGACGAGAACGCAGGTGATGTGGTAACATCTACACTCTGACCGCCGTGCTCTGTGCCTGGTGAAAGCGGCCCCGGCTTCCTGATTAGGCGGGGAGGACGGATAAAGACAACTTAACAGCAGAGGGGAGGAAGGGAGTTCCTGTGGAGGGAACTGCATGAGCGGAGGCCCAGAGGGGCTTCACGGGAAGGAGGGTGCAGAAGGGAAGTGCTGTAGAGCTGAACGCGGGGGACTCACGGGGTCAGGTCTTTGCGTGGAACCTTCCCAGCAGCCGTGGGATGGGGAAGGACTAGGGGGCCGGGTGGGAGGCTGCAGCAGGTTTGGGAGCCTCGGTCAGGCCTCTCCTGGTGATCAGAGACAGAAATCTGCAAAGGGCAGTTTCGCAGGAAGCTCCAGGAGCGCCCCCTCCGTGGGCGGCCATGCACCTGCCCCCTGAAACTGAAGTCAGGGCATGGACAGCCGTCAGGACCCTGTCTGTCTATCTCTCTGTGCTGCCTGCTCCTCTCGGCCCCTGGCTTCCTCCCTCCCTCTCTCCTGCACCTGCTCTCCAGGTGGCAGTAAATGTGGCCTCTTCAACTCCCAGTGCAGTTAGGAAGTCCCACAGAAGGAAGCCACAGGCTCCACAAGGGGCAGACGCCCAGCCCAGATGGGTTCTGCTGTGGCCAGGGAAAGGGTTATGCGGAAGGGCGGCAGGTCCCTGGGAGCCGTGTGGACGGAGCCGGGAGTAGTGGCTCCCGGAAGGAAGGAGCGGGACCACACCAGACCTCTGCGGCCGGCGGCCCCCCAACCTGGCCCGAGCGTGGAGATGCCCAGTCTTCAAACCTACCTCCTTCTGGCTTGGGTAAATGTGAGGTGCCCCAGCGGCCGGACACCTCAGTCCTGGGCACAGTTCTGCCAGCATGAGCTTACCGGTCTCTCCAGCGTCTCTGCACCGAGGCCTCGAAGGCATCAGGGAGATCCAGATTCCACCGATAGAATATGGTGGAAGTGACACCGTGCTTATTTCTGGGCCTGGGGTTTTAGGGAGAGGTGGGTTCTCGTCTCCTGGAGCACTTGCTCTAGGAACCAGGCTTCCCTACCGTGAGGAAGCCCAGGAGACAGGCTCCGGGTGGAGCCAGAGCCGGCCTGGCGGCGGGGAGCGCGCCGTCCACCATCGGAGAGACGGGCCCCCATCCAGCGGCCCGGACAGGCGCCGTGGGCACAGGCCCGCCTTCCCCGCCGAGTCCTGCCGAAAGGCAGGATTGGGAACAAAATAACATGCTTATGAACGGTTTTAAGCCACCAAGGTTAGGGCTGTCTTATTACAGAGCAAGAAATCACTTAAAGTAACTTATCGCCTGTGCGGCCCTGGGCAAAAGACGTACGGTTCCTGGAAGCTGCTTTCTTATCGGAGAAGGGAGAGAGCACGTGCGTTGTGGGATTTGGTGAAAATTGAGCATCCTGAGTGCTGTTCACGGCCGTACCCCAACTCCCAAAACAGCGTGAGTCAGCGAGTCCCCGTTTCACAGGCGAGGACTGCTGCGGACGCTTGCCCAGGGGCACACACCGGCGAGCGGCAGAACGAGGACGCAAACCCAGGTTGGGGTCTCAGTGGAGCCCCAGAATTTTCCAGACACGGCACTGCTTCCACAAAGCACACATCCCTAAGACAGCCTTCTGGTCCTGCGGAGTTTGCGTCTTTCCCCAGAAGCCTCCTTCTTCCTTTTCAAGAAATCCCATCTCCCCAAGAATGGCTAATGCAATGCTCCCACCCTCAAGTTGAAGGGCACATGGGCAGATCCCCTGGGCCCAGCTTTCCTGACCAATGTCACATCCTACCCCGTGGGGACTCTGCCCTGGCCCTGAGACCTGCTGGCCCGGGAGCACCCCTCCCCGCGGGTCACACTGCTGCCGGCAGTGACCTCCGGCAGCCGATGTCAGCTCTGACTCAACGCTCAAGGCCTTCCGGGGGTCTGAGTGCCCACTTGGCATCTGCGCCTGTGTCGACCGCAGCTCCCCACTTGCCTTTCCCTCCCAGAGCGGCTTGAGGACCCCAGCCACAGGCAGAACTTGGGGGGCTGGTGATAACACGGAGTTCAGGGTTCAGCAGGGTACCTGGGGCTGCAGGGGAGCCTCGAGGGGGGCTATGCCCTGGGCAGGGGCCCCCAGGGGGCAAGCGAAGCCGTGGGGGGGGGGCGGTGCTGAGAGCTGGGATCAGTCACGGTCCCACGTTCGTTTCTCATCAAGTTCATGCAGGAAGTCCGATGGGTGGTTTGCAGGACGCTGAATCAATTTTCTTTTGAGGTTAAAATAAAAAACAAAACTGCGAAGAAGGCAGGCAGGTAGAAGCAAAGAATAGCTAGCAGAGCTGTGGATTCTCCCCACAGCTGGGGAGACGGGGCCCCCTCAAGCAATGTGTCGCCAGCCTGGAGGGACGGGAGGGGACAAGGAGAGCTGATGCCCAGAAGCCGCGGTGAGGAGGTCCCCTCCTGAGGCCCGCTGTGACCCGGGACCATATGGTTTCTGAACCCTGAGTGGTTCGTGGGACGCCGTGCGCTGTAATGGGATGGCGCTCTTCCCCGTGGCTGAGGCGGGGGGCCAGGCAGGCAGCCGCAGGGTGACAGGGCACCTACCCAGAGGTCACCGGGAAAGGAGAGGCACGGCCCTGAGCAGGGCAGGTCCGTTTCCAGCTCTGCCCTTTTCCTGCTGTGTGCCCTCGAGGAAGTCACTCACCCTCTCTGGGCTGAGGGGCCTCGCCTGTACTGTGGGCCATGGCTGCTCCACCCAGGAGTGTGGGGTGACGTGTAGGCCCCTCACCCCGAGGGCACCGCCTCACCACGCTCCCCGTGAGCCCCACCCAGACTGCCGAGGGCCCTGTCTGGACCTCTGGACGGGGCCACCGCCCTCCGTGTCTCCTCTGCAGACGGCACCATCACCGTCCCTGCGAGACACGATTTTCGGGAAGGACTTCGGCAAGTGGAGCGTGGACGGCGTGGGGGCAGAGCTGAGAGAGCCTCCGGGGGAGACGGCACCCCGGAAACAGAGGCCGCCCGAGGCCACCGGGCGACCCCACCTCCCGCTGTGGACAGAGGGGCGTTTCTCACCTGCCATGTCATAGGTGCTGCAGCTCCGGCGTCCCCGCTCACCGCTGCGATGTCCCGCGACGAAGGTCACTCAGACTCCTCGCACTGAAGGCCTTTCTGGGCGGCCGAGGCGTCTGCACCCTGCGCCTGCTGGCCTCCCCCGCCGGTGCGTGCTGTGCGTCGGGCAGCGGTGGGGGCCAAGGGGCCAGGCGGGTGGGCCCAGGGAATGCTCAGGAAACGCAGGGGGAGTGGGGAGCGGGTCCTTCCCGAGGGGGCGGGAAGAAGCGGGGACGGTGTGTGTGTTCCTTCTGGGGCCCTTGTAACAAGCGAGGGCAGTCTCGTGGGCTGAAAAAACCCGCAGTCATTCTCCCGCTGCTCCGGGGGCCTCGAGTCTGCGCGCGGGTCCAGGGACCGAATCCAAGGTGTTGGCAGGACGAGCGCTCCAGAGACTCTGGGGAGAGTCCGCTCCCTGCCTTTTCCAGCGTGGCCTCCCCGCCTCCCCGGAGCCGTGCCCACCCGCCCCCCATCTTCAGCGCCCTCCCGCAGTGTGAGCCTTGCCTTCTGTCTGCGTCAGCTCCCACACTGCTTCCCTCTTAGGACGCGCATGATTGCATTCGGGCCCATCCAGACATCGCAGGGTTAGCCTCCCATTTCAAGGTCCTTAGCTGAATCACACGGGCTACGTCTCTTCTGCAGAGCACGCAACATTCATGAGTTTCGGGGGTGGGGACCCGGATATCCTTGGGGACCCTGACCCAGACTACTGCAGGGCTACAAACGGCTGTGGGGCCACTGCCCTTGCCTGTACCTGTCACCACCATGGACCCAGCACTCCGCCCACGGAGCCAGTGCAGGGTCGCAGAAGCCTTCCTACCCCAACTCTCAGGCTGGCACTACCAAGAGGTCAGAGTTGGTTCAAAGTGGAAACTTAGGGGCCTTCCCCACAGTAGGCATTTGAAATCACTTAATTAACCTACACCCTGAGAGAATTTGCTGGGCAATGTTTCCCTGGTGTTTTCTTTACCATATAAAATATTTTAACACATTCTTTCAGCAGACTTGTGCAAAAGGAGAGCTCCTGCGAGGAGAATGAGCAAACCTGTGTCTTAGGGGCATTTGCCAGGACCTGTTCCACAGCAAGGTGAGAGTAGGACTGGCAGGCCCCTGGATCGAACCGGTCCTGATGCCAAGTCTCATCTCCTCAGCCACCACTCCATGCCAGCCACACTGGGGTGACCAGCTCCGTGCAGGCACCCACTCAGAAGGTCACCTCCTGGCCGCTTTGTGGGGCCTGGGCTACATCCCACCTGTGTCCTCCCCAAGGCTTCTCCCCGGGTGGGACGCCCTGGGGGGCAGCTCCACACCCGAGCAGTCATGCCCATGCAGCCGCCCCTGACCACTCGGCCAGGGGAGAAGCTGGTGGAAAAACGCTGCCCCACAGACAGTTCTGGGATCCCTTCACAGACTCCCCGGGAGTGGCCACAGGATGGAACCCGGGTGCCCATGGCGGTGGCCGACGTGGTACCCTGGGCCTCAGTTCCTCTTCTCTCACCCCGCTCCCTGAGGTCAGACCATTACTTCCAGTTCCTGGGCTCGGAGCCACCGTTCTGATCCACCTGAAATCAGAAGGAAGAGGGGCGGCAGCTTCCCGTCGGGAGCAGGGTCAGGAGTCGGGCCTCCCCGCCAGAGCGCTGCTCAGGGTCGGCTTTCTCAGAACGAGCGGAGCCTGAAAGGAAAGGGCGTATCAAACATGCATGTGCTAGCTGGCTACCGCTGGGTGACAGAGCCCCCCACAGGGAACACTCCCGTCCTCCCACTGAGGACCCGGGATCCCAGCTGGCTGCTCCCGGCCCCAGGTCTCTCCCGCTGCTGCAGTCAAGGCAGCCGCTTGGGCCGCACGCTCTGAAGGCTTGAGTGGGCGGACGTGTCCTCGGTCAGGCTGTCCCACTCCCGAGGCTGTCCTCACTGCCTGGGCCTTTCCATCGCTGCGCCCGAGCGTCCTCCCCACGGCGCTGCCTTCCCCCGGAGCCGTGGTCTGGGGCACAAGGTGGAAGCCACGCGCCCGTGGCGGCTAGGGGCCACCCCAGCCGTGGGTCCCACGGGTCAGTCTGCCCCTGACGGGAGGACACTTCAGGGTGTGAGTCCCAGGAAGCGGGATCGCTGGAGATCTCCTCGGAGGCTGGTTGCTACCACCTAACAGGGAAACCTCGGTGACCCGGGTGTCCGAACCCAACAACACAAGTTGATTTTTATGCAACGTTACATTTCCCCGTATAAACCCCAGAACTAAGTCACCGCGCTCCTTCCTTCACCTCCGGGTCTGCTGCTTCTCGGTCGACACCTCTGGGCAAGGGGGGAGAGCTTCCAGGACTGGCCCCCCGCCCCGAGCCTACCGTGGAAGGTCCCTCGGTGCCCCCCCGCACTCCCTGGTCTCCAGGCCCCGGGCAGGGGGAGGCCGAGCAAAGGGGAGTGACCTTCAGGGCCCAGAAGGCGACTCCTCTTGGAAAGTGGATGGATCTTGGAGAGACCTCACAGGGAGCAAGGGGGTTGTTCTCCCGGGAATACTCTCCCTCGTGCTTCGGGAAGAAAAAGAACTCTGATGTCTAGGCATCATTTCAAAATCACTTCCTTATTTTGAACTTTCATTAATAAATGCCAACTCTCATTATTTATGAGATGTTCGCGATTTGTTCTAGTTTCAAAAGCGCAGCGTTGGACCGGTGAACCCTCGCACACGCGTAGCCCGGCGGAAGTCGGATGGGGAGTGAGCGGCGGGTGGTCTGCTCTGTGGCCTGTGCGGACGTCCCCAGAGACACGCAGTGGTATCGGGGTCACAGAGCCTCGAGCACATGGTCAGTAAGGGTGGGGTGGGGCAGGCCGGCGGGAGCCCAAGCCCTTGACTTGCCTCCATGCCCCCGGGGCCGCAGCTGCCGGAGAGCGGACAGTCCGTGGGTCCCCTCCCAGACGTTCCTTTTGCTGTGGGGGCCCCACGCCCCAGCCTCTGGCCACTAAGCCCTTCCCCCCCCGCCCCCGGCCCACTAGCTCACGTGCTCCTGGGCCTCGCAGCTCGGCTCTGCCCACAGGCTGTGACCCGGTCGGTCCTTCCCAGAGACTCAGCCCAGCCCCGTCCACTTGGCCTGACCCGCTCGGTCCCCTCCAGATGGTGGACTCTGGAGATAGCCTTTGGCCCCACTCGGGCCAGAGACCTGTGGTTTGGAAGCCCTCAGCCCTGTTCCCAGTAGGTCCTATCTATTCACTGAGTCCCTACCGTGTCCCAGATGCCCTGCTGGGCCCGGTGACAAGGGAGGCCTCGCTCCTGCTCTCAGGGAAATCACAGGCAGCAGAGGGGACGGGCAAAAAACCAGCAAGTACCCGAATACATTGGACTCGTTGCTCTAAGGGCCTCCTGGCAGGTCACTGGATTCTGTGAGGGGGCTGAGGGGCGGGGCGGGGGAAGGGCTCTCCAAGGAGGTGACATTGGGCTGAGATTGGAAGAATACCAAGGAATCACTGAGGCACATGGCAAGGGGAACAGAGTTCCAGCATAGGAGACAACAGTGCAAAGGCCCTGAGGTTGAAACACTTGGCACAGTGGAGGGACTGGGAGAGGCCAACCAGCCCTCCTTGCCTGAGACTTGGGGCTGGTTCCCATGCATCAGATCAAGTTGTGTGCTCGGGAATGATGCCCCTGGGGGCTAAGCACCTATTTTCTGCCAGGCATGAGCTCAGTACGACCCAGACAGAGCCCCCATGTGCTAGGACAGTGCGGTTCGGAGGTGGGTGCCACAGTGGGCCCTGGGTCTGGGCTTCCACAGGCCATCCTCACCCAGGCCACCCCCTCCCCACATAGGAGCAAAGGAGAGGATTTCGGAGGACCCAGAAGCTGTGTCACCCACACACGGGACAGCTGTGGCCCTTGAGGCCGACACGGCGGGGGGAGGTGCTGCAGTCACATTATCACTGAAGGGGAACTGGGACCTGGGACCAGGGGTGGGGCATCTGTGCAGGAGGAGCTGCGTGTGGGGAGGGCGGGGACACCTGCTTAGAAGCTGGGGTGCTCCCCGCCTCCCTACATGAACCAGGCCCCGGGAGGGTCTGGAGGGCAGGAGCTGGACCCCCGAGGCCCCACCGTGTGCCGGGCTGTGTCTCTCTGCCCAGCTCCGTGCTCAGCTCCATTGGGCTTCCATCCTGCTTCTGTCCTGGCCTCCTTCTCCCAGTTTCCAAAGTTTCCAGGAAAGGGCAGGAGGAGGGAAGTGGTGGGATGGGCCGGGAACTCCCTGTTCTCTGAGTTCCACTGGGACAATCCAAAAACTGGGGCAGGGAGGCCCAGATGGAGAGGAGGAAGAGGAGAGGGAAGGGGAGGGGAGGGAAAGCCGGGGAGAAGGAGAAGAGGAAGGGAGGGGAAGGTGGGAGGGCAGGGGAGAGGAGAGGGGGAGCAGAGGGGAGGGAAAGGAAGGGGGAGAAGGAGGGGAGGAAGGGAGAGGAGAGGAGGGGAGGGGGGAAGGGAGACCTGGCGTCCTGGAAGGCGCTCTTTGCACACTTGCTGGGTGGAGGGTCTGGGTGAGTGGCTGCAGGGAGGGGCCGGTGTGGGTGTGTGTACCTGAGTGTGTGAGCAGGAGTGTGTAAGAATAAGTGTGCACTTGTGAGTGAGAGCAAGTGAGGGTCCATGTGAAGGTGTGTGCAGCTGTAAGGGGTGCCTGTGGTGACAGCCAGCGGGGCCCAGGAGGCCCAGGGACCAGGAAGGCCCCCCCACCCATGCAGGACTTTCCTGAGGCTCTGCCCTCAGCCCAGGAGCTGGGCCCCCCTCCCCCCTCATCTCCATTCCTCCCAGGGCAGGGAGGGCCCAGCCCACCTTGGAGGGCACACCCCCATGGGCCCAGTGCTGAAGTCACCCCCAACGGCCCCTGCAGAGCATCGTTCCCCCGATGAGGACAACTGAGGCCCTGGCAGAGTGCGGCCCAGACGGGAGTCTCACTCCGTTGCCCACCTCCTGGCCAGGCTTGCTGGGCAGGACCTTCTGCAGGCACTGGCTCCTAGGAGGAGCCTGGGGGGATAGCAGGCCCCCGGGGCCATGGCAGGCAAACTCAGGGATGTGACTTGCCCTGCATGGATGTGAGTGTGTGTGTGTGTGTGTGTGTGTGTATGCACGCGTGCTTGTGGGGGGGCTGGGGGGGAGGCAGGGAACAGGGACCTGATCTCCTGGCTCAGTCCCACCCTCCTTTTGCTGGTTCTCCCTCAGCACTGACCCCCCTACCCCATCCCAGCCTCAGGGCCCCTGATCACCACGGGCGTACTCCCCCCTCCCCCGCCCCCGGCTTCACACCGCCAGCTTCCCCACCTGGCTGCCCAACAGGTAGTAGGGGGTTGAAGTGTCCCCCCAAATTCGTGATCGCCCAGAACGTCAGAATGTGGCCTCACTTGGGAAAGCATGTTTGTGATGTCACTGTTACCATGAGGTCAGGTGGGAGCAGGACGGTCCCCGTATCTAGGGACCGGTGTCCCTATAGGCGGAGGGGGACTCCCGGAGACATGGGAGGAGGCCCCATGGGGAGCGAGGTCGAGACCGAGGGACGAGGGACGCAGCCACAGCCGAGGAGGACTGGGGCCCCCGAAGCTGGAAGAGGCGGGTCGCGCCCTCCCCTAGAGCCTCGCAGGACACCTTGGTTTTAGAGGCTGGCTTCCAGACTGTGGGAGGCCGTTTCCTGTTTTTTAAGCTAACTCGCGGTCATTTGTCACAGCAGGTCCAGGACACAAACACAGGGCTGCCCCCTCCTTCCCATCCCCACCTCTGCTTTAATTGACCTTGGCAGGGCGGCCACAAGACCCCCTCACTCAGACCCCCAGTTACAGGGGCCGCCACGCCCTGGCTCCCTGCTCGTCCGGGCTCCCCCGGGTGCTCCCTGGCAGAGACTGAGGATGGGGAGGCCACCGACTTCGGGAGAGGTACAGGCCGCTCTGATGGGCCACTGGGCTCCGGGACTCCCCGGCGGCCTGGCCAAACAGAAGGGGACCACAGGCCCTCCAGGAGGCTCCCCTGCGCCCTCCCTTGCCTCACTAACCCTGCCTGGGCACCTGCTCCCCGGGGAGCCCCATTCCGCACGCCGGTCGCTCTCCCACCCCGCAGATGCCCACACTGAGGCTGCAGCAGAGCCCGGCCTGCGCCCCCCGCCCGCCCCTCAGCTAAGCAGCTCCTGCAGGAGCTCCCCCAGCTGCCGGCCTGGTTGCCATGGAGTTGGAGGAGAAGAAAGAGGAGCAGAGTCCTGAGCTGCATCCAAAAATACACACACCACTCGCCCCCCCTTCCTCACTCCCTTTCTCCAAAGTCAAAGCCTCCCTTTGTGCAGCCGCCCCGGGAGCAAAGGAGGTCAAAGAGGCCAAGGGACCAGGAAATGAGTCAGGGGACCCCAGCCCAGCCGGGGCTGCCGTCCCAGAGCAAGGGCTCCAGCCCCAGAGCAAGGGCTCCAGCCGCTGCCTTCCCCCAGGGAGGGGCTGTCGGCAGCTCCCTCACCCACCGCTGTTCTCCTGCCTCTGCGCCTCCAACATGCTGTTCCCTCCACCTGGTCAGCCCTTCCTCACCCTTCACACGGCCCCACCAGGAAACCTCCTCCTGCATTCTGCACCTGCCCCCCGCCGTTTGTGTCCTCATGGGGCCGTGAGCTCTTAGGGATACGAACTTCTCCTGTCTACCCCGCATCCCTGAGGCCGAGGCCGGGGACAGTTGCTCAGTAAACACAGATGAAGGAAGGGAAGGAAGGAGGGAGCTGATGAGACCTAAGTCCACCTGGCTATCCTCCCCACTCACACTGGCCCTGGGCACATTGGTCCTGCAGTCCGCGCGCTTCCCAGCACAGATCTCGGCCCAGTGCGGCTTGTCGGCCTCCTGGACTATGATTGTCTCCTTCCTGGGGGTCCCAGCTCATGGGGCTTGGCTCTGGGTCCAGAGTGGGTGCTCAGAGAATGTGTGGAGGGAGGGAGGGAGGGAGGGAGGGAGGAAGGAAGGAAGGAAGGAAGGAAGGGGAGAGAGGGAAGAAGGAAAGGAGGGAAAGAGGAACCTGAGGCTCTGGTTGGGTCCCTGAGTCTCATCTACCTGTCCAACCTGTCCAGGACCGGGAGCTCCGGCAGCCCTGACCCTAAGCCTTCGCAGCATTGGCTGCAGGTGGCAGGAAGGATGAACACGTGTCCGGGCCTCCGGCAGCCCCTATGAACACACAGGCAGCTAGGATGAGGGGTTGGAGACGAAGACACAGGGTCAGGGAGGCACAGCCGCAGGCAGACTGACCGGCCCCAGCCACCTAGAGCAAGTTGTGCTCGGAAGCCCTCGACTGTGGGGCCAGCCGACAGCCGGAGGGCACGGGGCAGAGGTCCCTGAGCCGTCCCCTTGAGGGCATCCCCTGCACGCGGGGCCCCAGGTCCAGGGTGGGGAGAAACCAAACTTTCCACTGAAAATCAATACCCCAGCAGAGGAGGCCTCAGCCTCTGTGGGTATGGAGGAGGGCCGACTGTGTGAACAGCTTGCTTTGCACAGTTCCGTGATCATTTGAATTTTTACCAAGAGCATATATTATGTATATATTTGTAGAAGAAAAGAAATATCCAATGACCCCAAGGTCTCCGCCTTCCCTGGAAATTTTTATGCTGCTGGGCAGTTGTGACAAAGCCCCAGAAACTCTGTCTTCCACTCGGCCCTCAACCCACCGTGGGAACATGTCCTATGAACTAGGCCCCACCCACAAATGTGGCCGTGGATTTATTAATTTGCTCGTTCATTCCTTCACTACTCTATGTCAGCCTTGTGCCCCCTGAAAGCTGCCAGACCAACAGGGAGACAGGCACAAGGACCACATGCCGACCAGACCACCAAAGAAGAATGTGGTGTAGAAGTATGGCTGTGGGAGCAGTCAGGGAGGGCTTCACAGAGGAGGTGACCTTTGAATGGGGCCTTGAAGAATGAGTAGGAGTTTGTCAGAAGGAAAGTGGGTCAGGGGAGGATGTTCTAGGCAGCAAGATGAGTGTGAGCTCCAACGTGGATGTGATCGAGGTGCCAGGAGCAATCTGGGGCAAAAGAAGTATGGGTATGGGGCTGGGGGTTAGCAAGAGGTCAGGCTGGATAAAGGTGGAAACCAAAATCACAAAGTGCCTAGATGCCGGGCAAGGGGCTTGCAGATTTTCCTCTGGGCCAATGACTTTGGACTTGCTCACCAAGGGCACAGCTTTGGGCTCTGGATTCGGATCCACAGGCCATGGTTAGAAAGATCCCGGTTGGTTCTGAAGGACTCCCGGGGTCGGTATCCACTGCTGCTGCTGGAGGTCATTGAAAATGTGAGAGTGACGGGGTCTGGCTGAACCCGGTGTGAGGATAAGGTGCGGATGTTGAGGACGAGGACAAGCCCCTCCGGGAGGACAGTAATCTGCCTGAGGCCCCAGGGATAAGCGGCAGCGCCGGGCCTCCAACCCAGGCCACTCTGACTCCAAGAGGCTCCAAGGGGCTCATGCTCCCCCAAACCCCTGTACTCACGTACTCAGAGTCTTCCCGTCCCTGGCCCTGCTGCACTCGGGGACACGAAGGTGCCAAGTCACATTCCAGGGGCTTTGTCTCCAAAAGGGAGCTGACCTCACACTCCCAGCCCCTTCCCGGTGCAGCTCCTGACCTCCCTGCCCTCTCTGCATGGGACTGGGCGTCCTTGGAGGCCGGGCTGAGGGAGCAAAGACTTTGACATGAGACAGACCTGAGTTCACGTCCAGGCTGTACTGGGAGGGGATGGGGGGGTCTCAGGCAAGCACACGCTCCTCTAAGCCTTAGCGTCCTCCCCTGTAAGCAGGGATGGGGTGTGGGGAGAGAAAGCCCCTCTCACAGGGTGGGGGAAGATCTCCAGCAGAGAACCCGGGTGCCCGGCCAGGTGCGGGCCAAGCCTGAGCAGAGCGCACTCCCTTCCCGCCACCCGCAGGTGTGCCCGTGCCCCCCACCTGGGGTGTTGAAGGCGGTCCTGGGGAGGGGCCAGAGTCCCCTTGCCCTGTTGCCCTGGATCCTGGGGAGACGGGCTGGGGCTGCTCCTGGCGGTGGGTCAGGAGAGCTGGGATGCAGAGCACCGTGGCCAGAGTCCAGCAGCCGATATTTACCAGCGGGTACGAAAGGACTCCATATCAGAACCGCATGCTCGTGAGCTTACGTTTCACAGCAAGAAGTCAGTCCACACAACAAAAAGGATAATATGTCTTTGCGAAAAATCATAATGACTTCCACCTTTTAATGTCCCCGTCATTTCTTCTCTTAAACCTGGAGGGATATTTTATTGAAAATCTCTCTTTTTTTTTTAAGATTTTATTTATTTATTTGACAGAGAGAGAGAGAGATCACAAGTAGGGAGAGAGGCAGGCAGAAAGAGAGGGGGAAGCAGGCTCCCCACTGAGCAGAGAGCCCGATGCGGGACTCGATCCCAGGACCCTGAGACCATGACCTGAGCCGGAGGCAGAGGCTTTAACCCACTGAGCCACCCAGGCCCCCCTCCTTTTCCTTTGTTAAATTCAAGTAAAATTAAGTAAAAATAGTATCCAATACATGACTCTCATGGCTTTATAAAAGTCTTTCTACCCATCTGCTCCTCACTCATCCTTCTGTTTGTGTATTTGCATGTAAGTCCCCCAAAATGAGGTCCACCTAATGCCCATGGTGGTTTCTGCTGGGGGGCGGGGGTTGGTTTCTCACTCCCATCTTGGAGATTTTCAGCATGTTGTGAATTCTTTATAATGAGCAGGTGCCACTTCTATTTTGTTTTAATGTGATTTTTTTTTCTTAAAAAGTAAGACAGGAAGGAAGTATTAAGATCGTTAACCAGAGTTCATTCTGGCAACTGAGTACCGAAGTCAGGAATGACTGCTATTTTTCTTTTTAATTTCTAAAATCAAGGGAACATTATTTTACTTTTAAAATGAGAGGGGAAAGGAAATCGTGGAGACTATGAATCAAAAACATCAGGAACAGCTTGGCAATGATCTGCTCGTTTGACAAATATTTATTGAATGACTTGATGCCAGAGTTCCATGTCTCCTGTCCTCTTAGAGCCTCCGGTTTTCAGTCACTGGATTCATGTAAAACCTTTTCTCTTACCCTCTCCCCGTAATTATTATACGCCGCCACTAGGTGGCAGTTGGCACACCAGTATTCTGGGCTGGGCTGCTAGGCTCTGCTCAAATCTGAGCTAAGACTTCAGTTCACGCCACCTGTTACTGATTTCTAAGTTCTCATTGGCAGAATTTTGGTTATATATATCTATATGCATGTATCTATATAGGGCTATATATCTACATCTGTGTCTATATCTCTATCTACAATCTACAATATCTATATACAAATACAGATATATTAGGATTGGGAACCTTACAATCAAGGATGCTCAACGACTTACTTGTCTTCCTCGAAGAAACACTTCAGCCACAAGTCAGACAAGAGACTAAAGCAAACAAACATGATGCTTCTGCACATGAGACAGGGTGGCATAGAGGCAAAGCGCCCTAGCTTTGGAAGTGACGAGTCCAAATCCTGGATTCATTGATCATTTACTTCATCATCTTAGTCAATTTACTGGAGCTCTTTTGGCCTCAGTGTCCTCATTTATCTGCTGGGGGTCTGATGGAGCCTGAATCACAGGGCTGTCACAAGAGTTGAGTGAAATGGGGTAGGTAAAGAAAGGAGGATCTAGCAGTTATTATTAGTCTTGCCGTCATTTCCACCTAGAAAACTCCTACTCATGCCTGAAGACCCCGCTTAAAGGTCTCCTCCTTAGTGAAACCCCATTTATTTTCTGGCAGCCATTGGTTGCTGGCTCCTCTGTCTTATACGATAGTCCTTAATCTATTAGGTCACCAACTTTACTTTATATGTTTCGAGGCTATATTATCAGGTGAGTGCAAATTTAGTATTTCATATCTCACTGTTGGAATTGCCCTTTATTATTTTGAAATTTCCCTTTTTAACTCCTAAGGCCAATATTGATAATGTAATGAAGGTGCTCAACTTTCCGATATTAGTTTAACTGTACTACTTTCTTTCCTTCCCTTTTCCCTTTCTTTTTTCTATATTGTGTTCATTTGAATGCTGTCTTTTCCCCTCTTTTACTTTCAATCTTCTTGTGTCTTTAAATTTACAATGAGTCTCCCAAAAGTAGCATATGGTTGGGTTATTTTTTTTTAATCCAATCTGGCAATTGTTCTTTTCATTATTTAGTCCATTTACATTTAGTGCAATTACTGATCTATTTGAGCAATTTACCATGTTACTGTTTATTTTCTATTTGCCTCACCCATTCTTTGTTCTCTTTTTCTCCTTTCTTGCTTTTTGACTTGATTATTCAAATATCTTAACTATTTCTTTTTCCTTCTTATAGGTTGTTAATTATGCATTCATTTATCTTTTCATAGTTACTCTAGGAATTACAACATGTGTGCTTGACTTTTTAGAGTTTACTATAATTTTTTTCACTTGTTGTTCCCTAGACAATAGAAGAATCTTATATTTAACTACATAAACCCTGGCTTTTGCACTGCTTTTATTTTTATTCTACATGTGTTTTAAATCCCATAAAATTACTATTATTTTATTTTATTTTATTAGATTTTATTTATTTATTTGACAGAGAGAGATCACAAGTAGGCAGTAAAATTACTATTATTTTAAAGTGTAAAGATTTATTTAGTGTATTTACTTATTTGCTTATTCTGGCACTCTTTATTCCTACATTACTACCTTCATCTAGAATAATTTTTCTCCTATCTGATGAACTACCTCCAGTGTTTCTTTTTGTTTCTTTTAGCGTGGGTCAGCTGGCGACTACTGATAGCTTTTGTTGACCTGAAAACATCTTTATTTCATGAAGTGTATTTAACTTACAATGAAATTAGAGGCTCCCCATAGCTTTCCTTCTGCTCTTTGAATATTGTCTCTGGCCTCCATTATGTCTTTTGAGAGGCCATCTTTGTTCTGTCCTTGATCCATTTAAAGTAATTGTGTCTTTTTCATGGGTTACTTTTAAGATTTTCTCTTTGACTTTGTTTTTTGCTGTTTTGGCAATGACATGCCCAGGTGCAATCTTCTTTTTATTCTTCTTCATTGGGATTCTTAGAATTTCTTGCATCTGTGCCTTGATGTCTTCTGTCAATTTGGAAATGCTCAGCTATTACATCTCAATATTGTTCCCGGCCTATCCACCGCTTTCCTTCCAGGACCGTTGAATTTTCCCACCATGCCTCATATCTCTCTAATGTTTTTTTCTATATTTCCCTTTCTATCATTTTTCCCATGCTTCTGTCTGAACATTTCCTAGAAGCCTAAATTCTAGCTCACTAATCCTCTCGGATTTTGTATCAGTGATTCTGGAAAGGGCTTCTGCCAGGGGCCAGAAGGCCACCACACTTCAGAGCAGCTGCTCAGGGAGGCCCAGGTCTGAGAGGTGCACTTGTCAAGCGTGGATCTGGGCAGACGGCATGCACACGAGCCCATGTGGGAGCAGACGGGACAAGCACCTTTGGAGGCAACCGTGGCTAGGCCGTCTGAGGAAAATGGAGCCTTTGAGGCCATGTCTGCCTCGTGCAGCTAGTATCTGATGAGGGACCTGCCACCTCCGAGGAGCCCCCTCACCAGTGTCCTGGCTGCCAGGCTCCGCTTCCCCCCAGCCAGTCTCCGCCATGCGGCCCACTAAGTCCACTTGGTGCCCTCTCCTTTCCCGCCCTCCTCTCTGTCCTACTAGGAGGGCCCTGGTGCCCCAGGACCCGGCCAGGTTCCCAGTGGGAAGTGCTGACCCTGCTAACCTTCTGCTTTCTGACTTTCACACTCCCTTTCTTCCTTCCTGGTCTGCAAACCCAAAGCTCAGGGACGGAGCCGCCCACCAAGGATGCTAAAGCAGGAAGCTAGAAGGAGCTTCTTCGGTGACCTTCAGTGACCACCTTCCCAGGCAGCTGCTCCAGTCCCAGGCTAGCTCCTCCAGGCTTTTCACATCGGGAGAAAGAGACCCCTCTTCTGGTGAAGCCACTGTGGCTCACATAGTGAACCAGGACACCTAGTGACAGAAATCCTAACTGACACAAAGAGCAGTTCGTGGGACACCTCCTCCAGCACGCCCTCCTGGATTCCCCTGGCGGATGCAGTCCCGGCTGTAGTGTTCTCACACGGAGTTGGCTCTTTCCACATCCCAGTTAATGCTGGCCTCCCAGAGAACCGGACACATGTGTCCACGTGTCCTAACCATGTGTCTTAACCTTCTGGGTTTAGGGACCCACTCGCACTTGTGGGGACGCCCCTTCTTTCTGAGCTGAGGACCAGGCAGGATGCTTCTGCCCCATGGGCAAGAAAGAGCAGAGCATTCGGGCCCAGAGTTTGCGTCCTTGTCCCTGGGACTGAGTCCTAGCGCCGGGCCATCAGCTCCCCTCTCTCAGCTGCTGCTCATGCCGCCACAAAACTGCAAGAAGCCCCATCTGGGGGGCGATGTGCAAGCGAGGTCAGCGGTCTGGAAAAGATGTGGAGACAAAGAAGCACCGCCGGCTGCACAGGAATTGTCGACGTCTGCATGTCTGTGTCCAGTGAGGGCTGTGCCAGCGGAGCCTCGTTGTTCCTGCAGACCCACGGCAGTGCACACACACACACCACATGTTCACACACATGCGCCTCACACACACCACGCACACACACCACACACACACCACATGTTCCGCACACATGCACCTCACACACACCACGCACACACCACATGTTCCGCACACATGCGCCTCACACACACCACACACACCTCATACATACCACACTCTCCGCACACATGCACCTCACACACACCACACGCACATGCTCTGCACACGTGGACCTCACACACACCACACATACACACCTCACACATACCACACACAGCACACACACAGCACACATACGCCTCACACACACCACACACACACCACATGTTCCACATACATGCGCCTCACACACACCACACACACCTCATACATACCACATACTCCGCACACATACGCCTCACTCACACCACATGTTCCGCACACATGCACCTCACATACACCACACACGCACCTCATACATACCACACACTCCGCACACATACACCTCACTCACACCACACACCTCACACATACCACACTCTCCGCACACATGCACCTCACTCACACCACACACACACACCTCACACATACCACACGCTCTGCACACATGAATCTCACACACACCACATGCACATGCTCTGCACACGTGGACCTCACACACACCACACATACACACCTCACACATACCACACACAGCACACACTCCACACACATACGCCTCACACACACCACACACACCTCACACATACCACACGCTCCAAACACATACGCCTCACACACACCTCACACACCACACATACCTCACACATACCACACACACATCACACGCTCCGCACACCACACACATACGCCACACATATACACACACACTCCACTCACACATGTCTCACACACTCCACACACACACACCACAAACTCCACACACACACCACACATACTCCACACACTTCTAACATACCACATACCTCACACACATCACACATTCTACACAATATGCCTCACATACCCCCCACACACCCCCACACACACCTCACACATACCACACACACACACCTCACACACTCCACACATTTCACACATACCACACACCTCATACACATACCACACACTCCACACACATACGCCTGACACACAGCACACACCTCACACACTCCATACACTCGCACACACCATACACTCATGCATGCACCACATGCTCCACACATGTACACCTCACACGCTTCATACATGCCAAACATACACCAGACCACCTCACATATCACACTTCATATACTCCTCACACTTGCCTCACCTACACACCTCACACACCATACACCTCACACACACACCGCATGCTCCACGCACATATACCTCATACCACACATGCCTCACACATACCTCACACACGGCTCACACACTCTGTACACCCCACACATACCACTACTTCATACACACCACATGCTCCACACATGTACACCTTGCACATGCCTCACACACTTCACATAAGCCTCACACACACCTCACACACACAGCACACACACCTCCCACATACTACCCACACTTCACATATGCATGCCTCACAGTACACACACAGCACACACACACCACATGCTCCACACATGCATACCTCACATATACCTCACACACACCATACATGTATGCCTCACACCACACACACCTCACACACGCCACACATACACTTCACACACACAACACACCTCACATTCCACACTATCTTCACACCTCACACACACACACCACACACAACATACACCCGACACACACACCTCACCCATATACCATCACACACACAGTACGCACACCGCACACCACACACGTACACCCACAGGCACCCACACGCACACAGAGGCATGAACGTATCTCTTGAGCCAAAGCAGCTTGTACTTCCCTTGGAAGCCACCCAAACCAACCTTAACCACAAGATAGTTCACGCTTGATGACATGGTGCTGATTTGAGAACTACCCGGGCTTCTCTGGGTTGTTTTCTTTGGGCCAAACATGGTGTCATCACATTATATATTAACCTTTGGAACCCTACTTCCCTCCCCTGAGGCACAGGGGAGGACTTTCTATAGCTTAACAAGTAGGAGGGCTGGAAATCGAAGAACCTTCCGGGCCCAGCTGGCTGGCACAGGTTCTGGAGAAGGATGTGCCGGCCCAGTGCCCACAGCCTGGAGCAAGCAGAGGGACTCTTCCATCTCTCTCAGACCGTCCCAGTCGAGGGACAGTCTGTCTGCCTTTCTCTCCCTGTTTCTCTCTCTCTGCCTCTCCATTGATATCTCTCTCTCTCTCTCTCTCTCTCTCTCTCTCTCTCTCTCTCTTTGTGCCTGGGGCCCAGCAGGAGCTCGAAAACCAGGCCTGCCTCAGGCCGGCTCCAGGCAGGCAACCAGGGTTCAGGCCCCTGTCCACATCAGCAACAAGGGTCTGTGTGTAGACTGCCGGTCCTTGAGCCGACACCACCTGTGCAGCTGCCGTGTGCACAGACTGGGCTGTGTGTGTGTGTGTGTGTGACTATCCGTTTGCCTCTCCGCCTCGCTCTCTGTGACTCGCTATGTTGGCTTCTCTCTCCATATATACATTTCTCTTCATCCTTGTCTCTGTCTCCGCATCTCCCTCTCATCCAGCAATTCCCCTTCTGGGTATTTACGGAAAAGAACTGAAAGCTGAGTGTGCAAGAGATAATTTCACGCCCACGTTCACAGCAGCACTATTCACGGTAGCCAGAAGGTGGAAGCGACCCCAGCGTCTGTGTACAGAGGAAAGTGACGGTGCAGCACACGCACGAGATAGATTACTCAACCCCAAAAAGGAAGGACAACCTGACGCCTGTTAAAACATGGACGTGCTCGGGGCCACTGTAGTCAGTGAGATCAGCCCGTCACAAAAGTCCCCCAGGGGCCCCGGCGTCAGCGAGCTCCAGAGACCCAGCGTGGACGGGGCGGCCTGGGGCCGGGACGGGGGAGTCCGTGTGTAACGGGGACAGAGTTCCGA
>CM052798.1:166593212-166667182 GCA_028533885.1 Nasua narica | reverse complement strand
CATTTGAGTCTTTCCTAATCTCAGGGTCACATTCCCAGTGGATGGGGTCACAGCGCTTCAAAGGCCACACGTGGGAAAGTGGCTGCCTCTCGGTCGGTCTCTTGCCCGTTTCACAGACGATGAAAACTGGCCCCCAGAGCCTGCACCTTCCTCCCACCCTCGTCTCCTCTCACGAAGGGCTCAGCACAGTCCTCGCAGGTGTCACACGGCCGTGGGAAAGCTGTCGCTGTCACTGTCATTAGAATAGCTTTAGGCCCACCGTAAAGCTCCGGAGGGCCAAGTTGATCAGGACCTTTGATCCAAACACGCACAGACTCTCACCCCTGCGGACCTGGGACTTCTAGAAGATGGAGAATCCCTCCGCTCACGAATGACCTAAATTTCCCATCTCTGAACCCACCTTGCCCGCTGCTCAGACCTGTCCCTCTGGCTTCCTTTCTGCGGTCACACTGGGGCAGGAAAATGTGCACATTAAAGGGGTTTCACGTGCTCCTGACTCTTTCGCGGCTCAGCGGTCGCCCCTGCTCTGTGCAAAGCTGGGCTGAGACGAGCACTTAGAAGAGGTGACATTTGGAGGCTTCAGCCTCGCAGACGGTTGGCTCTCTGGGCTGGCGAGTTCCGGGCTGCCTTCCTTTGCTGCTGTCACGCCGATGCCGTTGCCATGGCGTTGGTGTGCACGCGCAGGAGGCTCACGCAGCTCGTCCGCTTCTGAACTCCGTCCAGAGCCTTGGAGCGGGGTGGTGGGAAGACTGAGTGCGCGGAGAATCGGGGAGGCTGCAGGGCGTGGGAGGGACTCAATCTGTCCCCGGCACCTTGTGCTGCTGGAGGCTGGGGGAGAGGCAAGAGGCCTCACTGTCTCCAAACCGGGACACGTGGATGGAGGCACAGTGTGCCCTCGGGCAGGGGTGGCTGCAAGGCATGCTGGGACCTCAGCCGCAGAGGCCGGTGCAGAGGGGAGTCAGACAGAGGGCCTCCTGCGGGTTTACACCTGTGCCTCCTTCGGGTTCACACCTGCGCCTCTCCTCCAGCCCGTTCCCCAGACAGCAGTCCAGGTAATATTTTAAAAACATAAATGACATTGCATCACTCCCCCACTCAGTGACCTCTTCAGTGGCCTCCAGTTACCTTCCTAACAGAATCCAAACTCCCTCCCAAGGCCATAGACAGCAGGCTCTGCATAGAAATGCAGCATCTACGAAGCTGTGACCCACACCATCCCTTCCCAGACTTGTGTCGTGGCTAGAAAAGCGCGGTCCAGCATTCAAAGGCAATTTCCATGCCTTCAAGTCCCTTCCCCGTATTTGTCACATACCACAAAGGTGACGCGGGGTTCATGGATGTGCTTCCAAAAATCCCCTCTTCGTCCTCAGCCTCAGGAGCCTGTGCTTAGCCTCCCGCCACACGTCCCTTCTTCTCCCCTTCCCCTCTGCCTTCACCTGCTCTGGAAAACCTGAAAGATTCCATCTGGTCAGAGGAGGTCTGCCTCGAAGCCAGGGGAAGGAGAGCAGCGAACACGGGCCCGGAGCCCGCACATTGTCCTGGGCACGTGCATTAATCACTGAGGGCACCACGTTGTGCAATTGTTTAGCGACTTCTACAACTGCCCCAAGTCGCTGTAAGTGCACGTCCAATGCTGCTGATTTAACACTGTGCCTTTAAGAAATAAACAAATACATATATTTAACCACCTGCCTGCATTGCTGTCTTCACAGAGTTTCACATGACTGTCTCATTCTCATCATTCTGGTTTTTGCCCAAAAACTAGCTTTCCTTTTTTAAAAAAATTTATTTATTTTTATTCACATTCAATTAATTAATATAATGTATTAGTGGTTTCAGAGGTAGAGGTCAGGGATTCATCAGTCTTATATACCACCCAGCGCTCACTCCATTCACGTGTCACTCAGTTACCTAATCCCCCGACCCCTCCTCCCCTCCAGCAACCCTCAGTTTGTTTCCTATGATTAAGAGTCTCTTATGGTTTGTCTCTCTCTCTCTGATTCCGTTTTTTTTTTCTTTTTCCCACCCTTCCCCTATGATCTCTGTTTTGTTTCTTGAATTCCACAGAGGAGTGAGATCCTCTGATCATCGTCTTTCTCTGATCGACTTATTTAGCATAAGCTATCTTTTCAGAGAGGCCTTTCCTGGCCCCGCCTTTCCCCAGAAGAGACCCCTGCCAGCATAGGGCCCTACTTTGGAGATTCTGGAATAATCTGCCTTCAGCTCCAGCCGTGCGGGGGCAGCATGTACACACGTGTCTCCCCAAGGGGCTCATGGCAGACGCTAGTCATACCAGATCAATGGCTTGGCGAGCTGGTGTATTCTGAACTCATGGGGGGTTCAGAGCATGTACCCCCTGCCGTGTGACTCTGAGAAAGTCACCTGGCCCGATGTCCTGGGCCTTAAACCGGGGGTAGTGGTAAGCACCCACGGAAGGCACCCTGAAGGCTTCACAGAGGTGCCCGGACCGAACTCACATGGCCGTTCCCTCTTCACTGGGGAACGGGGGTCAGTAGGGGTCCCACGGGGCTCGACTCCTGGCGGCCGCCGGCACCGCTAGTGGTTGCCAGGGACGCCAGAGGGCTGGGCAAAGAGGCCGTAGGGGCGATGGGACGCAGCTGGGGAGGGACGTGTGAGGGAGAGGGCCTGAGATGGAAGCGGCCTCCCTCCTGGCCTGCTCTCCCTCTTCCCTCTGTGGCCCTGCTTCGGGATGTTTCCATGCGTTCATTAAATGTGTTCGCCGAGGCTGGCGTGCTTCGATATCCAGTTAGTAATCTCCGCCTGCAGGCACGCAGGCCAGAAGGGAGCCACCCCCGCATGCTCCTCTGACCCCTCGGAGGCCCCAGCCGCCTACGGCCCAGTCACCCTGATCCACGCCGCTGGGAGGGTCCACGGGACCCAGAGCTCCAGGAAGCCCGAATTCCTTATCTGTTTCCTCCCAGCCACGGCTTTGTCTTAAAATAGGACTCCCAGCCTAATATATTCTCCAGGCGATGACACTTTGCGGATTGAACGAGAGCTAAAGGACTGGCGGGCAGAGGCTCCAGAGGCTGCCTGAGTGCAGGGCCAGGCCCTGGGGCTGGGCCGCCGGAGGGCAAACCCTCACCCGCCTCTCAGCTGGCTGCAGGCCACGTGGGCCGCTCTCTCCGCTCTCTCCGCAGCGTTCAGGGTCATCCGTCAAACCAGGGTCCCGGTACGCACGACCTCCAAGGCTGTTACGAGGTTTACATGAGTTGAGATGGGTGCAGCTCTCAGAATCAGGCCTGGCTTGAGAGCGCTATTCAAATATTTGCTCAATAAATAAATTCCCCCTTCCCTCTTCCCTCCTGAGTTCTAGGCCGATGAGAAAGACACTGGAGATGCAAACAGCAGCTTTATTACGGTAAGCCTGAACTTGAGGGCGCTTGACTCCCAACCCCCGCCGCACGTCTGGGTTGGACAGGAACTTGCCCCGGCTCAGGCGGGGCAGGGCCTGTCCCATAATTATGCTCCCTGTGTCCAGAGGCAGGGCAGTGAGGGAAGGAGGGGAGGAGCCCAGCCGGGCCAGGCTCCCTGAACCCCAAGCGGACAGGAGAGGCTCAGAGAGGCCGGGGTTCAAACACCAGGGCCGAGGGCAGGGGGCCAACGGGAAAGCGTGAGTTACTGGGGGACATTCGGTGCTTGCAACAGTCTGACAAGGCAGTGTCACCACCCGTAATTGTTCAAACAAATTAACTGGGACTTGAAAACCTTAGGTGGGGTGCCGGGCTGGCATGGTTAGAAGAATGTGCAACATTTGACCTCGGGGCCATGAGTTCAAGCCCCACGCTGAGGGGTAGAAACGACGTAAATAAGTAAAAGTTAAAAAAGAAGGGGCGCCTGGGTGGCTCAGTGGGTTAAAGCCTCTGCCTTCGGCTCAGGTCATGATCCCAGGGTTGTGGGATCGAGCCCCGCATCGGGCTGTCTGCTCAGCAGGGAGCCTGCTTCCTCCTCTCTCTGCCTGCTTCTCTGCCTACTTGTGATCTCTCTCTCTCTCTGTCAAATAAATAAATAAAATCTTTAAAAAAAAGAACAACTATCACTAATTTATAAAAAAATAAAATAAAATAAAATAAAAAAGAAAACTTCAACAGTCAGGTGACTTTTCCAGGGGTCCCACAGTTAGGAAGCAGCCCAGTTGATATGCAAGCCCAGCTAGCTAGCACTGGGAGGCCCGGGCTCTTTCCCCCTCACCAAGCCCACTGTGGCCCCACAGGAGCCCCTGGGAAGCACCAGTCAGCTACGGTTCTGGAAAGGATTGGTGGAATTTCTTAGCTGTCCCTTTTCTTTGGAAGGGACCACGCTTTGGTGTTAGCGCTTGGTCAAGGATGCGGATACAACGGGTTCCGACGATGGTGCTTATCGGCTGGCTTCCATCTCAGGTGTGTGGGGGTCCAGTCTGGGCAGTGGCATCCTCATGAGGTCCTGCCTGGAGCTGAGGGAGACGGTCCCCACCACTGAGCCCCCCAGGCCCGGAGCCCCACGAGCCTTCTGCCTCCGAGATCGGGACACAGCGTGACTGTCGCTATTTTGAGGGGAGTCAGAGGAAGAGCAGGGGCAAAATGTAGGACTCTTGAATCTGTCGGGTGACACGGTGCCTGCCCAGCTTAGAGAGCACTGCACATAGTAGGGCCACAGCTCAGCACGAGGGCAGGGTCAGGAGCGGGGCAGTTCTAGTTCATGGGGCACAAGCAACCCGAACGGACTCTGGCTGCCTTTAGCACAGGAGCGGACTGGGTGGACATAGACTAGCACTCGCAGTCCGGGGAAGACACAACGGACCAGGCCTGCACAGGCCAGGAACTGGGGCGGCCCTGGGGTCCAGGCGGGGATGGAAACGACAGGATGGATTAGAAAAGATTTGGCCTGGGAAAGCAACAGGACCTGGTAACGGGGTGCGTGGTGGGGACGGGCAGAGGGAGGACTTGGGGAGGGGACTATGAAGAAGCCCGAGCTCCAGCAGCAAGGACAGCCTGCTGGGAGTGGGAACCTTCTCCCATTTGGGGGTACTGCGAGTTCAATGTGCCTGTTGGATCCCAGTGTCGAGTCCAGGCAGAGCCCAAGGTCCAGGTTTGGGGGTCATCAGCACAGGGTGACTAAAGAGTGAAGGTCTGGGGGGACAGCAGGGACCTCGCCAGAGGGGGAGAGGAGCTGGGCATGGACCCCTATCCCAGGAACAGCACTCTTGCCCCCAAGGCCCTTCCTCTCCCCAGTGGGCATCCCCAGTGGGCCTGTGGCACAGCCAGCAGCTTCGCTGCCCTTCCACGGCACGTGGCCTGGCATTGCGCACATAGTAGGTGCTCAGTGAATTTTGAGCTTGATTTATCAACTGAAAGGAGACAGCTGGATGCAGAAGGCGCTCCGCGCGTCAGGCCTCAAGGATGACCCGGAAGGCATCACCCACCACGGTACACGGGCCCGTCCTAAGTCACACTTTCTGCCTCCTGACCCTTTAAGGCAAACAACTGTGTTCATCTGAAGCAGAGTCCTCGACTTGGCATCGCCGTGGATAGAAAGGAAACACAGGATGACACATCCCTCCAGCTCCTGAACTGTGTTCTCCCAAGAAATACAAGTAAATCCACATATTTAAAGGCAGGCCACCCACTTGCATGGAAGGGGGTGGATCCCAGGGCGACAAGTACACGCAGTTCTGGCTGGGTTTACCCGGAATTCTCCTCCCGGAGCCCCTGGCTCCCGCACAGGCTGGCCGGCCACCGCTCCAGCTCAGCAGCCCTTGTTCCGATGCCCTCCTCAGGTCTGAGCCTGCGGCCCGGCCCGGCAGGTGCATGCGGGGCTCTGCCCCAATCTACATAAAACCGCAGCTGCTTCCTAACGCCGAGAACCTTGCCATTTGTTGGTCCTCGAAATCTGCCTGCTGCCACACGTCCATCCGTTGGAGGTGGGGGAATTTTCCTAAAGCGTCGTTTTAAAGCAGGCAGAACGATTTAATGTATTGAGCCCTCACTGCTGGCTTTGCGATCGGTGTGAGCACCAGGCTTCGTCCTTGCCCTTGGAGAGCTCCTCGTGGGGACCGCGGGTGGCCTGTCACAAGCTAAAGGTCACCCTTTTGTGAATTCACAGGACTTCAGGGCACAGAGGGCCCCCCCGGGACTCACCTGAGTCCTCTGTCCTTCCACAGACCGCCAGGCTGGGCTGGGCAGAGTGACAGAAGAGACAGCGTTGGGTCCCCAGCTGTGTGGTCTTTCCCGAGAGGCGGGTGAGAGCCCACGTTGACTTTCACCAGGAGCCAGACAGCTGCCTCCCGTTGGGGCTGGCCGAGGTCCCAGCTCTTTTCCTGTCCCTGAGGCATAGGTGGCATTTCCACCCAGCTGAGTCACCAGGGTTTTTTCCAGGTGGAGACGGTAATTAGCAACCAAGCAGAGCCCAGAGCTCCTTCTTTGCTCGTGGAGGCGGCTCCAGGCTGCAGACTCAGGCACGCGTCTCCCTACACAGATACGTGTCCTCAAAGCCCGTTTATGGAACGTATAGAGTCCTGGTCACCAACCCCGACACACGAGATGCGCTACACACCACAGGCCTGTGTTGAGGCTGGTGGCCCTGATCAGAGGAGCGTCTGTGCGGGACCTGTGCTGCGGGCAAGACGCCAGCTCTGCCCGAGGCCGACGCCACTCGCTCCTCGTAACAGCCCCGTGATCCCCGTTGTAAAGACGGAGGAACTCAATTTTAGGGAGCTCAGGTCACTTTGTTCCTTATCCTAAGGAGTCTACCATGCAGGCAGGTCAAGAAACACAAAAACAAAAGCCAGAGGGTCAAAGGTAACATGTTGTATATAATCACAGGGAGAAAGGAGTAAGCAGGGAAACTGTCATTCAGTCACTCAGCAAACACTGGGACTTAGTACGAGGTAATTTCGCTTGCTGGGTTCGGTTCTGCCCAGAACTCCTGTGCCCCACACACCTGTGGTGCTAATTTCCTGATGCCCTGGGCGAGTCACTTCCTTGCCTCCGTTTCCCCCTTACAGTGCCCACGCTGGCTGCCGACACCATCAGCAAGGACTCTGTGGGAGGGAGGAGCCGGCCTCCGAGTGTGGGCTCCCAGGGGAGGGGTGCAGGCATTTCCCCTATAATTTATTTGGAGCTCTGCTGCTTTGGACTCCTCCCACCCTCTGCTGAAGTACGTGTAGTGTCCATGCGTTGTCACACACATTAATTATCAGCTGAGGCTTCCAAACTACCCCTCGCTTTGGCTGGATCACGCTGGAGAGAAGGGCTTTATCGCCGTCACGGTTAAACGCAGTCGCGGAGAGCTGGAGAAGATGGAAAGGAAAATCGCTCAAGCCAAAGAATAAAAGACATTTCAGAAAAAGCAGAACAAGGGGCTATGAAGACCCATTGGAATTTAAAGTGACAGGACGTCTGATGACATAGTCACGAATTCTGGGTCGCTCCAGGCTAGAATGGGGCAGATGCACACGGAACCGGACAAGAGGTCCTGCAGCAGGGAGCAAAAGGTTTGATCCCGGGCAGTGTCTTAACCCTTCCGTGCCACAGTTTTCTCATGCATGAAATGGGACAATAATCACACTGAGCTTGAAAGTGATAATGAGGCAATACAAGTTCATACGCTTAGTATCTAACAGGTGCTCCAAGATGAAGAGTCACAGCAAAGGAAGCAAGAAGGGGGCACAGAATTAACAGGTGCTTAGGATGAATTTCATTTCATTGGACTAACATGAAGCTTTGTTTTAAATGTCTCTGTCTCGTTTGTTTCCGGACTGTAGGTCCTCTTACTCCGCAGCCCGGAGACAGACTGTGGTGTGCTGGTAAACAGAATGGGCTCCGGGGGAGGGGGGAGCCCTGACTGGTAGTGTGTGCCAGTCTCCATGGGGTGCGTGTTCCCACCATGTCTGAGTTCAAGCTACCAATGCGATTGGTAGCTTGCGTTACTGAATTCAGTCCGCAAGAGACGTCAGCAGCTCGTCATGTCATTTCCGTGGATTTCTACTATCAAGATACAACAGACGAGAGCTCAGAGGATGGCAATATGTAGTAAAGCCATTAGGAAATGATGAGTTTGGGATATTTATTACCTTTTATTTAAAAGACTTTATTTATTCATTTGTGAGGGATAAAGCGAAAGAGAGAGAGCCAGCGAGTGAGAGCGAGCACGGGGAGGGGCAGGAGGAGAGGAAGAGCGGACTCCCTGCTGAGTGGGGAGCCCCACACGGGGCTCCATCCCAGGACCCTGAGATCATGACCTGAGCCAAAAGCAGACTCTCGACTGACTGAGCCTCCCCCAGGCACCCCTATTACCTTTGTGTTTGATATCATTTATTTAATTGTAAGTTTATATAATTCGATTTTTATTGATGGCTGTGTTTAACAATCGGCTCACAGAATCCTAAAAACGTAACAGTTGGCAAGGCTGGCTCCAACCCGCCACTGCCTGCAGGGCCCCTGTTGTGGGGTCTGGTGCTCAGTAAGAGCTCAGTACAAGGTCATCTCTTGTCTCAGTTCTGACACTGTCTCATTCACTTTTCCCGCCTTGGTGGAACTGAGGGACTAGAAAAGTCTAGAAAGGGAAGAGGGAAGAAATGGCAGAAGAGCACGCAAGAGAACTAGTGGAGGATGGGGCCAGATCTGGAGGCTCCGGGCCCTCCTGAGATGGGGACTTTCTCTAGGAAGAGTCACAGGGTGGGTCCCTGGGGCTGCCTGTCTTCGGGGGCTTGCCCCACACCACCCCCCTTCCTGCGCCGGGACTCCAGGAAATGGCCGTGATGCTCCCTCCCCAGCCCCCCCCCCCAGCTCAGTCATGTGACCTAGACTGGCCGCTGGGGTACGCTGGTCTGGGAACGTGAATCTTGAGAAAGTGGTGGTGATATAAGATCGCCGCATGAAGAGATTCCTACTGTGGTGAGCGGCAGAGCAGTGTGGTCCTGCTCCTTTCTCCTGCCTGGTCCCAGAAGTCCCCTGGATCCTGCCCAGTGTTCATCCTGGTTCTCGAGCTTTGCTTTGGCTCACTGAGCTCCCTGGAGTTTTTTTTTTTTTTTTTCTGTGGCAGATCCTCTGGGCAACTTCCTTAAGTTCATCCATTTCTTTTTAGACTTATAATGTGGGGGCCAAAAGACTTCATTTCCTAGCATCTCTTCAAGCTGCGAGTAGGTCCCTGCCAAAGGGATGTATGCACTAATATTGGGTGGGACTTTTGAGAGAGTGTGCCATTTGGTCACTTCTCTCTCCTCCTTCCTATTGCTTGGAATGTGGAAGCAATGGCTGGAGCTCTGGTGGCCATTCTAGATCATGAAATGATCTGAGAATGGAAGTCATGTACGGTGGAGCAGAAACAGAAAGAGCCAGGGTCTCGGATGAGTTTATAGGGTCTCCATATCAGTTCTCTTCTTCCAGCCTCTGGACTTTGTTTATGTAACAGAACAAACCCCTGTGTGTTATCCCTGTTTCAGTGTTGCTAATCACAGTTGAAGCTGTTCCTCCAAGTATGCCTTCCACTAAAATTCCTTTGGCTTATGAACACCAAGGTTAATTTCCATTATGGTAGCTTCATAGCTGAGTCCTCACTGACTCACAGTCCATTCATCCTCTTCCCTTACAATCTTAAGCCTCACATTCTAGCCCTAGATGCCTTGCCTGCCTTGTCTGCCTTGTCAATGACCCAGCAGAGCCTGGTTCTTTCCCAAAGGTCAGGTCCTCTTACACTCTGTCTATGCTGTGCTCTCCCCTAGGATGTCCTTCCCCGACCTTGACTGCTTTTAAGATCCAACGCAAGCATCACCTCTGTGACCACACGGCAGGATGGCTCCATGTTATAATTACCTGTTTACCTGACTGCTTCCATCAGACCACAGCAACTGTGTTGGTAACTTGCTGTGCGGCACATCCCAGGGGCTCAGCACAAGTGGGCTGAAGGAGAGAACGAACACCGCAGACATGGGAGGTGGGCTACAGCTTTATAACGAGACCCATCAATCTCTTCCCACAGACCAGCTGCCTACCTGCCTCTATTCAGGCTTGGAGAGTTCTGCGTGTCATCTGGGCTGATTTCCTGCAGCTCTAATCCATGCCAAACATGAGCCTGGTTTTGAATGGATGATGTCAGGCTTGAAGGTATTTTGGACGTTAACAATATTCCCACGAGCAACAAAATAAATAAAGTGGTAGTAGATTATAACCCAACGTGAAAAAAAAATAAACACGCATGAGTCCAGACTGATATAAATGATTGAAGGAATTAACAAATGCGGGAGAAGAGACAAATCTGCCATGCCGAAGAACTCCAAAACCGTACGCCGACCCTCTGCCCTCAAGGAGGGTGACTGTGACTCCCCACTCTTCAGGCGTGAGCGTCTTCCAAAGTGCACAGCCTGGAAGGGAGGATGGGGAGAGCAGCTTCGCAGTGGAGATGGCTGACAGACCTCAGCCGGGTGATCAAGGCAGCAACAAGTCTAGTGTCATGTGGATGGTATGAGAGCTTGATGTGATGACCATGGCTCTCTGTCTCTGGGGTCTTCCTCCCAATAAACCACAGCCCTGGTCTAATCAGAAGAAAGGCACCAGATGAATTCCAGTAGGGAGTCTTCCTAAGAGGTACCCAACCAGCACTCTTCTAACCTGTCAAAGTCATCAAAGACAAGGCAAGTCTGAGGAATGGTCCCAGCTAAAGAGGAGCCCAACGACACAGGGCAACTAAACACCATGTAGGGTCCCGGATGGGGTCCTGGGGCAAGGGAAAGATGAGATTAAAATATAGGAAATCTGGGGGCACCTGGGTGGCTCAGTCGGTTAAGCAACGGCCTTCATCTCTGGTCATGATCTCAGGGTCCTGGGATCGAGCCCCATGTTGGGCTCCCTGCTCAGTGGGGAGACTGCTTCTCTCTCTCCCTCTGGCACTCCTCCTCCTTGTGCACTCTCTCTCAAATGAATAAATAAAATCTTAAAAAAAATCACAGGAATCTGAATAAACTATGGACTTTAGTTAGTAACAGTGCATCAGTATTGTAACAAATTGTATCACGTTAATGGAGGATGTTAATAATAGGGGAAACTGGGTGAAAGGTCTATGGGAACTCTATACTATTAACTCCATTTTTCTGTAAATTTAAAACTGCTCCAAAAAATAAGGTGTATTAAAAAGAAATATCATATTCTCAAGACATGGAGGAGAAACAAGAATAATAATATCTATTATTATTTTTTAGAGGGGAAAGGGTGGAGAGGGAGAGAGAATCTTAAGCAGGCTCCACGCCCAGCATGGACCCCTTCCCGGGGCTCGATCTCTCAACCTTGAGATTGTGACCTGAGCAGTAATCAAGAGTCAGCCACTGAACCGACTGAGCCACCCAGGCAGCCCAATAATATCTATTATTAATTGATATTATCACAAGTCCATATTCTCTCTGCTTGCTCTGGCTAACTGGGGGAAGTCGGAAGGGGGAGCACACAGCCTTGCCCAGGGCACTGAGAGGAGAGAATGGCAGCCAGGTCAGCCCTGGGTGTCCTCTGACTGGATCCCCGTGGAAGCCCTGAGTGCTCTCCCATCCCGCCACCTTGGCCTTGACTGCCTTTTCTCTCCGAGATACTGCAGAGGTACATTCTGGGAGAGAGCCCACCCAGGGAGGAGGGCACCACGGATGCGGGGGTGGGGTGTCTTCCCCATGCACCCCAGGGGCCACGAGCAATGTGGGGGCAGACCACGCTCTGAGGGAAGAGTGGGGTCCTCTAGGACCAGAGGAAGGGGGGGACCTCTGGCATTTTGGATGCCCACCACCCCTTCCCTTCCTACCAGCACACGCTCTCTCTGGTTTAGTTTGCTGTGGGTGAAGCTAAGTCTACCTCCGGGTCCATGGCCAAACAAAGCCAGGAGACTTTGTGGACACTTGGAAAAGGGGCAGATCCTTAGAGGCTGCTGAGGGGAGGGGATGGGGCCACTTGGCCATCACAAGTGGAAAACTGTGTGAGAGGGGACCCTAGAGCATCAGGTGGGAGCGCGAGCATCCTTGAGAGATAGGCCTTAGTCAGCCTGACCTGAAGTTCCATGAGTGATTGAGTCTAGCTTTTTTTTTTCTTTTTTTTAATATTTTATTTATTTGTTTGAGAGAGAAAGAGAGTGAGAGAGAGTGGGGAGAGGAAACTGGAACTTGGGAAAGAAAAAACAAAGCAGAAAAGATAGGAGAAGTGGGAAATCTTCAAGGGCTGTCTGCCCACCTTGCAGGCACCGGAAAGTGGGTAGCCCTCTGTGCTGAGCTTTTTGCTTTAGTGGGGATTTAATACTGATCAAAGCAGGGGTACATGGGTGGCTCAGTGGGTTAAAGCCGCTGTCTTTAGCTCAGGTCATGATCTCAGGGTCCTGGGATCGAGCCCTGCATCGGGTTCTCTGTTCAGCAGGGAGCCTGCTTCCCCCTCTCTCTCTGCCTGTCTCTCTGCCTGCTTGTGATCTCTCTCTCTGTCAAATAAATAAATACAATTTTTTTAAAAAATACTGATCAAAGCAATGATAATTACTTTTGTCCAGTGCATGATAGGAATAGGTCTGGGGGAGCCCTGGGCAACGGCATCGTCTTTGCTAAACCACAATACACTGTTCACCCCAGAGAAAAGGTGAGAGGGCCTCCTCTGAGCTCTGTCCTGGCCACTTGCCTCCTACCCGTCCCCCCCTCCCCGCCCCCCCCGCCATCCGGGCTGTGGGAGGCCAGGGAACTCAGTCACTGAGAGCACAGCGTTGGAGCCACACAAGCTGGGTTCGAATCTGATCTCTGCCCTTTACATGCTGGGTAAACTTGAGCTGGGTAGTCGGTACCTCCTGGCCTCAGTTTACCCACCTGGGAAATGCACTTACTAGCACTTATCCAAGGAGTTGTGACAATTAAATGCGATAGCCAATGGTTTGGGGCAGAATTTCTCAGAAAATGAAGACCTCCTTTTTTCTAGAGGCTGGTACAGGGAGGAGGGCGCTCTGGATGGATGCTAATTTAAGGTCTAGTTGCAAGTTTTCCAGACCGATGGGGCATTTCAGGTTAGGAGGATGGGGGGGTTGACCCTGTCTGGGACGGGCTGAGCACAGTACAGGGAAAGGGTTTCCCTCTCTGTGTGTGGGGGGAGGGATTGTGAGTCCTGGGAAAGTCCTGGGAAGTGGGTGTGCAGCCCAGACCTGGGAGCCCCATAGAGGAGGTCCCGTGTTTGCTGCTATAGGCAGCTTAGCCCACAGGGCTGAGCCTCTGGGCAGGACCTAGGAGAGGTCCAGCTAGTGCGGAACTCCATGGTGGGGCAAGGAGTGGGGAGCTCTTCGTGAGCAGGAGTGGCTGGGGCACGGCTAGCACCAGCCAAGGATGGAGTTGTTCACATGTTCACATGTCCCCTCGAGAGGTGCGCCCCCTGCAGGCACCACTGGGGGCATGACCCTTCCTCCCCCCCCCCCCCCCCCGCCGCAGAGGTGTTAATAGTCCCACATTCCTACATTAAATTCCTGTGGAAAGTGAAATTACAAACATATAGCAAAACCTGCATCAACAGCTTAGTTCTCCTGAAAGTTGAGAATGTTATCCTCTGGGGCAAGGTGCGCGTGGTGGTGGTGGCCCATCTTGCCTTTCCACCAGCCAGACGTTGAAGGAGGGAACCTGGCTGCCAGTCCCTCCAACTGTCCCTCCTTTGCCCTGCTTCCCTTCTGAGCATCTTCCTTAGGGGTGCCCCCTGCCCCCTTCCCTTCTGCTCTTGCAGCCGGCCCCCCTCCCACTCCCCGTTTTACAGATGAGGAAGTTGAGACTCAGAGAGGTAGAGTGGCCTGCTAAGGGTCACTGGGCTGTCACATGGTGGGGGGGCTGGGGTTCGAACCAGATCGGTCACACTCCTCTCTCTTGTGCTGCAGGGAGTCCCTCCTCCCTGACAAGTCTCCTGATGCTTAACCCCTGAGGGCCAGCATCCCTGGAGGGCGCGTGGCACACAGGTCCTACTGGAATTACAGGTGCCCCAGGGACCAGTCCCCTGGATCCTACTTCTCATTCCTGTTTCTCTGTGTGGATCTGCAGGCTGGTCGGTGCCATGAGGAGGGCAAAAATCTGGGCTTCAGTGGCTCTTGGGTGACATCAACTTCTCACCGTGCATCCTCCTTACTGGGCACCCGCCCCTAGCCTTAAAGTGTGTTTCTGTTTCCACTATGAGCAAGTGTCTCCTAGCGACAAGCCCTCAGCAGCCCAGGGAGGTGGGAGGGAAGTGCCCCCAGGGTCCGTGCAGCTGCTTCGCCAATACACAGGAAGCCCTTCCTGAGTGCTTCCCACATAAGGTCAGTGCTCAGTCTGCCTGGCTGCTCAGGAAGGGGGAAGCCACACGGTCTTGTGCGTTTTGTTTTTTTGGGTGGGGTCTGAGTGTGGCAAAGGCTGCACAGGACGAGGGAGGAGTGCACACTGTCCAGAGGGACAGACTGTGGTTTGAGTTCCAACAGAGAGTTCAGCTCTGCTACCTGTCCCATTGCTTCTTCTTCCTTTGTCACGGTTTTCGCAACGCTAAAACGAGGATGATGTTCACATGTCCGTGCTGCAAGGTCGCTGTGAGGTTTGGAGACCCTGGATACAGCCTCTGACCCACCGAGTGGGGTAAAATCAGCTTTGTTAACACGACACTCTGGGTGATCTTTTGAATGCCCCCTCCATGACGGAGATGAACAGAAACCCATACGGTAATGCTATTGCCGGTCAATGGCACGTACTGAGGGTGTGTTGTGCCAAGCACTGTGCCGAGTGTTTTACAAGAATGGTTCATTTTCTCCCCACAATGGAGATTATGGAGATTCTCTGGAAACTATTAACGGATGAGCAATGACATCATACAACCTGCTCAGTGTCGGACCCTGCTGAAGAGTGGAACTTGAGCCCGAGTCGGCTCCATCGTTCACGGACTCCCGAGCCTGAGCTCTTAGGCACCACGGAGTATGCTCAGGGGATAAGGAGGGTCTCTGTTGGACAACGTCCTGCTCATTGCCTACGTCTACCTTTTCTCCTCTTTGGACCTGTTTGCATCACTTTTTCCTCTCACCCCTTCCAGATTTTCTGCTTTTATTAGGCAGAAGAATCATCAAAGCTGCCCTCAAGAACATCAGTCTTGAATGCACCGTGGCAAGGGCGAGATAGTCGCACCATCAGTGACCTATGGCTGTGTCACAACATCAAAGTCTAGAGGCTTAACAGTTTTATTTGCTCATGGTTCTCTGGCCGGCCAGTTTGGGCTGGGCGCAGCTCCGCGGTTGTGCTGGCCCGTCTGGGTCTCTGGTGGCCGTAGCTGGCTGGATATTCAGCTAGGGCTGGGTGGTCAAGCACAGCCTCGCCCCGGTGTTAGCCAGAGAGGGTCTGTGCTCTTCAACACGGCCTCCTCCCCAGACCTGCGTGGACTTGCTTAGAAGGGGGCAAGAAAGCCGTACCAAGTCCTGCAGCTTTGGGCTCACAAGTCATCCCTCGTGGCGCATTGTCTTGGTCAAACCAAGTTACAAGAGCCATCCACATTCAAGGGGTGAATGACTAGATTCTATGGCTTGTGGGGGGCAGTGTCAACAAGCTGGTGGCCCTTTGTAGTCTACCACACAAAGCGCCCCCGCTGCCCCGTGAAGATCTCCTCACTGTAATCCCCTTTGTCCCTCCACTCCCTTCTCTGACTCCCACTCCCTTCTTCTACTTTAAATAACAGTTTACTTCCCATCACCCAAAGCTGGGCTCAGTCACTCCACAAGTATCTCATTATGTGCCAGGGACCCACAAGTGAACAAAGTCCCTGCTTTAATGAGTCTAACGTTGTGGGAGAGGGACACACAATCAAGGAATAAACAAGTACCCAGTGTAGGGCTGTGGAGGACAATAGCTGCCTTGGAGAACAAGGGAGCGGAGTCAGGGGCTGGGGCTGCGTGTGTGAAAGCTTGGAGGGCGGTGGGGGTTTCCCATTACATACAGAATGGTCAGCTGGCATCTAATGAGGAGACAGGTAAGCCTGAGGGACGTGAGGGAGTGAGAAGCTCCAAGCAAGGGAAGAAAATTCCAGGTGGAGCAAACACTGGGTACCAAGGCCCTGGGGCTCACATTCAGAGACCCACTTCCCTGCAAACTCTGATGCAGTTAAAAAAAAAAAACCCAGGCGCCTGGATGGCTCAGTGGGTTAAAGCCTCTGCCTTTAGCTCAGATCATGATCTCGGGGTCCTGGGATCGAGGCCCACGTCCGTCCGTTGGGCTCTCTGCTCGGCGGGGAGCCTGTTTCCCCTTCTCTCTGCCTGCCTCTCTGCCTACTTGTGATCTCTCTCTCTCTGTCAAATAAATAAATAAAATCTTAAAAAAAAAATCCCCCAAATAACATAATACATTTCATCAAAGAACAATAAAAACAGATATAGTAAAACTCTTGCGAAGCAAAATCATTTTATTTTACCTGCTTCTGTTATACCTGGAATCAAACGATAGCTTCTGAGAACAGAAAGGGGGGTTACCTTTGTGAGCTTGGGGGAGCTCACCTTTCCAAAGGCCTGTGTGCCTGACCTGCCTCCTGGCTTGTGGTGAGGATCAAAGTGACACCATAAAAACGAAAGTTGGCCTGCTTCTGGTTTCGTTTCCTACCGCAAGGTGTTCCTTTTTTTTTTTTTAAAGAACACAAATCAGATATTACTTCCTGCTTGAAACCCTCCAAAGGCTCCCCACTGCCTGAAGAACAAACGCCAGGATCCTAAGGATGCCATAAGGAGAACCTGGACGAGCGCATTTCCCCCTCCACTCAGTGTCCTCGCTCTGCTCAGCTGCCCTCGGGCTGGTGACTCCCAGGTCCCGGGCTCATCCTCCTCCTCCTCAAGCCTCAGGATCGGCGCGCAGGCCCCCATCTGTCTACCTCCCGCCGCCTCCCACAGCCCCCTCCAGGCCATCTTCCAGGAGCCAACCCAAGCACAGCCCAGCGTTAGGGGAGATGCCGCGCAACACACCCGAGGCTCGCTTTCCCCGTGTGCAGAGGGGCCCGGGACCCCTCACTCCTCGGGGCGGGCGGGAAGCCTGGCGAGGACCCCCGCGAGGACTCGGGCCCACAGAGGGGCGCGACCGCGCGGGTTCGGACCCCAGGGCCCGGCTGCAGGGCGGCCGGCGAGGGAGGCCCTGCTAAGGGGCCGCGTCCGGGTGTGGGGGCAGGGCAGAGGGTGGGAGGGCTTCCGCGAGGCCCGGCCAACCCGCCAGCCCAGAGTGCCGCCAGCGGGACCCCCGGGACATCCGCTCGGCGGGCCGCCCCCCACCCCTGACCCGGCCACCACGCCCACGCGCAGTCCCGGGCCGTGCGGAGTGCCCGGCGCCGCTGTCCCGCGCGGTCTCGGGAGCGGAGCCCTATGGCGTTCTGGGCATGCGCGGGCCGCCGAGCGCATGCCCGTGCCCGGTCCTCCGGAGAGGCGGAAGCACGGCGCGGGGACGCGGCCGGGCGCGCGCCGTGCCGGGGGCGCGCACCTCAGCCGGTCGCCGCGCACGCGCGGCCCGCGCCGACGCAGCACGGCCCCGAGGGCGCAAGCCCGCCGCTGCCGCCGCCGCCACCGCCACCGCCGCCGCCGCCGCCGCCGCCGCCACCGCCGCCGGGCCGGGACCGCTGTGCGCCCGCGGCGTGAGGCGTGGGAGGGAGCGCCGCCCGTCGGTCCGCGGCGCCGCCTCACAGTGGTCTGCCCTCGCCTCCCGGCGCCCCGCGCGGTCCGAGTGAGTGCGGGGCCGGGGCGGGGGCCGGGGCGCGGGCGGCCGGGCGGGCCGCCTCCTGGCGCCGGGGCTTGGCAGGGCCGCGGCCCGCGGGCGGAGGGCCGAGCCGGGAGTCCGGCCGGTCCGGGTGGCGGATGCGGCGGAGACGGGCCCCTCCCGCGCGCGGCTCGGGAGGCCGAGGATGTGGGGAGGCCGAGGGAGAGGCCCGGGGAGGACGGCGCTGTGGGGAGCACTGGGGCGCGGGCGGGCCGGGGGCTCCGGGAGGACGCGGGGTGGGGACGCCGGGGGGCCACGGAGAGGCCCGGGAAGGGGACGACGAGGGGGCGGGTTCTGGGAGGACGGCGACGGGTGGAGGACGGCCTTGTGGGGAGGCCGGGGGCGCGGGTAAACGGGGCGGAGGAGGAGAAGGCCGGGGGGGTTCGTGGACGATGGGGAGGGCGGCGGATTCGGGGGCGTCGGAGAGGCGGAGGGGCTCGAGGCCGGAGCGCGCAGGAGGCCCGGGGCTTGGGGAGGCCAGCCGGCCTTCTTGGGAGCGGGCCGATTGCCTCAAAAACAAAAGGGGGGAGAGAGGAAGGAGGAGGAAGAGGGAAATCCTTGGGGACCCTGGGGGGAGTCGCCCGGACCCAGAATGAGGACTCACAGGCCTCGGGCTGGGAGGGCGGGCCTCGAACCCGGGTCCGGGCCGGCCCAGCCCCTGCTGCTGGCGCTCGACTTACTGTGGCCCTGGGGTTCTCTGGGCGGTAGCCCGGGAGACCTCGTCGATTCATTGTGCCTCCAAGTTTCCCCCTCTTCCCGACCCAGCCCCCAGCTCTGCTGCCGGCTTAGGTGCAAGAACGACTTGCTGTCTCTTTCTCTCTCGGTTCCTTTCTTTCTCAGGAGGAGGGTGTGTGTGTGTGTGTGTGTGTGTGTGTGTGTGTGTTACTTGGTTTTCTTTAATTGCAGGATTTAGCTTAATGCACTAAGGGTAAAAAGAAATTTTTTTTTGAGTCATTTCAACAGTGTCTCATTCTTGCATAGTTAGCCTGCAGCTGGGTTTTTGGCAGTGAGACTAAGATAATAGTAATATTGTAGTAATTATGGGAACCGGTTGAAATACGTTCAAGCTGAAGGCGGGATAAGAATTTGGGGATCAGTACTTAAGAAAGACGACCGTCGTTGTGATTCTTACGTAGAAGGTAAACATTGTCATGGTTGGGAAAATAGGCCATTACTGTTTGAAACGAAATACCAGAGCCTCACCCTTAATATTTTACTTGTAAAAGGAGTAATGAAAATAGTTTCTTGGAAGGGTACGGCTGTGAACGCTGGTCCGTTGTCTCAGCTCTGAAAACCTGAAAGGTGGATGAAGTGATTGAAAGATACGTTATAAATTAGCATTCACCTCATTTTTGTAGAGGTACAATGTAGGTAATTTTTTCATGCAACTTTACTTTGGAGCTAATTTTTAACATCCTGCAATATTTAAACACATGAAACTTTTAAAGAAAGTTTGTGTCCCAGTGTCTTTATGAGTACATTGTTTTATATTTGTGGCTGTCTTTGGAGGGGAGATACGAACAGCCTACTGCTAGTGTCTTGAATACTTTTGTGTACTAAATGTTGTAGAAGCAGCAAGATCAAATATTACTCATTCTCTAAGTAATATCTTTCCGGTGATTATCAAATAATCCAATTTAATAATGAAAACTGGGTAAAAATTGTTTAAAATCCATTGCTCTCATTTAAAGGGTCCCACAATCCACCTGAGGCTCGAGTATATACACTCAATAGAAGGACCTACACGTTGTTCAGAGGCGATGATGCATCAAGAAGCAAGTCCTTGGATAAATAAAGACATCGAATCCAAAACTTAGTATTTAAGGTTTGGGGCAAGGAGAGCCCTAGAGTGGGTAGGACTTCAGCCTCTTTTCAGGTGGGCAGTTGGCTGAAGGTGAGTTGTGTTAGATTAGGAGTGAAGCTCCTTGAGTGCAACGGTGTTGGGCTGTTGGCTGTTGGGGAAACCAGAAGTTAGGAGCTGCAGTGAGGATCATTAAGACATTTCTAACATCGTTTCTTTAGCGCTCCATGCTCATTGCTAGAAATTACAGAACTTGATGTCCTAATTCTTAAATTTTGGTTCTTCAGTGAATCACATAACTTTTCTCACTAGGAAGCTGGAGAAATTGTCTTAATAACAAAATTGTATTCTTAAAGGTATCCCCTTAAAAAAATACTGATTAGTTCCTGCAGAAAAAATTATAGTATATTCTATGTACCGTATATACTCTATAGTGTAGTAAAGAGTAGTTTTGAAAATTACTGTTCTTTATTGGATGTTAGTTTTGAGTTAGAGAAGTAGGATCTTAGTTCATATCTCTATAAAGATTTTATGTAAACCTTTTTTTCTGTATTTTTAAGTGTCCTAGTTTTGAGAAAATAATTGTCTTAAAGGTAACACAACAAAAGTTGAGATTCAAAGCCTTAATATGTAAATCTTTAACTTTTGAAATTGAACATTTTCAGTTTAGACAGTTTTCAGCTACAATCTTGTTTTAAATTTCAATATAATTAAAAGTTCTATTTTATCATTTGTGGAATGCCTTTTTTTTTTTCTGGCTTGTAAATGAGTAAAGTTTAGTTTCTATAGTAGTTCATTTTGCCTTAAAGCTCTAGCTTAAGAACTTATTTTCATTACTTTATCTCCTTACTAAAATTCTTAAATTCTTACTTAAATCCTTAAATTCTCCTTACTTCTTATTCTTCAATAATTAGCAAAATATTGCAGTGGGGATCTTTGAGAATTTTTACTGATGCCTATATAAGTTAATTAAAATGCAAATTTTAAAAACTTGGGCAAAGTAAATGACCTTGAGTCAATAGTGATAAACTCCAGGAAGTTTGTGAATGCAGTAAGCATTCAAATATGAAATTGCATCTCTGTCCTTTGAAGGATCCCCGGTAGGAAAGGATGAGAGTGATTCCAGCTCCTGTTTGGGCATACCTTTGTTCCACTGCCTCAGCCAGCTACATGAAGTTGTTTTTTATGTCTCTTCTGAAGACCATGTTTAGTAGCGGATTATTTGAACCGTTGATTCCTTTTCTCTCTACTAATATTTTGGCAAGGTTTTTTTAAATTTTGTTTTTGTTTTTTCTCTTCATTTCATGACTACCAAAAGGCAACTTAGTGTAGGAGAAATGAAATTTCTATCTACCACTTTCTGGCACTAATTTCTAGGAATTGTGCCAAATCTTACCATTCAGAACTACATAAATGTGTTTCTGATTATAAAGTAGCAGAAGAACTCCCTCTCTTCCTATCTGTAACAATTGTATTGGGTTTTTTGCTAGGCTCTATCATGGAAATAAAATTCAGATAGGCATATGTAATTCAACTTTGGGATAGATGGACTTTTTAGCAAATGCTGTTAATTGTCTGATTTGCATAAACACAAATGAAATGGTTTTTAGAGGAAAGTATGAAATAGATGTTTTTGCCTGAGTGGCACTATTGCCACTTTTTAGCAGTTGAAAGCCTCCAAGAGGGAAACTAATAGCATCATCACAAAGTTCGTTATTAGTCAGGACCTGACGGTGTTTCCTTGCAAATTTTGTATTTAAATTTAAAATAATCCTGTCTAGATCTTATTGATACATATTGCTATTTACTGTAAACTCATTTTTCTTTTTTTTCTTTTCTTTTTTTTTTTTGTAAACTCATTTTTCTAAACAAGAAAAATGACTAAAGTTATACATGTGAATATTATCCACTGATAGGGGAAGAAATGTAATGTTATCGGTACCTGTATGGGGACTGTGTGTTGTTGGTAGGAGTGCCTATCTTTTTACCGATGAATTAAATCTGGGAGATAAAACGTACCAGATCTGAGTTGATTGCTTTCATGCTTTATCTCCTTTATTCCTCATGAGAACCATAGAGTTGCACTATTTCTATCCTCATTTTACAGATGAAACACTGGCAGCTTGGAGTTAGAGGAGCCTGCCGTGGATCTCTTGTCCCGCAAGGGGCAGATCGGCAGATCCTGGTTGGCCAGGCCTGCTGAACTTTCTGTGCAGCTTGTAGGACTAGACAGGACTAGAGAAGAAGTCGTCTCACAGACCTGAACCCGGCCTTCTGAAGGGGGAGTGAGTTGTGTGCAAGTGTAATTACAGTGTCTGGGAAAGTTTAAATTACTATATTTTCTGTTTGAATCTGACACTTCCATATCATGAAGCTGTGATGTGGCCAACATGGTATAGGTAAACATTTTAATGAACATATCAAAGTTGTTTATTTTAAATTAACTTAAAATTAGTTAAATAAAAATATATAATGCGTAGTGCAGTGATCAGTGCTTCTTACTTGTTAAAGGTTGTGCTTTAGTAACCTCTACATTTACAGAGTTTTTTCATTGGTGACTTTTTTTGGGGTGGGTGTCAATGTTTATGAATATAGTTTAGTGGGAAGCAAGGGGTAATGTGAGGGAAAAGTAAATTTTACATTTCTCATACAGGTTTAATCCCCTTGTAGTAAATCCTAGAATTTATAATCTCTAACACGTTGCTGCTCTATAAATGTTCTGAAGTGAATGTGCTCATTATTACCAATTTAGAACTTTCCATCGTGTTTTTAAGACTTTACATACTCTGTACTCCTTTATTTGGGGCCAGTGGATCAAAACCAAGGCTCAGAAGAACATAAAAAGTTGTATCTTTGGCTGTCTGTGCCTAGGATCTCCTTTCTGCCTCCATATTCTATCTTAAATGTCGCGTCGTCTGGTGCTTCGGATTTCGCTGTGAATGGTGTGTGTTGGGTCTGCTTGTGGCCAAAGCACCCTGTGTCTGTCTTTGACGGGCTGAAGAAAGAGCTGAAACGGTCTTATGCATCCCGTGTTTGTAGCGCACTGTGTGTCTTTATGGAATTTAAGCAGCACAAGGGCAGAAACTTTGTTCTACGCACCGTGGCATCCCCCGTGTCTGACACAGTGGTATTTACCCAGCAAAGGAGCCCGGGCTCATTAGTCGCTGAAGCGGCGTGCTGCATCAGTCAGTCAGCAGTGCCAGGGTTCTTATTTGCCTTGGAAAAGAACCTTACTTAAAAACCAGGGAAGAACTTGTTATCTGCCTTTCTACTTTTGTTTGCTTTATTATAGATTACAAATATCATCAGACTTGATCTGGGAAAAAAAAAATTTCTCTGTCCCTTTACAGCTTTCAAATTTTTTTTCTAGAAATTGATTTTGTAGGAATCGGTCATTCTACGTTCTGAAGACATAGGAAGTTGCTCAAGGTGGCACAAAATGAGTGGGATTTATAAAAGATCCTTGATGACTTATCTAGGAGCTCTAATGTATCTTTTACTAATCAGTTGGATTCATCATGTACTTTACAAGGGTCTGACATTATGCCCTGAAACCATTTTTAGAAATGCATCTTCCTAACACTGTCAGTTTCACGACAGGCCCGCCTTCCGGGGATCTCTTAGAGAGTCTTCTTCTGTTGTGCCATTGTTGTTCAGAGGAAACTTTGATCGACAGGTCACTTAACTTTCACTCAGGCGAGAAAAGTCAGTATTTGGGTAAAAAAGGAGTAGTTTGTTCTTGCTCAGCAGTTCCCCTTAGTCTTGCTGATCGCGAAGGGAAACCCGCGCGTGCGCACACACAGTAAACCAGTAAACTGGTTGTTTGCAGTGGTTCTCAAAGTACCGCTGCATCACCGACCCTTGGAACTGGTTAGAAATGCTGGTGCCCGTGCCCCACCTCTGACCTCCTGAATCAGACTCTGGGGGTGGGGCCTGCAGTTGGTTTTAACTTGCGGTGCTGGAGCTTTTGTTGCATGCAAATAATGTCTGTGACCCACTGCTTTAGAGTGTTTTAAAAGAAATGCAAGTTGTAGCAGGCAGAAATCAGTCGTAAATGGCCGAGGTATTCTTATGGCTTCTGACCACGTAGATTTGCTAATAGATTGCCTTTATCTCAGGACTCTTTAAGTCTGTTTTTCAGGATTTGTAGTCTTGGGAAAACCTCACAACTAATTTTGCTTAGGTATTTTGAATGTTTTATGCCGAGGTCATTTAATTCTTTTGAATCTTGGTTTGGATTTTAAATAAATAAATTTGCATCGAAATAGCAATTTGTATGCCCCCTGGACTTGCGGTTTTTGGCAAATCTCAGGAAAGTGTGTTCGTGTGGGTGCTTAAGGCACGTGTTCCCTGGTGGTTTTGTTTGGTGCTGAGAGATTGGCTTGCTTATACCAGAGTCAGGATGACTTCCAAGTCTTGGGGTGACTGCTAACACAGTATTGTGTGAATTGATTCTATGCCTAGCATTAAAGTCGTATCTAAATTTAATATATTGTTTTGCCTTCGTCCTTTATTTTTTTCCTAAGACCAGAGCTAGACAAAAGTTAGTGTTCAAAGATGGGATTGGTAGGGGCGCCTGGGTGACTCAGTGGGTTAAAGCCTCTGCCTTCGGCTCAGGGCATGATCTAGGGGTCCTGGGATTGAGCCCCGCATCGGGCTCTCTGCTCAGCAGGGAGCCTGCTTCCCCCCTCTCTCTGCCTGCCTCTTTGCCTACTTGTGATCTCTCTCACTCTGTCAAATAAATAAATAAAATCTTAAAAAAAAAAAAGATGGGATTGGTGATGTGCTTACTTTCTTCTGTGTTTTATGCAGGCTTGGACACACCTTTAGGCAAATAGAATATTGTGAGCTCAGGGACAAGGACTCTCTATTATCCTGTGCATATCTCTGGGTCCTTCATAGCTTCCTCCTACCACTGTAGTGGGTTGGCCCTCAGTAATTGGTCTATGATTGAAGAAGAGTCTCTGCTCCTGCCGAGCAGGTCTTGTGGTCTTTAAGTCTATGAAAGTTGTCACTCAGTAGAGAAGAAGAATTAGGGATAGACAGGGGGACTTAACTGTACCCGATCGCAGCACACAGTACAAAGGAGGTTTCCGGGTCCCTCCTTTGGCCCCCATCAGACTTGGAGTTAGTGGTGCAGCTCTGTGATGGAGAAAGGGAAGGAGCTGGTGGGAAAAAGTGATCTGGAACAACTTCTTTCACTTTATATCGGTCACGTGAAGTTAAAGTTAGAGTTTATAGTCGGTTATAGACTGTGAGCCCCACTAAATGTGCGTCAGCGTGGCCGGCCCGGAGCAGGCTCAGGGACTGACTCTCCCGTTGCTGCTCACTGCCCCGGGGGGCTCCGCTGGCCCGTCCTCACTGCTGCCCGCGTCAGCCCCCGTCCAGTCTTGCGGTAGTCTCCCTGCCCCGCCCCTTCTGGTGGTTTCTGTTGGGTTGCCTTGTGGTATTAAGTAGTCTTTTCCTGGTTACAGTGAGGTTGCACATCTTTTTATACATTTACTGGCCATTCGGATTCACTGTTTTTGCAAAGTGCCCATATTTTTCTATTAGGTTATTTTTATTTTTTTAAAAGATTTTATTTATTTATTTGACAGAGAGAGAGAGAGATATCACAAGCTGGCAGAGAGAGAGGGGGAAGCAGGCTCCTCGCCGAGTAGAGAGCCCGATGCAGGGCTTGATCCCAGGACCCTGAGATCACAACCTGAGCCGAAGGCAGAGGCTTAACCCACTGAGCCACCCAGGGGCCCCTATTAGTTTATTTTTAAATTGATTTGTAGACTTTATATATTCAGGACACACATTCTTTGTTGGTTATGTTTTTGCTGCTGTCTCTTCCCACTTTGTCATATGCAGTTTCACTGACTCAGTGTTTTTTTTTTTAATATGAATAGAAGTTCTTAAGTTTAATTAGTGCCATTTATCAGTCTTTTCCTTTGTATGCTTTTTGTGTCTTTCCCTGCCCTGAGGTCATGAACTAATCCCTCATTTATTCTCTAAATGCTTTTATACTTTTGCTTTCAACCTTTAACTTTCTAATTCTCTCAGAACTGATTTTGGTGTGTAATCTGAAGAGGGGGTCCGGCTTCATTAACATGCGGACATTTAGTTGTCCCAACACCATTTATTGAAAAGAGCGTCTTTTCCCTAACCCTGTGCAGTGCCCCCTTTCTTGTAAATGAAGGGTGTGTGTGTATGTGCATCTCTTTTTGGACTCTCTTGGATTCCACTGCTGCTGCCCAGCTTAAGTTGCCTCAGTTATTTTAGTTTTATAACAAGTCTTAATTGTGGAACTCTTCCCACTTGGTTCCTTTTTAAGCATACCTTGGCTATCCTTGACCCTTTGCAGATCTGTATGTGTTTTAGAGTCACTTGCTAATTTCCAAAAAATTTCTTCCTGATGTTGCTTGGGATGACATTGAACGTGATCAGTGTGTGGAGAGTCGTTTCTCGTTTCGAGTTTTTACAAATAAAGCCTTTGAATAATTTTGTTCAAGTCTTCCTATGTGAACATAGGCTTTTATTTCTTTTGGGAGCTGTTGGGTCTAGTGCTGTAAACAGCTGGATCGTGCGGTAGGTGGATGTTTGACTTTTTAAGAAAACGTCAAACTCGGGGCCACCTGGGTGCCTCAGTGGGCTGGTTAAGCATCTGCCTTTGGCTCAGGTCAAGATCCCAGGGTCCTGGGATCGAGCCCCGCATGGGGCTCCCTGCTCAGCGGGGAACCTGCTTCTACCTCTCCCACTCCCCCTGCTTGTGTTCCCTCCCTGTCTCTCTGTCAGATAAATAAATAAAACAGTTAAAAAAAAAAAAAAAGTCAAACTCTGTTCTAGAATGGTTGAACCATTTTACATTCCTCCCAGCCTTGTGTGAGTTCCAGTCACTCTGGATCGTTGGGGCAACATTTGGCATGGTTAGTCTTTAGCTCTTTGGCCATTCTAATAGGTGTGTAATGGTCTTTCGTTGTGATTTTACTTTGTCTCCCAAATACCCAATAATGTTGAGTATCTTTCCATATGCTTATTTGCCACCCATGTATTCTTTGGTATTCAAATCTTTTGCCTATTAAATTTTGTTTTTCTTATTGGTGGGTTCTTTATGTATTCTGGATACAAAGTCTTTATCAGATGTGTGCTGTGCTTTTCTCTCATGCTATGGCTTGTTTTTGCATTCTGGCTCTCTTTTTTTAAGATTTTATTTATTTATTTGAGATAGAGAAAGCAGGAGGGGTGGTTGGGGAGGGTCATAGGCAGAGGGAGAAGCAGACTCCCTACTGAGCAGGGAGCCTGATGTGGGACTCCATCCCAGGTCCCTGAGATCTTGACCTGAGCTGAAAACAGACATTCACCCGACTGAGCCACCCAGGTGGCCCTCTCTCTCTTTTTTTAAAAAAACTTATTTATTTTAAAAAGACTGCATGTGCGGTTGGGGGAGGGGCAGAGGGGAAGAGAGAGTGTGTCCCAAGTAGACTCCACGCTGAACATGGGATCCCATGTGGGGCTTGATCCCATGACCCTGAGAGCCTGACCGGAGCCGAAACCAAGAGTTGGGCGCTCGACCGACTGTGCCACCCAGGCCTCCTGTGTTTTTGCATTCTCTTAACAGGGTCTTGAGGAACAGAAGTTATAAATTTTGATGTCTCATTTATCAATTTGTTTTTTTATGGACGGTACTTTTTCTTTTTTTTCAAGTTAATTTTTTAAGATTTTATTTACTTGAGAGAGAGAGAGCGCGAGAGCACAAGCAGGGGGAGGAGCAGGGGCAGAGAGAGAAGCAGGCTCCCCGCTGACTAGGGAGTGTGACTTGGGGCTCCATCCCAGGACCCTGAGATCATGACCTGAGCCGAAGGCAGACACCTGACTGAGCCACGCAGGTGCCCCAGGACTGTGCTTTTTTGGTGTCATAGTTAAGAAAGCATTGCCTAATCCTAGGTCACAAAGTTTTTTCCTATGTTTCCCACCATCCCCCTCTAGAAAAGTTTCAGGTTTTACATTTAGATGTGTGATTCATTTTGAGATACTTTTTTTTTTTTTTTGATGGTGTGGGTTATTATTTGTAGGATTCTTAATTTAATTCTGATTATTTGTAGGACTCTCTTGAGTCATAGAATGAAGATGTAGCTCCTTCCAGAGAGTTTTTTTTTTTTTTTCTTTTTTCTTTTTTGCTTCAACCAGTTTGGGATCACCTTAAAACAAGGTTAAGGCTTGAGGTTTTGGACCGCCCAATGCTGTGATTTTACTGGAGAGATGATTCACCTCTGGCTTCTCTTATCTAGAGCTTTGTAGCCTTTAGGGTCCTGCTTATTGAGGTAGGGTTTTTGGTTAGACACCCTGAGAGACCCAACTTTTGATTCCTATTCCTCTTTCCCTGCATGGTTGTAAAAATGAAAGTTGAAAATTTTTAGAATTGGCAAATGACTTCAGGGCAAAGGTGGTCTCTGTACTTGCTGATCTCTTTGGGTTTCTGATTTCACTCTAACTTTGACCTGGTATTTCCTTATTGTCTTGTCAGTTTCTGGTTGATTTTAAGATTTTTTAAAGTACTCTGTCCATCTTTTTTAGTCTTTTTCAGGGGAAGGATTGGGCCTGATAACCTAGCCTGTAGTTAAGGAGCCAGGGAAAATTCTTTTTCATTTCACTCCAGTGTTTAGAGTCTAGCTTTGGACCTGTGTCTCCTACAGCCTACCATGTGTGGCTATTTAAATCAGAGCTAAATAAAGTTAAAAGTTCTGTTTGATAGTGACACTAGCCCCACTAAGGGAGCTCCGTATGCAGGTGCTGCTACACTGGGCAGGGCAGAGGTGGGACACTTTCGTCACCGGGCAGCGTTCTGTTACGCGGTGCAGGCCGGGCTCCTGAGAACCTCATCAGGGATTTGCAGTGGTGCGTGGGTCTGCTCTGGAGAACCACCAGTCCAGGTGTCGCTGCTTCAGGTTTGACTCTTCTGGAGTCTGCCTGGAGCTGGGACAGCTAGACAGATGATTGAGCCTCTTTGATAGGCTTATCATGGAGCCTGTCCGTAAGGTGCGGTGTGGGTTTTCAGGCTGGTACAGGCGGCATCGTGGGGGGACTGTGGGGCATCGAGTAGAAAACCACTAAGTGCTGATCTGCCTAGTGCTTACTTGGGGTGTCTCTTTCATTTTTGTTTTGTTTATGAAAAGTAGCATTAACTTGAAAATTATCAAAATCAAATGAGTCAGAAATGAAATTTTGCCCTTAGCTAAAGTCTCAGCTATTCATAACTGAAGTTGTCGAGGTATTGTAGCTTGTGTAGAGAGGCAGGTCTTTTTAACAAGGAGCATCTTATTTAGGAAACAGAAGGTGGAGGTTTGAATATTGGTGCTTTGCCTTTAGTCATGTGACATCTGATACTGTCTGTATCTATTAAATCTAGTATCTGTGATCTTTGAGGCTGTGTGTGCTGGTACTACGTCGGATTGTGTTCCATTGACCCTTGAACGACGCAGGGCACTGCACCCCCCCATCGTTGAAAATCTGCAGTTAGCGCATATTTTGTATGTGTGTTATATACTGTCTTATAAAAAAGTAAGTTAGAGAAAAGAGGATGTTAAGGAAATTGTGAGAAAATACACTTACTCTGCGGCATGTATTGAAAAAGAATGCGTGTGTAAGTGGACCTGGTTGGTCAAGAGCCGGCAGCATCCAGCAGCCGTGTCGTGCCTGGGCCAGCGCTAAGGGAGGGGGCCGTGCGGGCAGTGGGCAGGCGGTGCCCCCAGCGGTAGTGCCCGAGCAGAGTGCTCTGAGGACCTGGAGAGCATGGGGCGGTTACGGCCAAGCTCCGAGGTCAGCAAACTGTCTCTGTTAAAGGTCAAACAGTATACATTTCAGGCTTTGTAGGACACAGAGGGCCTGTCACATAGCTTTTTTTTTTTTTTAACGACGCTTTAAAAAGGTAAAAGCCTTTATCAGCCCAGGAACTGGCTGTGGACCAGATGCTGCGACTTCCGCAGGTCTGGCTGTGTGCAGGGAGCTGTAACGCAGGAGGTGGGAAGCAGGCAGGGCCGTGTGGACGTGCCCCCTGTACAGGTGCAGAGGTGTGAGAGGCTGGGGTGTGCGGGGCTGAACGTTGTGACCGTCGTCGAGGAGTACAGAAAGGGTTGGGTCGAGAAGGAGGCGTTGATACCGTTGGCAGGATCAGAGCAGCGTGTGGTTGACTCTGACGGGAGCAGATTCATGTGGCGGGAGGGCGGCTGCCCCGGGACAAGGGTCGGTCAGGGAGGTGTCGCAGTAATGCACTGCGGAGGGGAGAGAAACCTAACCCTTGTCATTAAGGGAATGGCTGCCTGGTGTCTGTCGCCAGCGAGTAGCGTGATGGGCACAGTTCAGATGGTCCAACAGCCTGTGTTCTTTTAATTATACAATTACGTTGTACACACAAGTGAAGAAGGCCTTAATTAAGGGCATGACGGAGGACTGGAGAGAGGGTGATCGGAAGCCTGTTTCTCAGTCTCCAGGCTCTGACCAGGGAAATGAAGAGGGAGGGCGGAGAGGGGGTGTCCGAGCACTTCCAGGATGGCTCCCAGATTTCTCCCTTGGTGGAAAGACCATGAAGATCTTTTGTTTTTTAAGTGCTTGCTGATCAGACTGTTACTGAAGGAGGAAATGCTCTCTCTTAGGTCCATGAACCCCAGAAATGGTAAGCAGAATTGTGTGTATGCGCACGAGTTGTTTTCCTGGGGTAGGAACGCTTGGGCTTTCGTCCCATTATCAAAGTGAGCCCAACCCCAAGACGGGGAGCACTGACATTAGACTGTAGACGTCTGACACTCTGCACAGGTGTGAGGCTGTAAGGGAAGGCTAAGCATCCAAATCACAGGACTTTTACTTTCAACGTAATACATCCCAGACTGCTACATAAAACACAGACACATGAAGCGGTCGCCTGAGCCCGGCTGTCCCAACCTAACTGTACCAGCCGGCAGTGAAGATGTCTCCCCTGGCCTCCCCTGCCCCCCAAGAGACCAAACAAGGCGCAGTTTGGGGACACAGAAGGCCAGCCAGGTGTTTGGGACTCTGATTGGCATGGATGTTTCAACATTGCTCTTGTGCATTAGAGGAAGCTACAGTTTGTAAACTGTTCGGCCTGTCTTAATAGTCCCATGGCTATGAGAGTGTCACTTGTAGTCGGCTCTGTCAATTCCAAAAAGGAGTGTAGTTTTTCTGTCCACTCAGAAGTGTGTTAATGGTTCCTAGTGGTAAGCCGGTACCTAACTCACGCTGTTAGAGGTGCTGTGCTCGGCGCGAGTGCAGGACGCAGGACGAGCCGGGCGGCTGGTGGGTCCTGCTCGTACCAGGCAGATTCACGTGCTGTTCTGGAGTCTAAACTGGATTGGTTCATGTTTGACATCAGCGTTACATGTAATTTAGGAATTACAGACTTGCAGACCATAGCAGTCCCTGCAGAGATTTGCTGTTTTCAGCGGTCTATGGCTGCTGTATAGAAGATGACCCTCCGAGGGGAGAGTTTGGAAATGGGTTTATGTCTGAGAAAGTTTCCTTTTCCTCTGGAAGAAGACTGTGACCAAGTGTCATGAATGGCAAAGTGTCATGAATGGCAAAGATATAAGAAATGATGGAATTCAGTGATGGTGTAGACATTAGAAGTGAAAAACCCCAGGATGTTTACGATATCACTCGTAAGATTTCAGGCTGGGGATGATTGTGATTCCAGTATAGGCAAGAAGTTTGGAATCTCCTTGGCTGTGTCATAGCAAAAAAAGCTTTCCTTTTTGCTTTGGAAAAAAATACATTAGTTGTGTGCTAAGGAATTGACTTGATAAAAGAGGTAGCAGGAGTAACTTAGTTTAAATGCCAGTTGTCTACATGTGAATTAATTTTTGACAAGTCACAATTGATTATTTGGTTGGTGAAGAGTTGATGTATGATTTTCATCTTTGAGTGTGCCCTTTCAGCTATTTCGTTGGAAGTTTTAAACTTTTTCCCTGGGTGTTTGCCTCCTTTATTTTTATTGTTTTAGATAGTTTAGGATTTTAGAGGTTGATCTAAATTTAGGGGTCATCTGGTCTAGAGCTCCCACTTTAGAGATGAAGAAATAACCTGGAGAGGATAAATGGCTCCTTGATAGTGATGGAGGAGAACTCTCAAGACGCTCTCAGCTGTCTTGACTTTTAGCTCACTGGTGATCTTTTTAGTAGATGAGAAGGGTGTGAAGACAGCTTATAAGACTCCAGTTTCCTATTAGCTCTCAGAAGCTTGAAAAAAATCGATGTAATTGAAAAATGGGTAAGAAATGGACACCATTGAATCTGTTGCTCAAACTGTGTCCTCAATATTTGTATTTAGTTATTTATTTCTGCATTATCTTGGGTATTTGAGAAATGACGAAACAAATCTCATGCATGTATATATTCTAAGTTTCAGAAAACTAATAATGCCAGTTCTTCGCACTTATCTACCAAATTTAAAGCATTTTCATGAGTCACTCTTGAGCATCTGCCCTGATGGGGATTCATTAAAAAGAAAACAGCCCCGGGGTGCCTGGCTGGTCCAGTGGGTGGAGCATGTGATTCTCGATCTTGGGGTCCTGTGTTTGAGCCCCACATTGTATGTAGAGATTACCCAAATAAATAAAGTAAAGTAAAAACAAAAGGTGGTCGCTGCCCCAGGAAGCTTTTGGGTATGTCAGTGGTCCTGAAAATAGTGTATGTAAGTATTACCAAGGTGAGTATATAAGAAATACAAACAGGGGTGCCTGGGGGCCTTAGTTAAGCATCCTACTCTTGTTTTCGACTCAGGTCGTGATCTTAGGGTCATGAGATCCAGCCCTGTTTCGGGCTTTGTGCTGAGGGTGAAGTCTGCTTGGGATTCTGTCTGTCTCCTTCTGCCCTGCCCACCCCCTCATGATCTGGCTTTTTCTTTCACACAAAAAGAATTTTAAAAAATGCGAATGCCTGGTATTATCCCACAGCGATGTTGAATTATCATTCTTGATGTAGAAGCCAGTCACCTGCATTTTAAACTAGCATCCCCTCATACTGAAGAAACACTACTGTCATGTTGGTGAAAATACATTGTAAATCATTAAGACTTGGAGTTTGGGAGGCCCCCACGATTACCCGCACGTTCCGTGGTTCACTAGAAGGACTTACAGAACTCTGAAAAGCCATTATACTCCTGGTTATGGTTTACTACAGGGCAAGGATGCAGACAGCAGTCAGGGATGGAAAGGCACACAGGGCCAAGTCCAGGGAAGACCAAGCATGAGCTTCTGGTTGTCCTCTCCCAGTGTAGGTGTGCTGTCTTCTCCCAGCAGTGATGCCACCAACCAGGGAAATTCACCTGAGACTTGGGGTCCAGGATATTTATTGGGGGTTATCCCGTAGGTACTGCCTGCATGGCTGAGTTTAGTCTCCAGTCCCCCCAAGTTGGTGTTGTGTGTGGCCCAAGACTCCACCAGAAGTCACATTGTTAGCCTAGACTGTCGGGTGTGACCCAAGGCCCCCATTAAGCAAAGACTGCCTTATCAGGTAAGAGGTTCCGGGGTTCGGAGGTGACTTCCCAGGAGCTGGGCAGTGGCTTGGGGGCATTGCCCCAAATCTGCCTTGGGGCAAGCTTACTCTGGTACTGCATGAAGCCTATTCTGTCATCACTAGGGAATTCAAGAAATTACTGCTTTTAGGTAGGAGATAGGTTGCAACCAAATGTAGTGTAATTTGCCACAAAACTAAAATACCAGAATTACTGCACACAAGTGAGGATGTCTCCAGAAGTGTGTCATACTTGACACCTGTCGTAATGTTTTCATCAGGAATTTGAATAAAGATCAGGAGTTAAGACTGGGAGACCGTTCATTTTTAGAATCAGAATTTTAAAATATTTCGACAGGTTGTAATGAAGTGCTAAAATCAACAAGGTAAAATTTATAAGGAGTAAAGAAAGGTAAAATGGCATACTTAAGGTAAAAAGAAAAAACCAGCTGAGAAGTTAAAGATGTGTGAAATGTGCCTTAGCTGTACCGGTGTGCGGAAAATTTAAGGAAGTTGACTGAAAAGGATCGGCAGGCTTCTCTGAAGGGGCAGATAGTAGATATTTTAGGTTTTGCAGACTAATGGGCAAAATGAAGGATATTATGTAAGTACTTACATAACAGAGAGAACACTAATTTCTACAAATTTTTAGAATTTGTAGAATTCTAAATTTTTATTGACAGAATTACAAATAATAATTGAGTATGTATATATATTATAATACAGGTCTACTAATAAGAATGGAATTTTTTTTTCAGGGGGAGGGTTGGATAACTTTTTTTTTTTAAAGATTTTATTTATTTATTTGACAGATCACAGGTAGGCAGAGAGTCAGGCAGAGACAAAGGAGGAAGCAGGCACCCTGCTGAGCAGAGAGCCCGACATGGGGCTGACATGGGGCTCGACATGGGGCTCGATCCCAGGACCCTGAGATCATGACCTGAGCCTAAGGCGGAGGCTTTAACCCACTGAGCCACCCAGGTGCCCCGGATAACATTTTTTAAAAGATTTCATTTATTTATTTGACAGAGAGATCACAAGTAGGCAGAGAGGCAGGCAGAGAGAGGGGGAAGCAGCTCCCTGCTGAGCAGAGAGCCCGATGCGGGGCTCGATCCCAGGACCCTGAGATGATGCCCTGAGCCGAAGGCAGAGGCTTTAACCCACTGAGCCACCCAGGCACCCCCCGAATAACATTTTTCTTAATTGGAGTTTGAAGTTAGTGTTCCCTAACGTCACAGCCAATTACAGATGTTCAGTCTCTTAGTGCTGATCTGCATGGAAGATTTACATATGTCGTCTTTGACGGTGTCTGTTGGGGGGTGCTCTCGGACACCGATACCAGTCTGGAAGCATAGCATCTCAGTTTAGTCATTGTTTGGCAGACATTTATAGAATTCCACTAGATTCTTTTTCAGGTTTGCCTTTCTGCATGTTGTCACAGTGGAGAGTCATCTCTTCTGATGGATGGACTGATAGGAGTGCTTCAGTTGTACGGTGAAGTGGGTTTTGAAATAGGTGAATTTTCATTGTACTTGCATTGAGGTTTGAGAAACGCTGCTGGAACAGTAGTTTGAACTCAGAAAACACATCTGCTGCAGATCTGCATGGGGACAGAAATCCTCTTCTCTCTAGCTTTTTATTGTTTTAATTTTTAAGTAACCTCTGTGCCCAGCATGGGGCTTGAACTCACAACCTCGAGCTCAGGAGTCGCACGCCCCTCCGACGGAGCCAGCCAGGCGCTGCTCTAACTTCCGGCAGCATGGGAGGCGTGCGGCTGCATCAGACGTTACTTGTGGTTAAGATGTTTGCAGCCACTGAAATGACTTCACTGCCCAAAGTCCCTCATAGGAGCACTGCTGTGCCTTGTACATTTAGGTTGAGTTCATGGTGAAATGTCAACATGTGTGAGCAGAAGCTAATTTCCGCAACAATTCAGTGTTTGGTAAGAGTGACGACCAAAGGAGGGTCTTTTCGTTCAGAAAGATTTTGGTCTTGGCTCTGAGGTTGAAAAGTCACAACAAAGCCTTGCACCAAGCATCGAACTGCTGTGTGGTAGGACGAGTCAGGCTGTTCTCATGAGTTTGCTGCCGATGCTGCTGGCTCGGTAACACTCGATGGATTACAGTACTTCCCACAGAGCACCTGCTGCTGAGTAACACATCGAATAACCATAGCTTAGACACTTTGACCCACTTCTCTTTTCATGATCTTTGTAAATTTTCCAGCTAACCCTTGTTCTGCTCTGCAGATATTTTTACTGTCATCGGTTATATGTCTTAGCGGATTTGACTCCAGGTTGGATTAAATTGGTGTTTTCTCAGTGTCTTTGAAAGTGTTCTCCCCAGCAGTTCCGCACCGACTCTCTCAGAGGCCCTTTCTTCGGGCCCATTGACTCCTGGAACTAATAGCCAAGCAGTGTGGGCTACACCTGTTGGCTCAGCAGCCACAAAGGAACCCACTCAGTCTTCGCCTCGATCATTCGTTGACTCTCAGTGTTGTTCCTCGCGTCCTCCCCTCGGAGCAACTGTTCTCGCCGAAAGGCTAGTCGTTTTCAACAAGTGTACTTTTCCTCAGCACGTTTCCTCTACTGTTCAGTTAAAACGTGATTTAATGAACTCCTTGACATCCACGTGAGGTGAGGGACCATTTAGGGTTTGGAGCAGAGAAGGGACACCATCTGATTTGGTTTGGAACCGGTGTGTACACCAGGGGGGCAGTCATCTGGGTGAGTGGTGATAGTGGCTCACGGCACGACGGCGTCGGTGAACTCACGCGATGGCAAGGGGCCAGGGTCTGGGCCTGTTGTGCGGGAAGAACCAACCTTACTTGCGGACAAGCCTGGACGGGGAGTGTGGGAGGAAGACAAGAGGCGGGGATGATAGCCGTTGTTCCTCACCCCGGCAGTTGGAAGGGGGACGTTGTCGTGAACGGAGAAGGCTGTGTGTGCGCAGGTTTGTGGATGGGGCAGGTCGGTCAGCACCTGGGCTTGCAGGTGCTGGACGTTTTATTCAGTTTTCTTTGGTGATGCTCCGCTTCTCCAAGGGACCTAAGAGTGTGTCCCCGCATAAAGTACACCTGCCAGGGTTTGGCCAGGAAAACGTGGGCCATTCTAGATAGTTCCTCATACAGGGAATTAGAGTCCATTGCTGTTATTGGGAGGGCTGGCAGAGTTGGAGAGAATAATGTTTCTTTTCATTTTGCCAGTCTTGCCTCTTATTAGTTAACTTTAACTTCCATCCCGAGTTGTAGCAGGAAGGGGTTTTGGGAGGTGTGGCTCTGCCTTGTCCTCGGTGAGGCACAGGAGAAGGCAGAGGTCGTGGCTGTCCTGCAAGGGAAGGCCCGTCAGTCCGGCACAAGAGCCGGCCGGGTGGTCTGAGCTGGAGGGAGAAGTTTTAGCTTCGTTAGCACAGAAACAGCTTTTGAAGGGAGCTTGCTTGGGAGGTAAGCATAGCTTAGAGGGGGAAGGACAGAGCCCCGGGCGCCTCCGAAGGAGAGTGAGCATGGGTGGGGTAAGAAGAAGGCCATGAGAATGGGAGTGGGAGGTCAGCTCTCATCAGTTGTTGCCGGAAGGTCGAGACCTGAGCTCTGCTGGTTGGATTGAGCAGTGCTCGGGTCTTTGGTAGTCTTAGAAGGAGAGGTTTCCATGGACTGGTGGGGCCCAGAGCCAGTGCGTTTAAGAGATAAAAGGCCAAGAAGAATTCGTGATATTGAGTATGTTGTGTGTATGCTTGTTTGTGGATTTATTTGTATACTAGCTGTTTTAAAGTCCCTGTGAGCTGATTCTTTTTTTTTTTTAAAGATTTTATTTATTTATTTGACAGAGAGAGAGATCACAAGTAGACAGAGAGGCAGGGGAAAGCAGGCTCCCCGCTGAGCAGAGAGCCGGACGCGAGGCCTGATCCCAGAACCCTGAAATCATGACCTGAGCCCAAGGCTGAGGCTTTAACCCACTGAGCCACCCAGGCGCCCCGGTGTGGGCTGATTCTAATACTTGTTTCCTTCTTGGTATTGGCTTATACTGATTTTCTTCTTCCAACAGGAATTGATGCTTTTCTGGTTCTTGCTATGCTAAATACGTTTGGGGTATGTCCTCCACATTTAGGATATTATGTTAGGAGGCTTTCTGTCGTCGTATTTGAATCTGCCCATATGGTCGTGGTGTGAATTCCAGTCTTGCTTCCTAATGCACCTGCTACAGTTTACTTTTCAGAGTGGTCAGATAGCTTCTGTAGTTATTCTGTACAGCTTTTCCGGTTGTTCCTTCTAGGAGAGGCAGGAGGCAATGGGCTCACTCTTCCTTACCTCGATCTGGGACCCTTTGCTTTTTGCAAACTGCTTCTTTTTTTTTTTTCTTTTTTTTCGAGAGGGTGAGAGCATGAGAAGGGAGAAGGTCAGAGGGAGAAGCAGACCCCCCGTGGAGCCGGGAAAGTGCACGCAGTTTGTATTCACCATTTACTCTGCATATAGAAGGGGCAATTCATTGTTCCTAGTATTGGGATTTCAGACACTGGTAGTATTGCGTCTTCATTTCCCTCATGTGCTCCTGTGGTCAGTGGCTTACTGCCAGTTGGACGGCAGCCCCTGAGCCCCGCGCCGGCGCGCAGATGCATGGGGTGCGGTGCCCTGTGACCGATGAGCTGCTCCACCGTCTAGTATTTGAACGTGTTGGGCTAGAAAATTCTTTTGAAGCGTAAAGAAGCTTTTGTTTTCCCAGGTAACTTTCATAATCATGTTCACATTCTTTATATATTTTTGGTTTTTCAGAAAGTTACTTCTGACCTGTGTTCTTCAGAGTACAGGTGACAGCTTGCCCGCGTGCAGAAACCCCGGCACGCTGAGCTTAGAGGAAGGGACGCCTGTGTGCCGTGGCTGTGTATTTGGGACATTAGAGGCTTTCACAAATAATTTAAATTGTTAGGATGTTGCACATTAAGAAATAGTGGGTTTGGGCTTTATTTGGCAGTCAGCATCGAGGAGACTGTTTCTTTGCCAGGGGCTCAGCCGACATGGTTGATCGAAGCTGGATATCTTAGAATCTGTCAATATGTCATGTGGAGTGTTCTCAACGTTAGAAAGAACTTTTGTGTCATGTGTGCCTTGGAAAGCCGAAACGTCCATTATTTTAACAGTAATAATACCTGGTAACTTGGGAAGTCAGAACAGCATCATGATGCTAAGATAAGCTAGTGTTTGAATGCCTGATCTCTCCCTTGTTTGCTGTGTGACCTTGGGAAATTTCTTAATTTTGCTGGGCCTTTGGTTTCTGATATGTAAAATGGCAAAAGAGCAGTAATCAGGGCTGTGAGGATTCAGGAGCTGGCACTTAGAAAGCACTTGGAAGAGGATGGGAGAAAACACCACCCCCTCCGCAGATGGCGGGCTGTGGCCGTTGTCGGGGCGAGAGGCCGGTGTCAGGGCCGGTCCGGCTTGGACCGTGCGCTGAAATGAGAACATTCTAAGCAAAGTGATCGTGTGGAGTATGTTCCATGTTCAGGAAGCCTGGATTCAGAGTGTGTTGTGACTGCTGGGAAATCCTTGTTTGCGTGTCAGAGAGGAAGAGGGTCCAGAGGTTGCCTGAGCATCTCTGTGTCCGTCTCTGAACACGTATCCCTCATGTCGGAAGGTAGAGAGTGTCCATCGTACAGATATCTTCAAGGAGCTGACAGTATGTTTCATTGTATAATGAGCCAAGTTTAATTCTTCTTTGTCTGGAGCAAAAGAATTTAAGCATTTTAATTATAGGGTTTGGGAAATAATCTAGTTTTCTGCCCTATTTGAACTAGCTCAAATTTTTATGCTTATATTTACATCAGTTCCGTGTTGGCTGTGGCACGCCCTAAGCTGCCCGCTGTTCAGATGGCGGGCGCATGGGAGGTCCGGTGGTGGTGAAATGCAGCGTTGCTGTTTGCTTGAATTCTCCTTAAAATACAAAATGAAGTGAGGAGCAACGAGGGGGCCCTCAAAGCCAGTGTACACGTTCGTTTGTTCATCATTAGGTCATTCGCGCATCGAGTCCACGTGTTTTAGGTGTTGGGTCCAGGGCGCACTGTTGGTCGTAGGGTGGTGGTCAGAAGCCAGGTAGGGGAGTCGGGGGCTGTCTGGCCTTTGCACTTAGCAAGGAGAGTGAAACCAGATCCAGCAGATCCAAGATCTCCCTGAATGGTCTCTATCCTAACAGAATAGAGGCAGCAAACAAACAAACAACGACAATGAAAAAAGAAGGCTTCCCAAGGGCAAATGTTACTCACCTGCCGCAGCCACTGGGGCTTTTTGCCCTTCACTTTGGTTTTATTTAATAGTGCTTTAATTACTTCTCTGGGATGGAGGTGCCGAGGCTGCAGAGCTAGAAGGGGCTGTCCTCGCCCCCAGACCTCATTTAGGTGGAGGAAGACACTGTGGGCCGGATTTAGCAAGGGCTCTAGTTTGTGGGACAGGAAGCTGCACCACGGGAGCCCTGCGGGGTGGGCTGCGTCCCTCTCACCCGCTGCCGCGTGTCCCAGCGGCCTGGCGCAGCGCGTGGCGTTTGTCACTCACTCCACAGGTACCCAGGCCGCGTGAAGCAGTGCTGAGGGGCACGGCAGGGAGCTGCCTCCCCGGGGGACGGGCTCGGCTCCCGCCTGGGCGTCCAGCTTAGCTCGGGGAGGAGGGTCCAGGTTGTTCTGTAAACCAAAGAGGGCTTAATTTTGCTGCTTTGTGGGATTCATGGGAGGCAGCGTGAGAGGTAGACTGGGCTGGGCCATTCAGGGCCCGGCCGGTCATATCAAGGAGTCGGGTTTTCTCGTCTTCGGAAGTAGTCATTCTGAAGTACTAGAACCAGATGCCCTAACACCCAGGCCGGCACTCTTCATATCACACAATGCGTGTGCTGTCAAGAAAATGTCAGCAGGCCTTGGGTTCCGTATCCATTGGTGATGGCTGGACTACTAAAGTTCTCTAAGCCCCTGGTGAACCGTTCATCTTTTGGGGAGAATGAGGATATAGGGTAAATACTTGTTGTCTCAGGCATGAAGAAAAGCTGAGACTCTTTAAAGGCAAGCAAGGTCGATGTGTCTTTGAATTCTAGTTGTCTAGAAGGATCGCAGGTGTGTACAGTAGATACTCAGTACCTGAATAAATGTAAAAACAAACAACCCCCCCCCAAAACCCTTTGCTTTTGTGTATACTCTTGTGACAGGCATTGTACTGGATTCTGAAGGGCGGCACCTGGATGAGAAATGACCCTCTCCGAGAGGCCTTTCCAGCCGAGCGAGGGAGAGAGAGAAGTCAGTCAGTGAGGGGGCTACGTGGGTTGAGTCCTGTGGCAGAGACGCACCCAGGGCGGGATGATGGCTGCTCCTCTGTCTATCTTCAACACCCCCATTCTTAACCTTTCTTATACCTGTTGTTTGTTTTCCCCATACCTTCCAGTAGCTTCTTAGTAATTTTTCTGCATAGTTAGTCCTATAGACTAAACTCTTCTTCACTTTTTATTTCTGGCAGACAATTTCCTGGAGATCTCTGTTCTCGTCTGAGCTGCTTGCTCCTGAGGCCATTTATTTATTTCTTTATTATTTTTAAGATTTTTATTTATTTATTTGACAGCGAGAGACACACACAATGAGAGAGGGAACACAAGGAGGGGGAGCGGGAGAGGAAGAAGCAGGCTTCCCGCCAAGCAGAGAGCCTAACGAGGGGCTCAACCCCAGGACCCCGGGATCATGACCTGAGCTGAAGGCAGACACGCAACGACTGAGCCACGCAGGCGTCCCAACCTGAGGCCTTTTATTGTGTTGTCCCTGGATGTTCCTCTGTTCTCATCCTTTGACTTTTGTCCAGAGTTGGATTTTATGTTTGTGGCAAGTCTTGTCTTTGTCTTTCTTCACCGACTTCTTCATTTTAGTGGAGTTACTTACTTTAAAAAGATGGTGCAGCACCTTCGGACAAGGTGAGGACAGCCTTCAGCATTCCCTCCTCTTGAGGAGTACTCCTCCGGCTTGGACTTGTTTCTCTCTCTCCTGGTGTCCAGCCACCATTCTGGAATCTCCCTTCATCGTCATCCTGGGGATTCCCTTATCCCTTCTGCATGGAAGGTCGTGTGTGCTCATTTTTTTGTTGGTGCTTATGTTTTGGTGGAGGACTTTCTCCAGTGGCTTTCTGACAGAGGATGCTTAGGAGGCAAACCTGTTGGGACCATGCAGGAATGAAACTTAATTGATAGTTTGGCTGGGTACAGAGTTCTGTATTGGCATTCATTTTTGTTCATAAATTCAAACATTGCTCTTGCCCTCTTGTTTTCATGTTACTGTTTTAGAATTCAGAAGCTATTCTAATTTATCCTTTGTATGTAACTTTTTTCTCTCCCATCTTTAGAAGCTTGTAGGAGTTTTAAAATTTGTCCAAGTCTTTTGAAATGTCATGACGGTATACTTTGTGTGGGTCGGCTTTCATCTACTGTGCTGAATATTCAGCGGGTCCCTTCATTCTGGCAACTGGTATTTTTCGGTTCTGGGAATACTTTTCTCGTGTTATTGTGCTGGGGTTTTCTCCCTTTCGTCTCCTTATTTTGTTTTTCTGGAAGTCTTATTATCCAGAACGTGGCTGTCCTCGGCAAAGGTTGTAATTATCTTAATACTTTTTTCTTCTTACTTTAGTCTTCCTCCTCTGCCTTTTTTTTTTTTTTTTTTTATTCTCTGTTCAGGGAGAGATGACTTCAATTTGACTTAACTTTCTTTAGTTTATTATTTCTGATTCCAGAACGGTTCTTTAGATCTCTAAGGGTTCTTTTTCTGTTCTTCTAGAAGAGCATCCTCTTTTTGTTGATTGATTACAGTGTTGTATTACCTCTATATTATAGATAGTTTGTATAGTCTGTTTCTTTCAGGTTATTTCCTTCCTTCTCCTGTCTGATTGATGGGGCCCTTTGACTTTTACATCAGGATATTCTGGGTGGGCTGTGTGGGGGGGTCCCCAGAGTTAATATCTTTAGGTCTGTCTTTTGGGGCTGATCAGATTCCTCAGAAATATTCTCCAGTCTCTTTCCTGCAGAATTCTGACTTCAGGATCTGGGAGTTAAGGGTGTGCGTGTGTGGTCTGGTTTAGGGGAGCTGGAGAATTCACCATTCGCTGTATGTGCAGCCGTTAAATTCAGCTCTGTTCAGTGCAGCTGGGCAGGGTGACTTCAGTCCATAGATGCCTCTGCTTTTTCCAGGGAATGACTCCCCCGTCAGTCTTCTGTCAGAGTGAGAGGGAGTCACATTGTGCCTGGTGTTGAGGCTCTAGTTTCTGTCCCTGTGGCCTTCCCCAGCTCCTCTGTATTTGAGGCTGTGCCTTCTTTACCCTTGTTCCGTCTGCGCTGGTGTTGCCAGTTCTCGTCTTCTAGGACACTACGGTGCAAGCGGAGTTGGTTCTCGTCTTCTAGGACACTATGGTGCAAGCGGAGTTGGTTCTCAGTGTGTTCCACTGCTGAGTTAGAACCTGGCTTTCTTGGGCCTGCTGACTCATTCACTGTACTTTAGTCTTTTATAGTTTCTGTTTCTTCCAGGTTTCTTCTTTTTACTGTTTGGGTCTCAATCTTCCATGTTAGAAGATTTTCTAGAGCTTCCAAAATCTTGGCCTTTTTCTCCTTTCAGTTCTCCCTGTGCTGTTTCAAACATTTTTTTTTAAAAAGATTTTATTTTTTGGGAGAGAGAGAGTGAGTGTGGGCACACGAGAGAGAGCAGAGAGCACAAATGGGGATGGGCAGAGGCAGAGGTCAGAAGCAGATTCCCTGCTGAGCTGGGAGCCTGATGCAGAGCTCCATTCCAGGACCCTGGAATCATGACCTGAGCCAAAGGCAGATGCTCAGCTGACCAAGCCACTCAGCCCCTGTTTAAAACATTTAAAAAACTATATCTCTTTAGTATAATTTTAATGGGAGGCAGTGGAATAGATGTCTGTACTCCCTCATTGTACCACGCGCGTACTAGCCAACTGCCCCCTATTGACTTACGATCTTTTTGATATGTTTTAATGGTTTTCAGTTGCTTCACATGTATTTCTTACATAGACGGTAGGTTCGAAGACAGGGACGTGGTGGGCTGTTTTTACCCTTCATCCCTGGTGTTGCCCAGTGGGCGTGCCTGGGAGGTGATGGAACTGGCTGAGGCGGTGAGTTCAGCAGAGCTTCAAAAAAGTGAAAGGAAGGTGGTTTTATATGCGCGTGTTCTCTCTCATTGTCAGGTTCTCTGCGGACTATGGAAAGAGGAAAGAGAAACTAGCAGCATTTCCTTTAAACCGACGTTTGATTTCTTCACAGAGTTATTGGTGGCCTTTGGAACTGTGAGTATAATTCTCTTGCAACATTTGTGTCTTGGTTTTTTGTTTTGTTTTGATTTTTTTTTCACCTGTCTTAGGGTTTCTTTGACATATACTGGAAACAGATAGAAGCTAGTTGATTTTGCAGAGTAGGTGAGGGAAGAAATATTAGTTGTTCAGTGCCTTTTATATGTGGACAGAGGCAGGCGGGAGAACAGTAATGTCATGATAGTAACATTAGGAGCATGTGTGTGAGAGGAGTGCCCGAACACTGTAAACACTGGGCATTCCAGCTGCTGACGGAGTTTCTGCAGCAACCCCACGAATGAGGCTACCTTTGCCCTGTTTCCCATTTGCATAACTGAAATAGAGGTTAGCGGTTACTTGGTTAGTAAAGGGCAAAGCTGGGGTTCAGGCTCAGTCTGGTTTTGGAGCGTGTACTTTTTACTTGTGTCTTATTCTTATGGGCTCTGGATTCAGATGTTGGCTTGGCTACTTACTTACTAACTCTTCACTAACTACTGAAACCTAGCTTTCTCTCCATGCTAACTACTGATTACCGAAACCTAGCTCTCTCTCCTCCGATAGAGGGTGCTGTTGACAGGACTGCTCTCCCAGGGTTGTGGTGAAGATGCCCTAAGAAATGGGAAATGTGGTCAGCACTCACAAATGGTAGCAATTAATATTCAATGGCATTTCCCCCACTTTAATGAGAGGAAGACTAAGCCCCAGAGATTGGGTTATTTGTATTTTTGTTAAATTACAAATTTTGTTAAAACCTTGGCATTTGTGCTGCACTCCACAGTTGGGAGGTTATAAGATTGAGATTCTGTCCCGGTTTGTCTTATTTCCAAAGGCTGCTCTTGCTGGTAGGCCTAGCGATAAATTGAGGACTGATAGTTGATAGGAGATTCATAAATCCTTCTTGGGGTATGGGTATTAGCATTGGTAAACATTTTATTTTGCCAATATGTTGCTTTGGTTAAAGCCTCATAAACTTAGACTTCATGGATTCAGAATTGAGGATCATTTATAATTATGTCGAATTTGACTTTGGCAAGTGTCTTTGTCTTAAATGTCCAAGAGGCAGGGCTCTGGATTGTTTTTCCATTTCCTTCTGGGGGTCAATTCACTTTCCTCTTTTGTTCTCCTTTCTCCCCCAAACCCACTTTTGTTCCTGCCATAATTAGGTATTAGGGAAGGGAAATTATGTCTTGCAGTTTCAATTTCTAAGTAAAGCCTGGAAGTCTTGCTCCTATCCTCTAGTTCCTTCTGCCCTTTCTTGGCTACGGGAGGCACCTGCTCTGTGCTGTGCGGGCTTTGACTGTGCTAGCTTTTGGAGAAGGCCATGCCCTGCTGCTCCCATCCCTCGTCTCCTCCCTGCCCTCCCTGCACATTCCATGTTTCTTCCTGTAACAGTGGGCTGTCGTTACTGGGTCCAAGTCTGCTTCTGCATCTTTAGGGGCAAAGATTCTTTTATTTCATCTCTGCATGTTTTCTGCTTGACCCATAGGTGGTTTTCACTAAATGCTGGATGAAGGAGTATTTAATGTTTGCCACAAAGTAAGTTCTCTTTTCTTAGTGGATCCAAACAAGATGGAGAATATCAAGTATAACTTTTCAGCAGCATTAGCTATTAAAAATAGTTCACTGTGGTAGAGCACAAGACAGTTTCATGTTTAGCAGAAATTACACAAAACTTTTTCTCTTAATGTGATGTTCAGTGGAGCAAAGGCCCGACAGGGAACTGAGAGCCGTGGCTCCCTAGAACTTTGAGCTCTGGCGTATAATCTGCTGCTTCTAGTTTGGCATGCCTTTCCCCTTATCCCTGTTTGAAAATATGTAAACCCAGGAAAATAGCCTTATAACCAGGGTTTCTATAATTGTTTCCCCCAATTCTGGACAAATGGCGAGGCCAATGAGTCAGCCTGGCTTGTATGGCATCAGCTTAGTGACGTTCTGCTGAGGTCCCGGTCCCTTGATGTCCCTGAGTGCCCTGGTCCGCTTGAGCCCCTGTGGGGTGGCTCAGGTTCTTGGTCCTTGATTCGTTTTGGGGTGTTGCATTGTAAGACAGAAACTTGGGATGGAGGCGTTTTTCAACGAGAATTCTAGGAAAGCAAAGAAAAGTTTCGGAGGAGTTGAGTTGCTGGAATGTGAATGGGGTGTGGGGAGGCACTAGAGCGAAAGGAAGGTTGCCTGGAGACCTGTCTGAAAACCCCCATTTGTGAAAAAAGATGGCTTTTTTAGCATCAGGGCAGCTGAGAACAATTGGCATAGATTGAGCTCTGCGGTTCTGGGTTATTTAACCAGACACAGAGTCACTAGGGTCAGGCGGTGCTGGCTGTCGGCCGCCCCTCAGCGTTCAGCGCCGAGATTCAGCTGAGGTTTGGAAAGCTGGTGTGTTGGGAACAGACGCTGGGGGTGGAGGGTGGGGCAGAGGAGGGGACAGCCAGGAGACCTGTTGGCAGACCATTTAGGGAACCAGGTGAGCCGCAGTGGAGGCTTGGATTGGAGCAGGAAAACTGGAGGTGGTGAGAAGAGTGGGGCCCTGGATGTGTTTCCGAGGTAGAACCAGTAGGATTTGCCAACAGATTGGCTAAGGGGTGTGAGGACAAAGGGAGGAGTTGAGTTGACTAGATGGCTCTTGGCCTGGGCAACTAGAGGCGGGAAGGCAGTGGGTGGAACTCGGTTTCGAGGGGCAGATGGGGAGCTCACTTGTCGGCATTTTAGGTTTGCGATTCTGTTAGGGATCCAAGTAGAGATGTCATGTAGGCAGTTGTAAATAGGCATTCGGAGCTTGGGAGAGAAGCCTGAGCTAGAAGTGGCAGTGAAAGCACAGTGACACTCTGTGCTCACTGAGGGAGTGAGCGCAGAGAAGACTAGCAAGCCCGAGACTTCGGTCACTCTGGCGCCGAGTGCTCAGGGACGCACATGAGCAGTGGCTGGCACAGCAGGTGTGAGGAAGACCCGAAGCACTGGCGCCATGGAAGAAGGGAAGAAAGTTCCAGGCGCAGGATGTGGTCAACTCTGTGAAAGGTCAGGAGAGGTCGTGATGATTGAGGTTTGGCCTTCGGGTTTGGCGACGTTGTGGGCGCTCTGGTGGCACTGGGAGCGGTGTGGGGCATGGTCAGAGTGAAAGCCCACGTCTCCACCTCGGAGAGCCCGCCCAGCGGTCTGCAGGCCGGCAGCGGTGTTGCGTGCGAGCCGTGCTTCCGCCATGTGGGAACGCGTTGTCACTCGTGTTGCCGACCATTGCACGTGGTTCTCAGTCATTGGTGTTCCTGTCGTACTGAAGAAAGATCCTGGTTTCTTCAAAGACTTGTAAAGATGGGAAAACAAGTCTGTTTCTGACCCAAGTGTTCGGCAGGCAGCTTTTCCTGTGATTCTGGCACTCTGAAGGGCAAGAGAGGATGTTTCTTTCTTTCTAGCTGCCTTGGCATATTGTGGATATGAGGGGAGGGGGCAAGTAGGGTGTGGGAGTGGGGCTGGCAAGGAAGCATTTTAGATTTGTGTCTACTGCTCATGAATTCTAAGTGGTTTAAGAAAATATACATACTTTCCATCATTTCTTCTTTGATAAACTATTAAAAAGGATAAGTGTCTCAGCAAAAAATTCAACTGAAAAAATGGCCAAGAGATTTGAGTAGATATTTCATTTCCTGTAGATAACCATAAGCACACATGAAGACGCCCACCATCCTTCATCATTAGGGAAGTGCCTGTGACCGCCACCGTGAGTAGCACTGCAGTCCTGTGACAGTGCCTCCCATCCCCCCAAAACGAGGCAACAGGAGGTGAGTGCCCAGGTGCAGGGGTGCGGAATGGCCGCAACTAGATCCTGCTTTGCTGGTGGGGATGCACAGGTTAGAGCCACTTTGAAAAATAGTTTGGCAGTTTCTTATAAACTTGAATATATACTTTTCATACAGTCCAGCAGTCCTACAGGGAGGCCTTTACCCAAGAGAAACGAAAGTTGATGTCTACACAAAGGCCTGTGTAGGATTGTTTATAGCAGCTTTATTCATGTTTACTGAAGGCCGAAAACAGCTCGAAGGTGCATCAGGTGGGAAGTGGGTGAGAGTTGCCGCGCGCCTGTGCGGCGGGCGTGTGGTCAGCAGCAGAGAGGTGCTGACGCTGGGCCTTGGCGGCACAGGTGAGTCTCCCGCGCAGCGTGTCGCGGGCAGGCACAGCTCCGGACCGCCGCGGGTCCACCCGGGGAACCCTGGGATGCAGGCAAAACCGTGGGAACATGTCACATCATCAGTGATCGCTGGGGGCTGAGGCTCTGGAAGAGAGGATTGAGCGCACAAGGGCACGAGGGCGCTTGGTGGGGGACGGAAAGAGGCCCGGTCTTCCCAGGCCGGTGGTGAGACGCCGCATGGGGTAGGCAGAACCTAGCTAACACTGCTCCACTGTGTGCGAACCTTACCTCAAGAAGCCAAACCTAAAACACGGTACATGACTTGTGTACATACACGCGTAGGTATCTCACACATTTATACACACACTTGAGCTTGCTTTTTCTTCCTAGTGGGTTAAATTTTATTTTTCTGGATTAGGTGTCCTGGAAGTTTGTAGCACACTTTTTGAAAACGTATGACCTTGGAGTCTTTGGTTGATTTTTATATTCTTATTCACGACCTGAAGGCTTTATAATGTGGTTTGTTTTTGTATAACATGGTTACATGTTATCGATGTCATGTAATTAGCATATATAAAAGATGTTTTAAAAGTTAAATTATATTAAGATCCCATGTTGTTCAAGCTATTGTAGCTGTGGAGAAAAATAGTTTTACTAGCTTTAAGAATTAATAAAAAACGTTTTTTCTGCTTCATGACAAACTTAATTATACAGTCTTTAGCTCTGTCTTTAATCAGCTGTAATTGTACGGTACAATTATATTTTAAACCGCTAGACATAAGAATGTACACAGAAAATAAGACAAGTTAGCTTCACTAAACTTAAGGCTTAATCGTGATTGTAAATCAGGCGTCCTCACAGTATGGAAGAGGGCTGCTCGTTGTTACTGTGTGGTGCTTTGTGGTGCCTGCAGAGCGCTTGTTGAGCATTTTTTCCTAATAAACCCTTCTTAGCAAAGCCACGCAGTGGGCGGGGCGGGGGGGGGAGTTAGACTGGAAAGTTGTGGGATTTCATTTAAAATCAAAATTTGTTTGACTTCAGAGAATAAGAAGGCCATTCATTTAAACGATGAGGTCTTCAGTATTTTATGCTCAGAGGATATTGCCGTGTGTGGTTGTGATGGGATTGGTGACACAGTGAGGTGTGCTGTAAGAGGCCCTCCCCGAGCCGCTTTGTGGCTTTGTGTTTGCTGCTCTGGCTTCTGGGGGCGGGCTTCAGGGTCTCCGGGAACCTTGTTCTCTAAATGGCATCACCCGGGAAATACGCACTCACCCTCCTTGACAGTTGTGTTTGGGAACAGAAGAGAGAGTGGGATGTTCTGCCCCCCATTTCTTATTGTCTGACCCCGTCGCTGTGTTTCGCTGTGGGAATCTCTGCGTTGACTGCTTCGGAAGGCTCGGGCCGGGCGGTGGGCGGCCTCGCAGCGCCCTGCCCCCACCTTGTCTAGTCTGCTGCTCCCTGGTGTTGGTTTGGTTTGCTTTTTGAAATGAAATGTTGTTTTCTTTTATGGAGAAGCTGTGAGAAGTAGTATATAGCCAACTTCCAAATACCCTTCGCCTAGATTCACCGGTGGTTCACATTTTGTGACGCTTGTGTTGTTTTTGACATGTCCCCGTTATTTTCTGAGCATTTCCTTCGTTTGGGCACAGTAAGATACTCCCACCATTTCTTGTAGTTTCTCTGCCCTGTCATGGAATTAGCTGTTTCTCCAGGTATCCCTGGTTCCTTTTGGTGGGAAATGGAATTTAGAGGCCAAGATCTGAGTGGTAGGTGTGCTCCTTTGCCACCAGATGTTACTGCTTCCCTTCCCTTCCCTTCCCTTCCCTTTCCTTTCCTTCCCCTTCCCTTCCTTTTCTTCCTCTTCCTCCTTCTTTCCCTCTTTCCCCTCCCCTCCCCTCCCCTCCACATCCCTTCCCTTCCCTTCCTTTTTGGGCCCCTGGGGGGCAGTCTCACATGCATCTCTGTACTTTGGTGGTTAGTCAAAGGTTGAAGTAGAATGCACTCTCAGATTTGGGGCTTTATCTTGGGGTTCCCTTGCTTCTGGCACCCCTCCTCTAAATTTCAGTTGGTCGCCCAGCCCCCATTTCTTCTAAGACCTCCTGCCAGTGAGACTTTAACTTTCTGCCACTAAAGCTCGCCCTGGGTTTGGAAGCATGTTTAGTCAGAGGAGCAGCAGACTGGCAGCCGTCCCGGGGTGACTCTGTTTTTCAGGGGCGAGCCTTCACCTCTGGTGTGTGCCTCTGTGCTCCCTGGGTTGTCCTGCCTATGCACAGTTTGACCCTCTGCCGGGGATTTGGGCAACGTATTTATGTTCAGACTTGGGAGCTCAGCATTTCGCAGCCTTCTTGTTTCCAAAATTCCCCCCTTAAATTTATAGCCACTCTGCTGCACCTGAAGAAGGCACAGTGAGCGCAGTCCTGCCCTCCCAGAGTTGGGGCTCCCAGGATTGCCAGGCCGGAAAGGGACACTCCTAGTTTGTACCAGATGCAGGGGCAGTTCTGACAGTAAATTCTCCTCAAGTGCTTGCCTGCCTGCCTTTCGTCATTTTCCAGTTCCTTCAGAGAGTTGTTTTTAGTGAATTTGTGTGATTTTTATAATTACCTGTGGGAGAAATTGCTCCATCGTCTTCATGTAACCATTATGGAAGGCTCTCGCTCTCTTTTGTCCTGTCATTCTTTTTCTTCTGAAATCTAGCTTTGTGTTTATTTTTATACCCAATATTTCATTATGGTAATTTTCAAACAAAGGGCAAAGTTGCAAAAACTTACGGTTAACATTCATAGACTCCTACACCCGCTGGATTCTACCTATGATGTGTTACTATTCTTGCTTTCTCACATAAATAACCAATTATCCTTTTCTCCATACAGTAATCCGTTTTATTTTTTAGGGCGTATTTCAGAATAAATTGCAGATATCAGTGTACCTCACCTTATGTGTTTCAGGGTGCATATTGTTTACTAGAGTTCGTTATTTGTGTAGGGTGTTTTTCTTTCATTGTAAAATTTCTATATCAGCTGCACATAACTCAAGTATACCTTCACTGAATTGTGGCAAGTGCATCCACCTTTGCAGCCCAAACACTTATTGAAACATAGACCATTATCATTTCCCCGCCAGGTTCCTTCATGCCCTTTGTGCTCACGTCCCTGCCCTACCTCCTGCTCCCGTCCTCACCCTGAGCCCTGACAACTGCTGTTTCCCCCCTCAGACGAGTTCTGCCTCCCCACGGATTTCCTGTCCCCAGAATCACACCATGTGTGTGGCGTGTGAGGCTTGTTTTAGCACGGCACTGCTGAGTCCATCCATGTTGTTGTGCATATCTGTAATTCATTCCTTTTTAAGTTATTATTATTATTTTTGAGAGGGAGTGGGGGAGGGGCAGAAGGGGAGAGAGAATCTTAGGCAGGCTCCACGCCCAGCATGAGGGGCCCAGTGTAGGGTTCGATCTCATGACTCTAGGATCACGACCTGAGCTGGAACTAAGAGTCAGATGCTCAACCACTTGAGCCACCCAGGCTCCCTCTTGTTCCTTTTAACTGCAGAGTTGTATTTCATTGTATGAGTCCATCATGTCTTGTTTATCCATTCTTTTCTTGATAAACACCTTTATTTTTGAAAGAAACTTCTGCTGGGTGTGTAGAATTTTAGGTTGACAGCTTTTGCTTTCAGCATGCTAAACATACTGTTCCAATATCTTCTGGTCTTTGTGCAGATTTCTGAAACTCATTTTCTACCACTTTATCATCTTTGATGCTCTGTCTCGCAAATTTCAGCCACTCAGCTTCCCAAAACTTGAAGTTTTCTCTCCTGAAACTACCTGAGGCTGCTGTGCTCTTGGATTCCCTTCCTGTGCCCTGCGCCTCGGGTGCTCCCCCTGGACGGGGGTGGGTGGGTGATGGGGCTCATGGGCCTGCGCTGCTCACTGGCTCCAGATCTGAAAAAAGTAGTTTCATGGATTTTGACCATTTTTTATTTGTTTAACATGACGGGGGCTGGGGGGGGGGCGTTTCCCATACTAGTTACTCCTGCATGTCTGAGGTGGATGTCCCTAAGTCAGTGCTTTTTAGTGGAAAACAGTTCATATGCTTTATTTCTAAATATTGTGAAAAGTATTACGATTGGAATTTACTTGTTTTAATGTTAATTTAGCTACTGATTTTAACGATCTGGAAAATCTCAAATATATTTCCATTTTGACAGGGGAATCTGTATTTTGGCAAAACTTTCATTTTAGTTATTTTGTTATTAAACTGGCTTATGGTAATTGGCTTATTCTGCATTGTATTCAATGGAAAGTAGCATTTCTTGCCTGGCTTGCCAGATGCTGTACTGTTTGTTATGAATGTAAGAGTTAAGCCCAACTCCAGGCAAAAGCCTGCCCACCCAGTCGGTGCTTTGTTCGCGCGCGTGAGCCCCAGGGTAGCTGGCCTCGTAACGCGTGACCTCGAATAGGAGGAAGTGTGGGCGGGTGTAGTCTCTCATTCCTGCCATGGTTGAGCTCCTGCAGTGAACCAGGCCCTGCCCAGAGGTACTGTTCATGTTTTCCTCTGATCTTTCAGATAATTGGATGGAGATTTGGAATCGTTTCTGACTTTACTCCTAATTTTTGATATAAATTTTAGTAACTAAGCCTGTTCCTTTAAAAAATACCTTTGTTAATTTGTGAAATTGAGATTATCATTAAAAATTAATGCTAGAGGGCGCCTGGGTGGCTCAGTTGTTTAAGCAACTGCCTTTGGCTCAGGTCATGATCCTGGAGTTCCAGGATCGAGTCCCGAGTTGGCTCCCTGCTCAGTAGGGAGTCCGCTTCTCCCTCTGATGCTCTCTCTGTCTCAAATAAATAAATAAAATCCTGATAAAAATTGAATGCTAGAATTGTTGAGTATTAGAATAATTTTTATTATGTGAATCTGTAAAATGACATACCATAAAATGAGTGTGTATGTACCGCATAGTTTTCACCTGCTAGTGATGGCTGCTTTGAAATAAGAAGCCCAGGAGAATAATGGTGTTTGGGCGTGCAGATGACAACCTCGGCACAACATAGATTAGGACCTGCTCTAGAACGAGGGGCTGTGATTTCTGGGCCCCGCGGCTAGACTCGTGCTTGAAACTTAACAGGGAAGGATCTGGGCGCCTGGAGACGATAGTTTTGCTCTGGACTGGCAGTGTTGCTGCTGCCTTTATGTGGAGACTGTTGATCCTACGTTTATCATCTTTTGGTGGACCTAGCGTGGATGAGATGGGCCAGCCCTAGAGCTGAACTATACCTGGAAAATCTTTAATCACTCTTGTGTGCGCTTCCTTTTGTCAGAAATCCTGATATAAATTTCTTGAGTGAAAAATTCTGAATTAGTGAATATATAAGACTTTTAAAATCAACAATTTATTGGTTCTCTTGAATTTGACTTTTAATCTTAAATCTTTAGATTTGTTTATTTATTTAAGATGTTATTTATTTATTTGACAGAGAGAGAGAGATCACAAGTAGGCAGAGAGGCAGGCAGGGAGAGAGGGGTAAGCAGGCTGCCCGCTGAGCAGATAGCCCGATGCGGGACTCGATCCCAGGACCCTGAGATCCCGACCCGAGCCGAAGGCAGAGGCTTTAACCCACTGAGCCACCCAGGTGCCCCAAATCTTTAGATTTATTAAAGATTAGGATATACTTCTTAGGTAATGAAGGGCATTTTCTGTTAGGGTGTATATGTCTGGAAGATTGTTCCCACAGTCCTTTCTGTTTGCCCTTAACCCCCACCTTTTTCCCCCATCTTTCTTTTATTTAGTAAGAAGATGTGAAAGGGAAGGAATACAGTGTGTACCCTCAGAGTTAGTTGATAAGGGGATTTTTCCAAGAGGAGGGTGAAAAGCCAGGTCAGATTTTGGCATGGCGTTTACAGGGTAATCATGCGGCTGGTGTCACGTAAGGAGGTTTCGTGGCTGCCACCAGGCCTCGGCCCAGGTGGTAATGCAGAGGTGTTTCCTTTGCTGCGGCTTGTGGGCGTGGCGACCGACTTGTGGGCGTGGCGACCGACTTGTGGGCGTGGTGACCGGCGCCTTCTGTAGGCAGCCTGTGACTTTGTGTAAGGGCCTGGGGATGGGGGCTGTGATAGGTGCGCCCAAGGGAGAGTGTGCTGTCTTCTCCGCGAACTGTGAGCCCCAGGCTGGGCTCCGCTGAGCCGGAAGATGTTAAGGAGAGTGTACACGGTGTAGTTTTCCTCTGCGTAGAAAGGTCATATTTTACAGGGTGTGGATTGTACCTTTGAGGTCACGGGTAAACAGCTGTCAATGTATTGCATAAGTTTTGGGACTAGGAATATGTAGTTGCGTTTTACATTAAACCCTGTAGGTATTGATGCTATTATTTTTGTGTTCTCTTATTCTTATTAGATTAATTCACATTTCTGTTGTTTACTTAAAGATAGTATTTGATTTCCATAAAAAGCTTGGGAAATACTCATTAGGAAATTCCTGCACTCAGAGGTGGTTCTTAGGTGGGAATTCAAGGACGCTAATGAAAGGAGTATGCCTTAAGCATCTGTGATTCTGTCCAGATCTTATATGTACTTATAATAAAAGACAAACATACTTTCTCTCAAAAATAATTTGAATGGACTTTATGTAGACAAATTCATTCATAACTTTATTTTTAGCATAATGAGGGGTGGAAATACTTAAAACCATAGCTGAACTAAATTATAGTTTCCCTTGGAAGTAAATATAAAAGCATGCAATAATGATTATAAGAAGGAAATTTAAATACTTTTAACATATTTTTGCAGTTCCTTGGTCCTTCTCCCCTGAGTCACTTAATGGGAAGTAAATAGATTTTTAAAAAAATATTCCAAGTTATACACACACACACACACACACACACACACAGACACATATATGTATGTATTTTTTTTAAGTAACTCCTATATTATAGGAGATCTGCGTTCCTTTCTGTTATAATTAGGTCTTATTGTTTTCCCCTAGGATCAGATTTTGAATGTGTTTAGTTGTTGCTGTTAATTATCTTTCCATCTGTTTGTGATGTTTAGTTTTCCTGTTTTTAATGAACAATCTTATTATCTATAAGATGCATGGAAAGACTGCATCCCAGAAGAGCAATAGTCAGTATTATAACAGCTTTATTTAATTAACTGAAAGAAGGTTTTTTTCCTAAAATATTATCTTTGTAGGAAGTTAAAAAAATGTTCTCTAGAATACCTTCTATCTTAATGGATTGAAGGCTGCAGGTACAGGTAATCTTTTAGATTTCAAGCTTTTGTGGGGCTTAAGTTGAAAACGTTATCTAGTACTTCAGGTTATTATTTTGTCTACTTTTAAAATGTAGTACCCTAAAGGACATGCACTGTGGGACTGATAAGTTTTGAGTTGCTTTTTTACATTTGCTCTTGGAGGCGTGCAGAGGCCTTATAAGGAGTTTCTGTTTGGGAATTAGGAACAGACGCACTGACTGTCCTTGAGGTAAGTCCAGAGCCAATCTTTTTCTCAGGTCAATTAAGGTCCCCGGAATGTGACAACAGAGGGAGGAAGGTGCCCACAGTTAGCCTTCCAGGTGAGGTGGGTGCCAGCCAGTTGCTGCTCTTGTCTTTGTTGGGCAGTCTTTCATAGTGGGGCTCCCCACCCACTCCCCCATCTTACCTTTTCTCCATTTGTGGACTTTGTGACTGCTCTGTGCATTTAGCTATAAATGTTGATTAATCTGTACATGTTTTTCGTCTGTTGGCCTCTTCAGGGGATTTAGATTTATAAAAATTAAAATGCCCATTGCCTCTTCTTCTGGTTTGCCCACAGTTGATTGTATTAGTTAAAAAAAGATTTGAATTGAGAAAGGTTTGGCCTACTCTTAAAGGATAAAGACATTCTGAGAATTAAGATTACATATATTGTCAGCGCATTAAGAAAAACATCTGTTTTGTTGGTTTCAGATAATAGAGTGAATCTGAGATAGGGCTTCAGAAGCCAGTTGGAACTGGATCTTGGCTTTGAATCCCTCTTAGCCCATTGTGAGATAACCCTGTTTAAGGGCAGGCGAGGTAACTTCCTTCTGGGGGGACTTGTCCCGTCAGTGGTTCCTGGAGACATCTGAGTGCATTTATTATTTTTACCAAAGATCCATCAGGATAAATTATGATGAGACATACATGCTCACCTCTGGACCGCGGAGCTGCACCTTTGGGAAATTGTAATCTCCATTCTGGATCCCTTCTCAAGCAGTTCGTGTGAACACTTTTTCCCAGTGTAGCCCGTGCTGTAATGTGTAGAATAGGGGAGTGTCCTGGAGCATTGCACGGGTGGGAAATGGTGGCTGCTTTCTCCATTTCGGTTCTCTCAGTTGTGGATGGCTTGCCTAGCAGATATACAGAAAACATTTATATACTGCTTAAGTTGTTCTGCCCTCCCCTCTGGTTTTAATGGCTTTATACATTAAACATACTTCTGATTATGAACTTAGGGTATGTGTGACAACATTGTATTTATAGTACTGCTTCATCTTTTAGCTCAGCTGGCTGTTAGAAAGACGAATGTGTGTGGTTGGGTTCCTTCGATTCTTTTAAACTTTTTATTGTGGAAAATTTGAAATATGCATAAAACTAGAATCAGATAATGAACCCTTTTTCAACCTTTACCATGCCTCACATAATTAAAAATAATTTAAAATCCTCTCTCTCAGGGCACCTGGGTGGCTAAGTCATTTCAGTGTCCTCGGCTCAGGTCTTGATCTCAGGGTGGTGGGTTTGGGCCCTCTGTTAGGCTCCGTGCTGAGTGTGGGTCCTACTTAGAGAGAGAGAAAGAGGGAGGGAGGTAATTTTTTCTCTAATAAAACTAGGTAATGTTTAATTTTCTAATTTCCCCATCTCTTAAAAGAGCCTTTTACCTGTGGTTGGCATATTTCTAACATTTTCCATTCCCTACTTTGCACCCTTTCAGTTTTATTTTTAAATAACAACTTTTGTTGATGCTCTTGAAGAAACTGTCATCCTGTAGAATTTACCACATTCTGAGTTTGGCTGATTATATCATGTGATGTCATTTAATTCATAAATTTCAAAACTGGTTGCCAGAAGGCCAGCTAGAATGAGCTTCAGCTTTGAGGGCAAGAATACTTGCTATTGGCTTCACCTCTTAGGGACAGTGACATTAATCATTTGTTCAGATGGTGTTGTGATTCTTCCCCCTAGTGGCTTTTGCAGGCATTGATGGTGGTGGCCTGGGTACTTCCTATTGGAATTGTAGAAACGGGGCTAATCTGATTTGGCCATGCCTTCTGTACTTGTTTGCTGGAGCTTCTTGTTTCTTTTTTAACTATTTGGGTGTCCTGAAATGTATCCTGAAATGTAGCTCATTCAGAAAAGGTAGGATAAAGGCATAATTCTTGTATTTACTAGTTTCAGAATACAAGTGGTGACTTATGCAAGCGAGAATTATTTTTGGTATCATAAATGCATAGATGTTAAGATGACCGATATATATGTGTATATATACACACATATGTATATGTTAATTTACTGCAGTCATTCTTTTTGATGGTCAGATTGCCCTTCATAGATATCTTCTGTGTCCTTTGGAAATGGCTCCAGTAATTTTTTTTTAAAGACTTTATTTATTTATGACAGAGAGAGGTAGCGAGAGAGGGAACACAAGCAAGGGGGGAGCTGGAGAGGGAGAAGCAGGTCCCTGCTGAGCAGGGAGCCTGATATGGGGCTCGATCCCAGGAAGCTGGGATCATGACCTGAGCCGAAGGCAGACGCCCAACCAACTGAGCCCCCCCCCCCCCCCAGGTGCCTCTCCAGTAATTTTTTTCTAGTTTTCTTGTTTATGGACACTATAGCATAGTCCCAGGCTCAGGTTGTACCCTTCTTGCCATAGACCTGAAAGCAGCCATCTCTCTAGGGAGCCTTGACTCCTTTCAGTGGAAAATGGTGTTTAGGGACTACAGTCTGGATACTGTGATAGGTAGTGCTAGGATATTGTCGCTTCTGGGCTTTTTTAGGGTATAGAGATAGGAAGTGAGTATTTTTTAGAAAGAGAAAAAAATAAGTCATGAGTTTATCTCGATACTTCCAACTTAAATTTAAGATTAAAATGGGGCGCCTGGGTGGCTCAGTCGGTTGGACCTTTTGCTTGGGTCATGGTCCTGGGGTCCTGGGATCAGGCCCCACATCGGGCTCCCTGCTCAGACTCTCCTTCTTCCTCTCCCTCTGCTGCTCCCCTGCTCATGCTTGCTCTCTCTGTCTCTCAAACAAAGCCTAAAATTAAAAAAAAATTATAAGATTAAAATGGTTTATGGGGCACCTGGGTAGCTCAGTTGTTAAGCGTCTTGGCTTAGGTCACGATCCCGGGGTCCTGGGGTTGAGCCCCGTATCGGCTCCCTGCTCCGCGGGAAGTCTGCCTGTTCTCCCTCTCCTGACTCCCCCTGCTTATTATGTTCCCTCTCTCGCTGTGTCTCTGTCAAATAATTAAAATCTTAAAAAAAAATTAAAATGGTTTACTTCTTTGATTTTATGTTTGTATCTCATTTCTCTTTTGCTTAAAATCTTGGTTCTTAACACTAGCATGTTTATGTCATTGCTTCATCATTCATATGTGTGAAACCTGCGTGTCGGTTCCGAAGAAAGGGCCAGTGTCACCACTGACAAGACCTCTGAACGCATTGGAAAATGGCTTCCCTGTTTCATCTTGGTGTCATTTGTGTCACTACTAACAGCAGTGTTCAGTTCGCCCCAGCTCTTGGATGCCGTGGGACGTACCTCCCTGGGCTGGACAGATACGGCTCCTCCCTGAGGAGCCGCCACTGTGAAAGTTAGGCTTATTTGTTTCATTCTTGCTTTTGAAGGTCAGGGAGCAGGGGGAACTCGCAGACGCAGCTGACGGGAGGGTCATCTCGTTCCCCCACTTTGGACAGGCGTTTGGCAGCACTTACTAACGTGGAGCAGGCACGCTGGCCTCGTGGTTCCACTCCAGGTTGTGTGCCAAGGAGGAGTGATTTGTAATGGCCCGGGCTGGAGAGAGCCCACCGTTCGTCAGGGGCAGAGTGGGGAGAGAATGGTGGGACGCTCGCACGAAGTGACTGCGCAGCTCTGTGACCCAGCATGGATGCTTTTCGTAACATACTTGTTAAAAAATGGCTAAGCCCCAAAGAGTGCATACTGTGTGGTTTTCTTGTAAATTAAAAAAAAAAAAAAAGGATATTTTTGAATGTCCACATTCTAAGGTATATGTGTGTATATTTCTCCGTGTAGCTAACCTTGACCTCTTCACCGAGTGCTGCAACCTGCGTCCCCTGCGCGCACTTCTGCCCCCACCCTGCTCAGCTGAGCCGTTTTTAAAATAACACCACTGGACAGTATACTATATAATGTAGGTATTTATGATTCTATTGTTGTGTGACTCCCCTGATAGAATGTAAACTCCATGTGGGGCAGAAAATGTGTGTGTGAGAGAGAGAGAGAGAGAGCGAGAGAGCCTAGAGGCGGTGAGCTCGCTGACACCTTTTTAGTAGCTTGAAACCAAACAGGGTGGGTGTATTTATACCACAGAGATCAGCAAACGCCACAGGTCTGGGCTTCTCCCCCCACTCCCCCCAGAGCCAGGTGTTAAATACTCCCAGGGCGTCCGAGACACGCTGAGGTATCCATGATGTCCGGACAGTGCCCCGCACCTAGGAGGTGCTCACCAAATTCTTGGATGAATTTTTTTTAGTGAAGAAATTGTGAGGTGCAAATGGCAGAAACTTTTACTAGCTAAAGTGAAAAAAGGGAATATACCATTTTATGTAACTTGGAGTGTATTTAATAAGTTACCCGTTGGTGTCCGGAAGTAAGTCTCTAGAAAGTCAACTAAGAAAGAGAAGTACCCGTAAGTCCTAAAGGAACTGTAACGACTGTGGAGAGTAAATGGTAAGTCTAATAACCCTTTAATCTCTAGCCTTGTTCAGAATTACAAGAGATGTGAAAATCGGCTCCTGGTCCCGCACCCCACAGGCCCCACACCCGTTGGCAGTCACCTCATCGGCCTTTCCCCCCAGCCCTCGGCAACCGAGCCCTGGTCTCTGGGACCCGCAGATTTGCCTGCTGTGCACGTGTCCTGTGAGTGGAGTCCTGCGTCCCGGTACGGGGCCGTTGGTGTCCGGCGTCTCACTGCGGGCTCCATCCGTGCGGGAGCAGGTGTCAGCCCCTCGCTTTCTACTGTGAGTGATGTGCAGCCGCAACACCCGGCCTTTGCCTCTGGGTGTCGAGGCCCCCAGCGCTGTGCCCGCGGCTCTGGCCCCTGGCCGCGGCTGTGCGCGGAGCCCGGGTGCCCGGCCTCCGTCTGTCCCCAAGTCGACAAATACGGAGCAAAGGTGAAAGCAGCTGCGGAAGCCCGATCTGGCTTCCTGGCCCTTGACCCTCTGAAGCTCTCGCAGCCTCTCCTGTCCCCTGACTCAGCAGCTCTCAGGAGTGTGTGTGATGTGCTTTTCACGGTTTTCTACTGCCAGCTGTCGTATCCGTCTCGGACTCAGAAATCTCACATCTCTCTTTTTCATTTTAGCGGGTAGAGATTAATTTCTTGAGTTGAAAGAAGGAGGAAGGAAGAATCTTGTAACAAGTCAGCCATTTACCAACATTCTTTTGTGTCGGTCTGGCCCCGGTGAGGGTCAGCGTGGCTCGTGGACTTGAGGTGTTGCTGTCAGTCCGGCCCTTTGGACTGGAGTAGGCCGGAAGGAGTGTGTGATTTCTGCCATGTCATAGGACATGGGGATGTCCGTCATAGTGCATTGATTTTGCTAACAGATTTTTAGCACTTGCCTCCTTTATTTAAATTCAAACATTTATAAATCAAGGAGTTTGCTGGTCCAATGTAAAAAATTCATTGTAACTGTTTCAAGTAAGACAGATAAGGCTCTGACAGTTGAGTTACTGTGGTTCTGGTCCTTGAAAAAGAAGCGTCAAATACCTTTTTTGTCCTCACTTTAAAAATCAACTGATTGTATTTAACATGCTTTGGGCAGAAATGTTTCTAGTTTTACAAACCGCTTAGGTGATAAGGCCTGGACTTGGGGAGCCTTGGAGTTGAGGCAGGCGGAGCCACTGGGGAGAGTGAAATGTGGGGAGGGCCAGGATTTTGGCGAGGCATTGGTGGAGTCAGTGAAAACCTCGGCAATCAAGATAAGTAATAGCTTGATGCAGTGGTTTTTTTTTTTTAGTTTTAATTTTAATTATTTATTTTTATTTTTTATTTGACAGAGAGAGAAAGAGATCACAAGCAGGCAGAGAGGCAGGCAGAGAGAGAGGGGGAAGCAGGCTCCCTGCTGAGCAGAGAGCCCGATGTGGGGCTCGATCCCAGGACGCTGAGATCATGACCTGAGCCGAAGGCAGAGGCTTTAACCCACTGAGCCACCCAGGCGCCCCGTTTTTTTTAAAACATTAATGCAAAAAAAATCCATGATGAATAAGCTACCAAAATTTTAAAGATAGGCTCATTATTACTCATTTTTCCTTTAGCCTTATGTGCTAATTAATGTGTAGCACTGTTCCTTATTCCATCTTTATTTCTACTTAGAGATTTTGCTCTTATTTTTATTTCTTAAGGTAAAAACATAGACAATTGATGTTTTTACCTTTTGTTTGTATATCTGCAAACGTCTGTGCATATACAGGAAGCACATATGTGCCTGTATTTTTCCTTTACAATGAAATACCACAATCTACATACTCATCTATACCTTTTTTATTACTTAAAATATATATATTTGGGTGCCTGGGTGGCTCAGTCGTTTGAGCATCTGACTCTAGGTTTTGGTTCAGGCCATGATCTCGGGGTCGTGAGATCAAGCCTTGTGAGGGCTCTGCTCTGGGCAAAGAACCTGCTTGGGAATGTCTCTGACCCCAACCCCCAGCTCGCAGGCACTCTCGCTCTCTCTCAAAAGAAATTATGTTTATACATATATGTGTGTGTTTGCGTGTGTTATCTTTTTTTCTTTTTTTATGATTTAGGTGTATCTTGAAAATCTTTGCATTTTAGGACTGGGAGTTGCAGTTTTCTACTATGTAGACTTTTTTCATTAATGAGTGTTGAGTGTTTTCCAGTGTTAGTGAAAAATTTTCAGCAAATAGCTTTTCCCAAACTTTACTCATTTCTCTTCTACTGACACATAGGCTGTTCCTAGTTTTTCAGTTTTGTAAATAAACCTATGACTCATTTAAGCCTCAAACTGCCTTCAACCTTAAAGGGGATTACTGGAGGTTTCTAACGCCAGTCTGTTGGAAGCTGGATCTGTGGGTCCAGTGACTTACGTGCTTGTCTTCTCGTGGGCTCTGAACTCCTTAGGGGCCAGGACGCGGTCCCTGTTGTTTTCAGATCCCTAGTGCTTCATTCATTGCACCAACACAGAAGATGCAGACGAGTGCACGAGTCATGCAACACTCTCAAAGCCCTTTATGCTTGTAATACTTAGTTCTCATAAACTGTTCTTTACTTCGTTTAACTGATGAGAAAACCAAGTTCTACAGAGAAGTTTTTTTAAAAAAGTGCCCAGAGTCCTATAGCTAGTATGTTGCCCCATGGGGATTCAGGGAGTACTTAACAATAGGCTGAATGGACCACATCAGACCACATCGTTGAGGGTGATGGAAGGGTGAATGAATTTGAGCTTTGAACTTGATTTTACAAAGTCTGATCTTAACCCCAAGTCCTTTAACCTCTCTCAGCCCCAGCTCCCTTTTTCTTGAAAACAGTGTCGTTAAGCTTAAAAGGAAAAACTGCCTGTCATTTTACCAGCGAAAATGGGCTTATTCGGGAACAGCAAAGAATTGCAAACCCAGGCAAGCAAGCTAGGATAGAACTGGAGGCCGAACAAAGGAGAGAACTGCTCTTTTATAGGGGAAAGGGGGGAAGTTGGGAGGGAAGAGGAAACTTTCCTTCCTCCCCCCTGGGCTAGTAGGGTAGTAACGACCTGACCTGCAAAGTGCATCTCTCCTTGGTGGGCCTGGAGCGGAGGAGTGGTGGGCGTGAGAGCAACCCAATCCCTGCCGGCCTCTAGACTCCAGTCTTCACGCTGTATTGGTAATTAGCTCAGAGTTCATGAGGGGGTTAACTTTTTTAAGAAGCCACATGAAGCTCGCTTGTAGTACTGGAGTAATATCCCGTCCTTACTCAGGGACCGGTGATTGTCATTCCCTTTCGCTGCCTCTTGCGCTTTCGGCATGTTCCTGACATCTCAAGGCTTTTTTCCCTTATGTACAAAGGTAGACGTAATTATATTCGCCAGCTTGTTGTAAAATAAACAAGAGACACTCTACATTAAAGTGGTTTTAACATTCTTTAAAGAACATTTTTATTGTGGTAAACAAAAACATAACATAATTTATCATCTTAACCATTTTTAAGTGTACTGTTCCGTAGTGTTACGATATTCCCGTTGTTGGGACCAGAGGTCCAGCACGTTGATCTCACACGTCTGGAGCGCTGACCCCCTTGTTTTCTGAGGTGATAGCACCGCGGATCGCACCATTTTACGTCCCCACCTGTGGTGCGCAAGGGTTCCGGCTTCTCGGTGGCCTGGCCAGCCCTTGTTACTTCCATTTCCCATTAAAAAAAAATAGTAATCATCCTCATAGCTGTGAGGTTAGTTTTAACTTTTTTTAATGATAAAAGTTTTAAGGGAAAATTGGAAAAACGACTCTAAATTTCTGGCTAAATCGGAATAGTATCCGTTGATACCAGTGTGAGAAAACCAAAAGCATAGAGGATGGCCTTTGACCAAGGAAACCCAGCACCGCGTCCCTGTGTTTGAGAAGAGAAACCACCTTCTTCAGGGCTCGCCCTCGGGTACGGCGGGGGCAGGGCGGGACCCTGACGGGGCGGCCGATCCTTCCTGAAAACGGGCAGAGCAGACGGGAGACGGGACCCACCCGCCAGCATGGCCCCCTGCCGCCCGCGGGCCTTACTGTGTGGCTGTGGGGGGGACCCCGCACGGCCAACTGCCCGCGAGCCCCCGCGGTTTTCTCCGCCGCAGTCCCAACAGGGCACCGTGCTGTTTGCTCACTGGTCACGCGGTGGGTGAACCCGACTGACCAGGTGCGGTCGCCTCCGCGACAAAGTGGGGAGCGAGCTGGCTGAGTGTGTGCATGCGCACTAAAGCAGAAGTTGCAGAGTTTATTCGAATGGTGTCAACATCCAGATAAATCATGACTTGTCTTTTATTTAGTATTTGTTACGTGGTCAGTATAAGCCAAAAAACCCCGCTCTGTTTTATAACACTTACAGTTAGATTGGCCATTTTGGTAGTTTTGGGCCCCATTCTGTGTTATCAGGCCTCTACTAGTATATTTAGAGAACTCAGGTGGCATCTTCTTTGAGGTTTCAGGAACCTTTTTTTTCTTTTTAATTTGGTGGCAAGTAACCTCCCAACAGTTTCTAAACCTAGACTTTAGCTTTCATCTCCTCTATGGCAAAACATGAGAAATGGCCATTAGTGTCTGTGAAAATACTCTAGTTGAGTATTGTCTAGATTGATAATAAGTTCAGAATTTTCTGCCTCTTTAGAGTTGGAGTTTCCCTTCTATTTTATGTACCTTAGGCTGCTAATTCGCTGTTGTGTTTATGTCCTGGTGCTTGTGGTGTGTCTCCCCACTCCCAGCCACACGCGCGGTGTGTATCACTGTATCGTCATTGTTACCCGCGGTGCTGTTCTGCTATTTGATGGCGGGCGCGCAGTCCCTACTCACATGTTAGGTGTTGTCATTGTCCTTGTACAGAGGAGCACACTGAGGTGCAGGGTGGTGAAATGAGTCTTTCCTTGTCTCACAGACAGAACTGGCCTCCTTTGTCTCATCCCCTTGCAAATTTAGCGCCTTCCTCAGCTTCCCCAGCGTTCCTTCAGCGTAACAGAAGGGAGGAGGTTTAGTAATTGTTGGGAACTCTGCAAGAACAGCGAGTAATGATACCATCATCTTTTGGAGTATGTTGTATTTTGAGACCTGGTATCTATTTGTCTTCAGAACATGATTATATCCTTCCTTATGACTAAATTTCTTTAGTCCTTATCGGGTCTTAATTTTTATTGATAGATTAAAATTTTCAGAAGAGTTATTTCTGTCTTGTGGCAGAAACAGTGAGGCACAATGACATAGAAGTGATAATTTTGTGAGTCTTACAGAATTAAGTTCAGGATGGGATGCCCAGCTTTTGTAAGTGAAGGCACGTTGTAGTGATCAGCAGCTAGTTGAAGCTGTCATAGTATAATAGTGTTGATTTTTTTTAAAGATTTTATTTATTTATTTGACACAGAGAGAGAGATCACAAGGAGGCAGAGAGGCAGGCAGAGAGAGAGGGGGGAGCAGGTTCCTTGCTAAGCAGAGAGCCTGATGCGGGACTCGATCCCAGGACCCTGAGATCATGACCCGAGCCGAAGGCAGAGACTTTAACCCACTGAGCCACCGAGGCACCCCAATAGTGTTGATTTTAATTAAATCTATAACTCTTGATTAATGCAAGCATAAAAGAAGAGAGGTAAATTTGAATTCTGTATGTATAATATGAATTACAGTTTTCTTTCATATTTCTCCTATTAGCTGACTTGAAAGCATTTACTAGGGCTTTACTCTTCCAAGAAGTACTGCCCTCAAGTATTATGTAAACCCAACAAATAAAACCGTGTAACTATATGAGAAATGTGAGAGTCGGACTTGAATTTGTGTGATATGCTTTTGGTGACACTTAAAAACATCTTTTTTCTTTTTTAAAAGATTTTATTTCTGTGAGAGAGAGAGCGAGAGTGAGCAAGCACCAGGGGTGGGGGGAGGTGCAGAGGGAGATGGGGAAGCAGACTCCCCGCTGAGCAGGGAGCCCCACATGGGGCTCGATCCCAGGACCCTGGGATCATGACCTGAGCCAGAGGCAGACGCTTAACCCACTGGGCCACCCAGGAGCCCCTCCTACCCCTTTAAGATTTTATTTATTTGAGAGAGAAAGAAGCAACTTTTTTCTTAATAGTTCTTTCCAGTGACTTTCTCACCTAAGGCCAGGTTTTTGTAGGGAAGCCGTATTGGACAGTACTGCACGGTGTATGAAGGGCTCTGGAATTCCCTTTTCTGCTCCCTGATCTTGCTCCTCGCCTTGTTGTCTAGCCTTCTAATGATTTCTGTCTCATCTCACACAATATTTTCATTTATGTTGTATGGAAATTTGCAATGGAAGTTCTCATAGGAGTACCAGAATACTACAGCTGTGTGATTTATTTTTTTTTATTTTTTTATTTTTGTGTGTGATTTATTTTTATGTGGGATGGGGAGAGGTGCTCCACGTGGTTTTTCTAGATTTTGGGTCAGTTTTTCTTTCACTTAATTCACTTTATTCAGTGAATACTTATGAAGCCCCTGAGCTGAGAGCAGTCTCGCAGGTAAAGCAGTGCCCAAGGTCGAGGCAGGCCACGCCGTCACTGAGCTTAGTGCGCGTCCTGACATCTAGAACATCTGAATGCCTTTTCTACGGCACGGCCTCTAAAAGAGAGGAGAAATTCCATCTGCCATCTCCTTGTTACCTGGAGGTGACAGATGGATGTGCAGAATGTGGCCCGTACCTCTTTACTGACCACGTCAATAGTAAGGCCTGCAAGACGGTATGTGCAGGGCAGACCAGATCCTTCCGTGCCGGGGGCGGGGGGGGCCATCACACAACACACGTGTGAGCCGGTCACGTGGATTGGGTGTCAGTGCTGCGGGGAATGAAGCAGGGGAAGGCAGGGGACAGGCAGTGTAAAGGTGGGCACGTGCCCTGTGTGGGCGGGGGTCGGCAGGGAGCTCAGTGCGTCGGAGCCCAGGAAACAGGAGCCAGGCCGTGGCGAGCGGGGGGTGTAGGTGGGCTGGGAGCCCCCTGCACAGGGCCTTGTGGACCACGCGGAGTGTGTGGGAAGCGCTGCTGCTGGCAGAATTGGGGAGGTGCCAAGTTTTAGCAGAGGTGTGGAATGGCGTGATGGGCGTCACGAAAGGGTCGGTGTGGCTGCTGGTCGGGAAGAGGGTACCGGGCGGCAGGGCCGTAGCCAGGCCCGGCGGAGCACGGGCACAGCCTGGGCGGCAGGGACGTGGGGGCACGCACGTGGGCCAGATTCGTTGTGAAGGCGAGGATACTGGGCTCTGCTGCCGGATTGCTTTGAGGAAAGAGACAGGAGGAGTCCAGGATGACTGTGCGTTGGGGTCTGAGCCAATCATAGCATCTTTCTTGTAAATGTGAGTGAAGAGTTTACTCATGAGGCAGGACTTCCCAGAGTTGCTTTTAACTGTACTAATACGATAAAGAGTTTTTAAAAGAAGCTATAGAACTTTTTAAGGAATGATGGCCTTTATGGTAGAGTGTAGTTTCTTACTCGGAGTGCATAAAGGGACTGCTCACCTTTTTCGCTTACGCCCTCATTAACGTAGGCCTTTCCTGCTCTTTTCAAGACGTCCCTGGATCGGGAATCTAAGAGCATAACTGGGCTTCCCCGTTTAGCGGGAAGACAACAGGAGGGATGCTGTCCCCGAGTGACTTGTCCCCCATCCCCGGGCGGTTTCTCAGCCCTTTGGCTATAGGCCTGTGCCCGCCGTCTGAGCCTCACATGCCTCCTCGCTGCACACGGGGAATGCGCCTCATGGTCGCTGTGGTGTCGGGAGTGAAGTGCGACGATGTCTGTGAACGGCAAGCAGCGCGGCCACTTCTCCTTCGCGGGGCCAAGCCCCGTCCCCTTCTGCCTGGCCGCTCTTCTCCACTGTTCTCCGCTCTCGCCGGCTGCTGCTTCCGGCTGGGCTCCGCTCGGTGGCCTGGAGGGGTCTTTGCTTCTTGCATCTTGTCATCTTTTGTGCCTTCAGGACCTTGCCCACGAGGAGGTGATATTTGGATGTCGAGAGAAGTGTAAATTAGCTCGCTGGGGCGGGAGGGAAAGCTGCCACCCACCGTCCCCTCTGCAGTCAGAGACTCTGCTTCTCCTCTCCCTCAGCTGTAGCGCCCACAGGGCCGTCCTCTCGTCACCTCCTCTCCTGCCCTGGGGGCTCCAGCCACCGCCCCGCTCGCTGGCGCACCAGCCCGACTCTTCTGGGCAGGGGTGCTGCGGCATCGGGTCGGTCGTGACAGCCGCTCTGGGTGTGTGCGTACGGGAAGACCTCTGGCTTCTTGGGCGACAGGTGGGCCCAGAGAAGCTGTGTCTCTTCCTGGCCGTATGACTCCCTCTTTAACTCATCTTTGAAAGATGGGACAGCACTCATTTTGCTTAGAAGACGTGAAGATTGGGTGTGTAAAATACTGTTGGCCACTAGTAAAGGTAGCTTCTAGAGTCCTCAGTTCCAGGAGAGACTGAGAGTTGGCTCGTGTTGTTGCCGTGTCTATGTTTTGGTGGTTCAGATTAAGGCCCAGGCCGTTGTCAGGGGCCTGGCTCAGGTACCAGACCTGCTCTCGGGATGTGCTCGGACTCCTCCTATGAGGAGAGCAGGCCTTTGTGTCCCGAGTGTCCTCGGTACTGGTGATCTGTCTGCTTGTTTCTCTGTTTCTTCCCTAGCTTGCTCGTCTGTTTTTCTGGGGCCCCTTTTCTTCCCAGTGCTGCCTGGGGTCAGAGTTCGCTCTGGTGAGTGACACGTGTTCACTGGGGGCATCTAAGAGGTTATTGGAGCTCTGACTGCCAGTAGGAGGGTGAATGTAACGCCTGGGGACAAAGCCATCATCGAGAGTGGTGTGTCAGGAACGGGACTGACTCTCCTGGGGCGCCAGTGGACACAGGTCGGCCTCTTGGCTCCCCTCGCCTTTTTCGGCTCTTGTTTTCATGAGTTAGTCAATTCGTCAAGCCTCGGTCGTGTTCACGGTTAAGTAGAGGACTCGATTTTTTCTTCGTCGACGGGATTTGCTACAAACAGAATGACCCACGTAAGGGGAGAGCTGAGCTGTGTATGTCTTGAATGTCATGCGCTCAGACAACAGAGGCCGGAGGAGCCCCGTTCCTTACTGTCTTCCCGCCAGAGTGGGGTGTGCTTAAACAGCTTCGTTTCAGAGATGCCCGACACTCTCTCTCGGTTTGAATGGAAAAAGTGTAAGTATAAGTAGCTGTACATTTTTTGAAAAAAGTTACTAGTACAGATTGTTAGAGTTGTTTCTGTGCTCCTTCTTCAGGAATATGAGTTTAGTACTCCCTCATGTTCTGAAATTCAGGAATCAGGTATCTTGGATTCCTCAGTATTCCCTCAGCTAGCTTTAAAAGAATCTCCTAACTTCAAATTCTTGTTTTTATGTGTTTTCTAACTACTATTATAAATTTGCAAACTTACTTTGAAACCATCAATCTGAAAAAATCTTTACCTTGGAAATATCTGGGTTCCTATAGACATAGTTTTTACAGATTTGTTTTTAATTTGTTCCCCCTAGTGTTACTCGTTTTTCATCAAGGCTATTATCTTAAGTCTTAAGGTCAGAGTTAAGCTGGTGAAAGGCCAAAGGCATGACTTTGAAAACAGAAACAGTTGGAGGAGCCGTCTACAAGACACGATCTGGGTCAGACTTGATTTGCAGCTCACACAGTTTCAGAATCGCCTGTTGGTGTCGTGAGCAGAGGTCTGCCGGATGAATTGAGCAGAAGGGCGGGATTAGCATATTAATCAGGTGCTGGCTATTGGCCTTCTTTTTCTCCTCCCCTTTCCCCTCCCGGGCTCCCTCCCTCTCTCCTTCCCTGAATGAATCTAGGAACACAGGCCCGCGGGGTCACATTACTAGCTGGTTTCACTCTGCTCAGGAGCTTAATCTAGCCAGGATGGTCTGTGTTTCAGATTGCGGAAGCAGAAGATTCTGCAACTGAGAGGCATTCTTCAAGCTGCTGGAAAATATTACAGAAGGAGCACCTCCCAAATTTTGCTTCAAGCTCTGAGAAAAGGAGCACACAGGGGAAACTTAGTGTGGCTGTGGATCGAAGCGAACGCTGTGGGAGCGATGAACGGGGACTTGGTGCGCAGACGCCTGGGCTGATCTTGAGAGGCCTGAGTTTATGTTGCTGGGACTGGCGGGCCGAGCGGCCCTGAGACCAGCAGGTGCCATCTATATGGAGAAGAGCGGCTGTAGTCCATTTCCAATGTGTTGGGCTAAAGGTATACGTAACTTAAAAATCTCTTTGGTTTAAATTTTATTCAGATTCATACTTTTGTACTAAAAAGGTGGATAAGAGTTTTTCAGACTTTATTTCAAATAGATTTACAATAAATTTAAGGAAAAATGGAAATTGATGTGGTATAGGTTTGCAGCTCTTGGCATAAAACCAACTAGGTAGCTTTTAGAACAGTAAATAAAAATATTGTTATGAAACTGCATTTTAAGTAAGTTATCTGTTCTGTGTCTCTTATAGTTTTATTTGTGTATTCTAATTAAGGCACTCATATCCGTTCTGTGATGTGGAAGTTTTTAAAGAATAAAGAGACTAGTTTGAACTTAAATAGGACTAGAAGAAAAAAGCGATGTGGTTTTTCTTATTTCAAAAATTGATTTTCTTAACTCACTGTAAAGGTTGTCTATTTAATTTAAACTCCATATTATTATAAGGTGGGCTTGTCACTAAGGGTCAGTAGTACTGTGAACAAACATTTTCCACTTTAATGTTGTTAGGGTTTTTATTTATATAAAAATATAAATAATAAAATATAGCATTTTCATTGTAACATTCAAGACAGTATTTGGGAAACATGTTTAGAAGTTAAAAATGCTGTGTAATCCATGTATGAATAAGACCAAATAATTTATCTGCTTAAAGTACTAGTGAATATTACCCTCGGGGGATGAAATCCATAATAAAGAATTTAATACAAGTATTATTATTTTAAAGAGTATATTCAAGTATGCTGTTAACTTACTCAGGAAAGAGTTTTAAAAGGAAGAAACCTGCACTGGGTGAAGATTATAAGTCGCCCCTCAGGCTGATTCAGTTTAGTGTTTAGCTTAAAACTTTAAAAGCCACCAGGATGTCGAGGCGCTTGTGCCCGACCACAGTCTCGCTGTTAGATCGCTTCTCACTTCCCAAGTTGTCAGCATCATCTAGTAGCTCTTGTCTAGGCTTTTAAACATTTCTCCTTCCTTCCTTTCCTTCCTTTTATTTTTTTAAGTAATCTCCACACCCAAGGTGGGGCTCAGACTCACAGCCCCGAGATTAAGAAAGTCGATGCCTAAGCCAGCTCCCCTTTTAAACATTTCTAAAACCTTTAGAACTCTTTTAATGTGATGCTCTCTGAACAAAGCACCTGTCACTTTATTACCTAATTCGGTATAAATTAAAGATTTTGCTGAGTTAAATTCAAACTTTTGCATTTTAAAGGGTGTTAGGTATGGGAACTTTCAGAAACTGTAAGCGAGGTGAGAGCCCGAGGACTGCAGAGTGTCACCGAGCATGACCGGTAACGAGTGCTGTCTACTGTACTGTGCTTGCTGAAGGTCTCGGTCTCTCCCAGACTTGTTGGGACCTGTGTGCACAGCTGTGACATGGTGTGACAGCCCTGTAAGCACTGATCCTTAGCAATAAGGCTCTGATTTCACCGTGCTTAGCTTAGATTCAATCTATGAATCCAGTAGCAATGAGATATTAAATAATTGACTATTGGGTTTTTAAGAAATTCAGGGTGACTTTAGAAATATGAACTTCAGAGGAAGAGAGAGACTGAGGTGTTTTTGCTCATCCCAAAGCAATCGATGGAGGCAATTTATTTTCCCATTACGTTTGCTGACCGGCAGAGCAGATGAGTAGAGGGCTTTTTAACTGAGATACCGTTTTGATAGAGGTCGGGGTGGGGATAGGAGAGCAGAACCACAGGCGCGGAAGAGCGCAAGAGGTGGGGACAGCATCAGGCTTAGAATCATTGCGTTTGCGGGGCGGGAGCAGGCTGTCACCTCTGATGAATGGTCTTGCTTCTGGATGGTGCAAGAGGAGGTTTGTGACAACATAAGGAGGTTGTCACCCTGTCCCCTTCGCAGGGCCGAGTACACCGCCTCCCCAGGGGCGCGCAGTGTGCCGGCTTCAGCATGCTCCTCGGTACCGGTCCCACCAGGCCAGGACGGCAGGAAACGGTAGTGTTATTCTGGTCAGTTTTTGCTGTGTGATAAAGACAAAGATGTTGGTGTATAGGAATTGGCTGAAATGGTTATTTTCAAATTTAAAAGTTACTACTTATAGATAAAGACAAAATAAAATGCTCTCGAGTCCAAAGACTAGAAATCTCTCTTTGCAGTTAGACATTTGAAGCCTCACATTTGATTTTATCGGTCACATTAACCTCAAAAACAGCAGTGTCCCAATTTAAGAAGGCACAAAACACTTAGTAGAACAGGCTAAAAATAATGGAACAGAGCTATATTTGTATACTTTGAACTGAAACCTTTAAGGTATCCTTAAGACAATCTATGGCTGTCTCGGTGATACGGTTTATCGTACCGCTGAGTTAGGTGTAAGGGAACCGTGTCCGATCGCTCCCACGGAAGACGATATTTTCACATATTTAAGTGGACTTGGTTATAACATGTGCTCCACTGTACCGTGATTTCCTCAGCTTCACGGCGGCTCTAATCCGGAGTACTGAAGTAAAGGTAAATGTTCGCAGTGCTGTGTCTGGTTGCAAGGGTACTGGATGCAGAGAGCCCTGTCTGGAAGGCTCATCGATGACGCTAGCAAGCCCCGTGCTTGTTTCATCTCTCCGAGAGACTGGGAAGGGTTCGAGAGGTGTCAGGGCCGTGCCTGTTAGGGATGAGTGTGTGGTCAGGTTTTTCCCTAGGTCTTTCAGTAGCAGACTGAAGTTGAGTATACCGCTCATCGTTCACTTGTGTGAGGAGTCATGCTTTTTCTGTATCGGTATTTTTAACTCCCGCTCTCCCTCCCTCCCTCCAGTAGTTCTGTGCGCCCCCGTCTCCACTGCTGTGCCTCAGACTCTAGTGGTCAGCCGCCTCCTGATGCCTCCATTTGTATCTTTGCTAAACATCTGACGCTCACCTGCCACAGAGGAGTCTTGTAACTGTTGCCCCCGAAATCTGCCCTCCCCAAGTCCTCCTTGTCCTTGTCTTAGTGCACATGCCGGACATCCGTGCACTTAGTCGCTCGTGCCACAGACCCAGGACGCCTCTTGGACGCTTCCCGCCTCATGGGATGAGACCACCTTCGTACCCTTACCGTTCTGTCTCCGGAGCAGGTCTGCAGCCCCGCACCCTCTCGCCCTCTCTGCCGCATCCGCTCGGCGCCGTGCGTTTGTGTCTCTCTCTTTGTGTCGCCGTTTGTGTCTCTCTGGGCCGAGGGAGTTGCTTCCTATTGGATCCTCCTGTTTCCTTACACGTTTGTCCTTCACAAAGCTGCCAGACTGAGTTTGTAAAAACATGAATGCAACGTTACTCTCCTCCTTAAAACTCCCCGGTGGCTTCTTACCGGATAAGATTGCAAATCCTTAATGTGGCCGACAAGGCCTCACCTGATGTGGCTTCTCCCCAGCGGCTCGGGCTTCGGGCCGTTGGCCTGTGCTCAGCAGCCGTGCAGCTGGTTGGACTTGGGAGCACCTCAGACACCCGAGCTCTTCCGGTCAGGCCTTTGCGCCTGTGCTTGCCTCTCCCTTGCCTGCGTGGCCTGCTCCGCCTGGCCTCCAGGTCTGAGCCTGACGGGCCTCTCGGCGCTGTCAGTGAGGACCGCGTTCTCCCTGAGGTTCCCTCCCGGAGCCTTGTCTTCTGGTCTTGGCCAGCTCTTGCTGTGATGGACCGTTGCGTGGTGTTCTTGCTTGCTTTCTGTCTTCGACACGGTTGGGGACGGTGCTGGGTTTTCTTCTGCTTGACAAGGTATCGGCACAAATGAGTATCACCTTAACGAACGAATATGTGATGGACTGAGCTAATGCACACGGCTGAAGAGCAGTTGGGAGAGAGCCGTAGATCTGTGGTTGAGTCTCTTCTTGTAGCCGCACACACACCGAATCCTAGCTCGCTCAACAGATGGGCCTCGCCTGGGCTCCTGGGGCCTGACCGCTTCCCTGCGCGTCTCTCCGTGGGCCTCGGCTGCTCCTCTGGGACTGTGGCCATCCGGTCTGACAGCTTGAGTTGCTAATTGACTCGTGGGGAAGACAGATTAAAAACACGTCTATATGTAAGTGTGTGGATTTATTTTCTAGTGTGTTTATGTAAAGAACCTAGACATCTATACCCGTACGGTGAAAGGTGTTAAATGCTTTCCAGAAGAGTGACTGAGTTTTCTGAGTGCCCAGCATGAAGGAACGGCTGGTGGTGCCTGGCACACAGTAGGCCCGCAGTAAGAATGAGTGCTGAGCTGAGCTCCAGCCTGTCCCCGGCTTGCCCCAGTGCCAGCGGTGTTAGGAGAGGCTACCTGCTCTCCACTGGCCGCCCCTAGCTTGGCTCCGGTACCAGCCCCAGCGCTGCTGGGGGGCCCCCTTCAGGCCCCCTTGCGCGCTTTCTGCTCCTCCTTCTGCTTGCAACATTCATTCTTTTTAAATGGGAAACTTTCAGGATTCTGCCCTAGGGCATGGCCCTGTGTGTGTGTGTGTGTGTGTGTGTCTGTCTGTCTGTCTGTCT
>CM052798.1:166523219-166592712 GCA_028533885.1 Nasua narica | reverse complement strand
CCCCGTCTCCGCATGGAACAGTAATTACATGAACCCGCGTAGTGTGTCCCTCTGAGCACCCTCCTGCCGGCACCACTGTCCCCATCTGTCCCCGGCGCCTGCTCCTGCTGGCCCTTCTTCCCCTCTGACACACCCTGGGGTCTGCTTGTTTGCACTGTGTGCTGTCCTGAGGCGAAGTGCACCCCCGCCCCCCCCCCAGGGAAGTCACCTCCTGCAGCCTCGAGCCTACTAGACCCCTGCAGTAAGCGGGGGCGTGGACTGCTGAATTCAGCCACTGCGTCTGCTTGTAGCCACGGAGACTCAAACCACTAGAGGCAGATGAGAAGGGTCATGCAGGTTTTTGTGAAAATGAAAAAACTTCTTTCTAGTGCCCGAATGGATAGCGAGAATTGAGTTTTTAAAATAGTGTTCACAAATCTTTCATTTCACATTCATCTGTAATTGTTCAAACTATTAGGGATTTATTGCAAATTTGAGTTTTCTGTATTTCCTAACTTACAGTTTTCAGTTAAAGAGAAAAATCCAGTTTTGAAACAATTATCACTGCGTATTTTTGTTTTGCCTCTGAGTAGTGTTCGTATGAGTGATACAGTGTTACGGACTGTGGCTCGCAGAACTGAGGTCTGTGTGCCCACGTTTATCATCTTCTTTAACTTCTTCCGGTCATACTCCTTCCTGAAAAGTTGTAGGGAATGAGTCCTAATGTGAGTGGCTTATAGGGGTTGGATGTGGAAAACCAAGCGGTGGTGGTGTATTTCCTTTCAGGGGACAGGCCGGCGCTCCGTTGGCCCTTTCCCTGGGCTCTGACGTCTGGTGGGGTGCGTTCATGTCCCCCGCGGTGCGCCGTCTGCAGTGAGTCCTGGGGTTGGGGCGGGGGTGCGGTGCTTGGCCAGTGACAGCAGCTTCTGGAGCTGACAGACTTTTGGTTCTCTCCTCTTTCCACGGGGGCCGTGTCGAATCTGTGCATCAGTTTGGGAGAACTGACCTGTGAACTGTGTCGCGACTTCTGGTCGACCCGCCCAGTCTGCTGGGGCTGTGAGCGCCGTGCACTGTGCGCAGTGGGTCTTAGTGTGGGGGCTTCATGCTCTCCCGATGCTACTGGAAAGGACAGTTTTTTGACTTGTAGGTTTGACTGTCCAGTTCTTGGCTTAGTATGAAGTAGATCATCATATTAGTTTATCTGGCGGCTTTACTATAAATTCACTTGTTAGTTCTGGTGGTTTACTTGAGCAAGTAGAAAATTCAAAGAAATCTATAATCATGTAATCTGAAAATAACTCCTTTTCTCTCCAGTCTTTATGTCTTTTACTTCTCTGTCTTGTCCTCGGAGACGAGCACCTTCATTACAGTGTTCTTGTCATGTGCTGGCCTCAGGGAGCAGGTTTCCGGTGATAAGTAGGGTTTACTTCTAGTTTTGTCTTTGTAGATGTCCTCCGTCGAATGCAGAAGTTTTCCTTTTAATGCCTGGTTTTCTGAGAGGTTTTTTTTTTTTAATCATGAGAGGGTGTTCAATTTTGTCAAGTGTTTTTTCTGTCGCTTGAATTGATTATAGAAATTTTCTGTTTTTTAAAATAATGGGTGAATTACGTTTTGATTGTTGAATCAACCTTGCATTTCTGAGGTAAGTCCCACTTGATCAGGATGTATTATCCTGTTTATGTATTGTTAGATCAGTATGCAGTATTTCGTTGAGGAAATCAGTGTCTGTTTGCTTGAGAGGTATCAATCTGTATTTTTTGTGTGTGTGACCTTTTTGTGGCACTTTCATTTCAAGTACTGCCTTTCTTCTAAAACGAGCTGGGAGGTGTCCCCTTATGTTCGGATGGCCAGTGTCTACACAGTTAGGAGACGGTATTCTCCGGTGGCAGTACTGGGAGTCCTGGTCCCATTTGGTGGCCAGGCACTAGTCACAGAGCTAGGAAGCAGCACCGGGAGTGTGTTCTGTCTCAGGTAGCTGTGTTCCACGGATGGGGGGCGGGGGCAGCACACGCACGTCTGTGTGCACCCCCATAAGGAGCCGTGGAGCCCGGCACTCCGGATTGGTGCATCTCACACGTCAGCGGAGTCCAGAACCTGCAGGACGGGACCGAGTGTGCGGCCCCCACGTGGCGTCGCAGCTCTGGAGGTCTGGCGGCCGGAAGATCAGACGCATCCACACAGCACCTCAAGCCGGGTTCCGAAAACCCTAAAGCCCGGGGAAGCGACCTGCCCTATAAAATCTGAAAGATGAGATTTAAAGTGCTTACTGCATTGTTTTTTGATGACCAGACAGTATGGTTGGGAGTTGTTCGTGCGTGGAAAATGTGCGTGCTGTTTCCTGATATTCCATGTATAATAAGGTGGTACAGCATTAAAGGAATTTGTTAGAAAAAATGCAGACAAAAATGTGTAACAAAAAAGAAGACCATTTGCTAGAACCAGGAAGCAAGGAGGAGAATTGAGCCTTGATGCTTGAGGAAGGGGGCTGAGAGCGACTGGGGCAGAGGATTTGGGGGACGAAGGGCAGCTCCTGCAGAGTCGGACCTGAACAAGTTCCAGAGAGTTCCAGGCCTTTCGTGTGGCTCTGTCCCCCGGAGGGTCTGATGTGGTTCTTCCATCAGTGGCTGATGCTCTAGGTGGAAACATTTCGGAGTGGAGCTGTGTTTACACCGCCGTTGCGTATGCTCTGAATGTCTGTGTGCGGGGCTGTGAGAGGTGTCAGGGTGTTGGTGGCAGAAAGCTCTGTGGCAGTCGCTTCCACAGAGACGGTGCCCCTCATTTTCAGACACCTTGCTTTTCAGATTCTGTAGGTGCTTTCAGTGACCTACAGATTTCATTTGGATTGCAGCTTGAGACTTTTTCACATATAGTTTTGAGTCACATATATGTATTGAGTTTAGGGGACGTGAATATAAAGTTTCCTTATATTTATGTTGGCCTGAAAAACATTGTATTGAAAGACAGATGTGTGTGTGTGTGTGTGTATGTATTATAATATATAGCCTGTCTTACATTAAAAACAAACGAACAAAAACCAAGGAAAAAACCTAGGACCTTGTTAACTAGGGTGAGGCCAATATGTTGTATTTCCCCCAAAGTCTGTTTTGTTGACCTTTTTAAATTTTTCTAGGAGAAACAAAATATTGCTAGAATATCATATACTAACACTACTTTTTTACTGTGAAAATCTTACTATGTTGTAAAGTTTACAGAATCATTGAGAAGATAATACCAGACTGTTGGGTATTCTGTTTTCTTAACTTTTGTGTAAAATCATGACGGAATGGTGTACTGCTGGTATATTTTCAGTTAAAAAATGCGTACTGTCTTTTTATAGGGCAAGGTTTAGGGGAAAATTCTGTGGAACACTTGTGCTTCACTTGGTCATTGGCTTTAATTACCCATTTCAAACATATCAGATGTCATCAAAATAGGAATGATAGTCTGTTGTTTCCTTTTTTGACAAGGATTGATAAAGCTTTGAAGTGTAACAGGAAAGATACTTTTTAGGACTATGGTGGGACTTTTGAAGTATTAGTTAAATGGGGGGTCTTATAGGATTCCATTTAGAGAACAGTCTTAGCATTTCCCTTTCAGTGGCCTAGGGAATTCAGGTTATCCCTCCTGACTACTGCTGCCGAGGATTGGATGCTGACTTTGTCTCCGACATACCCCGCTCGTAGGCCTTCTACACTTACTGTCTCAGCAAGCAGGGGAGGTACCTCTGCTTGCGCTCTGCAGACAAGGAGCCTCTAATAACTTAAGAGTCACGTTGTTGGGGGTGGGGAGCCAGGCACAGTCTTGAACATTAGTAAGCAACGTGCACTGCTTCTCAATCAGGATCTTGCTCGGAAGTCACTGCCTCTGGAACGTTTGCTGAGACTTGCCTCTTCTGTAGAATTTCCAGCCTTCTTCAGTCACAGGCTGAGGGATTAGGTTGGCCTCATTCTTTTAAAGGTTTATTTCTGTGCTGTAGGTGAAGTTTCAGCTGTCCTATAATCTCTAGGCTATTTTGCCCATAGAAAGTAAATGAAGGGCTCAAGGTAGAGATACTTCAGTCTTGATGCTCTAAGGGGTGTGCCTAACCAGTGGAAGTCTTCAGGGCCATACCAGGTGAAATGCTGTTGTAATACGTTATTTTCCCCAGTGTGGGTTGTTAATAGTTTTACTCTGGAAATTGAGTTCTGTACTCAGAATTGGGGATTAAATGAAGTTAGCCATGCTTTCTCTTTCCTCGGCTCCCAGAATCCTATCAGGAGGCTTTCACCCGATCCTGGCAGGAGGTGGAAACATTCTTTTCTAAGGAGACTGGTCCAAGAGAAAAGGAGACTGTAACATTCTGGGATCTCTAGCCAAGCAGCTGATTCTCTGCTCGGTGCATAGATGGCCAGGTCACCCGCATATACCAGGATCCTCGACAACCAGGGATTTGAAGACAGCCTCTGAAACACAGCAAAAGTAAAAATAAACCAGTGGGATGACATCAAACTAGAAATTTCCGCACAGCAAAGGAAACCATCAACAAAAGGGCAAAAGGAGGGCAACCTGCAAAATGGGAGAAAATATCTGTAAATCCTATATCTGATAAAGGACTAATGAATCCCCTTCCCAGAGTTAGCTTCCAGAAGTCCAGCTCCCTGCTCCTTACTCCTCGACTCCAGGCAGGAAGCGTCTCCATTCGCATGAGCTCAGGCCTGTGGGCCTGTGTTGTCCCCAGTAGAAGAAGTAACTCTTCTACTTCTTGCTCCTCCCCGTTCCTCGGACAGTCTCTGCCCCTCTTACGTTCTGTATCTCCGTGGGTCGGTACCAGTCTCCCACTCAGTTACCTGAGCGAGAAAAATGGCCGCTGACTTCCTTTAATCTCATGTGTGAGATCTGGCCAACCCCTGTCCTCTTGACTTTCTTTTTTTTTTTTAAGATTTTATTTATTTATTTGGGAGACAGAGAAACTGAGAGAGAGCATGAGAGGAGAGAAGGTCAGAGGAAGAAGCAGACTCCCCGTGGAGCTGGGAGCCCGATGTGGGACCCGATCCCGGAACTCAAAGACCATGACCTGAGCCGAAGGCAGTCGCTCAACCAACTGAGCCCCCCAGGTGCCCCTCCTCTTGACTTTTTTAATGGCTCTCGAATCTTTCCCCCTCCTGGGCCAGTTAGTGCTGTCAGGCTTGTAACAGAAGCTTCTGGATTGGTCTCTATGGGCTTAATTGCTGCCCAGGTGCTTATTCTAACAGCAGTCAGGCTCCCCACCTGCCTCTGGAGCGAGGCCTTGTCCAGCTTCTCTGCTCTTTGAGTTAAAGCCACTGCCTGGATCGCTGACCCACAGCTGCAGCCATGTCTTTTGTTGGGTGTAACTTTGGACATGCCGCTCGCAAGGTCTCAGCTTGGGACTCAGATTCTGTAGGAACTTGACCATGCCCCTGGTCTGGGCGATACCTGTTTTCCTGGCATCCCCCCCCTAACGGCATGTTCTTCATGTGCTTGTCTGTGCTGGTCTTTCTGCGGAGGGCCACAGGGGCAGGGGCTGTTCCCTGTGTCCTGCTCCTTCCGGGTGACCGGTCTGTGTCTTTCCTAGTAGCGGTCTGTCCTGATACCCTGGCGCCCAGGAGAGCACCTTATACAGAGTCTACTATAATATGTTTCGGTTGGGGCAAGGGGATGAGGGAGTAGGTGGAAAGTAAGTACACTAAAAAAAATTATAGTGTGACTTGGTAGTTTGTACAGGCATCCTGATGCTGTGGTTCCCAGACAAAACTTGCATAGGGATCACGTGCTGATTTTGTTACGGCACAGATTCTTTTTTTTTTTTAAGATTTTATTTATTTATTAGAGAGAGAGAGAGAGCAAGCGTATAAGGGAGAGCACGAGCAGAGAGAGAGGCAGAAGCAGACTTCCCCGCCGAGCCGGGAGCCGGGAGCCGACGCCGGGCTCCATCCCGGGATCCTGGGACCGTGACCTGAGCCAAAGGCAGATGCTTAAGCAGCTGAGCCACCCAGGCGCCCCTTGGGCACAGATTGTTATTAAGCAGGTTTGTGGTGGGGCTCTTGCAAACTCTTGGGGTCAGACCGACCCGATGAGCTCCTAGGGTGACCTGCCGCATGCTGACCGGTGCTCCAGTGTTCGCTGCCCCGTCATCGATGGTGTACGCGTCACATTCCAGATCGCATCGTCTTCGTGTACGTGTTTATAGTATCCCTGTGATAGTCCTGCGAAGTCACTGCTGTCGCCACCCTGCAGTTCAGAACTAGGTCAACGTCCTGTTGGGATGTAAACCGCGTGTTTGTGGAGCTGGATTTTAAGCCAGCCCGCACCCTGTCTCAGCATCGCGGTTCCATAGCCACTCCTAACACGTTTGCATGCTAAGTTCTGGAGTTAGTTTGTAGAGACTAAGATGTTAAGATGATGGTCCAAGCCCATCATTAAAAATATTAATTTTTTCTTTGCGAACCACTGCGTAGGACTATTTTAATGAACTCAGGAGTTCAGATGCCCAGATGTTCAAGGGGAGCTCCATGGAGAATTTGGAACTTTTTCTCTGCAAGACTCCTGGCGAACTCTAGTTGCCCTGCCTCTCTGTTCTTCTGAGCTCACCAGGCTCTGGGCCGCCCTCCCCGCGCCGCAGTCCAGAAACGGCCTCTTGGCGGGGAGCCGGGTCTCACTTCATCTGTCCCCCTTCAGAGGTCATGGTTAGGTGCTGCCTGTGTCAGGGTGAAAGCAGTTGCTTCCTATGTTCTGCGCAGTTTTCTAGTTGTTTCTTGTGTGGGGGGGTCCATCCAGACCCTGCTCCTCCCTCCGTTTCATGTCTCATTTTGTCTCTCCTGTATGGGAGGGTTAGTGTGTACTTGTTAGGATTTGTGTCAGGATTAAATGAGATAATGTATGTAACAAAACTGCTTAGGTCGCTGGCGCATTGGCAATATTCAGTATAAGCCTTTTTGTTTTTTACCTTATAATACTAGACTCACTTTTGCTTTTTTTTTTTTTTTTAGATTTTTATTTATTTATTAGAGAGCGAGAGACTGAGAATGAGAGGAGAGAAGGTCAGAGGGAGAAGCAGACCTCCCGCAGAGCCGGGAGTCCGATATGGGACTCGATCCCGGGACTCCGGAATCATGACCTGAGCCGAAGGCAGTTGCTCAACCAACTGAGCCACCCAGGCGCCCTTTTTTTTTTTTTTAAAGTAAACTCTACCCCCAATGTGGGCCTCGAACTCACAACCCTGAGATCAAGTCTCATGCTCTACAGTTGGAGCCAGTCAGGCGTCCCAAGTTTTTTCTGTTTAATAGAGGCTAAGCGTACACTGTGTTGGAGCACAGTGAGATTTGAGTCCTGTATTTAGTGAATACCTGCAAGCTCGCCCGCCCTGGTTTCCGGTCAGTGTGTCTGGAGTGTGACTTTCATGTGCCACAGGCAGGGCCAGCAGGACCAGTAGGGCGACCCTGCCTTCTCTGCGGTGGGTCCCATGTCTTTGGTCCCCTTTGCAGCAAAATGCCATGGGTTCCTTGCATTTCCTGTCTGCACCTCTTTTCTTTGTAAGCTCAGTGGAACTCCCTCCAGCAGGCCATCCGCGCCCCCATCCCTGCCCGGGGGCGGAGGTTCTTCCGACCAGCTCCTGCCTTTGGCAGGTCCTTCCTTGACTCGGTCTCTCAGTCTCTCGCCCACCGGCTGCAGCTTCTTCGTTTCCTGGGGTGACGAGGAGCTTTCTCTTTTCTGTCTCTAAACCTCACACAGGGCTAGCTTCTGTTGTCACGCCTCTTTCAAGCTGGCAGAGTGATTTCAGGGGTTCAGTCACGGACCTGCAGCCTCTGTAACCCTCCCAGGACTCAGGGCCCCAGTACACGGCACAGTGCCTAGTGGGGCTCGTCACAGGCGATCCGGGAGCCAGGCTTGAAGGGTGACCAAGAACAGGAGGGGCCGAGAAGGGGGAAGTGTGGGATCTCTGTCGGGTGAGAGTGCTCTGGAGTGCGGCTGTGGAACATGGCAAGGAGGCCCCGGGCCCTCGAAGCCCGGGTAGGCCAAGTGCACGCGCCTGCAAAGAAATGGTTCAGGACCCTGCCCCCGGCTACAAGCGTGATCTTTCTCTTCTTGAAGCCATCGTATTGAGGTAGTTTCTTTGTAAAGAAAGTGTTTTGATGCAGCATGCAAAATGACAGATACAAACTCAGAAATGTTGAAGTGCTGAAGGAATTAGTTAATGCAGGTTTTCTACATGGATTTTGAACATTTGCATTAATTGTGTTTTACTTTATATCTTTAAACATATTATTCAGTTATAAAGTACTATTGTACAAAAATACTTTAGCCGTGTTTCATCTGGGAGATTTGCAGTTAGTAACAAAGATGTGTTGGAGAGTGTGTGTCGTGATTGCTGTGCTCAGTAGATGTAATTAGGAACGAGGCAGGGGCCTTCTCAGCCTGGCTTTAAGGGGATAGTCCTTGCTACTCCGATTTCCAGGAGACCCTGGGGTCCTATTGTGTGACACAGACACACCCATCCAGCCCCTCCCCGGCTGTCCACCCACTCCATCTGGCCAGACTTCCTCCAGTTCTTATCCCCTTAGCTACTGTAGATTGAATGAGAAGGAAAACGTCTTTTCCTGTGTTCCTCTTCCCATTGCCGGGTAATCCCAGCAAGCTGCGTAGAAAGCCCGGTTACACATGTGCCGGATCCACCAGGTTTCTTTGGCCTTTCCTACGATGTGTGTGACACACCCGTCAGCACGCACTCTGCTGTTCTTAGTGTGGGGACTACATACACGTGTGTGTATGCGCGTACGTGCACGTGCGCACGCTGACTAAAGGGGACTGCTTCCCTCGGCTTGAGGGTTTCAGGGGCAGAGGACACTGTTGGGGGCGCTGACGGGGCTCCCTGGGGTTTAGATGTACAGTGTACCTTAACTGAAAGGGCTTCAGACCCCCGGTGTCACACTGTCACCACCCAGCCACTGAGGAGTCTTCTCTAGTAGTTGTGGTGGAGATGAAATAAATGAGATGACCTGTGTCCTTCCTAGCGTGTAGAGTCACCCATAAAGTCACCAAATGGTAATTTTAATTATTTGTAATGAGTGTTGGTACGGGCAGACATTTGCCTCCCTTGGCTGGGCTGTTGGTCTTAGAGCTGGGGTCCAAGTATGAGTTTTGGAGGATCCATGAACTTTGCAATCATATACAAAATTTTCTGTGTTTCAGTATGTATACATTTTCTCTGGAAATGTTCATATTTTTCAACAGATTCTCAAAGATCTCTGTCATCAGTGTATACACAGGCGCATACGTATGTCCGTGTGTGCGTAAAGAACTCCTCTCATAGGTGATGGTAAATGAACAGTAATTTGGTATTTGCAAGCATCACTCATTTGACATGTTTTGCATTACAGTGTGTTCATGTACAGTTAGAAGAGAGGGATAGGCAGAAACGTAAAAATCAAGAATAGTGCCATGTGTAAAATATGCGCGTGTGAATTGCTTCTTTGCTGGGTTGATAACTGTTTCTCAGGCAATTAATTTTAGCCACGGCGTTGGGCATGGCATGTTGCTTTTGGTTAATTGTTGCGTAAAAGTCTTCTGGCAAAAAACTTTGTTCTCATTTTGTAAATAAACATATAATTGGAATATGTCTACTGTGAGATGCACACATCCTGTGTATCCTGGTGTAGGTTTAACTACTACCTTCCGTATCAGTGTTTGCAGTGTCGTCGGCCCCAGCAGCCTCCCTTATGGTTCCTTCTAATCAGCATCCCCGGGAAGGTGGCCAACGTTTTGATTCCTGTCACCATGACTCAGTTTGCCTATTTATCATGATGTCTGTGAGAGTCATCCATGTTGGTGCATGTAGCACTTAGGTTTCACTGCTGTATAGTATTCAATTTAAGAATCCACCACTACTGGGCACCTGGGTGGCTCAGTTGGTTAGGCAACTGCCTTTGGCTCAGGTCATGATCTCGGAGTCCCAGGATCGAGTCCCGCATTGGGCTCCCAGCTCCATGGGGAGTCTGCTTCTCCCTCTGACCTTCTCACCTCTCATGCTCTCTCTCACTCTCTCTCTCTCTCTCAGATAAATAAATAAAATCTTTAAAAAAAAAAAGAAAAAAAAGAATCCATCACTGCTTATTTTATTCTTGATGGATGGTTGGGTTGTTTCCAGTTTTGAGCGCTATGAACGGTGCCACTGTGGATACTCCGTGTGTGTTTTGGTGACCCTGCGCCTGTGTCTGTGTCCGGCACATAATTCAGAGTGAAGCGGCTGCTCGCGGTGTGTGTCCTGCTGCTCTTCCACAGAGAGAGTTTCCAGACTGCTGGGATCAAATTACAGCCCAGCTGCCAGTGTATAAAAGCTCTCGTTGCTCCACATCTTTGCCACACTTAGCACCATTCGTGTTTAAAATTTTGGAGCCATAGAAAAACTATACCTAAAAAAATTTTTTTTTAATGGAGATAAAATGCACGTCACAGAATTTCATATGACGTTAAATTCTCCCTGTGGTTTTAAGTGTATGCATAGGGGGGTGTGACCATCACCACTGTCGAGCTCCATCGCCCAAAAAGAGACCCAGTGCCCGTGGCCCGATACTCCCCATCTCCCTCCCCCTGGCTCTGGCAAACACATGCCCTCTTTCTGTCCCCTCGGATCTGCCTGTTCTGGAACTATCACATAAACGGATCCTACAACGTACGGCCTCTTGTCCGGCTGCTTCTACTTCTCCTAACGTTGTCCAGGTTTCTCCCTGTCGTAGTGGGACCAGGCCTCGCTCCTTGTTGTGGCTGGAGGCTCTCCTGCTCTGTGGTGCAGATGGGCCTGTGTGTTGATCCATCATGTTACCAAATGTTACCTTTCCTGAGAAGGGAGAAGATGGAAATTACTAAGCAGTATCTTTGCATGTGGGTCTTGATAGGACCTCTGGTTGATTGGCTGCAGTTTATGGAGGTGTGCTTTGAGCCCACGGACGGTTGCCTGGGGAGCGGCTTCAGTCACCCGCGGGCGCTCCTGGAAACAGTGGGGGGTGCGGGACGTGCTCATGCTTGTGGGGCTTCGGCTAGTGGCCTCTTGGAGCCCCTTCTTTAGTTAGGCCACTTCTGGTCCATTTGCCTTGTCATGGTTTCTCCAAACCCCCTTTTCATCCATTTCATTTCCTTTTGTTACTCTAGCTTTAATTGGATCTTAGCCCAGCATAATGGCTTTGTTATGATCTTTAAATACCTAGCTACCTGACACAGAGGAAGATGCTAACACAACGGTCACAAGCAACTGGGGGAACCTTCATTATGGCTGGTTTTCTAGTTGGCTTAAGGCCTGAGAGAGAAAGTCCCCTGGATCAGGTTGGTCCCTCTTGGGTAACAAAGTAGACTTTTTTCCCTTGGCTGGTCCATCACTTATTTCCCATTTCCTAAATTATTTACCCAGGATGCTTGTGGTACAGTTTCCACGTTGGCTATCCCGTGAGTAGTTAAGAGCATCTATAATATCTCGGACTGTGAGCCGATGAAGTTTTGCTGGTGAGGTGAGCCCTACTGTTCCGTGTGCCGCAGTGCCCTGTGGTGTATGATCCTGTGCTCTCGATGGGAACTCCTAGCCGGCGTAGAGCTCCTCCTGCACACGGTGAACTACAGGCTTTCCGACCCTTCCCAGGAACATGTCACGTGAAGCTATTAATAAATATGGGTAACTGGAGAGTTCATTTTGATCCAGTATGCAGGGAACAATCATCTGATTTCACAAAGAATAATTGGGTGGTTATATTTGGAGAGGACACACATATATTGCATAGGATACCTGGCTTTTAACAATTAGTCTGTACTTAAATTGGTCTGGGTGGGGAATTCAGGTACCCTGGGAGAATGTAAATCGATCCATACTAGTGTGCGTGGAGTTCTCTGAGGAGGGCGTTGGCTCTGACTATGGATCCTCAGGCTCGCGTTTTCTCCTATCCCTCAGAGTCCCTGAGCTCTGTTGGGGCTCAAGGATAGACCAGGGTCGTTGGTGAGTTACTGGGCCTGGAGCCTAGTTGAGGTATCTTGGGGTTAATATTCAGGTATTAAAGATAAAAGGAAATATGATTCTTTGTTTTGGGGTGAAATATAGCACCATTTGGGTTTATAGCTTCAGTTCTAAGGTACTTGCTAGAAAGTTTTAGGGATGGAGACTCAAATAGGCAGTTGGACAGACTGTCGGCTAATGTGGTTGCTTTGGAAAGACAGGGAGGGGGGAATGGTCGGAGGAGGGCTGAGAGGACTGGAGCGGTCTCTGGACAGGTTAGTAGACTGAACCAACACGGGAGAAAGATGTCTAATAGCTATCGCTCGTGGTAGGGTCCGTTGGGTTATCCGATCGGAGTCCTTCTGGATTCATTAAATAGAACTAGACAGCCTTTCTCATGAAGCCGAAATTGGTAGAAACATAAGACTGCTTGCTGTGTGTGGGGCCTTCAGGATTCCCCTTTTACCTTCACAGATGTTAGTACAGGCTTCAGGCATAATCAGTGTGACTTGAAGACATGTGTCAGATAAGTTATTATTTCCTTTCCCATCTGTAATTAGAGGTGCTACAGAGAAAACCCCCTTTGTTTCCAGAGCCTGCTGAAATCACAAACAACCTTGCAGGCCTGTCCCCTGGTGATACAGATTTTTAACTTTCCAGCTTTAAATGGGAGGACATAGGCCTGTTAGAGCCGTCAGTGCTGCCACTGGGCCCACAGAGGTGGCTTCCATAACATGGTGATCAGAAGTTTAGAAATCCAGGGGCGCTTGGGTGCCTCAGATGGCTGAGTGTCCGACTCTTGCTTTCTGCTCAGGTCGTGATCTCATGGGTCGTGAGATCGAGCCCCACAGTGAGCCCTGCATCCCTTCCCGTGTTGGGCTCCACGCTCAGTGGGGAGGCTGCATGAGCTTCTCTCTCTCTCTCTCTCTCTCTGCCCCCTCCCCCCTGCTCACGTGCACATTCCGTCTCCCTCCCTCCCCTTCCCCGTCTCTCTCAAATAAATAAATACATCTTTAAAAAATTTTACGAAATCCAGCACAGGATATACCTAAATGATTTTTAATATTCTAAATTGACAAGGCACTTATATAGTTTTGTTATTTTTTTTCAAGTGCAAAAAATGATAAGGGTTTATCAATATTAGAAATATCCAGTATAGAAAGTTACTGTAATATTAAGAAAGGAAAAGATCAGTTTTCCATCTGGATCCCAAGATAGAATCTGTTTAACTTTTGTTTTAGGAGTTTAGCTAATTGGATATATGGAAAAGATTATTTCTGGTTGTTTCTGGGTTTTCTCCTTTTAAAAGGTAAGGGAACAGATCACAATGTTGGCCAGTAGCCACCTCTATGTTTCTGAGTTTAAATATATACAAGTAGGGGCACCTGGGTGGCTCAGTTGGTTGAGCTTCTGCCTTCGGCTCAGGTCATAATACCGAGGTCTTGGGATTGAGCCCCTCATCAGGCTCCCTGCTTGGTGGGGGGGGGGGGTCTGCTTCTTCCTCTCTCTGCCCCTCCCCACGCTGTGCTCTGTCTCGCTTTGTGTCAAATAAATAAATAAAATTTTAAAAACATAAAACAAACACAGGTAGGTTGTGATATACTTAACACATGTAACTTTAGATTTAAAACCTGCTCATCTTTACAGCATTTTGTTAATATGGGTTTTATAAGTATCAGATATGTTTAAATAGACCGAATGTAACTAAGACTGTATGTAACTCAGCACAGTTGTATTCTTGATATTTTGCCATTCCTCATTTCCTTGGGAATTTTTTAAGTCTCCAAAAATTATTCACCAGTTACCTTCAAGGTCTCAATATTACCAATCTTAGAAATTAATTTAATGTTGATATTAAAAACTAATGTTGAATATTTTCATCAGAAATACAGCATTGAAATTTTTATAGGGATACCTCAAATAAAGTAAATGATTTACATAATTTGCCATATTGTTCGAAGTCCAAAAAACAATCTGTTTAATAAAGATATTAGTTGAGTCGTTAGATAGTCCATGCTTTGCGTGGTCCCAGTATGCACAGATATCAGTTTCTGTGGCTTAAATAATGCCAGTGCTCAACAGAATGGTTCAGTTTTAGTTAGTCCATAACTCAGCTGTGAGCAGTTCCGTGAAGTACAGACTCAGTCTGCAGATCACTACACCAGTAACAGATGGGACGTGTGACCGGTGGCCGGTCACGGTACCGCCTTCCCAGTGTGTCACTGACTAGCCACCCCGCGTCTGTTACTTAGTTTATACACGGACAGCAAATGTGTAGTCGTGGTGCCTTCTCGTTTGCCGGTGATAAACCCCTGTGACATCTTACAAAAATGGATCATCCTAGCAGGGAATTGGGCAACAAAGATGAAATGCAGAGTTGAGGCAGGCAGTGGTAACCCTGGAAGTGAAATTGAGCGTGCCGAGGCCCCGTGAGGCCGGTGACCGTGGAGCAGGCCCTCGGCACCGGTGGACTGCGGTTCATTAACCTGGCCGGGGGACCCAGGAGTTGTTTCAGCTTCTAAAGCCGGTGCGTGGAGTTTGGGCAGGCTCTAAATGCTACAGCGGGAGATGATGCAGACACAGAAACCCCAGCGGCCCGGCCGGAAGTACGGAAGAGCGCTAAGAGTGGGGGCGGGGGGCGCCCTGAGCAGATGGCCGTGCGGGGCTCCGACGGAGCCGGTCCCCGGAGCAGCCGGCTGACTGCGGGCATGTTGCCTTCGCCGTGGAGCCAGACTCTCTCGTTGTGTAGTCAGAGGAGCTTCGTAAGGAAAGGCGAACTCAGTGACAAGTGAAGGGAAGGGTTGTGACAAAAAAGAGGATGTTCGGAGGAGGGGAACCTGGCAAGAACGTTTGTGCCCGGCGTGCCTGCGGGGATGGCTCGCGACACTGAGCGGACAGGGGGCGGAGTGTTGGGTGCCGACTCAGAGCTCCGAACGGAGTTGGACCGTTGGCCAAGCATTGGAAAGATGCTCCCTCCGTATCCTAGTCATACGGCGAGGGGAAGAGGGAGGCAGGTGCTGTTCAAACAAACCGCTCTTGCCGAGTCCTCGTGGGTCCCCCGCTCCTGTGCAGAGCCAGAGCCCCCATGCTTGCCTTAGTGGGGTCCCTGCGGTACTGGTTATCTGTTGCTGGTAACAAGTCATCCCGGCGCTGAGGGCCTTAAAAAGGCCAGTTCTTTTGTTCAGGTCTGTGGTCCGGACAGGCTGCACAGGGGCAGCTGTCTCCCTGTGGTGGGAGCTCGGTGGCACAGCGGTGAGCCACAGGGCTCGCTCGGAGGACGGCTCTGCCCCGGGGCGCGGAAGCTGATGCTGGCTCTCGGCGGGAAGCTCGGCGCAGGCGTTGGTTGTCGGAGCTCAGTTCTGGGCTTCTTTCCCTTGCGGATGGCGCGTTGGTTGGGTTTCATGGGCGAGTAGCCCGAGAGAACCAAGGGAACCTCCTTTGCCTTCTCATACCTAGCGTAAGATGTTTCTTAGGCTTGCCAGAAGCCCCCCGGATTTGAGGGCGAGAAACATAGCCTCCACCTGTTGGAGAGAGTTTGGAGAGAGAGTCCGAGTCACCCTGGAGCAGGGGCCTCCGGGACAGCTGCTTGAGGAAAATACAGGCTGTCACATACTGGTGTTATGACATTAAGGATTTAAGTAGTGTTAGCTCTTTACTAAGTAAAATCGGTATAGGAAATGTAGTGTATTCAAGTTAGACCCTATGAGAAGAGAAACCCAACTCTTGTATGAGGGAACAACATTTGGGAGAAGAAAGTTTTTATACCAGTCTAGTTTGTTTAAGGGTTTACTGGAACTAGGATCATCACCAACTCCTTAAAAACTCTCCAAACTTGTTTATGTCTTAAGTATTTAAAATTTAGCTGTGTCAGTTTGCATTCTTTGTTGCTTCTCTCATGTCTTGGCAAACATCTCAAGTTTTATTAGCGGGCGGGCAAATTTCAAGTATCATCAGTTTGCTGTCTCGGTGGGATCGTAGTGTGTTATAGTGAGTATCGTCTCGGGAACTCTGCAAGATGTTCGTTTCCTCTCTCTTTCGTTTGTGCTGTTTTATGGAGCATTTATATCAGACTGAGGGGCGAGGCCCAGAGTTAACTCTAGGCTTTGTCAGCACCTTGTTTCCTCACACCCTGACTTGGGATGGCCCCGCTTCTTTCAAGAGCAGAAAAAGTGTCGGTCCCCTGTGTTGAAGGGAGAGCCGAGGCTCTGACAGTCAGCAGCGAGGTCAGCATTGAGGTCAGTACTACCCATGCGGGAAGCCGCAGCTCCCCCGCCCCAGGGCTGCCTGAACCGGGGCTGGGGGCGAGTGGCAGATCAGCCGAGCGTGCAGCAGGCTGGCCTTGGTGCCGGAGCTGTTACGGTCCAGAGCAAAGCGAGGGTGCGCTTGCTGGAAGCATCTCGCTGGAAGCTTTTACAGCGATTTGGCAGGAACTTGATGTTAATTGATTCTCTCGTTTTTATTTTATTTTCTTTTTAAAGATTTTGTTTCTTCGAGATAGCTGGAGAGAGAGCGAGAGAGAGAGAGAGAGCAGGGCGTAGGGACAGAGGGAGTGGGAGAAGCAGGCTCTCCACTGAGCAGAGAGCCCGACACGGGGCTCGATCCCAGGACCCCAAGATCATGCCCCGAGCCGAAGGCAGACACTTAGCTGTGACTGAGCCACCCAGGCGCCCCAAAACCAGTTTCAGTTTTTATACTCTTTGCATTTCCTCCTCTTTGACAGGTGTTTGGGAAAGATACGTGGTAACGCGCACAGGTCGCAGCGGCCTATGGCTGGTTAATCTGGGCAGGTCGTCAAAGCTGGGACTGGCCCCAGGTTCCGGAGGGCCGCCGTGGCGGAGCCCTGCAAAGCCCGCCTGTCCGCGGGGAGGACGCTGGGGGGCTTGTTTGATTCGGAGACACAGGCACTGGCAGCCCCCACCGCACCGCTGTGGCTGTGGGTCAAAAACCCGTACGGAAGCACACGAACAACCCAGGGAATTCTGTCGGTGGTTAGAAACAGAGCGGTCAGCGCAGCAGAAAGCATCACTTGGGACTTCTCATCCTGTAGTTGAGACCCTCCCTCCAACTGACCTAACCAAAGTCGTGTGACTGTGAAAGAGGGGATGGAGACGCCAAGACCTCAGAACCCTCCAGACCAGACAGGGAGACACGAATGCCGCCAGTAGGGGAGGTGGGTGGGCGGTGGCTCACGGAATCTGACTGTGTATAAGACACCAGGAAGGCGTGGCGTGGCGGTGGAAAGCTTGCCAGTTCGAGAATTCATAGTGCAGACAGGGTTTCGACAAGCAGGGGAAAGCACTGAACGGGAGAACAAGACGGCGTCGGGTCCCGGAGAGCTGCTTCGTTCTGGCGGCCTTAGAGCAAGCTTTATCTTTTGAGACCTTGTTTTCATCTACTTCTTGAAGACCTGCGAGGAAGTCTGCCATGGATTTTGGGCCACGGAGTTCTGTTTGGATAGTGTTTTTGGTTTGGCTTATCCCTTGCCACACTCAGTATCACGGGTAGTGATTTTCCCCACTGGGACGTCAGTTCCTCTGAGCGACTCTGGAGACGCAGGGTTCCCTCTCAGGACACGGCTGGCACTGTGTGTGCTCATCCTCGCCGTCCAGCTCGGGGAGCACGGGAGATTGCTGGGACGACTGGAAGCGTCGTCGATTGCATTTGCTTGTCCAGCAACCTTGCCGAATTCATTGATTAATTCTATGAGTTTACCTGTATGTGGTTTTTATAGATTGTCTTCCTACATAATCACGCAGTCTGGGAATGCTGATCCTTTTATTCCTTGCCGGCCCCGAGTTTTACTTCTATTTTTGCCCAGGGAACCCGGCTAACAGGACTTCCAGAACAGTGGCGACTACAAGTGGTGGTGGTGGGCACCGTGGACTCGCTCCTGTTCTTGGAGGCGCGGCAGGGGCTCTTCCCAGCAGTATCGAAGTTAGGTTTAGTTAATACTAGGGTTCATACTCATCTTCAGTTCAAGGAAGCTTCTTCCTGTTTTTTCTCTACTCAGAGTTTTTATCAGGAGTGGTTGGTAAACTTTACCAGATGCTTTTTCTGCATATCTACCTGTTCTTCTCCTTTCTGAAATCTTGCCAGTTATATTGATTGCTTTTTTAAAAAATGAAGACAGGTTTTATTTATTTATTTTTTTAAGAGCGGTTTTAGGTTTGCAACAAAATTGAGGGAAGGTTTCCCCTCTGCCCCCTGCCCTGATACATGCGCAGCCGTACCCGTTATCAGCATCCCCCAGCAGAGTGGTACGTGTGTCATAACTGATGAACCCTCGTGGACTTACCAGTGTCACCAAAGTCCACGGTTTGCTGTGCGGTTCCCTCTTGGGGGCGTACAGTCTGTGGGTTTGGACAGATGCATTGAGACATGTGTCATCACTATCCTGTCATACATAATCTTTTCATTGCCCTAAAAACCCTCTGTGCTCCACCTTTTCATCCGTGCCCCCCAAACTCTGCGTCTACTGAAATATTACTGTCCTTTTGCTATTTCTAGAATGTCGCATATTTGGAATCATATAGTGTGATCGGCTTCCTCTCAGTTAGTAATATGCATTTAAGTTTCCTCCACGTCTTTTCATGGTTTGGTAGCTCATTGCTTTTTAGCCCTAAATATTCCATTGCCTGGGTGGACCACAGTTTGTTTATCCTTTCACCCGCTGAAGGGTGTCTTGGTGGCTTCCGTGCTTTGGCAGCGTGAAGAAGGCTGCTGCAAACATAGATCACTTTTCGAGTGTTTAACAACCTTTGCATTCCTCTAACGAACCCCTCTTGGTCATAATATATTTTTTAAAAATATTGTGTGATTGAATTTGCTGATTTTTTAAAAAGGTTTTCGCGTCTGTGTTGATAAGAAAGATTGATTTCTATGCTTTCTCATATTGTCCTTGTCTGGTTTTCTATCATTGTTCTGCTGGGCTTATGAGATAAGTTGGGAAATGTTCCCTATTTGTTTAGTGGAAGAATTTCTGTAAGATTAATGTTATTCCGCCTTAAATTATTGGAAGAATTCAGATATTTCTTTGTGGGAAGAATTTTAATTACAGATTGATCATTGTATTGGTCAATACCATTGATTTTTAATGGAAGAGGTCTATTTCGGCTTTATATTTCTGGGGTTTTGGTGTGTTTGTTTTTAAAGATTTTATTTATTTATTTATTTATTTGACAGAGACATCACAAGTGGGCAGAGAGGCAGGCAGAGAGAGGGGGGAAGCAGGCTCCCTGCTGAGCAGAGAGCCCGATGTGGGGACCTCGATCCCAGAACCCTGACATCATGACCTGAGCTGAAGGCAGAGGCTTTAACCCACTGAGCCACCCAGGCGCCCCTATATTTCTGGTTTTGGTTTTGGTTTTGGTTTTGTACAATAGCAGTTTATAATGGCTTAAGTTGTATTTTGCAAAGAATTGTGTACGCACCTCAGGGCACCATCTGACTGGTTCAGTCAGTTAGGTGTCTGCCTTCCGCTTGGGTCAGGCTCCCTGTTCAGTGGGTAGCCTGCTTCTCCGTCTCCCTCTGCCCCCCCTTTTGTGCTCTCTCTCTCTCTTTTTCTGTTAAATAAATAAATAAAATCTTAAAAAAAATATTGTGTATGCATCTCAACTTTCATGTTCATTGACATAAAGTTTCTCGTGATTTTCTCCTACTAATATCTGATGTTCTGTTATTACCTCCTATTGTTAACATTCTCTTATCTGTTCTTCTTCATCCTTGTTGTCATTAGTTTCACCTTTTTCCCCCTAATTAGTCTTGCTAGATGTCTGTCAGTTCCATTATTGTTATAAAAAAAACAAAAACCTTGATTTTGTTCGATTGTTAAATGTACTGTGAGATATGGCTATTGAAATCATTAATTTTCAATCTTCATTGCTAATATATGCATTTAAGAGTATAGATCTTAGGGACTCCAGGCCGACTCAGTAGGTGCAATGTGCAACTCTTGATCTTGGGGTTTTAAGTTCAAGCCCTAGGATGAGTGTGGAGAGTACTTGAAAATAAAGTCTTCAACAAACAAACAAGTGTGTGTTGTATGTAATCACAGCTCTGTCTGCATGTAGTGTTGATCTTTCTTTTAATTTATTGTTGAATTCAGAATACTTTGAGTTTCTTTTCGGCTAATGGGCTACTTGAAATGTGTTGCTTAATTTTCAAACAGTTGGGGATTTTCTAGTTGTTTTTTGTTGTGCAGCTTTAATGCTAGGCACAGAATATACTTTAAATCATTTGAGTCCTCTGATATTTATCGAATCCTGCTCTTTCCCCTGGCATGTGGTCAGTTTCAGGGACTGCCTCCGTGCACAGGTCGCAGGTGTGCCCCTTGCACAGGGCGTTGCATGTGGGCCTGGTGCTTTCTGTTGGTCAGGACGTTCGCCCATCCTGCCGTCCTGTCTTGAGCACTGGGCCCAGGTGGACTCCGAGTCCCTTCTGCTGTCTTCGGCCTCCCCGAGCTTCTAGAGGCTCCCTCGGGACTTGGTTCCAGGACTGGCGACTGTCTGAAGCAGACAGCTAGCAGAGTCCTGGGGTCCCCACGCTCCTCACCTGGTCTCTCACTGCCGGAAGCTCAGCTGCTTTGTGTGTCATCCGTGGCTTTTCTTGGATCTTCAGGCTCTCGAAGGCCCAGAATTGGCAGATGCCCTTTGGGAAGAGGCAGCTGTTCCATGTCTCCTACGTCTCCCTCTGTGTCCCCTGCTGTCCTGGTTGCCTCACAGCATCTCGGACTCCAAGACGCTGGGCTAGTTTTCAGTCGGACTTGTCTGAGCTTTCTCGGGGGAGTGTCGTCTTGGCCAGACTGCCCCTGCGCGCAGACGGAAGTCCTCTTGTGACAGTGCCGGACTTCGGTCTGTTTGCGCTGTCTGGTTCAGTTTAGTTTCCAGCTCTGACTGCTCTCACTCTGCCTTTGAGGGCCTGGCTGAGTGGGGGACTCGGTTTCCCTCTGGGGTTCTCAGCACCAGAGCCCAGGATGTGTCAGGGCCACTCACTGAGTTCTTATTGTAAGAACTGTATCTCACGTGAAAATTTTCAAAAGTAGGCAGCAAAATTAACATAGTTGGCTTTCCCGTGAGATTTTCCCACAGATTTAAAGGCTATGATTTTAAAAGGGAGGAGGGTGAGAGGATATTGTTTATAGATCACATGATGCATTTTTGGCAGAGCTGAAATAGGACTCCTGGCCTTTTAATTTGTTAAGAAAGATTTCACAGGTATTTGTTATGCTACCGTGAACTCGGTACTGCCCTGCGTGCAGGGTGTGTAGTGACTGTCTTCGGAAGTCAGGTCTCAGTTCTCCTGATGTTCACCTTCTGCATATGACATGACCAGAGGGGAAGAACCTAGAATGGTGTTGTTAATATAGGATTGGTATGTCACATTTTAATAGATTTAACCACATTTTAATAGATTTCAAATATGGTGCACTGACAATTTTTTTTTCTCTCCTAGAGTATGACAGATACATAGCATCTAGCAAAATAATGGCAGCTGCTTACCTTGACCCAAACTTGAATCATACACCGAATTCAAGTACCAAGACTCACCTGGGTACCGGAGTGGAACGTTCCCCTGGGGCAATGGAGCGAGTGTTGAAGGTCTTTCATTATTTTGAAAACAGCAGTGAACCAGCTACTTGGGCCAGTATTATCAGGCATGGAGACGCTACTGATGTCAGGGTAGGTACATTTTCCTAGGAGATATCTGCCATGGACATTTAGGTTAAATAGGCATGTAGGTTAATGGCACAGACCAAAAAAAGATAAATATTTTTATTCCCATATTACAGCGATGTTACGTGTCTCTTTATAATATTTATTCACATAATATGTGACTGACAAGAGTTTTAATTGTAAAATCTCTTAGGAAAATAATAACTGAATCGTATGTTGTTCAGTTATTCAATATAGTTGAATATAAGTTGTTCAATATAAAGCTATTGATGTTTTTCTCTCCTTTTTTAAAAACTCTTTAGCATACAAGAGAACAAAGCAATTAAAATAACATCTAATACTTAGGAAATAAGAAATTATTTTTTGGAAAGTGAATCTTGAAGGCTTCCGCATGACTCCAGATAGGATAGATTCTTCGAAAACTGACTGGTTCCATATACCAGACACTTGTCAGGGTTCTGGGGATGTCAGGGGTCCCTGCTTATACAGCTTACTGTCTGCTGGGGTGACCTTAGGTGCAGTGCAGAGTGTGCTTCCCCCGGCAAGCCTGGGGGCAAGGAAGCCTGCGTGAGTGATGTCGGGTGTAGGCGGTGGCCTGTGGGCGGTCAGTGAGCATCGTGGCCAGGAGCGGGGAGAGGCGCGCAAGGGCCAAGGTTGCTGAGAGTTGGAGGGTGAGAGGGTAGCAGTGTGGTTTCAGAAAACTGAGTTCAGGACATCAGTTTTCAGCAAGTGTTTACTTTGCCAAGTGTTCGAGAACCACCGCTGCTTCCTTCCCCTCTGCCTCCTCCCATGTTCATCCCTAGGGCGGACAGTGTCCAGCGCCAGGATGAACAGATACGTCTGCTTTTCCCCCTTTCTTTTTAGCATAATGAAGCTAATTAATCTGCTGCTCTTTAACTTTTGTGTCTTAAGTAGTTTGAAGCAAATTAAAGGGATTGGCAGAATTTAGATTGAAGGGCACAGTATTACATCTGAATTCTATATAATTTCCCATTACCTCTATAATATTGGAATACTCACTGTTCAGATGGATTAATTATTCAAAGGTGAATAGTTCATTCAGGTTTAAATATGTATTAACATCTATTCCTGTGCTGTAATTAAATATAGTAGTCTCTGGTTACAAACTTTCTATGAAGCTTGATGGTTTTTTCTAATTTTCCTATAGTTTTGTTTTATATTTAATCTTATAAACACAATCACTTGTTAGAAAGGCCAGCAGCCAGTGTTAATTACAGGATTCATGTAGAGAAACCTTGCAAATGTAGAGTTTATGGGAAGGCTCTTAGCATATGTTCTAGTCTGTGATTTTCAGTTACAGCGAATAAAGAAGTTTGTTGAAGCATTACATTGGCCTCAATAAACCTCTGAGTATTTGCACAGGAGGGGTGCCTTTCAGAGTTGTGAATTTGATAAGATATTTAGCAAATACTCAAGATTGATTATTTCCAAAAAACGCACCTTGGAAAGGCTCCATGACAAAGGTGTTTCGGTATCAGCTTAACTGCAAACAAGAGAATCTGTGTCAAGGAGAAAACCAGTGATCATGGGCACATGTCAAGCCTTTAGCCAATGTTCAAACTTATCAGACATGAAAAATGCTTATGTGGTGAAGAAAAAAACCAGATTCACATACCTAAATTATGAGAACATAGTTGAACTTTTGTGAAGATCAGTATGAACAAATCCATGTAACGGAGAACCAGGTGGTTTTATTTCATAGTAATTGATAAATATTTGAAATTTAATAGCTCCAATGATTTTCACCTTGAGGCAAAGAACTCTGAGTTGGCATTGATTGGGTCACCACAGCTTTTCCTGTGATGGAAGCTGGGTATTATTCATAACCCACTTTCATTTAATGCTGTAACATTTGAAAATGGAGTATTTTAATCCTAAATTAATGGATCTGCCCAACGGAACAAAATAGGACTGAAGCACGTGTCCATGCCTTCTCTCTCCCAGGGCCACCACACAAGGCCCATCACAGGTAAGGGAGCTAGCGTATATCGTTAGGCAGGAGTACAAAGGAAGGAACATGGCAGTGTTTGAGGCCCAGTGACCTACAGCAGAAATTGGGTGGGGGTGAGTTCAGCGTGGAAGTGTGGGCACTTGGCAGAAAGAAATAGACCTTTTAATAATGGTAGCAAAGAGGAAGCCAGGCCACCCAGTTTCTGAAAAGAGACGGCTTATTGTTATCCACAGTAACCGAGTAATCCGAGTCCGACCCTCCATGGCTGCGCTGCCGGCGACGGTGGCCAAGCGCGGCGCTTGAAGCCTCGGAGGTAGCTAGTCTCAACTGATGTCTTCTGAGTGGAAAAACACAGGCTTCAAAGATTTAGTGTGAAAAAAGAACGTAAAATATCTCACTAGTAACTATTTTGATTGCCTGTTGAAAAGATCGTGTTCTTGACATAGGAGGGTAAATATGTTATTAAAATTGAATTCACCCATTTCTTTTTTTTTAGAAATTTTCGAGTAATACACAGCATGCATTTTTATTTCTGCCAGATAGTTGTGCTCTGTAGAAAGTAATTATCAGAGAGACTGCTTGACTGAGAAGAACCAACACCTTTAGAGGAGTTGAGAGATTTTTTTCAACAGGAAAATATCTGGATTCTTGTAATTCATTACAGAGGTTTTATTTCTCATGCTGCAATTCATAATTTTGCCCCTTTTACGTATATGTGCTACTCATATTTTAATTAATTTAAGAGTGTGGTTGTTGAGAGGATTCCCAGGACTCCACCGGTTATGGGCAAAGTGCACAAAGCAGCGACAGAAAAGAGGCTCCTTTTTGAAGGGACCCGAGAGTCTCAGGTGCAGGCCCCATGGCCTTGGACACTCAGAGGCCATCACTGGCCCACTTGGCCACACCTGTGCAGGAGGAGGTCCCGAACCTCCTTGTGGGGGGTCTGTGAGCACATTCTGTCTGTCGTGAGCCTCAACCTGTGGCTGCCCGGGCCCCCGCCAGAGTCAGGTGCAAGTCATACACCCAGTCACGGTTCCCGGCAAGTGCTGGCGGGCTCGCGCATCCTGCCCTGAGGGAGCAGCGGCCCGCGGACGCACACACCACTTGCCTCGGCCGTGGCTTTGGCCCCCTGTCAGCTGCGAGCCCCAGGCAGCTCTGGAGCCCGGTTTGGGGTCAACCCCGAAGCGCCAAGGCCAACCCGTGCCGGACTGTATCGGATGCGAATGGTCAGCTAGAGACACGGTAGTGGTACTTCAGAGTGATAAGCGTGTACGGAAAACTCCAGAGTCTACCAGAAGAGTCCCTGCTTGGGACACAGGATGACCCTTACGTCAGACTTTCCACCCGCGGTGCTGGATGCAGGACCACACTGGACAGTGTCTTCTCAGGGCTCCGGGAGGTGACTTGTACCTCAGAAGTCTTCCACATGGACCGCCAGTCATGAAGACGTCTAATGGAGGTGTCTGTAGAGAAATAGGATGTAGGACGTTCATGCCACAGGCTCTCTTGACGAAAACACTTAGGAGACATAATGGAACAGACCCGTGAGCCCCCGAAAGAAGTGTTGGGGGGATGCAGGCGGCGGCCTGCGTGCAGCCCCATCGCACCTCTCGTCTGTCTCTGTGGTCTCTTCAGGCTGTGGCGTTTATCCAGCTCTGCCTTCTCCGCACCTGTCCCCCGTTCTGACTGGTCTCCCTCTGACTCGGGACCTGCCCAGCCTCCTCTGCCCTTCTCCTCCATCCCTGTGCTTCTGACGCCGAAAGGACCGTCCGTGCGTCAGTCTGGGGGCCTCTCTTCTTTCAGACACTTAGAATCATCAGTGGCTCCTTTGCTTACACCCCACGTCCAGTATGTCAGCTGTTTCTGTCCTCACGGTTTCCCAGATGCGCCCAGAATCCACCCACTTCATCTGACCCCGACCGTGACACCTTCTTGGAGCCGCAGGGTCTCCTGACATCGCACCGCCCCCGGGGACGCCTCAGTCTGTTCACAATCCAGCAACGAGGTGATCCTATGAAAGTGAAAGCCAGAGTGTGTCACTCCTCCACTCAGAACCTTCCTGTGGCTTCCTGTCTTCTGGAGGGTGAACATTCAGGTCCTTCAGAAGTCCCTGATACTCTCCTCCCCCTGTCAGGCTCCACGACCTTCTCTCCTCCGGCTCGCTCCCTTTGACTTTCTGCTTCCTGGGCTGTTTCTCTAACATGCCGGTCTTGTAGTCGTTTGCTCAAAACCTCCAGCAGCTCCCCATTTCTCTCCAAGAGAAGTCAGCTTCCTTCGGTGGCCTACGAGGGCCTACAGGACCTGGCTCCCTGGGGCCCGTTCTTACTTATTTCTGTGACTGCCCTCACTCCCTCCGCCTCCCAGCCCAGGAGGGCTCCCTCTCCTCCCACCTTTTCTGTTGTCCATCACCCCATTTTGATGATGATTTCCCCTTACTGAGATTGTCTTGTTTCTTGATTTGTTTGCTCTTTTATCCTCTGCTTTATTCCCTAGACCATAAGCTCTGTGACAGCAGGGGCCTTTCTCTGTCCCGCTGATGTCCCCAGCATCTTCAACAGGACCTCGCAGGCACGGGCCATGTACTTGGAGATCCCCACTGCAGTGACAACACGAAATCCTGGAGGAAATGGAGTATTTCTGACAGAAATGTAAATTAGGAATATTGTTTGCAGAAGTAAAAGTAGTAGACTACACCTATCAAGCCATTCCTGGCCTTCCTGGAACCTTCTATCAGACCTTCATTCCTACCTTGTTACTATTTTCCTTAAATCATGGTCTAGAACAGTCCATTTTAACCCAGACACCAAATCTGGGCAGGTACCATATAATGCCACTAAAGATTAAGTAGCAGTTGAGTTGTTGGACAATATTCTTGGCACGTTCAAAGTACCTTCAAGTTTGCTAACAAGCTCAATGCCCTTTTCTGACTGTGGAGTACACTCCGAGGTCTCCGTGCTCATCCTGAGCCTCTAGAGAAGGGCGATGTAATTACCTGAACCTGCGAGAGGAAATACACACAAATTCAGTCACATCGCTTGCTGAAAGGTGACCGTATTTGGATTAGGACTGTTGTAACCGAGCTGGTAGTGGGAAGAGTAACAGTGGAGAGAAACATTCTGATCAATTCAACATCAGCTTTCTGACTGGAGTGGGCAAACACGTGAACAAGTTGGGATTCTGCGAGTTAGTGGAAGTCAGGAGCTCTGTGAGCAGAGTTGCACTGTGCTAGGAATGGCTAGTGGCTGAAGGGGAGGCATCCAGCCGGTAGTTCTCCCCGAGCTCAGCCATTGACGGCTGCCTGGACGCCTGTGTGTGCCGTAGCCCTGTGCAATCTCCCATGGTCGCTAGGGTTTATTGTTGGGTGCTGTCACTGATGCCTTCTGTGTGTCTCCATTTTCAAATGTAGACTTTTCCCCTCTGGTAGAGGATCAGGTAAATGTGCATTTAAAACCTCGAACACTGATTATTGTGTATTCAAATAATTTTGGTGCAGGAAAGGACTACAAAGGTTTTAGTTAAATTATTCCTTTAATGGAGGGAAAGTTTCATCCAGGAAGAAACTAGGAAGAAAAACCTTAAGGAAAAAAATAGAGTCCAAAGTGGTGTTAAGAAGAAGATGCGACCGCACGAGCATGAGAAGGAATCCCTATCACTAGATCCTTAGAGATGGCGACTGTGGTAGGCAGGATGACAGCCCCTGAAGAGGGCCGCGTCCTAATCCAGAACCGGTGCATATGTGACCTTCCATGGCAGAAGGGACTTTGAAGATGTGACCAAGATGAAGATGACCTTAAGATGGGGGAGACGACGAGCCGCAGGCCTTTTCCGGCGGTGGTCAGAGGGAGGGGACTGCGGAGGGAGGGTTGGACGCTGTGCTGCCAGCTTTGAAGATGGCAGAAGGGCCTCTGGCAGCTGCAGAAGGCCGACCTAGAGGTTCCGGAAAGCGGCACATCCATGCCAACACCTTGATTTTAGCCCAGTGAGACCATTTCAGACTTGTGATCTTACAGAACTGAGAAGTATACATTTGTGTTCTGTGAAGCCCAGAAGTTTGTGGTCATCTGTTAGAGCAATGATAGGGAGCAAACAGGCACAGGTTGCTTTGTCTAGAAGGACTTCGGGCCGACTTCGCGCTGAGTGCTGAACCAACAGTAATAGCGGTTGGTTTCCTTACTGCGCAGAGCATCTGAAAGAGAGACACAGAAAAATAACTAAATAACCACCGGACATTGTAACAAACAGATCAGGAGTGATGATTGCACTTGTAACTCCTTGGAGGAAGTAAAGAGATGAGCACTGTTCAGAACATTGTGCATGGTTTTAGATCTCTCTCCTAATAAAGGAATCTTGCAAATCACTGAGAAGACACCTAGACATAGCAAATAACTCTTGTTACCTTGTTGCCACCTTCCCCACAGACTGGTCACGCTCATGTATGTGTTGAGCATCACCTCTCTCCTTCTAGACTAAGGCTTTGGAGGGGAAGGGTTCTGTTGAAACCATCATATGTAAGCTAGATGTGTACGTGTTTACTGGCCGAATGAGTGAGTGAACATTCAAGAGTGAATGGACACGAAAGATCGGTTTGCAGGATTTCTTTCTACCAGTGGAAAGATCATTGTTTCTTTCCAGAGCATTGTCTAAAAGACAAGTGACCAAGTTGAACCAAGCAGAATCATAAAAAGAACTTTTAAAAATGAAATTACGGTGTCATCTTACTAGTATATAATCAGGGAAAGGTAAACTGTAACAAATACCTCCCCCCTTCTGTGGTCCATCACATTGATAAACACTTTAAGATTGATTTTCTCCAGCATTGGCACGAGATGGGCAGTATCTAACATTATGTGCCAAGTATAATTGCTCTAGTTTCCCTGGTGGCCACACTTCCAAAATGTCAGATTTTTAAGTAGCTTTTGGCCCAGTGCATCTATTCTGCTGCACGTGCGTGATGCCAGCTAGAAGCTCGTTTGTAGCGGGCCTCTCACTTCCTGTTCGCCCCCGAGACGGGAAGCCAGCAAGACGATAGCAGTCCGCCCGGAGTGGAGTGGCTCTGGAGGCGGCATGCTGTCCTCGATGAGACGGAAGTGCAGTGCACACACTGCCGGGGGTCTTTCACCCTCAAGAATAGTTCTTTTCCTGTGACTATCTCATGTGAAAGTTAATCAGGAAAATTATATATTTCCCAATTCTGGGGTAGGATATAGATGAATAAAGGGATATTTCAAAGTAGCTAAGTGTAGGTTTATATACTGTAGGGTGTGATTGCCATGGGACGTCAAAGCCAGAATGAGAAATTTACATTTAATTCAGCCGCCATTAGTGGATATTATAAACCCTGTCCCGTCATCTCCCTAGAGATCCTTTGCTAAATGTATGGATTCCAGAAGTAATACATGCATACGTTTCCATATGGTAGTAATGTTGGGTGGTTTTTTTTTTTTAATTGAGCATGCTTTCCTTACTAAATATTTGGTTCTCAAAGTTATTTTTCAGTTATGCAGAACCAAGTATTTAGTTCTCAAAATTACTTAAGTTACTGAGTGTGTGTACTGAGCTTCAAATATGTGAGTCCTTGTATATTCATAATTTTGGCTGCCAGTCAAACTGAGTCAGCAATGAGGTATTCAGGAGTTCTAGAGAAACAGGACAGAGCTCAATATGGAAGCACAATGACAAGCAAAACATGAAATAAAGGGAAACGTCTGTGTGTTAATGGCTTTTAATTTTTTAGTGGAAAGTGTAAGTTGCTACCTTGTTTAAGCAGGAGGTCCTGCAGGATGGGACCTCTTTGTCCAACAAAACCAAACCTGAGGTCATCCTGGGTGTCTTCAAGTGGTGTGAACCAGTGAATGGACTAAAACGTGTCTATCCCGTGAAACTCCGGGTGGGGAGCCTGCTTTTCCCCTGGGCTCCGCAGCTCTGGACAGCTCGTGTGCACTCTTGCCTCTCTGCAGGTGGCCCTTGTGCCCATTCCCTGAGAGGTCATGGAGATAACCTTTGCTAGGGGTCATCAGGGAAGGCATCCAGAGAGCGGGATTTCTCCCAGACTGTTGACGGCAATGGTCAGAAACGGTCTGTGCCCGAAGGACGGACCTCCTGACAGCGGGTTGGGGACAGACGCGCACGGGAACTGTGGCCCTGACAGGAGAGTGGCGGCTCTCTTACGGGCTAGCGGCTAGTGAGCTGCTGTGGAGCAGAGACGGGTGCGCTAAACCCGAGCTTAGCGAGGGCCCAGTGCGGCTGTGCGCTTGCTGGCGCGTTGGCAGAGCTGGGACAAAGCGCTTTTGTGGGAATTTGAGAGAGGCGCCAGTGCCTGTCCCGTGCAGCTCAGGGGTTTGTGTTGTTGGCGAGGAGACGCTGCCGAGGTCGCCTCTGAGACAATGACTGGAAAAGGGTGTCTCTTCCCCTAGGAGATCCCCCACTCCAGAGCCCACGAAGTGAGACTAGGGAGCGGGCTGGGTTTCGGCTCCCACGGCCCCTTGGCTGGGTGCCCTTGGGTAGACACAGGCTGCAGCGTCCTTCATGGTGGCCCCGTTAGAAATTCTGGGCTTTGAGTCCAAAAGCCAGGAAGGACATTTATGCCTACTTCGGTTTCACCCAGACTTCCGTAGGCTGCACACGCCCTTCCTGCCCCACGGAGAACTCGTCTGCTCTACGGAGTGGCCTTTGACTCCTCCAGCCCAGTCCTCTGTCCGTGTTTTCTCCCCGATGCCACGTTGACTCCCTCCGCTGTCACTCCCTGCATGCTTGATACACAGCCTTCTCCTAGGGTCCGGTAGTCTGGAAGGGGGCCTGGCTGAGCGCAGGCGCCACATGATGCCCTCAGTGCGGACACCCTGGGCCCTTGACAGCTCTTGCAAATATTGTACGTGTTACTTCTCTTTTCTCATGAGTAGGGATAGGAACATCCTTATCGTCAACAGCATTGTGCCCTAATATGGAAATAATTTAGTGTGCATAGGAACTTTTTAAGATGTGTCTTATGTTACAAGTAATATGATGCCTTCAGTTAATTGCTTATTTAAAAAAAAAGCGGTGACGATTTTCTTTGGCAGTCATTTTCATGTTAATATCAGCATCATTAAAAATTATGAATGGCCTGAAGCCTTGAGAAGAGTACAGTGGATTGTGATTAGCACCCCCTCACGAAAGGGAGCAGAGGGACTGTCATATTCCCATGTGAGCTTCCCTACATGCCGCCCATTCGCATCCATGTACGCATGTGACTTCCACAGCCGCGCAGGCACAGGTCAACACGCGGGGCTACTGCTTCCCTTTCCTAGTCCCAGGGTAAGCTTCATCTCGGCCCGGCAGTCGTCCCTGCTGCCTTCGTCTCTGAACTCAGGGCATGTGCGTTAGGTGCACTAGGTTTTGGGGACTGTTTTAGATTGCTGCCTTGTAATCTCTAGAGAGCACGTAGCAGATGGGGTAGGCCCAACGAAGTAGCTTCTCATGCATCATCAATATTATCAGATGAAGGCGCGTCCTCATTGTATGTTTCCAAATGTGTTTCCTAAGAAATGACATTTAAGTTGCAGCCTGGTCCAGAACAAGATGTCCTGGGTTCAGAAAGTGGAACCTGCCCCTCAGGTCTAGTTCTCGGCAGGATGCTTTGTCAGGTTTCGGGGATGGAGCAGAGGTAGAGGTGCAGAAATGCATTGTAAGTTTCCATGCCTTGTTTATCAGTAAAGAAAAGGGAAGAGGCTTGTTTTGTGTTTTTTCAAAACTTTTCCTTGTTCATAAAAATACTATTTGAGGAAAAAGATTCATAAGAAAAATTAAGTAATTTATTTAACTTGATACTCTTTTTACCAGAGATTTCTGATAATTTACTGAAAGAAATGAACATTGCATTATTTTTTAGCATACAGTTTTTTTTTTGTTTATAACAGTCATTTTTGTGGGGGGTATGTTTTAGGGCATCATTCAGAAGATAGTGGACAGTCACAAAGTAAAGCACGTGGCCTGCTATGGATTTCGCCTCAGTCACCTGCGGTCAGAGGAGGTTCACTGGCTCCATTTGGATATGGGTGTCTCCAATGTGAGGGAGAAGTATGAACTTGCACACCCACCAGAGGAGTGGAAGTAAGATTACATACCTACTTTGGTGTGACTCACACTTGATTTGTTTTGCATATTAAATCACACACAAGGGGATGAATGTCTTTGCTTGATTTTCATACTGATTGTAATTACGACTCCTGTATAAATAAAATTGGCTGGTCATGATTTAACCAGTGATCTCTTCTAGACTTCTGTTCAGTCTGTCTTTGTGGCATCACCGACTTGGGACTGCCTGAGCTTCTGATGGGTTCTGTGGTGCCGGCCTTGCGCTAGTCACACTTCTCTTATCAGGATTCCTTTGTTTCAGCCTGGGCTCCAAGAGCTCAATTCCTCATTCTTTTCCTTTCTGTCCTGTTAGCATCCTTTTGTGCTGCAGGACTTCCTGAGCCCTGAGGAGACCACACCTCACTATCTCATTAATGGGCAGAGTGGCTTGCTCCACGGTGCCTGGTGCCTCGGCTCGCCTGAAAAGAGTGGGTGTGTATTCGCCGGGTGCACTACAGTTAAATTAGGTAGTAACTTACACTGACCTGACTGAAGCTGACATGATTGAAGGTGAATTAAAAGAATCCTGTATAATTGCCCTTTCTCTGGTTCTCTCCCTTGCCAAATGATAATTTTTTCCACTGTTAAGCGAAGCAACACGTTAGCAGGAGACCGTCCGTGTAACACACTAGAGTGCGAGAGAAGGTGGGCCCCGTGCACAGGTGCCCTTGTTTTTGTAGACACGGTCGTAGAGACAGGCGGTTGTGGACTGGGGAGAGTGCTCAGTGTTGGTCGTTTTCAGTCCAGCAACCTAAATTGATTAGAAGACATATTCGAAAAGAAAAACATGCGAAAGTTACTAAATCTCTAGTTGAATACAGTCTTGTCCTAGTTACAGTTTACCAGAGAAATGTACTCGTGTTTCCAGGTTTATCAAAACACCGGAACTGACTGAGCTAATAGGACAGTCCCCGATAACGTGGTTGGGTTGGGTCACATCCATGGCTGGCAGAGATGTGACCTCCGGCTATTTAGCCAATCAAACAAGTGTTGAACAGCTACGAATACCTGAAAGTTAGTTAAAAATGCCTGCAGGTGTTTTTGTTCAATACAATTCTATTAACTTCTTAATTTATCTGGACATGTCAGAGGCACACTTCGTTAGGATGGTGTCCCTGGTGCTCAGCAAAATGGTTGTTGAATGCAGACCTCTGAATGTGCAAGCCCTGTTTCTGTTCTTTTAAGCCAATTTATTTTGCTTAATTTCAAGTAAAGTTGAATGGGCACTGTTCTCTTTCATGGAGCCTGAACCCTCAAAAGCAAAGCAAGCATAGCCAGGGCGAGGTAGAGCTTTGCCGAATGCAGTGCTGAACGTGACGCGGACGGAGGCGGTGAAGGTGATGCCGCGCCGTGTAGTCGGCACAGAGTGGCTGGAGCCCGGCGCCAGGCCAGCTGTGCGCCCTTTATAATCTCTATTTGCTGCTTGTAAACTGTGTATGTCACAAAGCTCTCCCCAGTTTTAGGAGATAAGGACGGAGGAAACAGGCAACAAACTTTAGATTTCAGTTCCAATTACAAAGAAAGCTCGGGACACAGCTTTGATTTGAATGTAACCTACTTCATAGTGCAGGCTTTTGAAATGAACGTGCCCGTCCCAGGAGGACTACTGTAGTCTTAGCTCTGAGAGGTAGCCTGGTGGGTCAGATCAGTGAAGGTACGTGGACAGTAGGCTAGAGGGCACAGGGGGTTCCTGTGGGTGTTCCTGGGAGGGTCAGGCTTCATACTGCCTGTCCGTGCATGCCAAAGGAGGCAGAACTTAAAGTATCAGTAAGGAACAGGAGACTATTCTAAAAAGAACTGAGTAGATTTGAAAAAGGACCAAACACAATTTCTAGAAACCACTAGTGGATAAAACAACAAATTAATATAGCTGAAAAATTAGTAAACGGAAGTGTGGATCTGAGAAAATTTTCCCAAAATAGCATACAGAGACCAACATGTGGAAGGTATGGAAGCACGCTACGTAACATGAAGAATGAGAAAGTCAATCCCTTTCTGCAAGGGGCTCTCAAAGAGAATAGAAAGAATGAGGAAAAGGAAATATTCCAAAGAGATAATGGCTGAGAATTTTCTAGAAGTGGTGAATACCGTTAAGTCCTCAGGGGTAGGACTAACGTAAGATCCCAAACAGGGTTAATGAAATAAATCTACACTTTGGTGGATTATAGTCAAATCGTGTACAAAAGAAAAGGAGATGATGCTAAAAGCAAGTAGGGAAAAATTGACAGTTCTCCACAGTTCTCTCCAAGTGGTGAGAAAAAGTACCTGGCAACTGGTACTTGTTCGTCAGATTCAGTTACCATTCTGGAGCAGGGCGACACAGGTACTTCCCTCAGAGTTTACCACCAAAGGCACCTCCTACAAATATATTTCAGGAAAAAAGATAGTGATTTCCAAAGGAGGGTTTCAGATGCAAAATCGGGTAGATAAAAATAAGCAATGGCTCTAAAAACGAATAATGCAAGAACTGATTTTTTATATTAAAAAGTAGAACCTAAATAGCGGATGCATGTCAGAAGAGAGGTGATCGGAATTAAAGCCACGTTTTAAAATTACGTCAGCCACGTTTTAAAATTACGTATAAAAAATAAAAAATAAAATTGTGTATTAGGGCAGCCATGAAACATTAGAAGTAGATTTTCTAAACAGTAGGTGAACGAGTAGGTGTTAGGGAAACACAGCAAGGAGAGAAGGAAGGCACTAGAAAGCAGGACAAAGAGGAGGCACAGACTAGACTTTGGAAATAAGCTCAAGCGGACTAACGGTAACTGGTCAGATTGTTAGTGTGTGATTAAAAAAATAGAAGCCACCTATCTGCTCTTTATGACAGGTATCTAAAACAGTGATGTTGAAGACATTTTTATGTGACTTACAGGAAGGAACATTTAACTGTAAGACTCAGGACACATACACATATATTTGTCTCAGAACCATTTACATATAGGTCTACATATGTACTTCCTAAACCATAGCCAGCCTCACTAGTACACTAAAGTCTTAAGGTTTTCATCCAGAGGCATTCTATTGTTTTAACTTCATTTAGATAGATGGATGGTAGGCAGGTGCATGGGTGGATGGATAGTTGGATAGATGGATGGATAGATACAGAGAGGGATGGATAGATGGATAGAAGGATGAATGATGGGTAGATGGATGGATGGATGAATGGATGAGTGGAGAGATGGATGGATGGTGGGTAGATGGATGGATAGATGGATAGAAGGATGGATAGAGATGATGGATGGATGGATAGATAGAGAGATGGATAGAAAGATGATAGATGGTAGGTGGTTGGATAGATGGATAGAAGGATGGATGGATAGAAGGTTGGATGGATAGATGGATAGAAAGTTGGGTGGATTGACGGATGGATAGATACAGAGGGAGAGATGGATGGATAGATGGAAAGAAAGATGGATGCATAGAAGGATGGATGGATAGATACAGAGAGGGATGGATAGATGGATAGAAAGATGATGGATGGTGGGTGTGTGGATGGATGGATAGATGGATAGAAGGATGGATGGATGGATGGATGGATGGATAGAAAGTTGGGTGGATTGACGGATGGATGGATAGATACAGAGGGAGAGATGGATGAATACGTGGATAGAAGGATGGATGGATGGATGGATGGAGAGAAGGATGGATGGACAGATAGAAAGAAGAGTTTTCCTACGTACTAACCAGGGGGATGCGGGGATTGATACTGAATCAATTTATTAATTTCCTATTAAAAAGTTTCCAGACAGAAAAGCGTTCTTAGGGATATGGAGGGCAACCACACGTAGTAACAGGCTCATTTCACAAAAATTCATGAAGAGTTGAAATAGATGGAGGTATTAAACTTACAAGTTCCTAAAGACATTTCTCAAAATATATAAAGCAAAAATAGTAATAAAAGAATAAAATTTACCTCTCCTAATAATTAAAAGTAAGTAAACAATTTTTAAATTATATTTTTCACTATCCTTTTTAATGTGGAAATTTGGAACCCGTGTATTAATCAGTTGGAAAACACGTTCCTAAATAATTCATGGTTCAAAGTAAAACTCCCGGTTTGCTGAGGGTCTGGCTGTGTGGCCTTGTTCTACACCTCCCACGGGCTTTTCCCCTTCGTCCTCCAGTCTAGCTTCCTGTAGGAGCTGACGTCCTCCGGTTCACCTTCCTGTCAGTCGTTTCTTCCCGAACGACGTTCTGCACTTTGCTTCTTGCTCGCCTGACCCTCCTACTTTACTAACCATTCACTGTCTTCTCCTGCTTAGCATTTATAAATACGGGGGCTGCTCCGGTGACCTCTTTTCCTCCTTAATTCTCTCTGTGGACCAGCCTTTGGCATCGAGATCACACTTTCATTGGATAGACACAGGAAACCAGGAAACCAAGTTACTGCCTAACCCAGACAAAAATCCTACAAGCTGGTGGCTTGGGGGAGCAGTAATAGAAGGAGTGAGAAGCAGTTGTACAAGGATTTTTTAAGGTAGACCTCATAGGATTTGCTGAAGAGTCTTTAAAAATATGCACATGATGTTTGTGATATATGTAAATCACTTCTGCAGAAGACTCCAGTAGCTCCTCATCATACCTGGAGCCAACTCCAGCGTCCCTGATCATCTCTCAGGCCACCCTCTCTTGCTCTCGCTCCCCTTCCTGTGCTGCAGCGGCTTGCGCCCTGACATTCTAGGGCTCCCTTCTCAGAGCTACTGCGCCGGGATCTTCTCTGCTGCCAGCTCTCTTCCCTGGTGAACGGGACAGACTTTTATCTTGGAGAGCTTTCCATCTGCTCCGCCTTAGCCGCACGGCTCTCCTCCTGGTATTGGAACGAGCCAAGCCGGCTGCTCCTTGAGGCCTTCGCACCTGCTGGGACTCTGGCGAATGTGCTCCTCTGCCGTTCCCAGCATGGCCGGGACCTCCCGTCATGCAGGGCAAGTGCTCCACGGCCCCCTCTTCCCTGTGGTCTTCTCCAACCATCCCATCTGTCGGGCCCACTGCCGACCTACCGGAGGACTTTTCTCCCTCAGGGACTTGGTCTTCCTTCCCGATCTGTTCCTGCTTTCTAGTTAGTTGTGCCTAGTATATAGTAGGCACCCAGTAAAAACTTTTTAAGTGAAAATTGAATTAGAGGCAGTGAAAGTATAGAACAGTCCAGGAGGCAACACAGTGTGATGGAATAGTAATGTGGATTCATTCCACTAGTGTGTGTCCGAGGCAGTGTTTTCACACTAACACACGTTGCTTACTACACTCGTTGTGACGGGCATTGTGCAAAGCACTTGGCTTACTTTATCAAAATTAATCCTTATTATGATAGTCTTATCAAGTGCGCGGGTACTCAGAAACGAAGCTGTTTCTTCTCTACTCCTATGTGAGACACGTATGAACAAGAACTGAACGACTGGTAATGTTTTCCCCTCGCTAGCAGGCATCTTCTCAGTTCATCGGTGGCTTTGTGAGGGCAGCTGCATGCCTGGCTTTAGTTCTGAGAAGTGAGGTCTTATTCAAATGGAAGTGCCAGGACTCACCAGAGTAACTGGATGTCAATTTCCATTCTTGGGAGGTTTTTGAACATAGACGTGTGTTTGTGTGTGTGTGTGTGTTCTCTCTGCGGCAGGACCTGTTGATACTGCCCAGTAATCCTGACACAGACGCTCGCTCACCTCTGTAAGCTAGCTTGTAGCACACAGTGTGGTTCCAGCTGTGGCATGCAGTGTGGCCTTACAGAGTCATCGTGGCTCGCCACTGGGGAAACGAAGGGCTGGTTTGATAAATGGCTGTCCCTGTGGGAAGAATAATGACAGAGTTAGATTCTACATAATAATACACAGAAACCCACTTGAGATGGGTCAGGTGAGAAAAAGTTGAATGGAAGATAGAGTTGAATGTGTCTCCGGTCCTGGAGTAGGAAGATTTAATACCCCCAGAATGTTCACTATAAGGAAATAATGGCAGATTTGACTTTATTAAGATAAAAAACTTCTGTGCATCAAAGGTATATTTTTAAAAGGGCAAAAGCAAGTTGCAACTGAGAGGAGATACTTGCAAAATATGTAATGAACAAAAGATGATGTCAAGAGTTCTCCTGATGGATATGAAAGTTGTAGATAATTCACTCAATGGGCCAGAGATACGATGGTATTATAAAAGAGAAAACTAGTCTGGCAGTAATCACAGGCAGCCGCCGTCGGCTTCATTAGCCTGTTAGGGAGACGCGAATCTGGACCCCAGGAGCCACCTGCAACTCTCTGCGTGGCAAAAAAATAACGTTGTTGAGAGTGGAGAAAGAGGGCGGCTCCAGCAGCTCCTGCCTGCACGGCCGGTGAGGAGGTGAATGGGCACATCCATCTGGTGAACGAACCACTTGAACCTCGAGGCATTACTCTACAGCCCTGCAGTTCCACTCCAGATCTTGTCCTTGAGAGACTCCTAGGTTTCTGTACGGGGCTGGAGACGCAAGAAGGTCGCGCAGGTGAAAATGAGTGAGCGGTGGGGATGCGCAGCCGGGGCTGAGCCTTAGCCACGTAACCTCCCGACAGATGGAGTCTCCCAGGCAGTGTTGTGATATTAAGTACCCCTGAGCTGCACACTTTATAAAAAGACTGTTTTTTTCTGTTATGGGAGTTTTACCTCAATTTAAAAACCAAAGTGAGTCCTAGAACATGACATATAGCACGATAAGCTTTTATAAACTGAAGAAAAAAACACTTAGAGGAATATTGTTGGGGACACATCAGTTGAGTAAGACGGTATGGCTGATCTAAGTGCAGGACCAGAGAGGAATCACCCAGAGCATCTCCAGGAGGAGCAGCGCCCCCCCCGCCACCGTCCCCCACCGGTCTCCATAAGGGAGACATCCCAGGGACGTGTGCGGAGCCCTCGGGTTCTGGGGTGGGGCTCGGCGAATCACCCGCTGAGGAGACGCATGCATCTAGGCTGCCAGGAGGGAGCAGGAGCCTGCCTCCCTGTCACGGGGCTCCTGGGAGGGCCCGGCCCAGCAGGTATGTGGGCAGGTAGTAGTAGTCAGGGTCCTGAGTTCAGCCACGAGCGTCCCAGTCCCAATACCGTCCTCGTCGGTACTGCAGCAAACCGTGTCCTGTGGTTTGGAGACACTGCCATCAGACAGGTTCCAATTTTAAAGTTCTACACGTAGATCTTTCTGACGAACCGCATTTTGGTATTTAAGTTTCAGTTATCTGGACTCACCTGTGTAGAGGGCTCTGTCTGGCTTAGTCAGATAGCAACAGACGTCCGAGCTTGGGGGGAAACGGCCCAGGCCTTCGTGATGTCCGATGCAGGACTTTGAGGGCCTGTCTGAGAGATGGCCCGTGTGGCCTTTGAGAGAGTACCCCGGGGCTGTGCCGAGCAAGTGAGGGACATCATCCTCGTCACCAAGACGGGGTTCCCGCCCTCCTGCTTAGCGCCACCCAGTGTTGCCGAGAAGCAGCCCCTCGCTCTGCAAGGACATGACTGCTCTCAGTCCTTGGCAGGAGAAAAAGTCTTCTATGGAGAGGAAAGGTGCCTTTTTCAAAGATGACAAGTGAAAATGAATAATGGTAGTTTAGGAAGCCTTTGTTTATGTTTCCTGGTTTCCTATGTTACCTTGAAAGGACCCCAACTCTGCACAGGCCTTCATTCACAAGTAAGTCCTCCGGTGGAAACTGCCTTGCAGAGATCTCAAGCAGAGAGACAACAAAGCACTCCGGCAGGTTTGGAAGTGATTCCTGTAAAACGAGGGCGGACTCTCCGTTTGCTGGCCTGCTAGTCAGACACCGACTGGGCGCTTCTGTTCGTCGGTTTCTGTCCCCTCCGGTGGATCCGCGGCTGCGGACGCACTCTGGCCAGGCTGGTTGGAGAGCGGTTCTGGGGGGTGTTACTGCCTCGGTTATGGGACAGTCGGTCTGCAAATTTCTTTTTGTTCTCAGTTTGTATCAAAAGTTTCAAGAATAGTACACGGGAGTCCTGTGTACCCTTCACCTCCCTTCCCTGAAATGTTGAAACTTACATAAATCTAGTACAGTAATTGAACTTAGCATTGACACAGTACTATTAACCGATGCACAGATGTTACTCAGATTTCTGCAGTTGTCCCTCTTACCACCCCTCTCCTGGTCCAGGATACCATGCGGCTGTTCGCTGTCTCCCTGAGTCTTCTCTAATCTGGGACAGTTCCTCTATGTCCTTCATGACCTTGGCACTTTTGAAGAAGACAGGCTGGTTATTTGTACCGTGTCCTTCCATCTGGGCTGGTCTGGGGTGTTCTCATGCCGGCGCTGAGGTTGCGTGTTGGCGAGAACACGATAGCCTGGCGATGGACGCCATCGCGGCGCGTCTTACCGGGGAGTCTGCGACGACCGTGTGACTCCTTTGTACAGGTGTTTCTACCTTGGATCATTTGGTTTAAGGTGGTGGCCAGGTTTCTACATGGTAAAGTCACTGTTTTCTCCTTCGTAATTAAGAAATACCTGCTGGGGAGGATGTCTATGTTGAGACTATGCAGGCACTCTTGTTTCTTGTTGATTTTCACCCACTGATCTCAGTGCCATTGATGATTCTTTCTTACAGCTCTTACTGCTATGATTTTCGCCTAATGGTGAAATTTCTATTTCCATCCTTCTTTTGAGGGTTTTTAAATGGAGGTCTGTCGTAAGGAGGAGCTGTGCATACCCCATTATTTGCAAGGCCCATCAAGAAACAACAAAATATCCGTGTTGTTTCTGAAGTTGCGCTTCATGTGTTTCACACAGACTGGCTCGCGGAGCCCTCCCAGTGTCAAGGTTAGCAGATTCTTTGTCCAAACAATTCCTACTCCCTCCCACCATTACTTGGCTAGCTTATGGGTATCTTGCGGCTCATTGTGGGCGCTAAGACTGAGGAGGTTAGTTCAGTGGCCTTAATAGGAAGTTATTACTTCGAAGAAGCAAAAAGATTCTTTACTTGGGGCATGTCACATTTAGCTGCTATTCCCAAATCCACGGAATGGCATATAGCAGAATAGTAAAAATGGGTCTCAGGATGTGTCAGGCGCCTCGGATAGCAGCAGGAGGGCAAGGAGAACGGTTAGTCTGGTGGGTGAGATGCGGGTGGGGGTGTGAGCCCTCACGGGCCAGCGGGCTGTGGGGGTGGGCGCGGTGGTTAAGGACTGAGCCAGGCCGACGGAATGTGATTGGAGCGGGCAACCTTGGGCAGTTCAGCATGGCCGTGGGGGACAGACATGCTAGACGCTACAGATCGAAGCAGCGACCAGAATCCTCACGATCTGAAGAGCGGGCCTCCCTGCACAAGCGTACATCAGTTCTGTTCCTCTGCTTGTGAGCCGCAGGGGCTTCCTCTTGGTTTCATTCCGCTTTGTAGCCTTCGTGCATGTGCTCGCTGCAGACAGATCCCTGTCTGCCACTTCATACCTGCGGCACCTTGGGCCACTTACCTGAGGCCCTGAAACTTTTTCCTGTCGGTGAAAACAAGGTCATTACTTCTCAGCCAGGGTACTGTGCTCCCCACCGGGCCTCTTGCTTCTTCCTCTGGGCCCCGTTGTCTGTCCTACACACGACAGTGTGTAGACCTGCCTGGTCTGAGAAATGTGCCTCCTGCAATGACCCTGCTGTGCTCCGCGTCCCACAGTCCTGCTGTGCAGGGGTCTCTGTGATCTGCCACCTCCCAATCCTGCCTCTGCCTGCAGCCCTTGTGCTCAATGGGTTCGAGCTGCATGTGCCTTCCCACGCATCCTCTCGCCTCAGGGCGTCCCCCTTTCTCCTCCATCAGAGCGGAGCCCTTGTCCCTGCGCATGACTGAATGACACCTTTCCTCCCCTCAGATCTTCATTCAGATGTCACTGAAGCCGAGTAGCCTCTGCTGGCTACCCGTGCAGAGTAATACTTGGTCACTTGTTGCCCCTCTCACCTTGCTTATTTATCTGTGTCGCCTTTACTGCCGCCACATAGACATTTGTGTATCTGCTGTCTCACTTGCAGCACAAATTGTCTATAACCTTTTCGAAGGCCGGCACTGGCCTGTCTCATTCCCTGGTGTCTTCCCAGCCCCCGGAGCTGGGCCCAGGATGAGGTCGGTGCTGGACTCAGTATCTGCTGGCATCCTAGGTAAGCCTCGGAGCCCGCGGTCACTGCGGGCCAGTCAGTGTGCTCGGGGTCCTGCGCTCACTGACTCACTTATTTCTCCCGACGACCTCGGGACCGAGGCGCAGAGAGGCGATGGCAGACCGTGCGTGGGCCGTGGAGCCAGGGTCCCAGCCCAGGCCGTCCCGGTCCAGCGCCCGCGTCTTCCTGCTTCGGGCAGGGCCGTTGCTGAGTACGAGGAGGCCGAGGCTCATGTCCTTATCACCATCACTGTCAGGTCCTGAGTAGTCCTGACGTGTCAGTTGAGGCCGTCGTCAGCGTCGTCAGGCTGCCGCTGGTCACAGTGGGGATACGCAGCCAGGTGGCCCAGCGTGTGATCCGGGGTCTGTTTCCTTATCGTCAGATGCGATGACATTCCCAGCAAAAGGCCCCTGTGTCCCGTTTGATCCCGAACCTGCAGCCTCAGGCCCGCTTGCTGCTTCTGGCGGAGCTCCGTCTTTCTAGTCCTAAACGTGAGCCGCTCCCCTTCTGTTCTCTGGTGGCGATGTGGCAGAGAAGTAGTGCATTTCAGGTGCCTGGGAAGTCCTCGGGAGAAAATGACCTCTAGTGCGTTCCACAAATGACTGCCCCATGTACAATGTCTGCCAGAAATTGTTGGCCTCATTCTGCGGAGAAGCAGAAAGGAACCTCATCATCGGGCAGTTGCCTATTTTAATGAAGTTCACAATCTTAGAACTTGTGTGTGTGTGCCTTGCGTTTTTTTCCACTCTTAATTAAACCAGAAGAATTGTGTTACGACCTTGTTGGCATGTTTTTCTTGTGAGACTATTGCATTTTCTTAAACATTAGTAAATCAAACTTTAGAAAAAACAGATCTTCCTATAACCTTTGGGGAGGCAAATATTTTTATAAACAAAACACTGAAAGAATTGTCTAAAAGGGAAAAGAATAAATAGGGCTGTATAAAAATTATGAACTTTCTTCCTCGATAGATAACATTAAAATAAAAATATTTTTAAAATAATTTTTACAAGATACTATCAAGAGAGTGAAAGACAAGTCTTGGAGCGGCAGGAGCTAGGAGTCTAGCAATGGCCTCACATCCTGAATATGTAAGGCGGCTGGGGGTTGGGAAGGTGGCCGGGGGGCGGGGGGACCCACAGTCCTTTAGAAAAAACCGATGTTTCACAAAAGGAGATTTCCAGAATGGCCAGTCATCAGATGAGGCTGTTCGCAGCCCTCCCTACACTTAAAGCGGCAGATACCAGTGACTGCGACGAAAGAGAAATGCCGGGTGGAGGTCGGGGTGGAGAGATCCAGAACGCTGCGTGCTGGTGGGACTTTGCACTGGCGTGGCTTCTTCAGCCCCCTGACGGGCGGCATCTGCTGAGGCAGGTGTGTGTGTGTGTGTGTGTGTGTGTGTTGTACCCCCAGGCCGTGCCCCTGGGCCCAACAGGGGTGCCTACATACGCTCACTGAAGGACATGCACGGGAGAGAGATGCAGAGAGAACATTCCGGTGAGACTTGTTTCGACCACTCTTGGAGTGTGGCTTCCTAAACAATTAAACTAGTTTATGCTCAGAGGAAGAAAAAAGCAGAGTGACTATAGCAGTATCCTCGTAACAGCCCAAACAGGAATAACTCAGATGGCCCTTAGCCGTGGAGTGGCAGTACTGTGAGCTCGGAGTGACCGTCAGCTTCTAGACAGGCTGAGCCTCAAAAGCACGTCCGTGAGTGAACAAAGGCCAGACAGGAAAGAGTACGTTCTGTGTGGTTCGTGTGCGTGAGGCCAGCCGGGGGGAGGGGGGCGGGGGGAGAACATGGGGGGCGGTGCCACCCCTGCCCTCAGGTGGGCGGCAGCTGCGAGGACTGGGTGCCTTCTGGGTTTCTTTCCTGCTCTGTCCCCTTGCAGGATCCCTGAGCTCTGGACACTGGGGAGCACGTCTTTGTGCCGAAAAGCTTGAAAATAGATGCTTAAAAATTAATTGTATTTTAACTTATTTTTAAAATAATATTTCGGAGTAGTTGGTTATGCCAGTTATGATAATGCTATAATTGTAGACTATGAATTGAGAAAATTACTTATTTCTGATTGTTCTATTTTGTGAATTATTTTTTAGATATGAATTGAGAATTCGTTATTTGCCAAAAGGATTTCTAAACCAGTTTACTGAAGACAAGCCAACTCTGAATTTCTTCTATCAACAGGTATACATGGGTGCCCTAATATACTTTTTTCTTTGTGTCTTTGAATCGTACTTACTACACGGTTTTATTTTAGAATTAGATTAAAGCCAACGTTTGGGAGAATGTGTATTTGTGACAGTATGGCAGTGAAAGACTTTTAACCAGTGAGAAATTTTTGACACTGCGTTTTTGTGTGCGTGGGCAAATCTTAAAAGATACTTCTTTTATGTGGAGACAGTGAATCCCAAGTGATGAAAGCATTGGTTTGTCTTTAATTCAAGTATAATTACCATGCCTGAATATCAACAGGTTGGTCAGATATAGAATTTATTGTCAGAGCCAAGTAGATTCACATAATCTCAAGAGTAGTTGGCACAATAAAGGCAGAACTGATTTTTTTTTTTGCACTGAGTAACTTGCTTTTTACCCCTTCAAATATTAGTTAGGCAATAAACACATGTAGCGTAAACAAACCAACGGAATTTTACGGCCAAATACACGTTGCTCGTCAGTTTCCGTGAAGAGCGCCAAAAAACAGGTCCGAGGAAGAGCTGACATATGCACGCACGTTCTGCAGTCAGAGGCATTTGGTCATTCCTCGTTTTAATAAAAACATTGATTAAGTGTCTGCTATGGGTCAAGAATGCAGAAGAAACAAATGAGAGAGTCTGCACCCTAACTTCCTCCCTGGGCTGGGACCGCCTGTGAACAGGTACTTTGCACTCAGTGCTCTGCTGTGGGGAAGCACAGAGGGTGTGGCCGTGCACAGGAGGGTCTGCTGACCCCGTGGAGGTGCGGAACCCACTGGCTCTCCTGGAAAGGGTCGTGTGAGGTGTCCCCAACTCTGTAGACGAGGAAGAGGTGTACTTTTGGAAACATGGGGCATTTAAATCTGAGCTAAAGTTTTGAGAAGAAACAGGAGAGGAGATAGGGCCCACTTCATGAAAAGGGAAGGTTGTAGGTTTTCTCCTGCAGAGTAAGGGGAGTTATTTAAGGGATGTAGTCAGTGAATTTTTATCGCTGTGAAATAAGACCACACTGATGTGACAGCAGCATCCGTCATGGACTGCATGGGTCTTAAGAAGGCTGCAAGCAAGTTGGGAGACTCCAGCCATGTAGGCAAGAAATGGGGGAGATAAAGGTCTTACTAAAGCACTTTGAGTGGGTGGATTCGGTAGGAATGGGAGACCGAGTGGACGGGAAAATAAAGAGGCGGACCGCGTCTGTCCGGCTACCTAGTCTCAGGAAACGGAAGAGGTAGGCTAACTTCAGAAGGAAGGCGGTGAGAAGGTAGGTTGTTGTCTTTCCTGACGTGAGAAAACTGCATATTCCTGCTTATAAGATCCAAGCCGTGAGAGCAGGGAGCCAGGGTGCTGTTTCCAGACGCTGGGTCTGTTTTCTTACGCCATTGGAGGTGGGAAGTGTGAGGGACGAGGCCCGACGGGAACTTGGGAAGGTTTACGTCCATACAGAGTTGCGTGGGAGAGGGAGTTTGTGTTTCCCAAAGTGGAAGGAGGAAAGTGGCGTTTAGATTCCAGTTGAGATCGTTGGCGGCCCGCTCATGTTGCAGAGATGATTTCCAGTTCACAAACTGCCCCTCGTGTGTGTTCTCCCAGCTCAGGCGGGAGAGTGTGACGAGCCTCGTGTTTGCTGCCTTGTGTTCTCTCTCTCGTACGTGATCTTTATCACTCTTGGCATAATTTCTTTGAAATAATCCAGCCCCCGAGGAAATCTGTGACTGCTTTGGTGACACGGATTTCTGGAATTCGCCACACAGGCCTCCTTAGCTCGCGGTCCCCCCCTTTCGTGACTCACGGCTGCCCTCGCAGTCGGCCGTGTTCTTGTTCCTTCCACGCTGCTAGTGGCTGTCCTGGTTTTTCTTTGACGAGACCTTGCTTCTGTCTCCGACTGAAGGTGCCTCACATGCTGGTGTGGCCCCCGTTCTCTTACTCCTGGGACATCTCTCAGCGCGGTCGGTGTCGTTGTGTTGAACCTTCTTTGCGGACACGGGAGGGAGGGCGCACGCACACCGTCGTGCGCTCGCCGCGCGTGGAGCCGCCTGGCTCTGTCTCATGGACCGAGATACACGGGAGTGTTACCTGCCCCCACAAAGGGGGGTGTCGGTCGTCCACGCGCCCCGTCAGTACCGCACAGTCGGTCTGCAGGCGCGCCGGGCGCCAGAGGGGTCGGCAGTTACCGTCTGCGGCTCGTGACACAAGTGTGAGCTCCACCTGGCGGGCCAGGACGTGTCCCTTTCCGTCCTGTGTGCCTCCACCCCACCCTCTGCGCTTTCTCTTCCTCCGCCTGGCCCTCTTCAATCTTTTACAGTTGTTCAGCCACATGGCAGAGTTTTGGGAAGTCCCCCAAATATTCTAAAACATCTCTTAAAGTATCTTTATGCTAAATAATTGCTTTCATTTTGGGTATGATTTATGGTATTCTACCAAGTACCTATATTTTAAAAGAAATACAAGTGCAGTCATGATACCGCCCCTTGCCCACGTCGATGGCTGATCCGTGCCAGCGTCCCAGGGACGGGACACGGAGGGAGGTAAAGGTGTGTGCAAACTCGGGGCGGCGGGGAGGACTGTGGTCACAACCAATGAGTTGGCAGCTATATTAAGAGCCAGGAGTGTATTCACATCCTTCGGGTTGGTACGTAGCACTCTTGGCAGTTTGGTACAGAGGAGATGGTTGAATATAGGCAATTTAATACTCAAACTAAGAACTGTACACTTGCAGGGGTTCACTCTAAATAAGGTTGACACACGTACGTATGTATGGGGTGCTCATCGGAGCAGTGCACTCACGGAAGGGAAATTGGAAGCCTTGTGTCAGTAAGTTGGTGAGAGTTCCGCTACATAAGTTCTGCTGAGGGTCAGATACGCCCCCGGGCTGACGAGATCGGCGCAGCTCTGTTCGCACACACGGAGGCATTATGCTGAGCCCGGGGTTTACGACAGGCCGTGGGTAGAACATATGTAATTCCGTTTATGGGAAAAGATAGACGTATTTTTGTTTTTACCCTGATCTAACAAAGTTTTGAAAAGAGTATGATTTTTGCATTGCTGCTTTGACAAGTACTTAGGTATTTATTCGGCTTCTGGCGGTAACCTTTCAGTGCAGAACCTGTCCTGTTGCACCTGTGGGGATTCCAGAACTGTTACAGGTGACCCGTGTGTTCACCTGTGCAGGCAGGACCCGGCTTGGGAACAGGCTTGGTTCCACTGTTGGAAATCAGCTAGGAATTCAGAACTTTCTCCTATTTAAAGACATGCACGTGCACGTGCACGCACACGCACACACACACACACACACACACACACACACACGGCATAAATAAAAATGTGGCCCTTCAGCAGCTCTTTATAGCCTAGGTCTATTTAACTGTGAATGGAACTAAAGTATTTTTAAGAACTTTTTTTAAAAATTAATATGTAATGTATTATTTGCTCCAGGGGTACAGGTCTAAATCACCAGACTTACACATTTCACAGTACTCACGATAGCACATACCCTCCCCAAAGTCCATAACCCAGCCACCCGATCCCTACCCCCAGTAATCCTCAGTTTATGTCGCGAGATTAAGTCTCTTATGGTTTGTCTCTCACCTGATCCCATCTTGTTTCATATTTTCCCTCCCTACCCCCCATGACCCACCACCCTGCTTCTCAAATTCCTCATATCAGAGAAATCATATGATATTGTCTTTCTCTGATTGACTTATTTCGCTTAGCGTAATACCCTCAAGTTCCATCCACGTCGTTGCAAATGGCAAGATTTCATTTCTCTTGACGGCTGCATAGTATTCCATTGTATATATATACCACATCTTCTTTATCCATTTATCTGTTGATGGACATATTGGGTCTTTCCATAGTTTGGCTATTGTGGACATTGCTGCTGTAAACATTGGGGTACAGGTGCCCCTTCAGATCACTACATTTATATCTTTAGGGTAAATACCCAGTACTGCAATTGCCGGGTCATAGGTAGCTCTATTTTCAACTTTTTGAGGAACCTCCATACTGTTTTCCAGAGGGGCTGTACCAGCTTGCATTCATATTTTTTAAGAACTTGGTGTGGAAATTTTCACTGAGTTCAGGGATAAGTTATTTAATAGAAGCCTCAGAGTTAAATGACACCCATTCTATAATTTTTAAAATCTTTTCTATTGATGAAAATGTGTAAGATGTATACACATATACGTACGTATTTTCACTGAATTCCAGACTAAATGGATCCATTTTGAAGGGCCCCAGAATTTGATAACCTTGATTCTTTTAAATTATTTAGTTTGGTAACACCGATACATGTATGCTTTTGTGAGGTGTGATAGGACGTGCGTGAGTGCCTGTGATCCTATGGCCCAGCTGCTGTCTCCTGGCCCCTGTCCCTGTCATATCCCCTGCCCCCACGCTCTCACTCCACGCAGGCCGCCGTGGGCCCGTGTGTCCGTCATCCCCTCACTCACAAGTTGGTCACATTTCACAGCAAGTGTGTGTGTGGTTCTGGCCTAGGGAAGAAGCTGGCCCGAGCTCTCCCCTGAGCCGCCTGCATTGCCTCAGCAGCCTGACCAGCGTTTGGATATTGTTTGGTTCGTCACCCAGCTCATAGACGCATTCTGGAAGATCTAGAAAAGTGTTTTATTAGGCGCTTTTAGTTGTTTTCAGTGAGCAAACTCATCAGGACATTTGGCCCACTGTGTTGGCAGAAATGGAAGTTTTCGTAATGCTATTTAATATTTGGTTCATTTCTAAAATAATTTTGAACTGTGGTTAGAGACTGCGGTTCATTTGATACTAATTGCTCGATTTGTTTAGACCTGTTTCGGCACCTCCCACCTGCTGAGGTTTTGTCAAGGTTCTGGTTTTGCTGGAGGAGAACGTGTGTTCTCTGAGTGTTAAGCACAGAGTCTGACGAACACCCATGAATTCAACAAGTGTTGAATTGCCAGTGTTGTTCAGGCCTCCTGTGTGCCCGGGATTCTTTTTTCCTGCTTCTGGGTACAAGTCAGGGGAGGGAGTGTTCTCTCTCGCAGCTCGGATGTTTATTGCTGTTGAGAAATTGTCTTCATCGTGTCTTTGAAGGTGATCTGTCCTTTCTCTCTGGGCAGCTTGAAGACCTTTCCTTTGTCCTTCGTGTTCTGCAGTTTTATTACAAACCAGGTGTGGATTTCCACTCATTTTTTCCTGCGTGGTCTGTGATGTGCACCCTGTACCTGCGGGCTCATCTCCTTTCAGCAGTTCCGGAAATGTCTTGTGATTTTGATTCAGACCTTGCCTTTTCTCCTTCTTCGTGACTTGGCCTGAGGCTCCGTGCGGGTCCACGTAAGAACCTCTCAGGCTGCCCTCCCTATGCATCCACTTTCTTGTCCTTTCTCGGCTCTTTGACTCCCTGGAATCTACAATTCAGGTAAATAAGTGTCACATCACCGCTAACTCTCCTCAGCTGTGATCAACCTGGATGTGTAATTTAGCATTTTTAAAAGTTTTGTGTCCCTTCCCCCTTTAAGAAAAATCTGCCAGGCCATCATTTATGGCTCTTACTGTTTTCTGAATTTTCTGCCTTTTATTTCTGTACCATTTCTTGTAGAGGTAATGTCTCTTCTGAATCTGAATTATGACATCCAAAATTCTTGGGCTTGATATCTGTTGGTGCTGGCTTATACTCTCAGTGATGCATTTCCTTGTGTGTTTGTTACAAGATGTTATTTCGTTGAATTTCACATGTGGGAATCTTTAGGGTCTAGCTTGGGGACTAGTAAACACTCCTGAGTGTTACCTGTTTTGTGGTCTCTGTTTCAGGAGAACACATATTTTTATTCTTTTGGATCTTTTATCAGGATAGAAATAAAAGAATCATGTTTAGATTCTCTGTATCACCATTCTGATCCTGTGAAACAGAGAGCACTTATAGTAAACTACCTTAATTTTATTATTTTATTTATTTTTTAAAAAAGATTTTTATTTATTTATTTGAGAGACAGAGAAAGTGAGAGAGAGCATGAGAGGAGAGAAGGTTAGAGGAAGAAGCAGACTCCCTGTGGAGCTGGGAGTCCGATGCGGGACTCGATCCTGGAACTCACGGACATGACCTGAGCCGAAGGCAGTTGCTCAACCAACTGAGCCACCCAGGCACCCTCAAATTTTATTATTTTAAATTTCATCTGTGCCCACTATTCATTTTGTCTCTGGGTTTGGATGGTGTCCTGTAGAAAACGACGTGTCAGTGGGCATGGGGAGTGTTGGGTTACTGGCTGGAGATTATCTTGTGGATGCAGTTTCATTTAAAGATATCCTGAGGGGCGCCTGGGTGGCTCAGTGGGTTAAAGCCTCTGCCTTCAGCTCAGGTCATGATCTTAGGGTCCTGGGATCGAGCCCCACATCGGGCTCTCTGCTCAACAGGGAGCCTGCTTCCCCCTCTCTCTCTGCCTGCCTCTCTACCTACTTGTGATCTCTCTCTCTGTCAAATAAACAAATAAAATCTTTAAAAAAAATAAAATAAAGATGTCCTGAATGTGACTACCAATGTGAGATACAGCAAATGATTCACTAAGTGTTTTTGACCCATTTTAGAATATTCTGAAAGATATTAATCAGCACACTCTAAAAATAACTAGAATCTTATTATAACCCTATTCACTGTAGAGCAGAAGTTATAAAACTAAGTTTTGATGCTAAAGCTAATGGCTCATTATAAAACAAGGAAAGTATGTCTTACCCTGAAATTAAACTTTTCCTTTGCCATATAACATTTTATTCCTCTGTATCTCTCTGAAATCTCATTTCAGAAAGAGGTGCATTTGGTTCTCAACCTTTTGCAAATCATGGTAGCCATTAGTGTGAAGGGTGATGCCCATGTTTGGTCAAGAAGCTGTCACGTTAACTGAATTTTTACTGACGTACAGCTTCCGTACACATCATTTGGCACTCGAAATTTTCAGCTCTTAGGATGTGTGGGTCAGACATGGCGTTCCCATTGTTTTCTCCTACAAATATTTTAAGATTAAAATGAGTACAGTTGACCCTTGAGCAGTGTAGGAGTGAGGGGTGCTGACCCCCTACACAGTCATAAATTCATGTATAACTTTTGACTCTCCCCAAAACTTAATTGCTAATAGCCTAGCGTTGATCAGAAGGAAGCTTTACTAATATTTTGTATGTTGTATGTATTATGTACAATATTCTTACAATATAAAGTAATCTAGAGATAAAAAAAATCTTATTAAGGAAATCATAAGGAAGAGAAAATACATTTACGGGACCATACTGTGTTTATAAAAAAAATCCGTGCATAAGCGGAGCCACGTAGTTCAAACACGTGCTGTGTCACCTGTATATCCATCCATCCCGTCCTGGAAACACTGCCTGTGACATAATTACGACTGACTTGACAAAAGGAGTTCCGGTAGGAAGTTGAAAGAAGATACCAAGGGCAGAGCCGTAACCTCACCCTGGGGAAGTACCGAGGTACCAGGATGTGTGGGTTCCTGTTCCTGTGATTTTTATTCGAATTTTTTATTTTTACAAGTTTTTATTCAGATGTTTGTATTATCAGAAATTGATTTCTTTATCTGTATTTTCTTGGCTCTAAAGCTTTCTGTTGGTTAAAACATTTTGAAATGGCAGCTCCAAGTGGGAGATTCTTTTAATTTTTTATTCTTTTAATACCTGACATTTTCAATGCGGGAATTGTCAGCTGTCCTTTTCCCCCCAAAAAGGTAACACACGTATAGGTCCACGTCTGACTTATTTGAAGGTTAATTTTCTGTACTTACTTAGTAGATTGAGTAATGTACCTTTCTTCTTCTTTTTCCACTTGTGCATATTTTGTCGATTCAAGAAGTGCTCATGTTATTGAGGATGTAGGTGAACCCTGCATAGTTACTCTGTTCAGCCCATATTTCTCGGTCATCCTTCCGTATGAAAGACTGTAGAAATGGGAAGGCATTATACATCTGCCTTCAGCCCACCTCAGGACTCGGACGGACTCTCCCACTGACGGGAGCTCTCTGCTCGTGGGGTCCCCAGAGCCAGCCTCAAAGCTGAGTCACTCACTAGGAGGATTTACAGAACTTGGGTTGATTCTCTCGCAGGGTGAGAAGAAAAAACCTAATGAATATAAATACAGTACTTGCCACAGAAGGAAGTCCAAAAACACCCTATTTCTTGAAGTAGGAAATTGACATCAACATGTACACAGATTAATTTGAAAAACCAAACACTGGGGACACCTGGTGGCTGAGTTGGTTAAGCACCGACTCTTGGTTTCAGTGCAGGTCATGATCCTAGGGTTATGAGATCGAGCCCCGTGTTGGGCTCTGTGCTCAGCATGGAGTCGGCTTGGGATTCTCTCTCTCCCTCGGCCCCTCCCCTGCTCGCACACTTTTTCTCTCTCTCTCTAAAATAAATAAATCAACTCTTTAAAGACAAACAAACCAAACACCGGCTCTCAGAGGTCTTTTCTGGAAGACGCTTGCTCACATGCTACACTTGGGGTCAGCACACAGCAGTTGTCTGTGGTCCACAGACTACAGCACGATGTCACTGGCCAGGCAGAGCAGGCGGTGCGTAGAAGGTCATTGCATCAGCCCCTGCGGGAGCAGGGGGACAGGGTGTGCTCCCCGCCTGCCCCCGGTCGTCTCCCCGTAGAGGGAGACTGTGGTCTTCACTGCGAGAGAGTTTGGAGGCGACGTGGGCACACGTTGTAGGGTCGGCGGATTGGTGCTTGAGTCGTGACTCTTACAACACTTGCTGTGTGACCTTGAGTGAGTTGACTTTTCCTGATCTTTCTGTATAAAATGGGACTTCTAACACCACTCTTGAAGAGTTATTGTAAAGATTGCAAACGACAGATGTGACAGCACGGGCCTCGGCCCTGGTAGGTGCTCCTTAAATAACAGGCAGCCTCTCTGTCGCCGCTTCATTCTCTTGAGGCTTGTTCTGAGGCCTGGGGGTGACGGTGTGGCCCGACTCACGGCGATGCTGCGGGCTTCCAGGACACGTTACACACACGTAGGTCTGCCTGCCTGGGAGCTCAGTTTCCCTGCCCTAAGCAGTTTTATCCACATACACTTAAACGCTCAGTAAATTGCTTTTATTTCACAAATGAAAGGGAGTGAATTCCACTGGAAGTTGGTAGGAGATGAAAGGTAGCCACGAGATGTCTTAGAAGAGAAATGAACACTGAGCATCTAGAACCCCGAGTCCTAAAGAAAGATGCCTGAGCACAGCTTCGGTCTGTGAATGTGCACGGTGGTTTCGGAGCCCGTCGTCTCGGGGGGAGCCGGCTGGGAACGCGGATGGGGCTCGCCATCAGTGCTCCTGCAGGGAGGCGAGGGGCTGTTGGGGTGGCTTCGTGTGGGGTCGGTGCACTCTGCAGGGCGCACGGTTCACTTCAGGCCGTGGGCGCACAGCGCTGAGTGCCGAGAACAGTAGACTGTTGATCTAGGAAAACAGCTCAGAGAGCTTTTAGGTCACGTTCATAATGGGGTTTTCTACAGAGATTGTTAAATTGTCATTTCCTCTGTTTGCATTTTTGCAACTAACGTGCATCTGGTTTTGGTGAATGAAATAAAGTATGTGATTATGTCTTCCCACCTGTGAAAAGTGCTTAAAAATTATAATTAATCTTTTAAGATTATTTTGTAATGATGAATTTTACTCAGCATGTAATTGATATTCTGGTGTGGTTTCTTTGAAGTCTAACCAAACCATAAACTAGGATCAAGTCTTTCAGTCAGAACAACTGTGGTATTTCTCTAACTCATTGAAATACATGTCTTGATATATCTCTTGTGCCTTTATTTTTGTGTGCAATAACAAACTTACTTACGATGCAAAAACTTAGTTTTTAAGTTTGGATTTATTTTTTACTATGTAAGAGAAAGGGCCAGTTGAAGTATAAACAGAATGATTCTAGGATTAATGCTTTTTACTTAATTTAGTGCATTGAGTAAATCAGTTCCATCGCATCAGTCTGAAATACCTACTGTGTGTAAACAATAGAAGTTACTGTTGCTCACGTACATGGAAAACGATATTTACGGAGGTGCCCAAACGCCGATTCGAAGACTTTCTTCATTCATTCATTCGCTCACTCATTCTGTAATAAATATCATTAACCACCTAGGCCTACGTGCTAATGCAGAAAGTAAGGCAGAGGTTTTGAGAGGAAATGATGTTCAGATCAGAAATAGCATGGGATCGCCCATGGCCAGGTGACTGGTCATCGCTCCTCCCCAAGAGAAAGGGGTAACCGGCAAGTCCAGTGCCCGTCGGGTTCTCCATTCTTGGTGCATCAGGGAGGGTCTTCCCATCTGAAACCTGCGTTTTCGCCATAGGAAAGACTCGTGGTGACTTGGCCGGGGGTGCGCGAGTCGGTGTCGCAGACTTCGGTGTCGCAGGCTTCCCGGGCCGGCCCCACTCAGCTGCTGGACAGTTCCAGCCGACCGTGGAGGGCCGGCGTCAGGCACCGTGGCGGCGCTTACGCTGCGCTCCGGTCCGTCTGGCTGTCCGGCGGTCGGCGAGGCGGAGGAGCCGCCGGCTTGTTCCAGCAGACGCTGGTTTGTCGGGCAGTTTGAGTAAAGGGAGAGACGGGGGGTTGGCGGTCTTTGCCAGGGAGGGTCATGGTGATGACGTGTATGGTGGACGGTAGACGGTATTTAACGGGGTACAAATCCTCTGAGCAAGGGAGCTGACAGGCTAGGAGGTAGTAGTTGAAGAGCAGGATCTTTGGGATTTTTTTTCTAGGGCAGAGGTCAACACACTTTTTCGGTGAAGGGCCTGAGAGTAAATATTTTAGAGTTGAGCACTAAGAGACAAAATCAAGGGTGTTTGAAATACTTCTCTAATAAGGGACGAGACAGATTTCCATAAAATTTTGTATTGGTGACGTTCATAATATAATGGTCTAATGTAGTTTTTGTAATACAGTTCTGCTACTAGGAATAACGGACTCCCTTCTGGGAGAGCGGTAACACGTCGGTAACCGCGGTGCACAATAGCACTCTCTGATGTCCCGTCAGCTGCACGTGCTGCTCCCCTAATGCTGCTCCACAAGGAGGTCTTCTGGGGTTCCCCTTGGGAAGTGAAGGAGGTCTTCTGGGGTTCCCCTTGGGAAGTGAAGGAGGTCTTCTGGGGTTCCCCTTGGGAAGTGAAGGAGGTCTTCTGGGCTTCACCTTGGGAAGTGAAGGAGGTCTTCTGGGGTTCCCCTTGGGAAGTGAAGGAGGTCTTCTGGGCTTCACCTTGGGAAGTGTCTGCTCGCTGACAGGCGCTCCCGCGGCGCGCGGGCGCTCCAACGACACTGTCATGAGCACGGTCATTACTCGGAAGGTGCCTACGGAATTCTTTGGGGTTCTTCGAGCGTACGATCCGTTTCAGAGGTGGAATTTAGTGAGTCATCAGTTGCTTATAACACCGGTCACTGCTCATTCCAGGATTCTCCTCTTTATATTAGATTTTACACATGTTGCAACTTTGCGGATTACTCACCTACAGGGGATGGTGAGGGGGAGGCGTATCAGTTGCAGAGTTACATGGATTTTGAAATAGGGAGATTTTCTTTGCCCTTGCTGTGGGGGTCCAAAGAATGCTGGGGGGACTGTAGTTTGAGTCAAAAAAATATACCCACTGTCGATTTGCATGGAAATGGAGATCTTCCTTCTTGCTTTCTCCTTTGTGACACCATGGAGGGGGAGGAGCTTGCGACTCAGGTGATGATAGTTGCTTTTTTTTTTAAAGATTTTATTTATTTATTTGACAGAGAGAGACACGGTGAGAGAGGAAACGCAAGCAGGGGGAGTAGGAGAGGGAGGAGCAGGGAGCCCGATGCGGGACTCAATCCCAGGACCCTGAGATCATGACCAGAGCCGAAGGCAGGCGCTTAAGACTGAGTCACCCAGGCGCCTCCTGTTAGGTGCTTCTTAAAGTTTAAGTGCTCTTGGATTAGATGAGGTCTTACTAAGAGTCCATTTTATTTCTGTGGCTATTTTGGTATCGCTCATTTTCCTACCCAGCATCTAGCTGTGTGTCTGGTGGATGTGAATGGCCCTCTGGAAAGAGCCGTGGGACGAGTGACTCTACCGTGTACCCTGTTAAAGCAGCATCGTTTCCCCTGTCCCTTCTGATTGCAGGTGAAGAGCGACTACATGTCGGAGATCGCTGACCGCGTGGACCAGGACATTGCTTTGAAGCTGGGCTGTCTAGAAATACGGTAAGGTGGTAACAAGGCATCGAGGGCTTTGCTCCTCAGCGGCATGCGTTAGTTTTGGAAATTATCCAGGTATTTTCCTTTTCCTCATAAAAATTATTAATACAAGACTGAATAAAATTTGAGTAAAAATTGGAGGTTGTGAATTAGGTTGTCAGTGCTACTTTTAGAAATCTTAGGATCTTTTAAAATGGTATTTCATCGCATTTAGAGCTGGAATGATCGGAGAGCACGTGTATGAGCAGGCCCGAGCGCGCTCCCAGAGTTGTGCTGGGTGATGGAAGTGGGCTGCCTCCCTGGGGCCCCAGGTGCTGGCCACTCGCCACAGGCGGGGACTGAGGAATTGAACGTGCGAGTGCACATCATTTAAATAGAAACGTAAAGGGCCGCATACGGCTAGTGGCTGCCGTGTTGCAGGGTGAAGGGAAATGCAAATCTGAGAATATTGTTCGTAATTCTGATAGTATTTCTCACCATGTGTCATGTGTTTTCTTCTATGCTAACATTGTAATTTTGAGTAAGAGAGTATTTTACCTTTTTCAGGTGTGATTTCAATTAAAATTTACTCTGGGCTGCTAGTTTAAGATGAGTTGGTTAAACCGGCCCACGTTTGGTTACGTGTGCTCAGAACAGTTAGTGAGAGCTCCCCCAAGGTCACTGCCCTTTATACTGCATGCGGCTGTCCCATACCAGTCCCTACAGGGACCCGAGGGCGGTCAGGGTGTCACTCTCAACTCTTCATTGAAATTTGTGTGCAGCCTTAGTTCTACTTCCCGGTAACAGAAATCGTCCCTCACTGGTGTCTGTGTTCCTGTCCCGCCCCCGAGCCCTCGCAGCTTGAGGCAGGAAGCGTCCTGGGGCGCCCCTTTCTCACTCCAGACCGTGCTGCACGGGGTTTTCTGGAGATGGGGTCAGAAAGCACGAGGTGCTGGGCGAGTGGCACTGGGACCTCCCTGGGTTCTCGGGGACTTTCCTGCTCTTTCCCACTCGGGCCTCCCGTGCTGTGTCTGTCCCTCTCTCTGTGCCCCGTGCAGTGTCCCTGATTTCATTCTGAAGTAATGCGCTGCGGGAGAAGCCTGACAGAGCAGCCTCCCCCTCCAGGCCCCTCCTTTACCCCTCCCACCCCCCGCGTGGATAGAAAGCAAGAAAACCAACTAAGGGACCCTTAGTTTTTCATCTAAATCTAGTACTTTCATTTTGAGTAGGCCACAGAAAAAGCCAAACAAATTTAAAAAGCAAAGCCAGTGTTTATAGTATTAGAGACAGGTTTGAAACGGAGTCTCAGCCTCCTGTTATGTGACTTGAGATGATGTGTCCTACCCGTGTGTCCCAAAGCAGCTCCAGCCGGAGCTTATCCTTTTGCGAGGTACTGTGGCACGGCCACGTGTGGCAGGTTCTGTAGAGAGGGTCTGGCCCCAGGGAGGCCCGAAACGGCTTAACTGGGTAATCTGAAGTGAGGGAAAGTCCAGACGATGAACATTCACAAAGGTGGACAGCACTGCCCGGGCCGGAGTGCCCCTACCCCCTGCCCCCATGATTCTGGCACATGTCCGTGCACTTGCCCTTGGTGACATGTGCGGGCAGGCTCCTGCCGGAGATGGGCCAGCGGCTGGCGGAGGCAGCTAACCACCTATCACACGTGGGGTCTTTGCCTCGTCTTCACAAAGAGCCAGACCTGCCTCACAGTAAAAAGGAAAGCAAGCTCGTCCAACAGGACGGAGTCTGGGGTCAGTGCTCTCTGCGTCACGGGGGCACGGGAGTCACGCTGGGGGTCAGATTCGGGTTTTATGAACAGCCTATCAGGATGTTTGTGGCTGAGCCGCAAAGTAGTTACCGTTGAGCAGCGCGGACGCTCCTCCTTCGTGCGTGTCAATGTATGTCTTCCCTGGTTTCAGGCGCTCGTACTGGGAGATGCGAGGCAACGCCCTCGAGAAGAAGTCCAACTACGAAGTGTTAGAGTAAGTATCACACACCTAAGCTGCACCGCGCGCCTCCAGAAATAAGTCAGCCTTCAGGCCGCGGGTTTTATTAGTTTACCTAAAGATACATCCCAAACCTGAAATGCTCCTGTTTCTAAAACAGCTTTATCTGGAAGAAGGGACCTTTTTAAGCAAAGAATTCCTAATGACAGCAACTGTGTGAGCAGACACACAGTTTGTTGTTTGTTGACCAATGTCTTCGGGCTTATAATGTGTACGGCACGTCAGCACAGACTTCTGTCTCTATAGATTGGATCGTATTGGGATGAAGTTTCACTTCTAGTTTACATCAACTTCAGAATTGCTGATTCAGTTATTGCTTAGATTCTCTGTATACATTATTTTTTTTGAAGATTTTATTTATTTATTTGACAGAGAGAGAGATCACAAGCAGGCAGAGAGACAGGCAGAGAGAGAGGGGAAAGCAGGCTCCCCGCCGAGCAGAGAGCCCAATGCGGGGCTCGATCCCAGGACCCTGAGATCATGCCCTGAGCCGAAGGCAGAGGCTTTACCCGCTGAGTCCCCCAGGCACCCCTCTCTGTATACATTATTGTAGGGTTTTTCACAGGTGGACATATGTGAATTACTTGTTGCTCATGTCACAGCATATTTAGAATAACTGAAAATTTTTCCGATCATGGAATTACTTTGTGTATTAGATTGTGACATTAGATTGTGTTAAATGCATAGAAGGCTAGAAGTTCTGTACTGCATCTTTTTGGTGATTCATGCAGCGAAAGAGAGTTGGTCTTAGTGTGAAAGTTTAGTGTCCCCAGGGGAGTCGTAGGCATTTTAACATGAAAGTACAAATAACTGTTTTTGCAAATTGGTTACAGCGCAGGTACAGCCACGTGGAATAACAGCTGGTCATAGGAGATGCTATATTTTCCAGAACTAACACGAGCCTCCTTTGTGCCGGGCCGTGAGGGGCGAGGGTGCCACCTGGGCCGTCTGTGATGTCACACCACCTGACCTCTGAACGTGACATGTCACCATAGGCTCGTGTCCGTGACCATGCGCAGCACAGGGGCCACTCGCCAGACACTGTGCCTGTGTCTCCCTGAACGCATCCGTACAAACGTTGTGCCTCTGACAGGCTGGGGAGGGCAGAAGGGAGTTGGTTGGAGACGAATGAAGAGTTTGAGGTTAACTGGGGTATCTTAGCAGGCAGAATCTCTTTCAGTAGAATGTTTCCTGGCCTTCAGTGGACGGTGTCGGAGTAGTGAGGCTGTTAACCTAAGCAGAAAACAGCTAGCGCTCCCTGGTGGAGATTTGGTTTCACAACGGCCCCATCCTTCAGCCTGCCAGACTCAGAGCTTCAGACACAAATCACCAGAACTGAGGAGATCATCGAAGGTCTCAGGTGACACTGGGTTTGTCCTCAGTTCAAATGGAGGTTCAGGAATAACAGCGATAGTTTTGCCCGTTTGGTTATTTGGTCGTTTATCTGTTCCTGGGTCCCTTTATTTCTTTACTCATTAGTTCACTGAACAGACGTTACTGAGCACGTGCCGAGCCACTGGCAGCCGAGTGCTGGATAGTCAGAAATTAATAATCCGAAACGTTCACCCTCAGGAAGCTTGCAGCCAGCAGGGGACCCCGATGAGTGAGCAGGACTCGCCGCAACAGCGTCCCGGGAGCTGAAGCACAGGGGCCTGGGGGCGGCGGGCTGTCGGGAGCATGGTACTTGATGTCCGAGGTGGTCTCACGGGGAGACGCGGTCACTCCGAGGCTCGAAGAAGGCGCGTGGGCAGGCGGCGGCTGCCCGGGAAGAGGGATGAGCCCCTGTGAAGGCGCAGGGACTCGGAAGTTCAGGTAGCTGCGAGAAAGCTGTGCACGCGTTGTGAGGGCCACCGCCCTCCAGAAGCCTCTGGTCGTCGCTCGCCGCTGTCCCCTGGGCCGTCCTGAACAGGACAGTGGTGTGAGGAGCACTGTGGTTTAGAACTCCCGTGTTCGTGGGACTGGGATTTTATTACAGAAGGTTGAAAAAGAGAAGTGGGCGTCCCTCCTGCCCACCCGGGAAGGGGCGAGGCTGTGTCGTGGGCATAGCAGCTGTCGGCGAGCCGGGGGAGCTGGCCGGAGCTGGGGTCTGTGCGCCGGCTGGCTGCTTAGACTCGTGTCCTGTCCTGGGCCGCGAGGGATGCCGCTCACAGTTGTCGGAGCGTGTTGCTTTTCAGTTCTGAGGGAACGTGCATATTTTCGATGAGAAGGAAGGAGAAACGTGAGTTTATTTTATGTGTTATAAAATCACTCATACCGGTAGCATTAAAATCTTCCGTGGTCCCCCGTGCCTGGTTTCCAATGTCATTCATCCGTAAAAGGAACCAGGGCTCCTTTGGAAAATGCCTGATGCTCGAGAGGGGTGGGGAGGGGTCCAGGAGGGGCCAGAAGGGAGGACGTGCCCTGTCAGCTTGGGGCGAGAGCAGCTGAAGACCCTAAAGCCGGAAGCATCTGAGCTACAAAGTGAGTGACTTGGTTTTAGATTATAACCCAGAGCATACCGTAGATGTCCGTGAGTCCGTACTCACACAAGCGGTCGAATACACGGGGAGTGACAGAGCTCCCCTGCAAGAGAGCTGTAAGTGATTTATGTGGATGTGACCGCGAGGGGGGCAGAGCTTAAAATCCCGCCTTAAAGGCGGGGCCCTCCCGGGGGACTTGTAAGGACGGTGTGGAAAGGGGTGTGGGGACAAGGTCAGCGGGCGGTGAGGAAACCTGGCTGCCACCGCGTGAACTAGGCGATAAAGGTCCCGTCTGCAGTGATGAGCCGTGCTCGGCCAGGCGCCCCCGGTAGGGTCAGTCGGGAAGGGCACTTCACCTCTGGTGGCTTCCTCCCCTAACCCCACAACTCCAGTCTCATCATGCAAAGCACAGGTAATCCCCAGTCGAGAGACGTTCTACAAAATACCAAACCAGCACACCTTAAAACGGTCGAGATGGTCCAAACAGGGAGAATCTGAGAAGCCGACAGAGCCAAGAAGAGCCTGTGGAGTTGTGATAATTAAGTTGGCTTCTGAAGCAAAAATGATGTAGAAAAGGTAATGAAATCTGAACGAAGTATAGACTTGGTTACTAATAATAAGTCCGTGTTGCTGCAGGAACCGTGGCTGATGCGCCACCGGTAATGGGAGCTAGGGGCAGGAGGGAGACCAGGGGGTGGGGTTTCCGTGGGGCTCTCTGCTGTCTTCCCAGCGTCGCTGGAGAGCAGGGACTGTTCTACAATCGTCTGTCTCTATTTAAGGAGAAATGATAACAGGAATGGGGGTGAAAAGCCAACGGGTAGATAGGGATGAACATCTCGAGAGTTCCAGCCCGTGGTGGACAGTTCTGTGAAGTCTGAGAAGGACCTGGATTATAAATCACCTGGCAGTTAGTGACAGGATGCCGGAGCACCTGTTTGCGTCCTTGGGGTCACCGTTGGAAGCCCGTCTCGTTGCCGTGAACTGTGCCCTGCCCTGTCTCTGCAAGGCCACAGCAAGAACTGTGGTGTCCCAGGGTGGAGGGAGCCAGGCGCACCCTAAATACCGTGAAAGGGGTGCGGAGTCAGAGGACAGCAGGGGCCCAAATGAAACCTCCGTGCACCATGCACTTGCTGTCTGTGGCAGCAAGAACCGAAGCAGGTATCCGTAGGGTGGGGTGGTGGGAGGTATATTTGGAGAGAGGAGTTTTCAGGTTAAGATCTGTTTGCAACGAGGGGCACCTGGCTGGCTGGCTCAGTCCAGAGTGCATGCTGCTCCCTGGGTTGTGAGTTTGAGCCCCACATTGGGCGTGGAGCCTACTTAAAAAAAAATTAGTAAATTTAATTTTAAAAAAAGACCTGTTTGAAATGAAAGTCAAAGATTACATCAGAATTGGTGTCAATTTGGCTTATTTCTAGAGAATACAGAAATTGAGGCAACGGGAGAGGAGGTGGGGGGCAGAGGACAGACCCAGGCAGACCCAGGGTGGGGGTCAGTGAAGTGCAGAATGTGGGGGTTACTGTGCACAGTGAGGGCCTGTATTATGGGAGAAATGGGTGCAGGGTGGTGTCCTCACGGGCCTTCCCGGGTGGGGGGCGGTGTGGGGGAGTAGCTGAAGTATGTGTGGTCTGGAGGCGGCTGTTGTGTATTCTGACACAGGTGTGCCGTGTAAGTCAGGCAGACGAGCTCGAGAAGGAAAAGAAGGGCGGGCTTAAGAGGCTTACGGTCCACGGTCCAGGCTGTGACTGTGCCCGCTCTCCCCCCCCTCGGGGTTCCGTGTAGCTGCGGATGTCGTGAGAGTGTCTGGTGCGGGTCCTGCTTCCACGTGTCCTGCCCTCGGGGTGTGCTCCCAAAAACCTTCGAGTCCCATCAGTTGGTGTTGACCACCTTCGGAGTCTTCCTGTCTTCAGAAATAGTCTCACGGCCCACAGACGCCCGCCTGGGTTCCACCGCGCACAGTGCAGCCCCGAGCTCGGTGGAGCGCCGCGGCGGTGAGCGTGCACGCCGCTGCCTCCCGCCAGCCTTGGAGAGCGCTTCGAACGGGCCGCGAGGGGACGTCTGGGCCACTGACAGCACCGGGCGGGTCACCATGGCACCACTGTGCTTTCTTGTCCGTTTTTGCTGGTGACCAACAAATAATGGCTTGTTTTATTTGCTTTAGCTTGGTTATTGTTGATACTGAAGAATTTCCTGTATGCGGGCCATTGTACATATTCCTTTTTTAAAATTGGCTGTCTTTTTAATCGGTTTTTACATACACTTATGTTTTTCCTTATTAATATTAAGAAGTGTTTGACATATTAACTGTGTGTGTTGTATTTGTATGTTCTTCCCAACTTTGTCGACTGTGATTATTTGGTTTGTCCTCACACAGGACTTGTTCTTTTTTTCTTTTTTTTTAATACAGTAAAATCTGCCAGTTATTTTTATTTTAGTTATGAGTTTCAAGACCTGTTTGTTTGTTCTCAAACTTTTGTGGAGTTATTTCTATTTTCTCATCTCCAAATGTGCAGATATTTTTTCGGAGGTTTTCTTGGTGATGGTCTGCGTGATAACAGCTTCTTAGACTTTTCTGGAGACCGTCTTGATGGGCTGGTGTGAGATCACGTCCCTTCAGTAACTTGTTGTGAAAACATTCAGACGCATAGAACATTTGAAAAAACTGTGCAGCGAGCGTACGTGTACCTTCCCTCATTCTTCGGTTAACATTCTGCTGGATTTGCTTTACGTGACCAGTTTTTATAAGTGTTTCAGTATGGTTTTAAAAATGGACTTTCTATTCAAGCTGGTTAATGTCTGTCTCTCGTGGTATTTTGTCTCTTGACATGTCAGTGAATGAGAAGGCATGCGTCTCCCTTTGTGAGAGCGGCTGTGCCCTTTTCTTCCTGTGGGTCAGTTCATGTTTGGTTTGTATTTGGGGGTTTTTCAGAGAAACACACAAACAGAATGTTTTTCTCATCTTAATTAATTGAATCTCATGTCATTATTCAGTTACCCTCAGGGTGCCTAATCATACATACTTTCTTGTTTTGGGGGGACTTCTCCAGAAGCCTGCTTTGCCTTCTGTAGGTTAGCATTGACCTAGCTTTCATTTTCCTTCCTTGTATTACTTCTGTTCTTTACTGCTTTTCTTCTGTTAATTCCCCATCTATTACATCCTTAAACTTTTAGGCATGTCTCATAAGCATCGTAGAGCCAGATTTCTCAAATCCAGAATATGTTTCTTTTCACTGATGGATTTAATACATTCGTATTTATTAGGATAAACAGTGTATTTGGCCTGGCTTGTGTTGTCTTTATTTCTATTGTCCTTTTTTTTCCCCCAAAAAACTTTGTTTTGGGGGGAGGGTGTGTGTTTGTGGATTTTTTTTTTTTAATGTTTATTTCTTAATGGGTTTTCTCTCTTTTTTTATTTTAAAGATTTTATTTATTTATTTGACAGAGAGAGAGAGATCCCAAGTAGGCAGAGAGATAGGCAGAGGGAGAGGGGGAAGCAGGCTCCCTGCTGAGCAGAGAGCCCGATGTGGGGCTCGATCCCAGGACCCTGAGATCATGACCTGAGCTGAAGGCAGAGGCTTTAACCCACTGAGCCACCCAGGGGCCCCTCTTAATGGGTTTTCTTATTCCAAATTTTCTTGTCTCATGATTTGGAAATTTATAAATCATTTTTATTCTTTTACTAGTTACCCTTACATTTTAACCTTGTGTAAACTTAACCAGGTCTAGATCTTAAAACTCTCTTCCCCCCTCTTCTGTAGTGTGAGGACCTCTGGACATCCTAACTTTCTGTACCTTGTTTAGGCTCGCACCCATTTCGCCCATACATTGCTTCTGTCTTTACGTCAGCCCCACGTGTCAGACGTTATTATAATCTCATGCAGACGTGGCTGATCTGCTAGCACGTGTACCATTTTACCTCTTACACATTCCTGGGCCCACCTCAGATCACCCTTCCGGCCTCCTTTTCCTTCGGACGCAGCGTTTGCTCTGCGCTCAAAAGATCGCGTTCCAGTGCGACTGTTGACAGACGTGCTGCCACTTCTCTGTGGTCTCTCTGTCCTTTCCGATCTTCGCGTCGCTCTTCCGGTCTCACTGTGCCTCACGCTTGCATGTCGTTCGTGACCCAGCTTGGAACCAGATGTGCTGCTTGATTCTGTGGATTCGCGTTTTTCATCTGGAAAGTTCATGCCATCGGCTCTGGAATTGTCAGCGCTTGGACCTTTGTAGCTCTTACCATGGTTCGTATTTCCCATCTGTTTCTCCCTGTGGTGGTGTGTGTGTCATTTCTCTAGATTTGCCTCCTACACCTTCATTCCCTCCTAAGTAGTCTTTCGTCGTACCTCATCAGCTAACGTTTAGTTCACCATTGATACTTTTCGATTCCAAGTTCATTTCTTGGGATGTCATCTGCTCTTTGTTCCCAATAACCTTTGGTCACCTGCCTGTGTGTGTGATGGCACCAGGAGTGCGTCCGTCGGCTCCTCCTCCGACTTACACAAGCCTCCAGGTGGCTTGAATCAGAGCCGGTGGGCCGAGGGCGGCAGGTGTGGCTCCAGAGGGGCTCCTCCGAGAGCCGGGGTGAAGGGCACAACTGCAGCCTCCCTCGGGTCCAGGCCCGGCGCTGGAGCACCAGGTGCATCCCCCCCCCCACACCTTCAGACGGCATCCCGTCCAGAACCCCAGAGCAGGTGCGCGGGCCGGCCTGTCGCCGTGCCGCGTCAACAGTGCTGTCGCTCAGCCCGGCTTCTGGTGTCAGTTTCCCTTTTCCTTAAGGTATGTTATTTAGAAATTCTGTCATATGTATCTTTGGTGGTAAAGTTATATTGCCGACATCTTGAAAGGTGGCTTTACTCCATGAACAGTTGATTCATCGTGGTATTTTCTCAATACTCTAAAATTCGTGGAGCTGTTCCTTCGGTTCTGTCTTCGCCCGCTGCTGTCGGGAAGACGGGTGCCGGGGCTCTACTCATGGTGCCCGCTGGGTGGGTCACCCGGCTCTGAGCGGACTCCGGCCCTCCTGCCCCAGGGACCCGGCCTCCCAGGTCCTCCAGGGGCCTCAGCATTTCTCTTTCCTACTGACTGTTGCTGGTAACTTGGGGCCACTTAGAAAGGTATATATTTTCTAGTGCAGAAAAGAATTCTACACAAATGCAGAGTATCACTTGTTTCCTATTACTTTATGTTAGCATTCTCTTTTTCCCTGCCAGTAAGGAGAAAAATTGTGAAATAGTGCGCAGGGTTGCCTAGTTTCTGTCATAAAATTTAGAGAAATCTTGGTTGTTTATAGCCTAATGAAGAATACCCCTTCAACTGTACCATGTTTCTAAATAACTATTTTGAATCACGCTGAAGATAACTGGGCCAGCTTCTACAAGTGGGGAATGCACTGTGTAGGAACTTCTGTAGTTTTTCTTCAAAATAACTAAAGAGCTAGTCTTTTCATGTCTTTCCACCCTCGGTAGAACCACTGTGCCTTCTCTGTAGACAAAAGGGAGATGTGTGGCAGTGACCCCCAGCCCCGGCCCCAGAACACATCCTCCCGAGGGTGCGTGCCTCCAGGGAGCAGAGTGGCGGGCAGATGGGTGAGACTTCTATTTGCACCTTTACGAGCAGAGGGGAGGCAGGGGAGGAAGGCAGCTGCCACAGGAGGTCAGCTCAGAGGGTCCCCCCCCACTCCCCGAGCCATGACCTAGGATGGCTGGTGGACCTCACCATTCACATTTGTATTCCAGCCTCCCAGAGGAGGAAGAAAGGGGCACCCTCTTTCTTTCCCCTCCCTGCAAGGACACGGCTGTGCACATAGTACGTTCCCTTCGAGGGACACGGCTGGGTCGCAGTCACATGGTCACGGCTGGCCACAGGAGACGGCCGTAGGGCCGTGCCTGGCCAGAAGACAGCTTCTTGCTACCCAGGAGGAAGGAGAAAATGCCATTCAGAAATGAATAGCAGTCTGTGCTGCAATTCGAGAACTTTCATATTTATCTGTTTTTAAGAGGCTTAAGGTATTTTAGAGGTTAAATATCTCAGTGATACTTTTATGTTAAAGATACCCAGGGCTTGGGGGCAAGGATAAGATAGGGATGCTGTATGAAAATGCGTATTTTAGTTGTATTTTAACACCAGTTTTGGTTGCATTTTGGCCTGGGCGTTAAATCCTTGAGGAATAATGTCCACAGAGTATTAGTTACCCAGAGTCGACAGACAAGGCCAGGGTCTTCTCAGAAGTGGGGCCAAAGGGGAGATAAATTTATCTCTGCCCTAAGAACTTACTGTGATGCCTACTCCACACCGCAGTCTCCCAGGGCTGCTGGGCCGGGGTGTGGACTTGGGCGCGTGCGCGGGCCGGAGCCGGGGCTCCCTGGGGGGTCTCTCCTGCTGTGTGGCCGGGCCTGGGCGTCCGCGAGAGGCTGCAGCGGGCGAGGACTGCCGTCTGCTGGGGGCGGGGTGCCTCTCCCCGGGGGACGGCTCTCCGTGGGGCGCGGGCTGTGGAGGGGCAGAGCTCAGCTTAACGACGTCCTCGTCGGTCAGCGTGCTTTAAATAGTTCCTGGAAGGACAGCGGTACATGAAGTGTTAATTAAGAGGATTCTGGTTCCCGTTGATCACAACTATGATCTCAAGCTCCAGAAACCCTGAATCGCAGCAGACGTGTGGGCTCCGGAGCCCCGTGTCGCCCCTGAGCAGAGGGGGCGTGTGGGGACTGGCCCGCCCCGTCACCCAGCGCGGGGCCTCTGTGAGTTGGCCGATGAGGCCGGCCTGGCTTTCTTCGAAGCTTCGCCTCAGAAGAATCTGAAGTTCAGAGACCCAATGATAGAAGCCCTTTCCGGTGATCCTGAGAGAAAAGCGGGAAGAGTAGTCAGCAGGGGCTCCGGGCTGCCCAGGGACGGCAGTCCCAGCCGGACCCAGTCACCCTGCCCGTGTGACTCCCAGCTCCGTCCTGGCAGGTCCGCTGCCTGCTGCCGCCACGTCGTCGCGGACGCCCTCCTCCCGGCTGCGGGGCCCCGTCCCCGAGGTTGAACGCTGCATGGTCATCCCGTGCCCACCATGCCGGGTGGGCGGCTGTGCCCAGCGTCCGTCCGTCCCGCTCACCGCTGCGCTTACTGGGGAGCCCCCAGCCCCGAGCTGCTGAGAGTCAGGGTGCCCGCAGCCCAGCGCGGCGGCCCCCCACGGCGGGAATGTCCGCCTGCCCTGGTTCTCGGGGCCGCCGCGGAGCCCCTGACATGGGGCCAGCACCACAGGGACCTAGATCCTTCGATCACGTTTAGCTAACTTACGGACCTCCTGCCTCACGCGACTGCCGTGGTGAACAGCACAGCTCGTACCCTGTAGTCACGTCCTGTCGGCTGCGTGCGGGTTTGCAAGCTCCCTTGGAACGCGTGTGGGACTCAAGCAACTGAATGCTCGAGTTTGGGACTGGGGTTCGGCAGTGTTCGTGTAGCTGGTTTTCTGGCCAGTGAGCTTACGTGACTCGAGGATCTGCCCCTTGACGATTATTTGTGAAGAATTGATTACCTTATACTAAAGGCCAGTAGTTCTGAAGACACATAGGTAGTATTTATCGTCTGCATCGCCTCACCTCACACGGGTGGATGGTTTGGGCTGAGAAGAGTGTCATGGCACAAGAAGCTAAAAGCTCATCTGCACGTCAGAGGACACGCCGCCGCCCCTGCAGCTCGGACCGGCCGCCTCGCACGGGAAGTGTCCTGGGAGAGGGTTCGAGTTTGCACGTCTGTAATAGACTCTCCCTAAAACTGCGAACGCGGTGCCCGAGGTGCTCCTTGGGGTTCCCCAGTGTCCTCCACCACGAAGCCGGAAATGGATTGGCTTCCTGATTAACGGATCTGTGTTCTTGAATTTTTCTGACGATTTTGCATACTTTAGCCTTGTTTTTAGTTTCTCACTTGCCAGCTGTCACATTTTTTTAAAGACTTTTTAAAGATTTATTAGAGAGAGAGAAAGAGCAGAGCGAGTGAGAGAGAACATGAGTAGAGGAGGGAGGGCAGAGAGAGAGAGGGAGAAGCAGACCCCCCACGGAGCAGGGAGCCCAGAGGGGGCTGGACCCCAGGACCCTGAGATCATGACCTGAACTGAAGGCAGATGCTTAACTGACTGAGCCGCCCAGGTGCCCCAGGTGTCACATTTAAAAGAGGTCTAACACACGGACAAATGTTATAAATCCACTGCTAAAAAGTAGCTGGAAAAACTAAACTATATACTTAGTGGCGTTTGTTGACTTTAGCTTTTTTTTTTTTTCTTTTTCCTAAATGGAGCTGTCTTCATCTTGGAAATAAAAGTAACACCTAGAAATAGGCTTCATTTTCACAAAGAAGTATGCCCTCTCTCATTTTTCACGAAACATACAACCCTTTGGGTCCATCTTTAATTTCCCCATTTGTGACAGAAATGAGTGTGATAAATTCTTTGCCTTCCACATGACTCTAAGAAAAGTAGACGTATTACCTGTTTGACTAAAGGTGACAATGGTCTCACAGTTGGGAAGAGGACATCCCCTACCCTGGTCTTCCCGCCCATCCAGAGACTTGGTGGCCAACTGCCTCCTCGAAATCCCCACTAGGAGGCCATGTACACCTTGCTTGTACCCCACACACCTGAGACAGAACGCACCCCCAGCCTCCCCTTCTCAGCGCACGGAGTCCACTCACACGTGTCCAGTCGTAGGGCACTCTTGGCCTGGTGTCCACAGGCCTCAATCTCTTCCCTTCTCACTTCCTCTGCTGCCTGCCCTCCCAGCACCTCCCAGCACCTGCCAGCCTCCCTCCCCCCTGCTCTTCCGGTTTAATCCCCCCCCCCCCCGCCCCTGCTCCCACTGTTTATTCGGCTTCTGGTGGAAAAGGATCACGCCTCCCTCTGCTCAGACAACAGG